>OV702279.1:64448295-65648295 GCA_916181665.1 Avena sativa
CTTCTCAGAAGACGGAGAAGCATAGGAAGAGAGGTAAGAAAGCCGAGAGCCAACCTTGTCCGAAGAGGATCCGGGCTAAGGAAGACATCGTACCAGCCCGCGAGGATGGCTTGTCCCAAATGCATGTAGTTTGTGAAGCAATACTGACTCCATAGCTACTTCGCCTTGCTCGTGGATCCATGCTCGCTTTGACTGATGGTATCAAGACACTAGAGGGCATCCTTGTTAAAGACAAAGGTCCAAATTACCCGATTTTCACTGTCGAGGTGCTATCGGATGTGGACTTCGTCCATGAAGCCCCTGCAGACGTGTTCTTCATAGCATACGAGGATGTCTTCAATATGTTTCTCTCGAAATAGCTGGACTATAAGCTGGTCCGCTGGCCTATTCACGCTCAATTTGGCGATGAATATCAGGAGAGAGCAGACCCCGTACATCCCGATATTGGATCCCTACTACATGCGTGATATCTAGTTGAAGGAAGGATCAGAGATGTGTGCCATGGCAACGGCATACCTCGAAAATTTCATGGTGGACCACAAGAGGACGAACATGCTTCTTTTGCCTTTCTTTCCCGTGTAAGTACACACACCCGCTAGCCGTCGTAACTTAGGCATTCTTATAGCTTTCTTCCTTTGCCCTTTTCCAACATCCTGTCTCAATCGTGTTGTGCAGAGAAAAATATTGCACACTCATCGTCATTTCCATGAAGTACTCGCTAGCAACATATTTCGACTCGAAGAATAAGAAGAAGAGAAACTACACCAGAATAAAGGGTTTTCTGAATGAGGCTCTCGAGGGCTATGCCAGAAAGGTATGCCCCTTCGTCAACAAGGGGGAATGTTTCCATTATGTCAAATACGTGTTCAAGCAAGTGCTCGAGTTCCCCTGCGTCAAGGAGCCGACTACTGGTGGCAGCGCCAAGGAGGCCTTCTACGTCATGCATCACCTTAAAGGGTTTGTCTGGGATTGCCACAACCTAACGCTGCCATCTAGTTTCTAAGCATGGGCCGAAAATTTGACGCAATCCGATGATGATGATCTTAGAGAAGACTTCCATCACATCCAGGTTAAGTTGTCGGAAATCATCATGGAAGATGTCAACACAACGGGAGGGGTCCTAATACACAAGAGAAGTTTGACTAAGAGGGAGATCGAAGATATTCTTCGTATGCAGGGTGACTGTAACATCCCAAAATCATGATTTATAAAGTTGCAGATCATTCATGCATCTTCATGCATTTTAAAAATCTATTTCAAACAAGATTGCAAAACAGAAGCCAAATTGTTGCCTATTATTTTATGTAAGAAAGGCAAAGGCTTCATTTCCATTTTAAATCATGAGATTACTATGTTTCAACTATAAAAGGTTTGAATGTTGATTTCCAAGCTTGTTCAAAGTTTCAAAACAAGAATAAAAATTTAAAACCATTTATATGCCTATTATAAACATTTAATTAAGGCATGGTTTTTATTCTATTTTTAATGGACCAAAGTATTTATGATCAAACAACAATGTTTTATACTCAAATATATGCTTGAATTATTTTACAAAACTCATTTGAATATCCTTTGAAATTGATTTAAGAAAATCAAATCAGAAATAGAAAAAGGAATTAGAAAATGAGAAAAGGCGGGCGCCACCCTTCCAGCCCATCAGCAGAATCGGCCCAACAGCCAGCCCACCCGGGACTCCCTCTCCTCTCTCTCACCCGCACCCTCTCTGCCCTGCTGATGCAGCCACTGGGCCCAAGCCAGGTCATCACCTTCTTCCCCTCCCCCACGCACGCAGACTCCGTCGCCACCGCCGTTACCTCCAGAAACTCCGTGTTGATTCCTCGCTTAAATTCCATTGATTCAGCGCGTAATTGTTGCCCATGTTCTGGCTACATAATCACCTCGCCACCCCGCATCTTTCCCCTCACTCACCACTGTCTAAGTGCCACCAGGCCGTTCGAATTGAAGCTCAAACCGCCGCAGTACCGAGCGTCTCCGGCGACTGATTCCGGTGAGCCCCGACTGCCCCTTGCCTCCTAGTCTTGCTAGCGTGTTCACCGCATCCTTGCGCATCTTCTAACACCTCTGGTATGTGCTAGGACAACCCAGAACATCGCCAACATTAACGAATGCGCGTGCCCAACGAAACACTCAACTCCGACGAGCACACACGGTAAACCTAGCCATCCCCTTCCTCTCTGGTTCATGCTCGCACACTCGCAACGTGTGCTGTAGCGCTCCTAGCGACGACGACTGAGCACACCCGAAGCCGCCCGCAACTCCGACGAGGAATCCTCGCCGTGTCCGTGCGCCCCGACCCCGTCCAACTGCACTTTGAGCTTCGCCATGTCTCCACGACCTAGGTAAGCACCAGCACCCTCGCTTTTGCTCTTTGGTCTCGCCGGAACATCACCGGCAGATGCGCAGCCACCGCGGTGACCATTTGTGCCGCCTGCAAATGATCAGATCAACGTGGTCCGCTGGATCTGGATCCAGCGGATGCGATTAGATCAACCCGCAAAGGGGTACCCGTAGATCTGGGCCTTAGGATTAGATCTAATGGTGTAGATTAGATTTGACGTGAAGGGGTAAGTTTTGATCTGGAGCGTTAGATTTAGTTAGATCCAACGGTGCGGATGCGTGATCGAGAGCGAACCGGTACGGTCTAATCAGATGGCGTCGCGTTTCAGGGTTTTCGATTTAAAATCCAGATTTGATTCAATAAAATGATTAAACTTGTAAATTCAATAAATTTTGTTCTGTTTATCCAAATTATGCAAATAAGATATCAATGGAATCAAAAAAATAAACTCTACACATATGTATGCTTAGTTTTGTATTTTGCTTCTGGTAAAATAGAATTTTATGCAGAGACATTGTAGGCCTATTTTGTATATAAAAATTATTTGGAAAATGTTTTAAAAGCCAAATTAAGTTTATTTGGTGTATAAATGTTTGGTTTATTGTTCAGTACTGTTTTACTTGTCTTGTTTAGTTTATAGAAATCATCACATGGCATTTGCATGCATTCATATATTTTTTCTTGATTATTTGAAATATGAATTCGGTGCTATCATTTTATGTGTAGATTTTGGTGCTAGTGGTGATTGTGACTGTGAGGATTGTTATTACTCCCCCAACTGCCAAGGCAAGTTGTGCTTCATATTTTTGCCCCAATAATTTGACTTTGCATTAGAGATATTTTGTATAGGGCTTGCATGATAATTTTGCTAAGTATCTATATGCTATGCTTGGGAAATCCTAGTAGTTGTAGAATTGTTAGAATTATGTCTAATCTAAGATACTTTCTACTGCCATGCTTAGCCTAGCTAGTAGCAACCAAGGGTGGAATATATACATGCTATGGAAAATATTGCCAAGTCTTTTGACTTGTGTTTTTGCTTAATAAAACAACTAAGTGAATGAATCACCTGGGTGAAATGGTATGTTTGGGTTATGTTGAGTGGTTACACAAGGCCCATATCTATGGTCTACCTTGTGTATCACACTTGTGGAAAGCCACCCAGGAATAAAGGGATTTGAGATGCCATATGTTAAGAAGCTTCTAGTGCAGCCACATGGCATTATGGGCTCTGCCTGGATCATATAGGTTTCAATAACTTATCCAAATGGACAGTTGGTGGTAGGGGGTGATAGGTTTGGAGCGCGTACATTTTGGTCTAAGGGAAGGCTTCTGAAAGGTCTTGTCTCGATGCATGTCGAGCCTTGTGGGGAAAGTGCACCACCTCTCGAGAAGGAAGAATTTAAGTACTTAGTCGTGTCCCCGGCAATGGACAATTTGAGCATCAAGACATGGAAGCTATGAAGAATCTCCTCATCCCAATTTCTAAGTTAAAAACTTGTGGTTGAACAAGGGTATAGGTTCACCAATATCTATTGGTGGTTCCTTGGGAGTTTTTTCCAAACAAAAACTTAGTGATTTCAACTAATAGGTAAAACCTATTTTGAGCAAAGCAAGCCTAAGCTACACTTAGCCAAAATCCATGTAGAAGCTAAATATTATTATTCTACTAAGGTATCACTTGCCAATACTATTCCAATGTATTTACCCACTGTGGCTGTAACTTGTGATGTTGCAGGTTACTCTGATGAGGATTAGGGTTGTGAGTCTACACTCAACATGCTTGCCTGTGGCACATGAAGATGAGAACTTTTATTTATATTGTTAAGTTAAACACTTGTACTAGCCTATGGCTATGGAGTTGTAAAAGACTATGTTATCTCTGGAATGACGATGTAATAATGACCTTTGTTTCTGTGTACTTCATCTTAAAATGTGGATGCTAGCATTTGATCCAGGGACTAGCATTGCAATCACAGGGACCTTTACCTTTATAAAGGTGGGGTCTTACAAATGGTATCAGACCACTGTGTTGCCTGGGATTATGACCCTAGGTTGGATAAGACTAAGAAACCACTAAGGAAAAATTTCAACACTTTGGAAAATTTCCACACTTGTCTTTTTCTTCTCGTAAACTTTTCTAATCTTCTTTCTCATCTCTATTTGTAGATGAACTCCATCAACGAAGCCGTGAGGAAGGGACCACTCATGACCATGACTTTGGAGTGTGAGACCGAATTTCCCACGGCACTCAAGAACCTTATGGTTACCATGGGGATACATGGTGCAGTTGTGTACAAAGGATTCCCTGTGATGGATGAAGGAGAAGAGTATTGGTGGGTGCAACTCCACTTGTACAAAAACAAGGAATACAACCACAAGGATTCAGGATTCTACATGGTCACCAACTCTGAAATGCACACAACATTCTTTGACTCTGCAAGAAATGCAGCTTGGAATGCCATCAAGGAGCTTGGTGATAGACTCAAGTGCAGAATGCTCAACACCCAAAATGACCTTAGAGAAGAAAAGAAGCAAACCCAAGAATTAGAGACTACCAACTAACAACTAAGGGGACACATAATAGATTTAATATGGGAGTCTTGTGAACAAGATAGACAGATGGCTACTAAGGATGCCCTAATGGCTATTTTGTCTAGTGAGTGAGAGTTGTAATGTACTTCGTTAGTTGGACCACCACACTTATCGTTTTTACTTCCAAAAAATTGCTTAAGTATGTTGAACCTTTGGTGTTTGTAATGGATTTGTGTATGCCATGACTTGTGTGTTTGTTGCTAAATGATGTGCTTGTGATATTTTGTCTTGTGAATTTTCTCTACTTGTGTTGGTTCTAACTTTTCTGTGTCTTATAAAAATAGATGCCTAATGTTGTTATCAGCACGACCGAGGAGTTCAAGGGAACTCGTTTTGGTACTTGTCTCATTGAGCTCACTAGTGTGCTCAACCTTCCACTTCCTAGCATCATGACACTTCAGCTCACCAAGTTTGAGAGGAAGGACCTATGGGGCTTCAGAGTCACACAGCCAGGACGCCAGTCAGAGCCACCCATGGAGGCCATCACTTTAAAGATGATGCATGACGACAAGGAGAGAGGCTTAGATGTAGTCATGCAGGAGTTACTTGGGCGCCTGGTAGGGAGGCACTCGACCGAGCTTAGAGGTCTTTACTTTCACCCTTCGGGAGACGCAACGAGGAGGGTGTGGCTATAGAGTACAATGATGCTACTAGAGAGATGATGGAGCCGATTCGCCTGTACCTTCAGGACCTAGAGGGTCTTATTAGACACCTTGATACTGATAGGACCAACATCATGCTTAGCAATGACGAGCTCCAGGTTCAGCTACGAGAGAAGGACAAGCTCTTTGCGTAGCAAGACGATATCGTCAAGGAAATGGAGGCCAAATTTGAAAGCCAGGACAAGAAGTTCAAGAGCCAGGAGAAAAGAGTCCAAGACAGGAACAAGAAGATCCGGGAGATGAAGGAAGAGCTAGAGGCCAAGGACTCCGAGCTTGAGCACCAGCAGGGAGTGATTGAGAGGCTTCGCTCACAGAAGAGGGCTCTTAGGGCCAAGATTGAGGCCTTGACTACTAGTGTTGATGAGTACAACACCACCATGGAGAATGCAGATCTTACCCTTGTGTATGTGGAGATGGATGCGGAGGAGTAGTGTAGACTACTCGATTATCTTTCATCTACTGTACTTTGATTATTAAGTCGCAATGACCATCCAACATGTGGATGTCTTGCTATGGTGTGTTTGCACTTTCAAAACTTGTCGTTTATGTTGTTCAAACTCTATGTTATTTTGATGCTTGGTTATTGTGATGGTTCTATGTGATGTATTGTACATGTTAAGCATCTATGGGTATCTCAGTCTTATCCTTATTAAAACCACAGATGCCTCCTCGACGTGCCAACCCCAACCAAAACAACAACAACAACAACAACAACAACAACAACAACAACAACAACAACAACAACAACAACAACAACAACAACAACAACAACAACAACAACAACAACAACAACAACAACAACAACAACAACAACAACAACAACAACAACAACAACAACAATAACAACAACAACAAGAACGTCACTCCCGAGATGCAACAGTTGATGACTGCGCAAGATCAACTGATGCAGATGATGACAACCTTCATGCAGAACCAGAACCAGAATAACAACCATAACAACAACAACAACAACCACAACAACAAAAACAACAACAACAACAACAACAACAACAACAACAACAACAACAACAACAACAACAACAACAACAACAACAACAACAACAACAACAACAACAACAACAACAACAACAACAACAACAACAACAACAACAACAACAACAACAACAACAACAACAACAACAATAACAACAACAACAACAACAACAACAACAATAACAACAACAACCAGAATAATATGCCAGGATTTGACATGCTCACCAGATTTCTAAGACTAAGGCCTGCAAAGTTCACGGGAACCACTGATCCAATGGTAGCCAATGACTGTTTACGTTTAGTGAACAAGGACTTAGTGACTATTGGCTGCACCGATGAAGAAAAAGTCAGGTTCGCAGCACATCTGCTTGAAGGGCCAGCAGCAACCTGGTGGGACAACTTTTAGATCACCACTCCCATTGAGGATGTGACTTGGACTATCTTTGAGGATGGATTCCATATAGCTCACATATCATCCGGAGTGATGAATTTGAAGAAAAAGGAGTTCCACAATCTGAAACAACATCACCGCAGTGTGGCTGAGTACATTGAGGAATTCAACAATCTGGCGCATTATGCACCGGATGAAGTTGATATAGATGCCAAGAGGAAGGAAAAATTCCATGAAGGACTGAATGATGAGTTGAACCTACAGCTATATGTTGCCTATGTTCCAACCTACCAATCACTTTGTGACAAGGCTACCATCTTGGAGAACAAGATGAAACAGGTTGAGAGCAGAAAGAGGAAGCATAGCTTTGATAAGCACAGCTCGGGATCGTCTCACAAGCATTCCCATCATGATGATAGTGGGAGTTCTAGATCCCACAAACATGGAAAGTACAACAACCACCACAGCCAAAACCGTCATCATGACAACAAGCATCACCGCAGTCATGATAACGACAAGTATAAGAACCACAAGAGTGGACACAAGAGCCACCACAGTGGAGGTGGAAGTGGTAGTGGAAGTCAGACTGTAAAGAAAGATCTCAGTCAGGTTGAATGCTTCAAGTGTAATAAGATGGGTCTCTATGCTAATGAGTGACCAGAAAAGAAAGTTGATGGTGCCAACAAGCCCAATCCCTTCCAGAAGGGACACGTGAATCACATCAACATGGAAGAAATATGTGAGGAATCTGATGCTGTGGCTGGTAAGTTCAAACTCAATTCTATTCCAGCACTTGTTCTTTTTGATACCGGCGCATCGCATTCATTCATATCAAGAGCATTTGTTGATAGAAATGGATTTCCAGCTGAAAATATTGGGTGTCCTAGAAAATTAAGTTCTCCTAGTGGAGATAGGATAGTAAGTCTTGGATGTCGTGATCTAGTAATAGAATTTGGAAAGCATAAGTTTCCAGTTAGTTTGATAATCCTAGATTCCCAAGGATTGGATGTTATTTTGGGAATGGATTGGATGACCAAGTATGAAGGAGTACTAGGTTGTGCCAATCGTACTGTCACACTCACAACCCCGGATAATAAAAGGATTAGATTCAAGTCTAACTTTGAATCAAAAGGGAGTAAGCTAAATTCACTTGATGGGGTTAGCATAGACAGTGTGCTAATTGTGAGAGAATGTCCGGATGTGTTTCCGGAGGAATTGCCGGGAATGCCACCAGATAGAGATGTTGAGTTTCTGATTGACTTGCTACCGGGATCAGGACCAATAGCAAAGAGACCTTACAAGATGTTAGTTGATGAGTTGAAGGAACTCAAGGAACAACTTGGGGAACAGTTACAAAAAGGATTCATTCAACCAAGTTCTTCATCTTGGGGAGCACCAGTTTTGTTTGTTGAAAATAAAGATAGAAGTCAAAGGTTATGCATAGATTACCGTTCACTCAATGAGGTGACTATCAAGAACAAGTATCCTTTGACTAGAATCAGTGACTTGTTTGATCAATTAGAAGGAGCCCGTGTGTTCTCAAAGATTGATCTTTGGTCAGGCTACTTTCAGCAAAATATAAGGGAACAAGACATACCTAAGACTGCTTTCACCACTAGGTATGGATTGTATGAGTACACCGTGATGCCATTTGGTTTGACAAATGCACCAGCCTACTTTATGAATTTGATGAACAAGGTGTTCATGGAATTTCTTGACAAATTCGTTGTCGTTTTCATCAATGACATTTTGATCTATTCCAAGAGCAATGAAGAGCATGAGGAACATTTGCGATTGATACTTGAGAAGCTTAGAGAGAATAAGCTATATGCCAAATTCAACAAGTGTGAATTCTGGTTGAATGAAGTCAGATTTCTTGGACATATTGTGTCAGGATATGGTGTAGCAGTTGATCCCGCAAAAGTGTCAGCTATAACTGAATGGGAATCTCCTAAGTCAGTGAAAGAAGTCCGTAGTTTCCTTGGCTTGGCAGGATACTATATAAGATTCATTGATAATTTCTCAAAGGTAGCTAAGCCAATGATGGACTTACTTAAGAAAGACAAGAAATTTGATTGGACTGAAGGATGTGAACTCAGTTTCCAAGAGTTGAAGAAGAGACTAGTGACAGCACCAGTCTTATGTCTGCCAGATTTGGAGAAAGATTTTCAAGTGTATTGTGATGCATCTCACCAAGGATTAGGTGCAGTTTTGATGCAAGAAGGGAAAGTTGTGGCTTATGCCTCGAGACAACTCAAAACTCATGAAGTGAATTATCCTACTCATGATTTAGAGTTAGCCTCTATTGTCCATGCACTCAAAACATGGAGACACTATCTTTAGGGAAAGCGTTGTGAAGTGTTCACAGATCACAAAAGTTTAAAGTATATCTTCACTCAGAAAGAAATCAACATGAGACAAATAAGATGGCTAGAACTCATCAAGGACTATGACCTAAGTTTGCAATACGACCCTGGTAAAGCAAATGTTGTAGCGGATGCATTAAGCCGTAAGGTTTATGTGAATGGCCTTACTAAGGGAGAATTGCCAGATGATCTGTGTGCCCAATTCAAGGATCTTAGATTGGAGATAGTGCCTGAAGGACATCTCATGTCATTGGAGGTTCAACCCACATTGTTGGACAAAGTCAAGGAAGCCCAAAAGACGGAAAAGGAAATTGAAGATATTAAGGAAAAGATTGGCAAGGGAAAAGCCAAAGGATTCCATCAAGATGAACAGGGTACTTTATGTTATGTAAAATGTGTCTGCATTCCGCAAGATCCGAAACTTCGGAAACTGATTTTACAGGAAGCACACAACTCACCATATTCCATTCATCCGGGTAACCCCAAAATGTACATGGATGTGAAGGAAAGGTTTTGGTGGAATAATCTCAAGAAGGACATCGCCGAACATATTGCTTTGTGTGATGTATGTAGTAGAGTGAAAGCGGAACATCAGAAACCTACAGGATTGTTACAACCATTACCAATTGCTGATTGGAAGTGGGACAAGATTGGCATGGATTTCATTATTAGACTGCCAAGGACTAGGTCAGGATATGATTCCATTTGGGTCGTAGTAGATCGCCTAACTAAAGTGGCTCATTTCCTACCCGTGAAGACAACCTACACAAGTGCTAAGTTAGCCAAGATTTATATGAATATGATTATGTGTCTGCATGGAGTACCCAAGAGTATTGTGTCTGATAGGGGAACTCAATTCACATCCCATTTTTGGAGCAACTGCATGAGTCATTGGGAACGATATGGAATTCAGCACTGCTTTTCATCCCCAGACTGATGGATAGACAGAAAGGACCAACCAGATTCTGGAGGATATGTTGAGGGCATGTGCCCTAGATTATGGTGCTAGTTGGGATGAAAGTCTGCCTTACGCAGAATTCTCTTACAGCAACAGCTATAAAGCCAGTATTGAGATGGCACCGTTTGAATTTCTCTATGGGAGGAAGTGTACTACACCATTGCTATAGAATGGCGTTGGAGAAAGAAACTTGTTCGGGCCAGAACTAATCAAGGAGGCTGAAGAGAAAGTCAAGTTGGTAAAGGACAGATTAAAGATAGCACAGTCCCGACGAAAGAGCTACATAGATCCAAAGCGTAGAGAAGTCACCTATGAGGTGGGTGATAGAGCTTATCTTAGAGTATCACCACTTCGTGGAGTAAAGAGGTTTGGAGTCAAAGAAAAATTGGCACCAATATATGTTGGATCATTCAAGATTCTAAGCCATAAAGGAGAAGTAGCATATGAGATTTAATTGCCTGATTCATTGTCTGCCATTCACAATGTATTTCACGTAAGTTAGCTAAAGAAATGCCATCTGGAAATGGAAGAGACTTCTTTGAAGGATACTATACCTTCGGAAAAGGTCCAATTGGAAAGTGATATCACCTATGAGGAAAAGCCTATCAAGATTCTTGAGACTGCAGAAAGAGTTACTCGGACTAAGACTATCAAGTTTTGCAAAGTTTAGTGGAACTACCATTTCGAAGAAGAAGCAACTTGGGAAAGAGAAGATGATCTTCGGAAAGACCACCCTCACCTATTTGCTAGGCAATCCGAATCTCGAGGGCGAGATTCACCTTAAGGGGGTTAGATTTGTAACAACCCAAAATCATGATTTATAAAGTTGCAGATCATTCATGCATCCTCATGCATTTTAAAAATCTATTTCAAACAAGATTGCAAAACAGAAGCCAAATTGTTGCCTATTATTTTATGTAAGAAAGGCAAAGGCTTCATTTTCATTTTAAATCATGAGAATGCTATGTTTTAACTAGAAAAGGTTTGAATGTTGATTTCCAAGTTTGTTCAAAGTTTCAAAACAATAATAAAAATTTAAAACCATTTATATGCCTATTATAAACATTTAATTAAGGCATGGTTTTTATTCTATTTTTAATGGACCAAATTATTTATGATCAAACAGCAATGTTTTATACTCAAATATATGCTTGAATTATTTTACAAAATTCCAGAAAAAGTTTGAATTCAAACTCATTTGAATAGCCTTTGAAATTGATTTCAGAAAATCAAATCAGAAATAGAAAAAGGAATTAGAAAATGAGAAAAGGCCGGCGCCACCCTTCCAGCCCATCAGCAGAATTGTAACATCCCAAAAATATTAAACTTGGATCATCAAACTCTAATCATCAAAATTAGGGTTAACAAAAACTTTTCCAACTAAAAATATGAAAGCATTCATATGTGTGTGTATTCAAAATTTGGATTCTTTTGAATTTCCATGGTTCTGTGTTTCTTTCTTGTAAAAGGATTCTTAGGTGAAATAAACATCATCTAAACAATCCCTAAACTTTTTCCAAAGACAAACAACTCAAAATAAACAAATGAAGTGAATGGTCATTTTTGCCAAATTAACTCTCATGCCTACTTTAGCTATCCCTAGTTTTCAAAACTCAACAGAAACATTTGTGGAACTTTGCAACCCTTGTTAGTACTCATAATAAGGTACCAAGGCCCACTTTGTGATCATCAAAAATATTCAAATGCTCAAATTAAATGACAGTTTAAAATTGAATCTATCTCATATGGGAAGATCCCACTATTTCAAAAACCACTCAAACAAGTTCAATTTTCAAAACCCAAGCACACAGAATCCTCATCACATGCCTAGCACACCTACCAAAAATCTTTTCAAAATTCAAAATTAAGTTTCTTGTGGTCATTTCATCAAACAGCTTGCAGATTCAAATCAAACAAATCACAAACACTATAGGGTGCAGTGAATTTGGCCTAACTTGTACCCTCTCTGGTTGCAACTAGTCCTTAGTAGATCATATATCTCCTTTAACTATTCTTAGCATCACTGTAAGCAAGCCTAGCCATCAATGGTGAGCAGGCCGAGAGCAAACTTGCCACCCCGTTGTCGCCAGCGAGCTAGAGGCCACACTAGCCTCGCCAACCTTGTCTGGGAGCTAGCCAGCACCCCACCGCCACTCCCTGTCCCAGCCTCGAGCAATGCTAGCCATTGGACCACACACCACGCTCATGCCAAACCTCTCTACGACCATGCCGAGAGCGCGCCCGTGCGTGCCGCCCTCGCCGCGTGCGTAAGTGATCGCCAGCATCCCAGCACCCTGACAGACATGCCCGTTCGCCGCCGCGCGGACCATGCTTGCTGAGCGTCATCAAAAAACCCGTCGGACCCGCCCAGAGCGTCGAAGCGTTCCGACCGATCAGCACCGCCCCACGCCTCGCCACCACGCCGTTGAGCTTCACCAGGGAACATAGAACCGCCCCCATCGTCGCCCACGCTGATAGCTACCTGTGCCGTCGACCACGATGAGCTCAGCCCGCGCTCGTCGGTCTCCTCTCGCCACTATAACTATAGTTCTCACCCGCTCGATTTCTTCACAACAGTTCGCTCCCCTCTCTCTCATAAACATCCCACACCCTTCAACCGAGCAAGGCGAGCACCAGTTGGCCGGAATTTCACCGGAGTTTGCCGTTCCAGAGGAGGAGAGGCGCCGTTAATTGGAGCCGCCCCAGGAGGAGCTGTCGGTGCAAGGATGTCACATCCCAAGATTTTCCAAATCTTGTAATGTGAAAATAAATGAATAAAATAAAACTTTGTTTGATTTTCAAGGCTAGAAGAAACTTTTTGAATCCAATTGGAAACTTTCAAAACCTATTTGGATCAAATGAAATCCTAAAGGGATTTAAAAAGTTAAATAAACAATAAACTTCAAAATATTTAGACTACTATTTTGGATCTTTTAAATAAAAGGTTTTGGCTTTCAAAATAAAAAGTGGATTTATAAATAAAGAATATTTTATAAAGCCAAATTAAACCTTGGCCAAGCTTTGGAAATTAAAACATTTTATTCTAAATAAATTAGCAAAGGTTTATTTAAATAAATTAATAAGGATTTAATATCCAACTTTAATTAAATAAAAGGTTTTACCAATTTAATTGAAACATCAAAACTTATTAAATTATTTAAAATAAGTTTTCCAAATATTTGATATTCACAAATAAAACCTACTAAAGTGTTTTGGCTTTATTTTAGATTTCAAAAAAAATCTCAATAAAACAAATCCTATTGGATTTAATAATGAAAGTCTATTATATTTAATTAATAATGGACTCTAAAATAAAAGGTTATTTTGTTTAAACAAATTTCCAAGTATTATATATTTCCCAAATAAAACCTATTGATTTGGTTTTGAAAATATTTAGGTTTCAAATAAAGATTTTATTAATAAAATCAAACTCTATTTGATTTAATAACTAAGGCCCATTTTATTTAATTATTAATGGACCCTAAAATAAAAGGTTATTCTGTTTTAAACAAGTTTTCCAAATATTCTTTATTTCCAAATAAAATCTACTGATTGGTTTTGAAAATATTTGGATTTCAAATTAGGATTCTAAAAAATAAATCAAACCCTATTTTTGATTAAATAAACAAAAGGTCCATTCTATTAAATAATGAATGGATTCTAAAATGAATAAAAATATTATTTTATTCTGGATTTGGGTATGTGGAAAAACAGAACCAAAAACTCATTATAAGTTTGAATTGTTTGAATGGTTTGAGTGAATGAATAATTGATTCAAATTCAAAACAGAAAAATAGAAATAGAAAAAGGAAAAAGAATTCAGAAGAAAAAAAATATGAAATGGACCTGACCCAACTGGCCAAGCCCAACTAACCCAGCAACAGCCCACCTAGCCCACCTCCCCTCTCAGCGAGTGAATCGTTTTCCACCGCAGAAGTAACCTGCTAGGTCACTGACGACTGGACCCCTTTCCCTTTCCCTTTCCCACTAACCAGGGGACCCCACCGCCACGTCCCTCTTCTTCCCCACCCGCAGACGACGCCCACCCCTCGCCGGCCGTTGCAGGCGGAATAAGTTCGGCGTAATACGTCTTAATCACGCAATGAAGCAGCCCCTTGACCACGCAGGATAAATCGTCTGCCACCCCTCTTCTGTTTCCCCTAGACACCCCTCCTCGACACGCCCCCAGGCTGTCAGATTTTGCTCGGACATCCCCCTGTCTCCGACGACCCTCCTCGCCGATTCCGGCCAGCACACGCCCCCTCCTACCTTCTCGAGCACACAGCGGTGATCAGCATTCCCCAACGGTCCTCTCTGCAATCGCAGCTCACTCGCGCACGCCCCTGAGCATCGGCAACGACAACCTCCAGCACCGCCGCCGTCTGGTTCTTCTCCGACATCGTCTCCCCGGTAAACCAGACCGCCCCTCCTCTTCTATTTCACGCACGCGTCACCGCACTGACCTTGCGCAGCTAACCTTGCCCTCTGTTTACCTTCGTGTGATCTGTAGCGTCGACACAGACCGTGAGCAGGACCATTTGACGCCGACGACGACTCCGGCGAGCGATTACCTCCGTCTCCGTGCGCCCCTTGATTCCTCGAGAGTACCTTGAGCACCACCTCGTCCTCGCGAACCCGGTGAGAACCCTCTCCGTCTTCCTCGCTTCCTAGAACCACCGTAGCATCACTGCCTGGCCGTGCGCCGCCGCAAGCCACCGCCAGCGCCGCCGATCCTTGGCAAGCGTGCTCGCAGCCGTAGGATTCAGATCCGGCGCTCACGATTAGTTCACTTAGCCGCGAAGAGTTACGCACTCTGGACCACACGATCGATTAGATCCAATGCACCGCAACGCTGATCCGCGCGAAGCGGTACCGTCCAATGAAATCACGCCGCGTGTCACCTATTCGGTTTAAAAACAAAATTGAAAACAGAATTATTTGCAAACTTCAAACCCTTGTAACTTTCAAACCACACATCCAAATTTTGCAAATTTTATATTGTTGAAATCAGGAGAGCAAGCCCTAGCCAACCATGCCCTTGGTTTAGCAAATAGTATCTGTTAGTTTTCTTGTTTTTACAGATTCTTTTGTATGCTTGTTTAGAATAGAAAAATGATTCAAAAATGTTTATAAGTTTGAAACCTTGGCAAATTAGCTTGTGAAGAACCTACTGACCCTAGGAACCAACCCTTGGTGTTAAAAATGATTTTGGTAAAATTTAGGTTGGATTATTTGACTTAGCCAAATTCTAGTCAAATAAAATTATTAAGTTTATTATGAAAATGTTTATGGAAAGAAAACTTTGAGAAGATAGTTTGGACCAAACCTAATAACCCAAAAACACCAAGTTTTGCAATAGCAACTCATTTGGTAAAAAACTTAAAAGTTTTGTTTTGATAAAAACATTTTTCACCACATAAAATGATGAATGGATTTTAAAAAGGGTTTTGAGATAAAACCCTTTTGCAATTGACTTCGCCATTTTCGTGAATGACCAATTTGGATCTTACAAAGTTTAGAAGCCTAGTGGAGACCATCCTTGCAATAGAACCATCCTTTGCATACTTATGCATGTCTTAGATTCCATTGCTTTGTGAATGTGAAATTGTTTGTTTGACTTTGTTTTGGAATGTTAGTTGATCTTGTGTTTGCTTGATTGACTTGTAGTGAAGTTAGATAAGTGTGAGACTAGCAAGAACAAGGAGTGAACCTATACTCTACCAAAAAGGCAAGTGATGCTTCATACTTTTTGTCCCATTACTTTCAATATGCATTAGTGATTTTGCTAAGTAAAACTTGCATGGATTTTGCTAAGTATGAACCTTGCTATAGGAAAACCTAGTAGATGAATCCTTAGTAGGATTTTCCTAAGTTAAAGATTCCTATTACTACCAAGCTTATCCTAGCTAATAGAAAACATGGGTGGAAAATATATACACACTATGGAAAAATCTCTAAGTCTGAGGACTTATGTTTTTGTTTAATAAAACAACTAAGTTAATGAATCACCTGGGTGGAATGGAAGGATTGGTTTATGTTGAGTGGTTACACAAGGCCATGAATTGGCTTGTGTATCTCACTTGTGGTATGCCACCCAGGAACAAAGAGATTTGAGATGTCAAATGTTGAGAAGCTTCAAGTGCAACCACTTGGCAATATGGGCTCTGCCATGATCATATAGGCTGCAAGAACTTAGCCATATGGACAGTGGGTGGTAGTGTTTGATAGGTTGGAGCGCGTCCATTTTGGTCTAAGGGAAGGCTTCTGAAAGATTTTGTCTTGGGAAACCAAGTCTTGTGGGGAAAGTGCACCACCTCTGCAGAGTGTAAAATCTAAGTACTTAGCCATGTCCCTGGTAAAGGACAATTTGAGCATCAAGACATGGAAGCAATCAAGAATCTCATCATTCAAATTTCTAAAGTTAAAACTTGTGGATTGAACAAGGGTTGTCTGAAATCTTCAATCTTTGATTGGGAGATGCCTTGTAAAGGATCTTCAATCTTTGATTGAGAAAAATGATTTTGTCAAAACAAAAACTTAGTATTTTCAAATGTTAAGGAAAAATCTATTTTGAGCAATGCAAGCCTCAACTCCACTCAGCCAAATGCATATAGTTGATAGACTCCACAATACTACCATAGTATCACTTGCCAATACAATTCAAATGTATTGACCCTTTGTGGCTGTAACTTGTATGTTGCAGGTTTGATTGATTTTAGTGAAGATTGATTGATTAGGATTACAAAGTCTACAACCAACATATGCCTGTGGAACTTTGAAGATGAAGGACCCATGCTTATAGTTATTCCGCTGCAATGTAATGTAATAGCCAAATGAGCTATGTAAGATGTAAAAAAATTATGTTATTCCTGGTTATAAGTTATATTATGACCTTTGTTTCTTGATATTACATCTTAACTGTGGATGCTAGCTATTGATCCAGGGACTAGCATTGTAAACACAGGGGGCTCTATCTTATTAAAGATTAGAACCTCTTCAGATGGTATCAGAGCATTGTGTTGCCTGTAGGATTTGTAAACCTAGGATTGGACAAAAACCCTTAGAAAAATAGGAGTTGTTTTGTTCCAAAAACTTATTTACAAAAACTTGTAAGCTCTTTCCTCAACCATTTTGGTTTCAACTCTACTTCTCTTCTACTTCAACTTGATGGAAAACCTACCCATGACCAAGGACTACACTATGTGCAAAAGACTTCTTCAACATCTTCAGCTCTAATGACTTCAACATCTTCAGCATATTCACCAAGGACTTCCAACTTGGATACCACTAAGGACTACAAGTGAGACAAGGAAATCTTGCTCAAGATTTAGAGACTGAGGGAATGCAAAAAGTTAGAAGGAGCCTAAATCATTTGAATTATTGTGACCAAAAGTTTTTCCAAGGAAACCATGATCTCATGCAAGAAGGATCAACCAAGAAGGATGGAAGGATCACAAGTGAACCATATAGATGGACCACCATATTTTAGTTAAGTCAAATACACCAACTTATGTGGTGTAACAAAAATATTTTGTTGCCTAAAAATGTGCTTGAAACTTGTTGTTTGAGTGGAGTGTTTGCTTGTGATTGCATGCACATTGTTTGTGTGAATTGTGATGTGTGTGATTAGAAATAATTCCTTAGAAATATTTTGCCTATTCTAATCCCAATCCAACCGAAACAGATGACTACTCCAAGAGACACCAACACCAACCAAGAAGACAACATGAGAGAACTTATAGCAATCCAAAACCAGTTGAGCCAAGAGACAACTCAGCTTTTAGCCAACAACAATGGACTAGACCCAGCCATACAAAGGATTTTGAAACTTCAATCCCAAATGTTGCAAGGATTGGTTACTCAAATGATCAACATGGGAGAAAACTTTTCCCAAAGAGCTAATGACAACAAGGATGACAAAGATGTTATTCTAGAAGGAACCCAAGCTAGCAATGTTTTTAGATACAAGGATCATGCATCCAAGGAGCATGAAGATCAATGCCCCAAGAAGAGAGAAAGATCTCCCACCTATGAAGAACATCAACTAGAAGAACTCCTAGCTTTGGAGAGACCTAACAAGAAGAAGAAAGACATAGGCCAATTGCAGTGTTACAATTGCAAAGAGATGGGACACTATGCCAGCGAATGCCCAGAAAAGAAGAAGAACCAAAGAAACAAACAAGAGGCAATGATACCAAAGGAAAAGAAAGATATCAGCCAAGTGATGTGCAAACACTGCAAAGAGTTAGGACATTATGCAAACAACTGTCCAGAAAAGATGAAGCATAAGATAAACTAGCCTATGAGGGATTTCAACCTTGTCACATGTTTCAAATGCAGGGAACTAGGCCACTATGCAAACAATTGTCCAGAAAGGATGGAGAACAAGTTAAACAAGTCTATGAAGGATCTCAACCTTGGCCCATGAGTCAAGCATGGAAATTAAGGACATAAATGCAACTGTTTGCTTAGAGAAAGTATTTCTCATGATCCCAAGAAGGACAATGTGTAATTTTTGTTTGAAATTTTTTAAGGGTGGTAGTACCCTAGTTGTTTTGAACATGCTTGTAACCCTAGCCTCCCCAAATCTCGGGACGATATTTATTTTAAGGGTGGTAGCCTGTCACATCCCAAGATTTTCCAAATCTTGTAATGTGAAAATAAATGAATAAAATAAAACTTTGTTTGATTTTCAAGGCCAGAAGAAACTTTTTGAATCCAATTGGAAACTTTCAAAACCTATTTGGATCAAATGAAATCCTAAAGGGATTTAAAAAGTTAAATAAACAATAAACTTCAAAATATTTAGACTACTATTTTGGATCTTTTAAATAAAAGGTTTTGGCTTTCAAAAGAAAAAGTGGATTTATAAATAAAGAATATTTTATAAAGCCAAATTAAACCTTGGCCAAGCTTTGGAAATTAAAACATTTTATTTTAAATAAAATTAGCAAAGGTTTATTTAAATAAATTAATAAGGATTTAATATCCAACTTTATTTAAATAAAAGGTTTTACCAATTTAATTGAAACATCAAAACTTATTAAATTATTTAAAATAAGTTTTCCAAATATTTCATATCACAAATAAAACCTACTAAAGTGTTTTGGCTTTATTTTAGATTTCAAAATAAATATCTCAATAAAACAAATCCTATTGGATTTAATAATGAAAGTCTATTATATTTAATTAATAATGGACTCTAAAATAAAAGGTTATTTTGTTTAAACAAATTTCCAAGTATTCTATATTTCCCAAATAAAACCTACTGATTTGGTATTGAAAATATTTAGGTTTCAAATAAAGATTTTATTAATAAAATCAAACTCTATTTGGTTTAATAACTAAGGCCCATTTTATTTAATTATTAATGGACCCTAAAATAAAAGGTTATTCTGTTTTAAACAAGTTTTCCAAATATTCTTTATTTCCAAATAAAATCTACTGATTGGTTTTGAAAATATTTGGATTTCAAATTAGGATTCTAAAAAATAAATCAAACCCTATTTTTGATTAAATAAACAAAAGGTCCATTCTATTAAATAATGAATGGATTCTAAAATGAATAAAAATATTATTTTATTCTGGATTTGGGTATGTGGAAAAACAGAACCAAAAACTCATTATAAGTTTGAATTGTTTGAATGGTTTGAGTGAATGAATAATTGATTCAAATTCAAAACAGAAAAATAGAAATAGAAAAAGGAAAAAGAATTCAGAAGAAAAAAAATATGAAATGGACCTGACCCAACTGGCCAAGCCCAACTAACCTAGCAACAGCCCACCTAGCCCACCTCCCCTCTCAGCGAGTGAATCGTTTTCCACCGCAGAAGTAACCTGCTAGGTCACTGACGACTGGACCCCTTTCCCTTTCCCACTAACCAGGGGACCCCACCGCCACGTCCCTCTTCTTCCCCACCCGCAGACGACGCCCACCCCTCGCCGGCCGTTGCAGGCGGAATAACTTCGGCGTAATACATCTTAATCACGCAATGAAGCAGCCCCTTGACCACGCAGGATAAATCGTCTGCCACCCCTCTTCCGTTTCCCCCAGACACCCCTCCTCGACACGCCCCCAGGCTGTCAGATTTTGCTCGGACATCCCCTGTCTTCGACGACCCTCCTCGCCGATTCCGGCCAGCACACGCCCCCTCCTGCCTTCTCGAGCACACAGCGGTGATCAGCATTCCCCAACGGTCCTCTCTGCAGTCGCAGCTCACTCGCGCGCGCCCCTGAGCATCGGCAACGACAACCTCCAGCACCGCCGCCGTCTGGTTCTTCTCCGACATTGTCTCCCCGGTAAACCAAACCGCCCCTCCTCTTCTATTTCACGCACGCGTCACCGCACTGACCTTGCGCAGCTAACCTTGCCCTCTGTTTACCTTCGTGTGATCTGTAGCGTCGACACAGACCGCGAGCAGGACCATCTGACGCCGACGACGACTCCGGCGAGCGATTACCTCCGTCTCCGTGCGCCCCTTGATTCCTCGAGAGTACCTTGAGCACCACCTTGTCCTCGTGAACCCGGTGAGAACCCTCTCCGTCTTCCTCGCTTCCTAGAACCACCGTAGCATCACTGCCTGGTCGTGCGCCGCCGCAAGCCACCGCCAGCGCCGCCGATCCTTGGCAAGCGTGCTAGCAGCCGTAGGATTCAGATCCGGCGCTCACGATTAGTTCACTTAGCCGCGAAGAGTTACGCACTCTGGACCACACGATCGATTAGATCCAATGCACCGCAACGCTGATCCGCGCGAAGCGGTACCATCCAATGAAATCACGCCGCGTGTCACCTATTCGATTTAAAAACAAAATTGAAAACAGAATTATTTGCAAACTTCAAACCCTTGTAACTTTCAAACCACACGTCCAAATTTTGCAAATTTTATATCGTTGAAATCAGGAGAGCAAGCCCTAGCCAACCATGCCATTGGTTTAGAAAATAGTATCTGTTAGTTTGCTTGTTTTTGCAGATTCTTTTGTATGCTTGTTTAGAATAGAAAAATGATTCAAAAATGTTTATAAGTTTGAAACCTTGGCAAATTAGCTTGTGAAGAACCTACTGACCCTAGGAACCAACCCTTGGTGTTAAAAATGATTTTGGTAAAATTTAGGTTGGATTATTTGACTTAGCCAAATTCTAGTCAAATAAAATTATTAAGTTTATTATGAAAATGTTTATGGAAAGAAAACTTTGAGAAAATAGTTTGGACCAAACCTACTAACCCAAAAACACCAAGTTTTGCAATAGCAACTCATTTGGTAAAAAACTTAAAAGTTTTGTTTTGATAAAAACATTTTTCACCACATAAAATGATGAATGGATTTTAAAAAGGGTTTTGAGATAAAACCCTTTTGCAATTGACTTTGCCATTTTGGTGAATGACCAATTTGGATCTTACAAAGTTTAGAAGCCTAGTGGAGACCATCCTTGCAATAGAACCATCCTTTGCATACTTATGTATGTCTTAGATTCCATTGCTTTGTGAATGTGAAATTGTTTGTTTGACTTTGTTTTGGAATGTTAGTTGATCTTGTGTTTGCTTGATTGACTTGTAGTGAAGTTAGATAAGTGTGAGACTAGCAAGAACAAGGAGTGAACCTATACTCTACCAAAAAGGCAAGTGATGCTTCATACTTTTTGTCCCATTACTTTCAATATGCATTAGTGATTTTGCTAAGTAAAACTTGCATGGATTTTGCTAAGTATGAACCTTGCTATAGGAAAACCTAGTAGATGAATCCTTAGTAGGATTTTCCTAAGTTAAAGATTCCTATTACTACCAATCTTAGCCTAGCTAATAGAAAACATGGGTGGAAAATATATACACACTATGGAAAAATCTCTAAGTCTGAGGACTTATGTTTTTGTTTAATAAAACAACTAAGTTAATGAATCACCTGGGTGGAATGGAAGGATTGGTTTATGTTGAGTGGTTACACAAGGCCATGAATTGGCTTGTGTATCTCACTTGTGGTATGCCACCCAGGAACAAAGAGATTTGAGATGTCAAATGTTGAGAAGCTTCAAGTGCAACCACTTGGCAATATGGGCTCTGCCATGATCATATAGGCTGCAAGAACTTAGCCATATGGACAGTGGGTGGTAGTGTTTGATAGGTTGGAGCGCGTCCATTTTGGTCTAAGGGAAGGCTTCTGAAAGATTTTGTCTTGGGAAACCAAGTCTTGTGGGGAAAGTGCACCACCTCTGCAGAGTGTAAAATCTAAGTACTTAGCCATGTCCCTGGTAAAGGACAATTTGAGCATCAAGACATGGAAGCAATCAAGAATCTCATCATTCAAATTTCTAAAGTTAAAACTTGTGGATTGAACAAGGGTTGTATGAAATCTTCAATCTTTGATTGGGAGATGCCTTGTAAAGGATCTTCAATCTTTGATTGAGAAAAATGATTTTGTCAAAACAAAAACTTAGTATTTTCAAATGTTAAGGAAAAATCTATTTTGAGCAATGCAAGCCTCAACTCCACTCAGCCAAATGCATATAGTTGATAGACTCCACAATACTACCATAGTATCACTTGCCAATACAATTCAAATGTATTGACCCTTTGTGGCTGTAACTTGTATGTTGCAGGTTTGATTGATTTCAGTGAAGATTGATTGATTAG
The DNA here is from genome assembly GCA_916181665.1 of Avena sativa. Taxonomy (NCBI): domain Eukaryota; kingdom Viridiplantae; phylum Streptophyta; class Magnoliopsida; order Poales; family Poaceae; genus Avena; species Avena sativa. Next base: position 64,471,246 of record OV702279.1, read on the forward strand.
GATTACAAAGTCTACAACCAACATCTGCCTGTGGCACTTTGAATATGAAGGACCCATGCTTATAGTTATTCCGCTGCAATGTAATGTAATAGCCAAATGAGCTATGTAAGATGTAATAAAATTATGTTATTCCTGGTTATAAAGTTATATTATGACCTTTGTTTCTTGATATTACATCTTAACTGTGGATGCTAGCTATTGATCCAGGGACTAGCATTGTAAACACAGGGGGCTCTATCTTATTAAAGATTAGAACCTCTTCAAAGGAGAATCGCCGTCGTCGACTTCGTCGTTCGCCCCCATCGCCGACCCTCGCCTGAGCCCCGGTGAGCCTCCCACGACCCCCACCTACCGTGCTAGAGTTTGAGCTCGCCGGTGACATGTTCATCATCGACGACGACCCTCATCCGTCGATCGCCCTTCTAATCCAACGAACCACACCGCCCCGTACCGATTCGCGTGTTATGAGCCACTGACAGGTGGAACCCCCCTGACAGCTGATCCCCGCACTGCGGATTGACACTGGGCTGGCCCATTAGCATCTCCCGCGCAGCCCAACCGTTTGAATTTAGATTTTTCTATTTTAATTCAAATTCAGTTCTGTACATAGTTTCAAAATCAACCCAGCTCGATTCAGTGAACCAAATTTCATGAAACCAATTTTGTTAGAAAGTTACTGAAATGCTTAATCTACACCCGTTGGATTCAAATCATTTGGATCTGTAGATCAACCTTGGTAAAAATATCAAGTCAGAAGCTTTTCTGCATTCAAACATTTTTCAAATTTCAACCATAATAGATTTTGAGTTGATTCTAACTCTCAAAAATCACATTTGATCATACCTTTCAGAATATATAAAAACATATGGGTTTCACTACAGAAATAATGTCCAAGTAATAAAAGAATGCCACATAGGAATTTCTAGTCACTTTAATTATTTAAAATAAAAAGGTTAAACCTTATTAAATTGTGACACCACTTTAAATCACATTCCCATGTACTGAAATATGTGGTGATGACATGTGTCAACATGATCCCATGTTTGAGTTGGAGAATATTAAATCTTAAGTAGTTTTTCAATGAGTAGAAATTACTTTTCCCAAATTAAAATAAATAAGACAAATGCTTTAATCTTGTAATGATAGGTGATGATGCTAGATCATCTATAGAACACCTCTGTGTGATGATTGAAAATAGTTAAGTATTGTTTGGTGATTGTGTACCACGTATTTATTTATAGACGCTAGTACCGACCAAGGATACGAGGAGGAAGGAGGATACTACGAGGAAGAAGCCGAGGAGAACTTCAACCACTGCTCTGCTCAAGGCAAGCCTTACTAACCAAGTTGACCTATGCAAGTTAATACTTGCTTGTTACCATGCCAACTATATGCCTTAAGCATATGTGATCATACCCACTTGATGAACCATCCTAGTTTTACTTGCAAGCTTTATACTTTATTTCTTTATCCAAGCTTTCTTTTAGAGTTTACTTAAGTAACTTTTAGATTCTAGGAAGATAATTGAAGGTTGCATAAAGAGCATTAAATTTGTCCTAAACTAGATAATCTTGATGTCATCCTAAGGCTTGGGATTGAACTTAATCAATCTCTACTTGTTTACCACCCCTCATTAGTACTTACCCCACTTGTAGATGCTAGTGCTAAGCATAAAACTTGATCAACTTTAGATGGGATTAATTGGTGAAAATGGTTATGAAAACCTTGGAATGATGAGTCATTCTACTGAAATGTCTTGACATGTATTTCCGAACACCAGATGATTTTGATGATGAAAATGTTGAGGCATGAGCCTTATTCCTTTATAAAACTGATGGTTGTCTGGATGCGATACCATTCCAATTTTACCGTACAACCACAATACCCGAAAATTGGGTAGGGCTTGATTGGAAACTTATATACCTTAGTATGGGTTCCCTCACAACCAAGGTCTGAGCTGAGGCTACCTTGTGAAGATTGTCCACCTATGCAGTACCCAAGATGACAGTTGGTCATAGTTGGGAGGCCAAACTCACAGGAGAGGTGCCTATACTAGGGCGTGTAATTGAAAGGTTAGGATTGATTATCCGGCATACTGAGTATGGTGAATTCAGGATTTGTTCATGATGGATGTATCGAATGTTGTGCTGAAAGTGTACAATCTCTACAGAGTATCAAACTATTCGAATAGCCGCGTCCGCGGTTATGGATAGTTGGAGTGGCCATACTGTTCCCCCGTCAGATGTTTTCAAAATGACTTGTGAAATGAATTGAGACTTTGACTTGACCACAATAGAGTTGTGATATGAAATTCAATTTCCCACTTAGGCATTATAAAACTTCAACTAGTTTCTGCTTCTGAACTTAGTAGAGGTAAATCTGAATTTTTGCAAAACAACCCTAGAGCTTAGTGTCCTACTACAAAAAACCCCTTAACTTGTTAGTATTAGTTTGTGAGTACTTAAAGAGTACTCATGGCTTTGTCCCTGGCTATTCCCGTGGCTAGACTATGATGATGGACCGCAGGAAGGTTACGACAACTAGGATCATCTCCCATCGTCAGCATTGCCTGTGACCCCGAAGATGGAGTTTCGCCTACGCTACCTTTATTATTACGTTATTCCGCTGCTTGAGTTGTATTAAGAACTGGATCATGAGATCCTTATTTGTGTAAGACCTTATCATGAGATCCAAATCTGTTATGTCTCGCAAAAATGGTAATCCTGGGATTGCGATGTATGGCATAACAGGCATCTGGGATTAAAAATCCTGGTGTTGACAAGTTGGTATCAGAGCCATCCTAACCATAGGAGACCGTAGTTAGACTGGATGTTTGAATCAAAAACTTAGTTTCAAAACCAAAGTAAGCAAATATTTACAAAAACTTATTCCCCTTTATTATCACTTGGTTTCTTTCATAAAAATTCATGTTCCTCAAAAACTCTTGCAAAATACATAAAATTTGACACACTTGATCACTCTACTAACTTACTCATCCTATACTATTATAGATGGACGTGAAGTACAGCAAGTTTTATCAGTTGGGGAATGGAGGGGGCCTCATATTTGAGTGGGATTTGGACCAGCTTTTGGAACTTCTGGAGCGTCCGCACCCCGAGTTCTTCGGAGCTTAGCTCAATGATCAGGAAGGAGAAGATATGCAGTGGCTAATTGTTGCAAGTCTCCGAGTGAAAGAACATTTCTTAATCCCTAGTGTTTTGTGTGTTAGATAACAATACCAAGGATCATTTAATGTGTGTTGAAGTGTTGCAGCTCTATTTGAGAATAAAGGGAAAAGATCTCTGCCTTTGGGGGCGGATAATCCGGCCCCACCAGGGGCGGATAATCCGCCCCTCCCTTTGCCCAAGCAGGCGCAAGCCCCAGAAGGGGGCGGATTTTTGGCCGGATTTTCCGGCCCCACCGGATAATCCGCCCCTCAGGGGGGGCAGGATAATCCGTCCCCCTTGCTCGTCGCCAAGGCGCAAGCCCCAGAGAGGGGGCGGAATTTTGGCCGGATTTTCCGGCCCCGCCGGATAATCCGCCTCTCAGGGGGGCCGGATAATCCGCCCCCCAAGATCTTCACCAAGCTTCACCATGGCGCAAGCCCCAGAGAGGGGGCGTAGTTTCCCCCGGAGAATCCGCCCTTGGGGCGGAGTTTTCCCAGGGGGCGGATAATCCGCCCCAAGTGGGGGGCGGATAATCCGCCCCCAAAGTTGTGCAACGGCCAGATCTGGGGAGGGGGTATTTAAGCCAGCCTTCCCCCCTCCTGCCAGAACTCTTGATTCATCTCGAAAAAGACCAGATCATATCTGAAAGCTTCATCCAAGAGTGCTCCACCTAGATCCACCCAAAGGCCCCACCCCTTGGGGAATCGAAGGAGGAGAACTCGATCTTCATCATCAGCAATCAAGCGCTTCATCTTCTCTCCATTCATTTGGAGAACCTCCGATCTAGTATTTTCTTGCAAATATCTAGATCCTCGTTTTTGTTTATATTCATAAACCTTGTTCTTGTGGCAGCTTGTTGTCATCTCGGGAGCCCCCAATTCAGTTGTGGGTGTGTGCCCCGATAGTGTTGTAAAAGGCACCGGTTCCCGCCTCGAAGGGATCCAATAGTGTAGAAGGTGGATCAGGCCTCTCGTGGCGAGATCCATCAGAGAATAGGGTGAGGCCTATTGTGGCGTGGTGGTCTTAGAACCGCCCACCCCTCCAACGCAGATGTACTTCTGTTAACAAGGAAGGAACTGCGGTAAAAAAAATCCCTGTGTCTCCGCGTGCTCCACTACGGTTTGCTCGCTCCTCTTTTACGTGCTTAGTAGTTAGGGTTACATATAGGGAAATTCTCGTAGTTGCATATCTAGAGAATTTACTTTTTGTCTAGCCTAAAATTGAAAAAGTATTAAAAATTGGTTAGCACCTATTCACCCCCCCCCCCTCTAGGTGCCCATACGATCCATTTCAATTGGTATCAGAGCCTCGGCTCTTATTTCGGGCTTAACCGCCTAAGAGAAGTATGGGTTCCAAGGGAGATGGGAGTGATGCTCCGGAGGTAGTCACCATGAATGATCTCAAGACGTTGGAAACAACCTTGGTGAGTTCAATGGAGGCTAAGATGGAAGAGATGCGTCAATTGATAATGCGTCTCTCCACATCAGCAGCATCACCTCCATCTAACTCTGAGGATACCACTCCGCAATCCAAGGAAACGGTTAAAACTGTTTCCAAAGATAACGAAGTGGTAGGTGATGATACTAGCAAGAGCTCCTCCTCGAAAAAGGATAGCGGTAAGGATGGATACAATGAGGTTTCTCATGTGTATTCCCCTGATCCGCTTATCCCTCAACCACATATACATAATAGGGGTGATTCACCCAAACTTTCAGCATCTACTTTCTCTCAATGGAAATTTTTGATGAAATCTCATGTGTGCAGTTCCTCCATAGAGTTGTGGAAGATCATCGAAAATGGTCTTCATGTTGGAAACCCCAACAATCTCACAAGAAGAGAAGTGGTCGATAGCCAACTCAACGCTACAGCTCTACACATGATACAGCTTGGTGTGGGTGACAAAGACATGCCACATATTGAGCATCTTAGCACAGCTAAAGAAGCTTGGGATGCCCTCACCGAGCTCTTCATCGGAAATGAAAGTATGAGAAGGAATATATATGATGCCTTGAGCAATGAAGCTGAAGGATTTTATATGCTGGATGGAGAAGACCATGAGGACATGTATAGGAGGCTCAAGGCAATAGCCACAACCTTCAGAAACCATGGTGCAGCTCATGTTGATGATGCTTGGACCAAGCGCAAGTATGTCAGTGCTCTTATGCCATTTGAGCCCACAGATTTGAAAAGTCTCCAAGGTAGGCATAACTATCACCTCATGTCATCCAATGAGGTAATGTAAGAAATGGCCGCCTTCAAAGTGGCTGCCAAGAATGCCGAAGATGCTCGAGCTCGAGCTATGGGGATGCAAAAGGGGGTCAACATGGCCTTGAAGACTAGTGTGATTAATCATGATGAATATGCGGTAGAAGGTCTGGACTGTCCCGAAGATATAAAAAGGATCCACGGACAATACTTGGCTCTTTATGCATGAAACTTTTGGAAAGATCCAGCCAAGGCTAAAGCTGAACTAGATCGCAAGAGTGGAGCCTATGGAAGAAAAGAAAATGGTCCCAAGCTGAGAACATGCTTTAATTGTGGTGACCGGCTGCACTTCGTAGCTGAGTGTCCATATCAAAGTAGAGAGGATAATGGAGGAAGACTCATTTTCAAGGACAAATAAAAAATCTCCACGTAAGAAACAGTTTGTAACGAAGAATGCTCCTTTCAAGAAGCAACCAAAGATTGTTCTAGTGGATCAAGAAGAATATTCATCGGGGAGTGAAGATGAGGACGAGGACGATAGCTCTCAAGAGGTGGCTGCTATAGCCACTACATCTACATCAACATCTCTCTTTGACTCTCCAAACGAAAACATCATCAACAAGAATGCTACATGCCTCATGGCAAGAAGCTCCGAGGTAACTTCTTCTAACTCTTCTTTTCACAAGGCTATGATAGACATGGATGATCCTGCTAGTCTTAAGGTTAAAGAATAGATTATTGCTTTGGATTATTTCTATACTAACTTGCAAGGTGAGCACAAAGTTCGTTTTGAGGCTCTTATGGATCAGCTGGCCCAAAACGAAGCACTCCTCGAATAAAAGGGCAGAATTGAAAGGGAGGATGCAATGGAAATTGCATCCTTAAAAAATGCTCTTGAAGAAGAAGAAGAAGAAGAAGAAGCTCGGGTCTCTCTTGAAGAGAGGCTCGAGTCTATGGAAGAGTCACATGAAGAAATTGTGACTAAACTTGTTAAGGAACGTGACAATGCTATCACCAAAGCAAAGAAGTTAAAGAAGGAAAGGATTGACTTTGGGGCTGCTCATGATAGACTCTCCGAGGAATTGGAGAAACTTGACAATGCTCACAAGGCGTTGAAAAATGAGTTCTCTATTCTCAATGAGTCACATGATTAGCTTCAAAGTCGATTGGACAAATATGATACTCCTAGATCGTCCAACTCAACATATAGTAATAAGAAAAATGCTAGTGTGGAAAAAGAAGTGATCAAGGACATCACTACAAAGGACAAAGGTGTGCTTGATGAAGTCCTTGGCAAGAAAAGGTCAAATCATGGTAAAGAGGGACTTGGGTATGTCACCAAGTCCAAGAAGAAGAAAACCAAGAAGAACAAGACCAATAATGTACAATTAAAGACAAGCATTGCTGAGAAGGTTGTCACAAAAGACAAGACTAATAATATTGGTTTTGCAGGGTCTCACAATCCGAATTATGAACTCTTTTGTGATGACTATGGCGATGTTTATGCTTATTATGTTGGTCCTTTTGATGAATATATTGCTTGGTCTATTTGGGTCCCAAAGACCCTTGTTACTAACATGAAAGGACCCATTGAAAAATGGGTACCTAAAACCAAGAAGTAATTTTCTTGCAGGGCTATGCTTCCGGTGGGTCGAAATGGGTGCTGGATAGTGGCTGCACTAGTCATATGACCAGAAGCAAGGATATCATCACAGAGATGCGTCCAAATCATGATAATATCACAGTCTCCTATGGTGATAAGTCTAAATCTCAGGTATTGGGTCTTGGCAAGGTTGTGGTTACCCACGATATCTCTCTCGTGGACGTCATGCTTGTTGAGACCCTTGGCTACAACCTTCTTTCTGTTCGTGCCCTTGGCAAGATGGGTTTTGCTGTTTTTATCGATGATGATTTGGTGGTACTCTTATGGAGCAAGTCTCTAAAGGTCGCTTTCGTTGGATACGTCGAAAATTACCTATATGTGGTGGACTTCTCGGGGAAAACCACTTCGGGTCCGATGTGTCTATTCAGAAAGGCCGACGTGGGCTGGCTATGGCATCGTCGTTTAGCCCATGTCAACATGAGAACTTTGCAAAGTCTCCAAAAGGGTGGCCACATCCTTGGACTAAAAGACAATGTCTCTTTTGCCAAAGATCGTGTTTGCAGGGCTTGTGTTGAAGGAAAAATGCATGACTCTCCCCACAAGAGGAAGACTATTGTGTCATCAAAGAGGATCTTGGAATTACTTCATGTGGATTTATTTGGTCCTCCTTCTCATGCAAGTCTTGGTGGGAAGAAATATTGCTTGGTCATTGTCGATGACTACTCTAGATATACATGGGTATATTTCTTCAAGATGAAAAGTGAGACTCAACAAACGGTCATCGACTTTGCCAATGAAGTTCAACGTCAACACAATGTTCCCATCTTGGCAATTAGAAGTGACAACGGCTCAGAATTCAAGAACTACACTTTAAACGAGTTTCTTAGCGAAGAGGGGATTAGACACCAATATTCCGTTGCGTACACCCCTCAACAAAATGGTGTAGCCGAGAGGAAGAACCGGACTTTGATGGATATGGCAAGATCTATGCTAGCTGAATTCAAGTCTCCTTATAATTTTTGGGCTGAAGCCATTTCCACTGCTTGTCACTCATCAAACCGGCTCTACCTTCGGAAGATCTTGGACAAGACCCCATATGAAATACTTACCGGTAACAAACCCAACATCTCATACTTCAGGGTATTCGAGTGTAAGTGTTTCTTTCTTATTAAAGGTGTCCGTTTGTCAAAATTTGATTCCAAGGCTTTAGAAGGTATTTTTGTTGGTTACGGTGCCGAATCCCACACTTATAGAGTCTACAACAAGCTCACTGGGATTGTTGTAGAGTCTTGTAGTGTGGAGTTCGATGAAAATAACGGCTCCTTTGTAGGGCAAGTTGATGTTTGTGATGCAGATGTTGAAATACCCCAAGATGCCATAAGAAGAATGGGCGTGGGATTTTTCCGCCCCATTGAGGAACCCCTTGTGGCGGATCGGGAAGGACAATGCTCCACACATGTGGAGCCCTCATCTACACAAGATCAACAAGCTCCTACTGTTGGAGACAATCCTGCACCAACACCACAATCTGCTGAAGACCATCTGTCCCCTGGACAAGTTGGTAGTCCAATGACCGGACTATTCGCCCCCTCCAAGTTGCGGACAATCCGCCCCTGGCACTCCAACTCGTTCCAGAGGATCCGAAGGAGAAGTCAACAACTCTGAAGCTCCCAGGCCGGACTCTCCGGTCCCCAGGGGCGGATTATCCGGCCCTGGGTCTCCAACTCCAGTCAGGCTTTCTCAGGAAGATGGTTCTGGTACTTCTCCTCCCAGGCCGGATAGTCCGGCCCCTCCAAGGGGCGGATTATCCGGGCCTGAAGAAAATGTTCAGCAACAATCTTCTGGCAGTATCAGTGATCAAGATCAAGGGCAAGGCAGTAATCAAGACAAGGATACAACAATTGAATCCACTCCTCCTAGAAACAATAAGGACATTGAGGCTCGTCGCAAGGCTCGTGCTGATCGGAACCTTGAATTAAGAGGTCACACTCTTGACAAGGTTGTTGGTGATCTACGACGAAGGGTATCCACTAGAAGAGAGCTTGCAAGCTTCTGTGATCATCAAGCTCACATTTCCATGGTTGAACCGAAGAAGGTTTTTGATGCTCTTGAAGACCCCGATTGGGTTGTTGCAATGCATGAAGAATTAAATAACTTCGAACGCAACAAAGTTTGGAAGCTCGTAGAAAAACCAAAGGATTGCCGCAATGTTATCGGCACCAAGTGGATCTTCAAGAACAAACATGATGAAAATGGCATTGTTGTGAGGAATAAATCACGACTCGTGGCTCAAGGATTCTCTCAAGTAGAAGGAATTGATTTTGGCGAGACCTACGCTCTTGTGGCTCGCCTTGAGTCCATCTGCATCCTTCTTGCATATGCAGCCCATCATTATTTTAAATTACAACAAATGGATGTTAAGAGCGCTTTCCTTAATGGTCCTCTACATGAGTTAGTATACGTCAAGCAGCCCCCGGGGTTTGAGGACCCCAAATTTCCGAACCATGTCTACAAACTCGATAAGGCGCTCTATGGCCTTAAACAAGCCCCACGTGCGTGGTATGAGCACCTTAAAGAGCTTTTGCTAGACCGTGGATTCGAAGTTGGGAAAATCGACCCCACTCTTTTTACTAAGAAGGTTAATGGGGAGCTTTTTGTATGCCAACTTTATGTAGATGACATTATTTTTGGCTCTACTAACCAACCTTTTAACGATGAATTTTCGAAGCTTATGACTGACAGGTTTGAGATGTCCATGATGGGTGAGATCAGGTTCTTTATTGGATTTGAGATCAAACAACTTAGAGAAAGAACCTTTATTAATCAAGCTAAGTACATCCAAGACATGCTCAAAAGGTTCAAAATGACGGATCTCAATGGCGTTGCTACCCCAATGCAAACAAAGTGTCATCTTGAGCTCAATCCCAAGGGTAAAGACGTGGATCAAAAGGTATACCGATCCATGATCGGCTCTCTCCTTTACCTTTGCGCATCTAGGCCCTATATTGTGTTAAGTGTAGGAGTGTGTGCAAGGTACCAAGCTGCTCCTAAAGAAAGCCACTTAGTGGCAGTCAAGCGAATCTTCCGATATTTGGTTCATTCCCCAAATTTTGGGCTATGGTATCCCAAGGGTTCAAGTTTCTCTCTATGGGGTTACACTGATTCAGATTGGGCTGGTGACAAAGATGATAGGAAATCAACCTCTGGTGCATGCCAATTCTTGGGCCGGTCTCTAGTGTGTTGGTCATCAAAGAAACAGAATTGTATTTCACTCTCAACCGCCGAAGCTGAATATGTTGCTGTTGCAAGTGCTTGTACTCAATTGTTATGGATGAGGCAAACTTTAAAGAAATATGGTGTCAATTGTGACAAAGTGCCTCTTTTATGCGACAATGAAAGTGCTATCAAAATTGCTTACAATCCCGTGCAGCATACAAGAACAAAACATATAGAGATTCGCAACCACTTTATTCGGGATCATGTTGCTCGTGGAGATATTGCTCTATCCTTTGTGAGCATGAAGAACCAACTTGCTGATATTTTCACAAAGCCTCTTGATGAAACAAGATTTTGTTATTTGAGGAATGAGCTAAATATCATAGATTCAAGGAGCTTGGCTTGACTACCCTTGCACACTCACTTGCGCTTATTCATGTATTTGGTTTAGATGCGGGCATAGACATAGGGGGAGTGTGGTCCTAATTGATTGGGCCAACCCTCCCCCCATAATGCCGAAAGCAAGTAAAATCATTTCACTTAATATCATTTTGTGATATGTGGGTCATCGATGAGCATTGGTTTTGAACTCAAGATACATCTTCGCGGTGTCATGCCATGTGCTCCAACATGGTGGCTTCAGCCACCGCCCTCTTCCTTGAGAAGAGTTGGTTTTTTCATGGGTCCCGTTGGATTTTCTTGCATATCTCTTGTTCTTATGGAAAACACACTCAAATTTGGCTTTTGATTGATTTGATTCTTGCAAATTTGGGTGTGTAGTACCATATCATTTTGATGCTCTCAACCCAAGCCTTTCTCTCCCTCCTTGAACCATCTATTCTTTCACACAAGTCCTCTCAAACACCATCGAGAGGTTTGCTAGGTTTCTCTGGCTTGATTCTGCATTTTCCAGAATTTCTGGGGGGGGGCGGATTATCCGCCTTAAGTGGGGGGCGGATTATCCGCCCCGGGCGAAATCAGCCCCTTATAGGCTGGGTCGGGGAGGGCAGGCTCAAACAGAGCAGCCAGTCCTCCCCCAACCCTACCTCTGCCCCCCAGCCGCCGCCGGAGCATCCGCCTCTCCCGGAGTCGATTCGACCACCGGATTCTCCGGGCTCTCCCCGGATCTTCTTCACCTCGCCTCCGGGTATCTTCTTGTGGCATCCCGCAAAACCACTACTAGAAAATCGCGTTGTTTTTGTGCATTGCATCATCATGACATCATCATACATCTATATGTCTAAAACTATTTTGCTAAAAGCCCGATTTCGTTTTCTATATTAATTCCTCCCTATTACTTTAAATCAAAACACCGGTGCTTCCGGATATCTCAGTTTGTCTAAAAGCAATTTATAAAAGGCTTTTAAAATAAATTAGAAAACCCTAGCCTAAAATATCTAGTCCTAATCCTACCTAAAACCTTTTATAACAAATAACCTACCCTAATCCTACCTAGCCCCCCCCCTCCACCTCACCCCGCCCTATAGCAGCTCGCCACATCACCTGGCCCAATCCCCCCACCCAACCACCATCTGCCACCTCACCTCTCCCTCTCACCAGTCCCAGCCGCCTCCCCCTCTCTTTCTTCCTCTCTTCCTGGCCCCACTCCTGCCGACCGGCCGCCCTGGGCGCGTTCCCACCCCACCAGACCCCAACCACACCGACACTCCCGCCTGCCCCAACCAAACGCACCCCACGCATGCGGTCAAACCCCTACCCCACCTCTGGCCCACCTGCCCCCGCCCGCTCCTCTCTCCCCACCATCTCTCCCTCGACCTCCCCTCCCTCTCCTTCGTCTCCACCGCCCTCTCCTCGCCGGCCTCCGCGCGCTGCCACCTGCTCCTCCTCGCTGCTCGGCCTCCCCGTCGCCGGCGCGCCCTCCACCCCGCTCTCTCCGTCGGCCTCCTCGCCGCCCTCGCGCCGGCCTCCCTCCAAGCCGCTCCTCTGCCGTCGCCCACGTCCTCCTCCCGCGACCTCCCGCCACCACCTCGCCACCGTCGGTGTCGACCTCCCCGCGTGCAGAGCTCCGGCGTGCTACCTCGCCCACGCCCACGCCGCCTTCTGGCGGGATCCCCTCCTCGGCCCCGCGCCCCCATCACCTCGCCTCCCTCCTGCCGGCGCTCCTCTCCCCGTCGATGCGGCCACCGTCTCCGTCGGCCGGCACAACTTCCTCCTCGAGCCATCTCTCCGGACCTCCTGTTCTCCGGCGACGCCCGGCTGCCCCTGCCTCACCTCCTCCTCCGCGTCCCTCGCAGGTCCCCGCAGAGGTCGTCGGCCGTGTGCCTGCCTCTCCTCCCGAGCCGACCTCCTCGCGGGCCGCCCTCCGTTTGGCCCCAAGCACGCCTGCTCCACCATCGGCCTCGCCACGGCCCTCTCCTCTGCTCTCTCTGCCTCGGCCTCTGCGAGGCCGCCGTCGACCACCTGCGTGCCGGTCACGCCTGTCGCCGTCAATGTCGCCCCCACCTGGCTCCGTCCCTGTGTCGCTCCCCGTCTGGCGTCCTCCCCTCGACGGTGCCCCTCTGCATCGCCACCTCCCGGCCAGGTCCCCGGCGTCTTCGCTATCCATGGTTGCAACCAGGCTCAAGCCCCACCATACCGTGTCCTCTGCTTCCTGCGGTGGCGATGTGAAGTTACGGCCGTCGAGTTTTTCTGGAAATAGTCGTCCTTCGTGGATGACTGTAATGACAAGGACTAATGTGTAGATGTTGGATGGTGGCGTATCGAGTACCTCTGGTGTGAGTGGACTCTACAAGTGTTGCCCGATTGATATTATTTTGTCGATCGAGGCCTTCCGAGGAACTAGTGCGACAAGTTGGGCAACGACCACCGCCAAGATCTTCGGTCTACACCTTTCGACAAGAACTCCATCACGGAACAGCAATGCTCCTTCAAGTAACCGACCGCGGAACGGCGAGCTCTTCTTCTCGAAACCGAAGCCCCGACGACCTGAATCCAAAGACCGATCCCGGCGCCTGAACCCGAACCCCTCTCCCAAGATCGCCGAATCCCTAATGTGTGATGCCCTTTCCAAGCCCCGTATTTTTATAATATATGATATAAACTTGTTGCATTAAATTTTCATGCTCGCATACATATTGTGGGTGTTTGGGGGTGTTTAGACGATTCACCTAAATTAAATATGGAATCCATATGCGGGCAAATCTAGTCGTATATTGGTGCCATTTAAATTTGTGTAGCGAACCGGTGCTATCTTCTGCCATGTCAAGACAACATTTAAATTGCGGGGTATCTAAACAACTAGAACCATATATTTAATTGTCGGGACCCTGGTTCCGCTTAATGTGACCTAATTGCATCGCATCTTGCCATGTCATACATCATACATGCGTCATGCCCGATCTTTTGCCGTAGTATTAAATAGTGCATCCGGTGTTTATTCTAGTGTTTTGCTTCTTCGCGGATAAGGCCGTTGAGTTGATGCGAGTGTCGACCCGATCTTCGGATGAAACTTCAGCAATGTTTTCAGGCGAGCATCTCCCCCTTTCTACCTATCTTACTTTTATAGTATTTATTCCCTCCTGTTGATCTATTGCTATCTGTGTTGCGATGCTCTAGTTTTCGTACCCGTGATATCCCTTGCAGCCTTATATTGCCTTGGACACATCCTATTAGCTGTTGTTTGGTAGATAGTTGGACTTGCGCGTCGTAGTCGCTTGATCAAGTGCTGTTGCGTGTCGTCCAGTACCACAGTTGTTGGAGTATTGCCGCATGTTTAATGTTGGAGGTGATCATGGCTTTAATTATCGTTTACTTTAATTACTGTTTAATAACTAAAATTGAAGTAGGTAAGCAGAGGCACAGGTGGGCAATAGATGTTATTTGGTTGTTAACCGTCCACTTGTGTCCCGTAGGACCCCGAGTTCTTGACACCTGTTCCGAGATCGAGCGCGCTAACCACATGTGGGATGTATGGGCACCCCATCGATTTAGTACCTGATTTCAAAGTACTGTACTGGGGGCCACAATTAGTTTGGGGCTTTATTACTATTCTGTACTTATGCCATGCTTTACTGCTTTATTTACGATTGTGCGAGGAGCACATGTACTGTTTAGGATCGTGACCCGTTTTCGCTGTATCGACAAGCCCGAGAGTTTCGGGTTCCCAGTCGTTTACAGCCGGCTCCACAAACCCTGAGTCCGTCTCGGAGACCGGCCGACTTCGTTGCGGGTGTACTTAGTGGGGTGGCCCCCCGTGCTTGCTTTGGGTCTGGGAAACGTCGTGTCCGAAACCCCGTCGACATACCGTTGGGTGTATGTTTTGTGATCTTGTACCTACCTGATCCGACAACAAGGGTGTAGGTGCGTGTGGAAACTTTGGTGCACCCCTGCGGGGTTAAATCTTTTCGAGAAGCCGTGTCCGCGGTTATGGACGACTTGGAGCACAGGTCTCGATCATAGACAACTATAACTAAAGTTTACTGTTATAATTTGACTTGTATCCGATATGACTAGTAATCAGCTCCACTACAACGGAATGGCTAAATAAAAGTACCAACAACTGCTGGGTTTTGGGATATCTCATGCTATTTGTATCTGACTAGTAAGTGTTGCAACTACAACGGAATGGTTAACTAAAACTGCCCACTGCTTATTATATCAGGATGACTCATGCTATTTATATTTGACTAGTAATTGCCGCAACTATAACGGAATGAATAAAACTGCCAACTGTGTGAGTTCCTCGGTTGACTTCCTCGTTTGGTCTCGAGGGGGAAATACCAGGATGGGTATGTTTGGTGGTAGTATCAGGATGGTTCCGAATAGGTCTTTCTTATCCCTCTCTGATAGCTGTCAGTTGTATCGAGTCTCTATAGGTTGTTTAGTGCATGTTGCCACTGCCGCTTCAGTCCACCATACCTATGTAGGCGAGGACCGCCGAATTCTAGTCTCGCCGTGTACTGGCCTCAGTACTGACCGCTCTCTCTTTTTACTTTGCCCTTTGTCGGCACCCCTTTTGTTTAAGCAGGTTTTGAGATCGACGTCGTTAGCAGGGTTACCCTTCCGGCTTGGCCTGGGCAGGGTTATGGACGCCATTGGTTATTCTTCAGGGCTCTTAGCTCAATTTGCATCTTGTCCGTACTCGGACGCTATATCGTTTTAAAGGTGATTTGGATCTTTGTATTGTATATCTATATTCTTGACTCTTTGAGTCGCTGTTGTATATATCTGTTCTGTGGGTCCCATCGAGGACTATTGTGTAATGTTATTACTTCGTTTTCCACCCGCACGCAAGTGCCTGGTGGGCACCTTTGAATCGTTTCTATGCGGGTTTGGCGGGTTTTCGCTAAAACTTGCATAGGGCCGATTCTGAGGGTGTTACAGAGTGGTATCAGAGCTCAGCAGTTGCGATACCCCACAAGTCCAGCCTGTAGGATAACCTAGCTAACGGCCGAAGTAGAGTGTCAAAACTATTTTTGCAAAATCGGTTGGATAGTTCTGATTATGTCTGATTTTACTCCTTACCCCTCTGCTGCTCTTCTCTCACCTCTGCGTGTTTTGAATCCGCTCTCTTCTCTCTCTTCGAGTCCAGGATTTCTCGTGGTTGGGTTCCATCGTACCTTCAGGGTTTCGCTTCCTCCTTTGGTAACGGTGTTGCTACATCTGGTCTTCATGCTATCCGAGGAACCCTTCGTCTGGTGGACTTCTCTTTGTTCCTTCTTGTGCCTTCCGGTGTTTTCCGATGCGACGACATCATCTACGCCAGATCCGATGCAGAGTCTGCATCACTCCTTTGTTTCTGAACCTCGTTTGTCGAGATCTTCAGTCTGATTCCGAGAATGGTTGCACGCTTTTCCACTGATTGTGCAGAGTAATAGTTTGGGTGCGTGATGGATTGGCCCCCATGCCGACTACTCACTCTATTCGCTTGTGTACATTGAAGTGGATGAGAATGCATCGGTTCCCTCTTTCTATCGAAGCTAGAGGTGGCTTTATTTGTTGATACCCCTACCTTCGAACTTTGTTCCCGGAGTGTTCCCTCGACGATCACGGACAACGACCTCATGTTAGTGGTGTCACGAGGATCTACACGATGCGAGAAGATTCAGATCTCCGCCCTTCTTCCCGGTACCATGAGGCGGATCTCGAGGGCGAGATCCATTGTTAGTGGTGTCGAATTGTGGCATCCCGCAAAACCACTACTAGAAAATCGCGTTGTTTTTGTGCATTGCATCATCATGACATCATCATACATCTATCTGTCTAAAACTATTTTGCTAAAAGCCCTATTTCGTTTTCTATATTAATTCCTCCCTATTACTTTAAATCAAAACACCGGTGCTTCCGGATATCTCAGTTTGTCTAAAAGCAATTTATAAAAGGCTTTTAAAATAAATTAGAAAACCCTAGCCTAAAATATCTAGTCCTAATCCTACCTAAAACCTTTTATACCAAATAACCTACCCTAATCCTACCTAGCCCCCCCTCCACCTCACCCCGCCCTATAGCATCTCGCCACATCACCTGGCCCAATCCCCCCACCCTACCACCATCTGCCACCTCACCTCTCCCTCTCACCAGTCCCAGCCGCCTCCCCCTCTCTTTCTCCCTCTCTGCCTGGCCCCACTCCTGCCGACCGGCCGCCCTGGGCGCGTTCCCACCCCACCAGACCCCAACCACACCGACCCTCCCGCCTGCCCCAACAAAACGCACCCCACGCATGCGGTCAAACCCCTTCCCCACCCCTGGCCCACCTGCCCCCGCCCGCTCCTCTCTCCCCACCATCTCTCCCTCGACCTCCCCTCCCTCTCCTTCGTCTCCACCGCCCTCTCCTCGTCGGCCTTCGCGCGCTGCCACCTGCGCCTCCTCGCTGCTCGGCCTCCCCGTCGCCGGCGCGCCCTCCACCCCGCTCTCTCCGTCGGCCTCCTCGCCGCCCTCGCGCCGGCCTCCCTCCGCGCCGCTCCTCTGCCGTCGCCCGCGTCCTCCTCCCGCGACCTCCTCCCGCGGCCACCTCGCCACCGTCAGTGTCGACATCCCCGCGTGCAGAGCTCCGGCGTGCTACCTCGCCCGCGCCCACGCTGCCGTCTGGCGGGATCCCCTCCTCGGCCCCACGCCCCCATCACCTCGCCTCCCTCCTGCCGGCGCTCCTCTCCCCGTCAATGCGGCCACCGTCTCCATCGGCCGGCACAACTTCCTCCTCGAGCCCTCTCTCCGGACCTCCTGTTCTCCGGCGACGCCCGGCTGCCCCTGCCTAACCTCCTCCTCCGCGTCCCTCGCAGATCCCTGCAGAGGTCGCCGGCCGTGTGCCTGCCTCTCCTCCCGAGCCGACCTCCTCGCGGGCCGCCCTCCGTTTGGCCCCAAGCACGCCTGCTCCACCATCGGCCTCGCCACGGCCCTCTCCTCTGCTCTCCGCCTCGGCCTCTGCGAGGCCACCGTCGACCACCTGCGCGCCGGTCACGCCTGCCGCCGTCAATGTCGCCCCCACCTGGCTCCGTCCCTGCGTCGCTCCCCGTCTGGCGTCCTCCCCTCGACGGTGCCCCTCTGCATCGCCACCTCCCGGCCAGGTCCCCAGCGTCTTCGCTGTCCATGGTTGCAACCAGGCTCAAGCCCCACCACACTGTGTCCTCTGCTTCCTGTGGTGGCGATGTGAAGTTACGGCCGTCGAGTTTTTCTGGAAATAGTTGTCCTTCGTGGATGACTGTAATGACAAGGACTAATGTGTAGATGTTGGATGGTTGCGTATCGAGTACCTCTGGTGTGAGTGGACTCTACAAGTGTTGCCCGATTGATATTATTTTGTCGATCGAGGCCTTCCGAGGAACTAGTGCGACAAGTTGGGCAACGACCACCGCCAAGATCTTCGGTCTACACCTTTCGACAAGAACTCCATCACGGAACACCAATGCTCCTTCAAGTAACCGACCGCGGAACGGCGAGCTATTCTTCTCGAAACCGAAGCCCCGACGCCCTGAATCCGAAGACCGATCCCGGTGCCTGAACCCGAACCCCTCTCCCAAGATCGCCGAATCCCTAATGTGTGATGCCCTTTCCAAGCCCCGTATTTTTATAATATATGATATAAACTTGTTGCATTAAATTGTCATGCTCGCATACATATTGTGGGTGTTTGGGGGTGTTTAGACGATTCACCTAAATTAAATATGGAATCCATATGCGGGCAAATCTAGTCGTATATTGGTCCCATTTAAATTTGTGTAGCGAACCGGTGCTATCTTCTGCCATGTCAAGACAACATTTAAATTGCGGGGTATCTAAACAACTAGAACCATATATTTAATTGTCGGGACCCTGGTTCCGCTTAATGTGACCTAATTGCATCGCATCTTGCCATGTCATACATCATACATGCGTCATGCCCGATCTTTTGCCGTAGTATTAAATAGTGCATCCGGTGTTTATTCTAGTGTTTTGCTTCTTCGCGGATAAGGCCGTTGAGTTGATGCGAGTGTCGACCCGATCTTCGGATGAAACTTCGGCAATGTTTTCAGGTGAGCATCTCCCCCTTTCTACCTATCTTACTTTTATAGTATTTATTCCCTCCTGTTGATCTATTGCTATCTGTGTTGCGATGCTCTAGTTTTCGTACCCGTGATATCCCTTGCAGCCTTATATTGCCTTGGACACATCCTATTACATGTTGTTTGGTATATAGTTGGACTTGCGCGTCGTAGTCGCTTGCTCAAGTGCTGTTGCGTGTCGTCCAGTACCACAGTTGTTGGAGTATTTCCGCATGTTTAATGTTGGAGGTGATCATGGCTTTAATTATCGTTTACTTTAATTACTGTTTAATAACTAAAATTGAAGTAGGTAAGCAGAGGCACAGGTGGGCAATAGATGTTATTTGGTTGTTAACCGTCCACTTGTGTCCCGTAGGACCCCGAGTTCTTGACACCTGTTCCGAGATCGAGCGCGCTAACCACATGTGGGATGTATGGGCACCCCATCGATTTAGTACCTGATTTCAAAGTACTGTACTGGGGGCCACAATTAGTTTGGGGCTTTATTACTATTATGTACTTATGCCATGCTTTACTGCTTTATTTACGATTGTGCGAGGAGCACCTGTACTGTTTAGGATCGTGACCCGTTTTCGCTGTATCGACAAGCCCGAGAGTTTCGGGTTCCCAGTCGTTTACAGCCGGCTCCACAAACCCTGAGTCCGTCTCGGAGACCGGCCGACTTCGTTGCGGGGGTACTTAGTGGGGTGGCCCCCCGTGCTTGCTTTGGGTCTGGGAAACGTCGTGTCCGAAACCCCGTCGACATACCGTTGGGTGTATGTTTTGTGATCTTGTACCTACCTGATCCGACAACAAGGGTGTAGGTGCGTGTGGAAACTTTGGTGCACCCCTGCAGGGTTAAATCTTTCCGAGAAGCCGTGTCCGTGGTTATGGACGAATTGGAGCACAGGTCTCGATCATAGACAACTATAACTAAAGTTTACTGTTATAATTTGACTTTTATCCGATATGACTAGTAATCAGCTCCACTACAACGGAATGGCTAAATAAAAGTACCAACAACTGCTGGGTTTTGGGATATCTCATGATATTTGTATCTGACTAGTAAGTGTTGCAACTACAACGGAATGGTTAACTAAAACTGCCCACTGCTTATTATATCAGGATGACTCATGCTATTTATATTTGACTAGTAATTGCCGCAACTATAACGGAATGAATAAAACTGCCAACTGCGTGAGTTCCTCGGTTGACTTCCTCGTTTGGTCTCGAGGGGGAAATACCAGGATGGGTATGTTTGGTGGTAGTATCAGGATGGTTCCGAATAGGTCTTTCTTATCCCTCTCTGATAGCCGTCAGTTGTATCGAGTCTCTATAGGTTGTTTAGTGCATGCTGCCGCTGCCGCTTCGGTCCACCATACCTATGTAGGCGAGGACCGCCGAATTCTAGTCTCGCCGTGTACTGGCCTCAGTACTGACCGCTCTCTCTTTTTCCTTTGCCCTTTGTCGGCACCCCTTTTGTTTAAGCAGGTTTTGAGATCGACGTCGTTAGCAGGGTTACCCTTCCGGCTTGGCCTGGGCAGGGTTATGGACGCCATTGGTTATTCTTCAGGGCTCTTAGCTCAATTTGCATCTTGTCCGTACTCGGACGCTATATCGTTTTAAAGGTGATTTGGATCTTTGTATTGTATATCTATATTCTTGACTCTTTGAGTCGTTGTTGTATATATCTATTCTGTGGGTCCCATCGAGGACTGTTGTGTAATGTTATTACTTCGTTTTCCACCCGCACGCAAGTGCCTGGTGGGCACCTTTGAATCGTTTCTATGCGGGTTTGGCGGGTTTTCGCTAAAACTTGCATAGGGCCGATTCTGAGGGTGTTACACTTCTCCTCCGCGATTTTCCTCCAATGAGTGAGGGTAACTCCCTCATCTCTCTCCTTTTGTATGTGATGTATTTTATTTGGTGGAAATCTCGTTGTAGAAGGTTCTTGGTGTTGTTCCTTACATGCTAGAATTAGTAGACTTGCAACCCTAGTACCCGATCTTCTTTGCCATGGTAGATCTGAGCCAATCCAGAAATTTTCTGCGGGGGGCGGATTATCCGCCCCTGCCAGGGCCGGATAATCCGGCCTGGAGAGCAAATTTTGGTCTGTTTTGGTTCTGCTTCTGCCAATGCACTTCATTGGTTATGGGGTTGCACTGCTACTCTTTCTTCATGTTTTTCTCCTGGACTTGTGTGTATACTTATCTCCATGCTATCCCTCTAATGCTTTTCACAGGTGGTTCCAAGCCGACCAAGACCTTCGGTCGTCGTCCCCGTCCCCGTTATCTCAAGCCCACTGCAGACGGGAAATTCATTGATGAGACCGAGGTCAGCAGAGCAGCAAGAGAGGTTGAACGGATGGTAGAGGCAAGTAAGAAAACTAAGAGGACCGCATATCGCAAGGGCAAACAGTCTCGGCCCAATTACAAGGCTATGGATAGTCTTTAGTACGCCACCATTCGTCAGACTGATTATTATGATGAGGCTGACAGCGATGGTCCCCCCGAGGACGAAATGTTTTGGAATGCTCACTTTCGGGCTATTCATGATGATGTCTATGCTACTCTCAATATTCGCCCCATGCGTCCCATCAATTTGACTGAGGCACAGTCCAAGACAAGGCTCATTGAGGCACTAGATGTGACCAACAAGATGGGGCTACACCACCTCATGACTATCCAATGCGACTATGATTCCTCTGTGGTGCGGCAGTTCTTCTCAACTCTGGTGATTTGCGGTGATGAGCGCCGCACTATGAAGTGGATGATAGGGACAACCATGATTCAGTCGGACTTTCACACCTTTGGGCAGGTTCTTGGTTATGCTTTCCATGGCTGCGACACTCCTTTGGGCCACCGTATCATTTCTCCCTTGAAGCCCTCCAAGGATACTGCACTTGCTCCTTGCCTTTCCTCTAATGGCGTCGCTAGTACTTTCGCTGGTCTCTCTCCCTTGTATGCAACCCTTGTTGGCATTTTTAGGGACTGCATCGCTCCCAGTGGTGGCAACAATGACAGGATCCGTGGTCACCTGGTTCCGCTTCTTGCGTTTGCTCACGAGTGTGCCACTAACTCTGGATCAGCCACAGGTTACAAACTGGATGTCATGGACTATATTTTTCATGAGATGACGGATGCTATGATCAACCGGCTCTCTATTCCTTATGCTACGTTCATTATGATGCTTGTCAAGCATATGTTACCCCATGAAGAGTTTGGCACTGCTTTGGATGGTGTTCATAAGCCCAAGAAAATCTACAACAAGGCTCAGAAGACTCATCACCCCTCTACTGCCCCGGAGTCCTTCATGCGTGATGCTCGGGCTAGTGGTCGTCGTTCCACGGTGTCCCCAATGGCACGTGAGGTCAAGCAGCTTAATTGGTTCCAGCGGAACATTCTTTGCATGGGTATTGACATTCACAAGGGCCAATATGAGGCGTACCGCAGGGATCATGAGAGGGATCACACGCAGCAGCTTATCCTCCACCATGTCTCAGGTGCCACTGGCAATCCACCTCCTCCCACTGCTCCGGATCCGTATGCTCAGTGGAACACCTCCGGGATCAACTATGGCGAGCTCGAGAGTTGTCTCTTTCCTCCTCCACCGAGGGCACCCACTCCTCCAGCTGATGACGATGATGATGAGTATGATGAAGAGGAAGGGGACGGGAATGACTACGACGAGGATGAGGAGGAGTGATCTTCAGGGGCGTTAGCATCGCTCTTCTTCCTTTTTGGCGTTTCGATGCCAAAGGGGTAGAAGTAGTTCTATTAGGTCTCGTGGATTTGCAACGGTCAGGCACAAGATTTTCGATTTTAGTTGTTCTTATTTGCTTGCTTGTGCCCTTTTCTAGCGTGAACTCAGTTGCTATTTGTGTTTGTTTTTGTAAGACTATGTCGTACTTCACTGTTTGGTACTATGTTTGGTATTCACGGAATTCTGGATTTATCTATTATGGACCTCATGGAATTTTGGAATTGTGGAGCATACTTGATGGCATATGGATTCATGGGATTATCTATGTATGCTTTGGCTGTTTTCTCATCCCGGTGGTATGACCTTGTTTCCCAAACCACCTCGTTTCAATTATCTTGGTTATGGAAGTAGTGTTCTCCCTAGTGTGTGTATTTGTATTCAAATGCAAATCTTAAATATGCACACACCTAGGGGGAGCGTCTTTCATTATTTAAGGTGGAGTTTGCCGGTTTTATTGCAAATCCTAGTATTGTCATCTAACACCAAAAAGGGGGAGATTGAAAGAACATTTCTTAATCCCTAGTGTTTTGTGTGTTAGATAACAATACCAAGGATCATTTAATGTGTGTTGAAGTGTTGCAGCTCTATTTGAGAATAAAGGGAAAAGATCTCTGCCTTTGGGGGCGGATAATCCGGCCCCACCAGGGGCGGATAATCCGCCCCTCCCTTTGCCCAAGCAGGCGCAAGCCCCAGAAGGGGGCGGATTTTTGGCCGGATTTTCCGGCCCCGCCGGATAATCCGCCCCTCAGGGGGGCCGGATAATCCGCCCCCTTGCTTGTCGCCAAGGCGCAAGCCCCAGAGAGGGGGAAGAATTTTGGCCGGATTTTCCGGCCCCGCCGGATAATCCGCACCTCAGGGGGGCCGGATAATCCGCCCCCCAAGATCTTCACCAAGCTTCACCATGGCACAAGCCCCAGAGAGGGGGCAGAGTTTCCCCCGGAGAATCCGCCCTTGGGGCGGAGTTTTCCCAGGGGGCGGATTATCCGCCCCCAACGTTGTGCAACGGCCAGATCTGGGGAGGGGGTATTTAAGCCAGCCTTCCCCCCTCCTGCCAGAACTCTTGATTCATCTCGAAAAAGACCAGATCAGATCTGAAAGCTTCATCCAAGAGTGCTCCACCTAGATCCACCCAAAGGCCCCATCCCTTGGGGAATCGAAGGAGGAGAACTCGATCTTCATCATCAGCAATCAAGCGCTTCATCTCCTCTCCATTCATTTAGAGAACCTCCGATCTAGTATTTTCTTGCAAATATCTAGATCCTCATTTTTGTTTATATTGATAAACCTTGTTCTTGTGGCAGCTTGTTGTCATCTCGGGAGCCCCCAATTCAGTTGTGGGTATGTGCCCAGATAGTGTTGTAAAAGGCACCGGTTCCCGCCTCAAAGGGATCCAATAGTGGAGAAGGTGGATCAGGCCTCTTGTGGCGAGATCCATCGGAGAATAGGGTGAGGCCTATTGTGGCGTGGTGGTCTTAGAACCGCCCACCCCTCCAACGCAGATGTACTTCCCTTAACAAGGAAGGAACTGCGGTAAAACAAATCCCTGTGTCTCCGCGTGCTCCACTACGGTTTCCTCGCTCCTCTTTAACGTGCTTAGTAGTTAGGGTTACATATAGGGAAATTCTCGTAGTTGCATATCTAGAGAATTTACTTTGTGTCAAGCCTAAAATTGAAAAATTATTAAAAATTGGTTAGCACCTATTCACCCCCCCCCCCTCTAGGTTCCCATACGATCCATTTCACCGAGGAGTAGTATCACTTTAGCACTAGAGTTAGTGAGCTATATTCGGTCCCACTATATCGTAGTTTCCAGAATGGTTCTTAAAACCATCTGTTTTTCCTTTTTTGTGGTGTGTGTTGTACCGTGTGCTATGAATGAATGAATGAAAAGAAAGTTGATAGAAAATCTGAGTCAAACTTTAAAAACTTTTCAAAGTCCCAGAGCCTTAGAAATTTTCCTCTTTTCTCATGATCTATCTCAATCTTCATATGCCTTGCGGAGGAAGTGGTTCATCCCCGGACCCGATGTTGCAGATCCTGCAAATGTTGGTTTCTAACCATGAAGCTGAAAGAGAAAAACGTCAGGCCAACCTAGTCACCCTTCAGCAGATAGCTCAGATGGCCAACAACAACCAAGGCCAAGAAAATCAAGACAACCATGGATCTAAGCTCAAGAATTTCCAGAATACCAACCCACCTGTTTTCACTAAGTCGGAAGAGCTCCTAGATGCAGATGATTGGCTACAAACCATGGAAAACAACCTAGAAGTTGCCGGAGTGGAAGCTAACGAGAAAGTTCTGTTCGCCACCCACTATCAGGCCGGAGATGCAAGAGCATGGTGGAACAGCTTTCGTGCAATAACCGGAGGGCAGATGATGACCTGGGAGGAATTCAAGGTCAAGTTCAGGAGAACCCATGTGCCATCGGGTTTGATCAAGAGAATGAGACATGAATTCAGAGAACTGAAGCAAGGAAGGATGACCGTATTGGAATACCGTGACAAATTCTTGTCATTAGCTAGGTATGCCCCGGATGAGATCGACACCGAAGCCAAGAAAAAAGAAAGATTCTTGAATGGTCTGCACGATAAGATGCAGATGGTGTTGGTCAATATCCCCTTTGCTGATATTGAAGCCCTTGTCGACTCTGCCATCCAGATGGAAGGAAATATCAACCAAGCCAATGAGAACCGCAAGCGCCGCATGATGCATCAGCCAGGAACCCATCATACCCCAAAGTATCGCCCCAACCCATCTCCAGGATTTGCCCCGTGAACCAACAGACCCCCGATGAACCGTCCGACCTAACCCAACCGTGGAAACCCAAGGCCCGGAGGAAATCACAACAACCCCAGCAACTCTAACAATTTCAACCGTGTATAATCCAAGTTCAACAACAACACTAATGCCGCCAACACCAACACTGCCCCGAGGACTGGAAGCAATGTTGTGCCTGTTGCAGCAAAGGACAAGTCACAAGTGACTTGTTATGAATATGGAAATAAGGGTCACTACTCCAATGAGTGCCCCAAGAAGAATGCCGCAGCCCCCAATGCAAATGCCCCAGCTCAGCAACAGCGTCGTGTCAAGCCCGGAAGAAGGTTTGCCCCAGGGAAGTCGCTCAATCGAAACGGCCGTCTTTTCTTATGCATGCTGAAGAAGCCCAGGAAGCGCCAGACGTCGTGCTGGGTATGTTTTCTGTTAATTCAGTACTTGCTAGAGTGTTGTTTGATTCTGGTGCATCGCATTCATTTGTCACCAAAGAATTTGCATGCACTACTAAGATTCAACCAACCAAACTGAAGCATGTTATGATTGTTCAAATCCCCGGTTCAAACACCAAAGCTAGGCAAATTTGCAAAGCCGTCCCTATCTGAATCCATGGCATAGATTTTTATGATAATCTGATAGTACTCGGAACTAAAGGTTAGGAAGTAGTACAAGGAATGGATTGGATGTCCAAACATAAAGGATTAATTGACTGTGCCAAGAAAGCCATAACCATGACTAGTACAGCCGGAATAGCAGTACAGCATGTATCTGAAACCTTACCTCGTCAATTAAAGTGCAACAAGAGTATATCCCAACCTACCATTGACCAAGTCCGGATAGTCTATGAATACCCCGATGTATTTCCAGATGTTTTTCCCGGTATGCCCCAGATCGGGATATCGAGTTTATCATTGAACTAATCCCCGGAACAGGACCCATAGCCCAGAGACCATATAGTATGAACCCGTCTAAAGTAGCAGAACTGAAGAAGCAACTGGATGCATGCTGGAAATTGGACTGATTCAACCAAGTGCGTCACCTTTGAGATCACCTGTGCTATTTGTGGATAAGAAGGATGGAGGTAACCTTTTGTGTACGGATTATCGGAAGTTGAATGATGTCAGTGTCAAGAACAAATACCCATTGCCCAAGATAGAAGATTTTTTTGACCAGTTGACTGGTGCCAAAGTGTTTTCTAAGATTGATCTTAGAACTGGCTATCATCAACTCAAGATTCGCGCAGAGGATATTCCCAAGACTGCCTTTACCACTAGATATGGATTATACGAGTATATTGTCATGTCTTTTGGATTAACCAATGCCCCCGCTTATTTCATGAATCTCATGAATAAGATTTTTATGGACTTCCTGGATAAGTTTGTCGTTGTTTCATTGATGACATTCTGATTTATTCCAAATCAGAAGAAGAACATGAGCTACACCTAAGGACCATTCTTGGAACCCTTAGAGAGCATCAGTTGTATGCCAAGTTTAGAAAATGTGAATTCTGGTTACAGGAGGTAGGATTCCTCAGTCACATTGTATCAGCCGGAGGAATTGCCGTTGACCCTGCAAAGGTGAAAGATGTCGAAGATTGGCAAGCCCCAACCACTCAAACCCAAGTTCGTGCATTTCTCGGATTGGCGGGATACTACCGCAAGTTCGTAGAAGGATTCTCGAGTATCGCCAGACCCATGACCCAATTGCTGAAGAAGGACAAGAAGTTTGAATGGACAGACAAATGTGAAGCGAGTTTTCAAGAACTCAAGAGAAGATTGATTTCAGCCCCAATCTTAATCATGCTGGATATCACGAAGCCCTTTGACATGTATTGTGATGCATCCAAGATCGGTCTCGGATGTATGCTAATGCAAGAAGGAAAAGGTATATCTTATCTATCCCGACAACTGAAACAACATGAGAAGAACTATCCAACCCATGACCTCGAGCTCGCAGCCGTAGTTCTAGCCCTGAAGACATGGAGGCACTACCTGATGGGGAACCGTTGTGAGATTTATTCGGATCACAAGAGCCTGAAGTATATATTCACTCAGAAGGAGCTGAATATGAGACAAAGAAGATGGATTGAGCTAATCAAGGATTGTGACCTGGACATTCACTATCACCCCGGTAAAGCCAACGTGGTAGCAGATACCCTTAGCAGATTGCCGTGCCGCTTGAACTCCATGATTTTGAAGGAGGATTTCCGAATGGAATTAGTGAGTGAAGGATTTTTGGATAGCATAGAACTTCAACCCACTTTGATCAGCCAGATCAAAGAGGCGCAGAAAGGAAATGCTAGTATCAAAGGAATCAAGCGTCGTATCGGTACAGGAAAGGTACTCGGATTCACGGAAGACGAAGGAGTTCTGTGGTAGAAAGGACGCCTTTGTGTACCAGCAGATTAAGAGTTGAAAGAAGTTATTCTGAAGGAAGCTCGTGATACTCTTTATTCTATCCACCCCGGAGGAACGAAGATGTATCAGGATTTGAAAGAGCAATTTTGGTGGCATAAGATGAAGAGAGAAATCGGAAGATATATCGCGAAGTGTGATATATGTCAGAGAGTCAAGGCGGGACATCAAAGACCCGCTGGATTGTTGCAACCATTGCAGATTCCGGAATGGAAATGGGATTCCGTTGGAATGGACTTTATCACCGGATTACCTACTTCTAGTAGGGTAAATCACTCTATCTGGGTCATAGTTGACAGATTGTCCAAAGTCGCCCTTTTCTTACCAGTCAAGACCACGTATCAGAGTTCGAAGCTAGCGGAGTTATACATCGCTAGAATCGTCAGTTTGCATGGAGTCCCCAAGAACATCGTATCTGATTGAGGAACTCAGTTTACCTCGAGATTCTGGAAGAAAGTCCAAGAAGGTTTAGGAACCCGACTAAGTTTCAGCATAGCTTATCACCCTCAGACTGACGGACAAACGGAGCGAGTAAATCAAATACTCGAAGACCTGTTGAGAGCATGTGTGTTAGAGTATGGATCTAAATGGGAAGACTGTCTGCCGTTTGCATAATTTTCATACAATAACAGTTATCAAGCTAGTTTGCAAATGGCCCCATTTGAGTTCATGTATGGAAGGAAGTGTCGCACCCCTTTGAACTGGTCGGAAGTAGGAGAGAGTCAGATTTTCGGACCCGATATCCTACGAGAAGCAGAAGAAAAGGTTCACAAGATTCGTGAGCACCTCAAGACAGCCCAGTCAAGATAGAAGAGTTACGCCGACAAGAGATGTCGATACCTCGCTTTTAACATTAGAGATTTCGTGTATCTGAAAGTGTCGCCATTGAAAGGAATGCGGTGTTTCCAGCTCAAGGGAAAGTTATCCCCCAGATATATCGGCCCCTTCAAAATTTTGAACCGTCGAGGAGAAGTGTCGTATCAATTGGAACTTCCCGAAGAGATTTCAGCAATACACAATGTGTACCATATCTCATTACTTCGCAAATGCCTCGAAGTCCCGGAGAAGACTGAAGTGTTCAAGAACATTGATCACCGGACCATAGAGATCAACGATGACTTGACCTATCCCAAAGTACCCATCCGTATTTTGGAAGAAGCTTTCAGAACTACCAGAACCCGAAGCATCAAGTTTCTCAAGATTCAATGGAGCAACCACACAGAAGAAGAAGCTACCTGGGAGCGCGAGGATCACATCAGGACGGAGTTTCCCGATCTCTTCAAATCCTAGGTAATCTTTTTCGTCCTTTTTCAAATCTCGGGATGAGATTTTGTTTAAGGGGGGAAGGTTTATAACATCCCAAAAATATTAAACTTGGATCATCAAACTCTAATCATCAAAATTAGGGTTAAAAAAACTTTTCCAACTAAAAATATGAAAGCATTCATATGTGTGTGTATTCAAAATTTGGATTCTTTTGAATTGCCATGGTTCTCTGTTTTATTTCTTGTAAAAGGATTCTTAGGTGAAATAAACATCATCTAAACAATCCCTAAACTTTTTCCAAAGACAAACAACTCAAAATAAACAAATGAAGTGAATGGTCATTTTTGCCAAATTAACTCTCATGCCTACTTTAGCTATCCCTAGTTTTCAAAACTCAACAGAAACATTTGTGGATCTTTGCACCCCGTGTACTCATAATAAGGTACCAAGGCCCACTTTGTGATCATCCAAAAACATTCAAATTCTCAGTTTAAATGACAGTTTAAAATTAAATCTATCTCATATGGGAAGATCCCACTATTTCAAAAACCACTCAAACAAGTCCAATTTTCAAAACCCAAGCACCCACAGAATCCTCAGCACATGCCTAGCACACCCACCAAAAATCTTTTCAAAATTCAAAAGTAAGTTTCTTGCGGTCGTTTCATCAAACAGCTTGCAGATTCAAATCAAACAAATCACAAACACTATAGGGTGCAGTGAATTTGGCCTAACTTGTACCCTCTCTGGTTGCAACTAGTCCTTAGTAGATCATATATCTCCTTTAACTATTCTTAGCATCACTGTAAGCAAGCCTAGCCATCAATGGTGAGCAGGCCGAGAGCAAACTTGCCACCCCGTTGTCGCCGGCGAGCTAGAGGCCACACTAGCCTCGCCAACCTTGTCTGGGAGCTAGCCAGAACCCCACCGCCACTCCCTGTCCCAGCCTCGAGCAATGCTAGCCACTAGACCACACGCCACACTCATGCCAAACCTCTCTGTGGCCATGCCGAGAGCGCGCCTGTGCGCCACGCTCGACCAGCACCCCCAGACCGCGCGCCGCCCTCGCCGCGTGCGTAAGTGATCGCCAGCACCCCAGCACCCTGCCAGACATGCCCGTTCGCCGCCGCACGGACCATGGTCGCTGTGCATCATCAAAACCCCCGTTGGACCCACCTAGAGCGTCGAAGCGTTCCGACCGATCAGCACCGCCCCATGCCTCGCCACCACGCCGTTGAGCTTCGCCAGGGAACATAGAACCGCCCCCTACTGTTGCCCACGCCGATAGCTGCATGTGCCGTCGACCACGACGAGCTCAGTCCGCGCTCGTCGGTCCCCTCTCGCCACTATAAATAGAGGCCTCCCCCGCTGGATTTCTTCACACCAGTTCGCTCCCCCTCTCTCAGAAACATCCCACAAACTTCCCCGGAGCAAGGAGATCGAGCACCAGGTGGCCGGAATTTCACCGGAGTTCGCCGCTGCAAAGGAGGGGAGGCACCGTCGATTGGAGCCGCCCCAGGAGGAGCTGTCGGTGCCAGGAGAATCGTCGTCATCGACTTCGTCGTTCGCCCCCATCGCCGACCCTCGCCTGAGACCCGGTGAGCCTTATTTGTGTAAGACCTTATGTATGGTTTGTAATGGATGATGTACTGTGATATCTAAATCTGTTATGTCTCGCAAAAATGGTAATCCTGGGATTGCGATGTATGGCATAACAGGCATCTGGGATTAAAAATCCTGGTGTTGACAAGAATCAGCCCAACAGCCAGCCCACCCGGGACTCTCTCTCCTCTCTCTCTCTCTCTCTCTCTCTCTCTCTCTCTCTCTCTCTCTCTCTCTCTCTCTCTCTCTCTCTCTCTCTCTCTCTCTCTCACCCGCACCCGCTCTGCCTCGCTGACACTGACATTAGGCAAAAGCCAGGTCATCACCTTCTTCCCCACCCCTACGCGTGCAGACTCTGTCGCCACCGTCGTTACCTCCAGAAACACCGCGTTGATTCCTCTCTTAAATTCCATTGATTCAGCGCGGAATTGTCGCCCTCGCTCTGGCTACATAATCACCTCGCCACCCCGCATCTTTCCCCTCACTCACCACTGTCTAAGCGCCACCAGGCCGTTCGAGTTGAAGCTCACACCTCCACAGTACCGAGCATCTCCGGCGACTGATTCCGGTGAGCCCCGACCGCCCCTTGCCTCCTGGTATTGCTAGCGTGTTCACCGCATCCTTGCGCGTCTTCTAACACCTCTAGTATGTGCTAGGACAACCCAAAACGTCGCCAACGTCAACGACTGCGCGTGCCCCATGAAGCACTCCACTCCGACGAGAACACACGATAAACCTAGCCCTCTCCTTCCTCTCTGGTTCATGCTCGCACACTCGCAACGTCAATACGCATCAAATGCTGCCCTCCTTTTCCTCTCCCGTGCCCTGTAGCGCTCCTAGCGACGACGACCGAGCACACCCGAAGCCGCCCGCAACTCCGACGAAGAATCCTCGCCGTGTCCGTGCGCCCCGACCCCGTCCAACTGCACGTTGAGCTTCGCCGTGTCTCCATGACCTCGGTAAGCACCAGCGACCTCGATTTTGCTCTCTAGTCTCGCCGGAACATCACCGGCAGACGCGCAGCCGCCGCGGTGACCATTTGCGTCACCCGCAAATTATCAGAGCAACGTGGTCCGCTAGATCTGGATCCAGCGGATGCGATTAGATCAACCCGCGAAGGGGTACGCGTAGATCTGGGCCTTAGGATTAGATCTAACGGTGTAGATTAGATCTGACGCGAAGGGGTAAGTTTTGATCTGGAGCGTTAGATTTAGTTAGATCCAACGGTGCGGACGCGTGATCCAGAGCGAACCGGTACGGGCCAATCAGATGGCGCCGCGTGTCAGGGTTTTCGATTTAAAATCCAGATTTGATTCAATAAAATGATTAAACTTGTAAATTCAATAACTTTTGTTCTGTTTATCCAAATTATACAAATAAGATATCAATGGAATCACAAAAATAAACTCTACACATATGTAGGCTTAGTTTTGTATTTTGCTTCGGTAAAATAGAATTTTATGCAGAGACATTTGTAGGCCTATTTTGTGTATAAAAATAATTTGGAAAATGTTTTAAAAGACAAATTAAGTTTATTTGGTGTATAAATGTTTGGTTTATTGTTTAGTATTGTTTTACTTTTCTTGCTTAGTTTAGAAAAATCATCACATGGCATTTGCATGCATTCGTATATTTTTTCTTGATTATTTGAAATATGAATTTGGTGCTATCATTTTATGTGTAGATTTTGGTGCTAGTGGTGATTGTGACTGTGAGGATTATTGTTACTCCCCCAACTACAAAGGCAAGTGGTGCTTCATATTTTTGCCCAAATATTTTGACTTTGCATTAGAGATATTTTGTATAGGGCTTGCATGATAATTTTGCTAAGTATCTATATGCTATGCTTGAGAAATCCTAGTAGTTGTAGAATTGTTAGAATTTTCTCTAAGTTAAGATACTTGCTATTTCCATGCTTAGCCTAGCTAGTAGCAACCAAGGGTGGAATATATACATGCTATGGAAAATATTGCTAAGTCTTTTGACTTGTGTTTTTGCTTAATAAAACAACTAAGTGAATGAATCACCTGGGTGGAATGGTATGTTTGGGTTATGTTGAGTGGTTACACAAGGCCCATATCTATGGTCTACCTTGTGTATCACACTTGTGGAAAGCCACCCAGGAACAAAGGGATTTGAGATGTCATATGTTAAGAAGCTTCTAGTGCAGCCACATGGCATTATGGGCTCTGCCTGGATCATATAGGTTGCGATAACTTAGCCAAAATGGACAGTTGGTGGTAGGGGGTGATAGGTTTGGAGCGCGTCCATTTTGGTCTAAGGGAAGGCTTCTGAAAGGTCTTGTCTCGATGCATGTCCAGTCTTGTGAGGAAAATGCACCACCTCTAGAGAAGGAAGAATCTAAGTACTTATCCATGTCCCCGGCAATGGACAATTTGAGAATTAAGACATGGAAGCTATCAAGAATCTCCTCATCCCAATTTCTAAGTTAAAAACTTGTGGTTGAACAAGGGTATAGGTTCACAAATATCAATTGGTGGTTCCTTGGGAGTTTTTGCCAAACAAAAACTTAGTGTTTTCAACTGATAGGTAAAACCTATTTTGAGCAAAGCAAGCCTAAGATACACTTAGCCAAAATCCATGTAGAAGCTAAATACTATTATTCTACTAAGGTATCACTTGCCAATAATATTCCAATGTATTGACCCACTGTGGCTGTAACTTGTGATGTTGTAGGTTACTCTAATGAGGATTAGGGTTGTGAGTCTACACTCAACATGCTTGCCTGTGGGACATGAATATGAAGACTTTTATTTATATTGTTAAGTTAAACTCTTGTACTAGCCTATGGCTATGGAGTTGTAAAATACTATGTTATATCTGGAATGACGATGTAATATTGACCTTTGTTTCTGTGTACTTCATCTTAAACTATGGATGCTAGCATTTGATCCAGGGACTAGCATTGCAATCACAGGGACCTTTACCTTTATAAAGGTGGGATCTTATAGTGACAACAGGATGTGGATGACGAAGGATGGCTATCTACCATTATCGAAGCCAAGTGTGAGTAGTTCTCAATGATCTATGTGTGCGCCTAGCATTATCGAGTGTGTGCATAGATGTCTGCGTGTAGTGTTATATCACAAACTTTACTACTATGGTCGTATGTCATAAACTTCACTATTGTGGTCGTTGTCGTCGAACTTCTATGATTTTGATCGGTATGCTATCTTTTATGTTTACAAATCTTTATCTTTAGTTTATGTGAACATATATGCATGTGAACCCATTTAGTTCTTTACGTTGCATGATTTACTAATATGTCTTGTCTATAGAGATGACAAAGTGGTACGTGGTGTACAAGAGTTGGGTTTCAGGAGTCTACGATGAGTGGAAGGACTATCAGAAATAGGTGAAGTTCAGCGGCAACAACAACAAAGGATACGTGACTCGAGAGGAGGCGATAGCCAAGTGGAGGAACCACCTTGGAAGGAGAACCAGATGAAGATATTGCTAGTGCTCTTGCTCCTGATAACTGTCATCACAGCTGTATTCTATTTGATTCTAGTATAGGCGGTGAACACTTCATTTGTAATGTGAGATGATGAAATTTGTACCAACAATTGTGCAATAATTTGCCACTTGTCACTTTATTGTGATATGATGAACACTTGTGCATCTCGATCCGGATCTAGTAGTGTGATGACACTATATTCGTGCTAGTATTATGTTTGTTTTCATATACTAAGTAAAATGTACTATTTCTACTGATATGTGTATAATACATGTATAATATCTGATTCTGGACCAGTACTTTTTTTTAATACCTGAGTTATACACCTGTGGTGCATTCATATATACTTTTGTGGCGCATATAACTTATGTGGCGCATATAACTTCTGTGGCGCATATGCTAAAATGTGCCACTAAACCATGCGCTGTGGCGCATAGACTGAAATGCTCCACATAAGTGTCATGAATTCTATGAGGCATTTCAAAATACGCCACAAAATTTATCTTTAGTGGCGACGTATCAGTGGCACATCTGATATGCGTCACCGAAGGGCAAAACCAATGCGCCATTGATGATTTTCCTAGTAGTGAAGGGAATATACTGGATATAATATATGCGGCTATGGAAACTTGGAATAGCAATATGTTCATAGAGAAATTTATGTTGGGGATGAAATATCTGGAAAGATAGGAATAATCTTCATTTTAATGCAATTGCCCCACAATTCAGTCTTGGAGAGATAACTTTATTGCTGTCTATTGTCTCCTGGTGCATAGAACTAGGGAGGATTTACACCCATCCATCCACGGCTTGGTAGCCTCTATGTAGTTTGTCACTATAGCTTTGATGTAGTTCCCCTCCATTTTGATGCCTCCTTGGCATCCCAATGTTGTAACTCCTTGATGAAAACCTAAAATTTTAATATAAAAATGAGGCAGTAGGGACCTACTGCCATGAGGTTAAAAAATGATCGAAAGCGGAAGAATAACATGTTATCAATCATGTGTAATGAGTAGCCAAATATGTTGGCAATAGTATGCAGTACAGTTCAGAACCTACCTGGATGAGTGACCATATAAACTAAGAAAATTGGCATCTCGACAAGTGATTAATTGTCTATCAAGATGAAAACACTGAGTTTATTACTTCCATGCCAATTCTTTTTGACAAGATTTTCCTTCATAACAATAACATCTCGACAAAGATACCATGAAAAGATTATAATATTTAGTGGTATCTTAATCTTCTAAAAATATTATTATTATCGATTGGCACAGTAAGATGGACTATAGCTCTATATACAGAGTCGAAATAGAATTTATCACTCTTATATAGATTTCATCGAAACTCGTCAGATCCAAGTGACAGTTTATCTTTGACTAAGTGTTGTAATAAAGCACTCCACGATGTAATTCTAAGTCCAATTAAATCTCGTCTAAACATTACATTTAGTGAAAAATATTGCAAAACGATGGAGATGGTATCACCCTTTTGCCAAACGGTCTTGTATATATCTAAATATTGTTCGTGAATTTTAGCATTTCCAAGCCACTTTTTCTTCTAAAAACGAATTTCCGAGTCATCATTAATACAAAACGATCGAAAGAGCAGCAGGTTTCCATAAAATTTGGGACAGTACCTTTCAGCCAACGTATTTTCTTTGTTGGACGGTATAACACCCTGGCCATTTCGGATCAACGGCTTATCACCTTGGCAGCTTGCTATTATCTTTAGACCGACTTTATAGACCAACACTAG
Organism: Avena sativa; assembly: GCA_916181665.1. Classification (NCBI taxonomy): domain Eukaryota; kingdom Viridiplantae; phylum Streptophyta; class Magnoliopsida; order Poales; family Poaceae; genus Avena; species Avena sativa. Next base: position 64,506,966 of record OV702279.1, read on the forward strand.
TCTTTTCTGTGCACTTTCTCCTTGGTCGTGCGTACCCGGAAACAATTCCTGATCGGTCACCCTTCCTGAAATTTTTTTAGGACAAGCACGATTAACCTTAGAATTTTTTTAGATGAATTTGCAAAAAATAAGTTGTAACTTTTGGTATGAGCATCCTATCAATCATATTAAATAATATGCTAGAATCTCACATACACCCATCCTTAAAAGATCGTCACCCTTGTCGACCAACCATAATCTAGAAACGTTCCTTTTTGGCACACGTTTGTGTGTCTAGTACCGACACATGTGTCATGGTCCACTCTAGGACATGCGTCATGCGTCACATGTCCGCACCCCTGACCTGCACATACCCGGTGGTTCTCACCCTGGTAGCTTTCTAAGATAACTAGACTGACCCTACATACCTACACTAGTATTTTTGCGCACTTTTTCCTCATTCAATCTTACCGGAAATAACTTTCCGGTGGGTCAAATCTTGAAATTTATCTATGAGAAGCACGCTTAACCTTAGAGTTTATTTTAGATGAGCTTTCAGAAAAGAAGTTCAATGTCTTGGTATGGGTATCCTATCAATCCTATTAATCCATGCGCCAAGATCTCACATAGGGTTTTCTATACACCATCTTCTATATGTAGCTTGAAAAACCATTTACCCAGTATAGCAGTATTTTTGACCTCAAGGTCATGAATATCTAACCCACCTTGGTCCTTGGAACGACAAACCATACTCCATTTTGCTAGTCGGTCCTTCTTCGTTTTTGCTATCTCCTTGCCAAAAGAATGTCGAACGGAAATAATCCAATCTATACGACATATTTGAGAAGATGGAAGAACAATATCATAAAAAGTACCATATTACTTAGCACTGAATTTGTGAGTGCCGGTCTCCTACCTATAGATAATAGTTTTCCTTTACAACTTCTTAGTCTTTCTTTTAGTCTCTCCCTGATGTGTTTTCACTCATCATTTGTAAGTCTCTGATAATGTATTAAAATTTGTAGATACATAATAGGAAATTGTCCTCGCCAACAGCCAAAATGTTCAGCATATTGGTGGGCCTCGTCTTGAACCTCGCCATAAAAGCAATTCACTATTTTTAGACTCGAATGTTGCTCGAGAGTTGACAAAATTAATTTCATATTTCTTCCTTTTCTAGGTAATATTCCATAAATATAATCGTGTCATCTCCATATTAAAGAATAGAAAGTCCATCATTAACTAAGTGAGTAACTACCCCATCAATTTGGCCAGCTGCTTTTGCATGCTAAATCAAGATATCTAGCATGGCATCCACTATACTAAATAACATTGACGATAATGGGTCACCTTGTCTCAATCCCTTTGTTGTTTGGAAGTATCTGCCAACATCATCATTGAGTTTGATGACCACACTTCCTCCAAAAACAAAGCTATTGATTAAAGCATGCTACAATTCAGAAAATCTTTTCATTCTGAGAGACTGCTGGAGAAAATACCATATGATTTTATCATAAGACTTTTCGAAGTCAACTTTTAAAATTACATTATTCAAAATTTTCCTATGTAGTTGATTGATTGTTTCATACTGGATATCAACTCTATCTAGGGTATTTCTTCCTTGCATAAAAGCAGTCTATGTGGGAAGAACTACATAGCCAACCAACAAATTCAACCTAATCTTGCAAGTTTAGTGAATATTTTAAAACTAATGTTATGGAGACATATAGACCTTTATTTTGGGATCCTTTCTACTGCAATTACTTTAGGCAATAAAACTATCTCATCAAAGTTCAGAAAAAATAGGTCTAGCTGTCCAGCATGAAGAAAGTTGAATAAATCTAGCAAGTCTGATTCGATGACATCCTAGAAGTTTTGATAAAACTTGGCTAGAAAATCATCCATACCAGGGGGCTTATTGTGCTCCATTTGCAATCCAATCTTCTTGAGGTATATACATTTTTAGTCCCGCAACTTGCACCGCGAGAGCATTTTAGTTCCACATCTTGCAAAGTGAGCAACATTAGTCCCACAACTTGCAATCCGAGAGCATTTTAGTCCAATTCGATTGAATTTCTACGATTTCAACCAAATTTCTCCAACTGTGACATCGATTTTTTGCAAAATAACTATATGTATTTTCTCTTTCTGCACTTGCGACCTTGTCTGACAAGCGACCTCCACCTATCAGTAGTTGTAAAAATAAGAAAACAATATCATTACCTACTGCTAAAGAAATTCAAGCTTCACCACTACAGCACACAAGGGCATTTGATAATTTTTAGAGCCTTTCTTTATTATATATTAGCTTTAGGCTGACTTAGGTATCACCCACACAACAAGCTAGCTAGGTCCTCTTGGCTCACACGTACAAAAAAGAAGTTACTTATACTAGCGCATACACACAGAGTGAAGTGAAATTTAATTGATTGAGTGTATATATAGACTTCACGTAGACTTTCTTTTGGACATTCAAAAATACGTGTTTTAAATTCTAAAGAAAGATGCAAATTTTTAATCCGAAATAATTTGTGTACACGCAGCATTTTTTATGTGCGTATATGCTAACAAAAAGATTAAGAAAATTTTCAATCCAACTAATTTTGCAAAAAATTATGATGACAATTGACGTGAGCATTTTTATGTGCGTCTATTGTTTCAAATTGTATAAAAATAATTACACCCTCGAAAATAGCAAACAGTTGACATGAGCATTTTTTAAGTGTGTCTGTTATTTCAAATTGTATAAAAATAATTATGCCCTGAAAAGTAGCAAACAGTTGACATGAGCATTTTTTATGTGCGTCTGTGGTTTGAAATTATATAAAGATAATTACGTCCTCAAAAGTAGCAAACAGAAACTTTGAGCATACTGGCTAGTTCAGTATATAGCCACTCAATGGTGTTTAGTTCGAATACAGACTGTTTCTGTACTTTTAGCTATTTTGATTGTACATCTATTTACAGTTGGACCTGCCTGTTAGTCCGCAAATACTAGAGAAAAAATACAAGGATTATTTTAAAAAATTGCGACATCATAGGTTAGAAATTTAGTCAAACTTTGAAATTCGGTCAATTGGACCAAAATGCTCTTGGCATGCAAGTTGTGGGACTAATGTTGCCCACTTTGCAAGATGTGAGACTAAAATGCTCTTAGGATGCAAAATGTGGGACTAAAAGTGTATATAGCTCAATCTTCTTTACTTTCTCCTTAGAATAAGGAGTTGTGAGATGGTTATTTCCTCAACATAGATATGAGGTCTATCATCGAACTGGGACTCATCCATCATAAAGTTTCCTTCTGCTGGTGTTCCAAATAGATACTTATAGTAATTCATAATATAAGATTTGAGTTTCTCGTGTCCATGTATCATACCCTCATCCTAATTTTGAGAATAAATAAGTTTATTCCGATGTCTACCATTTGTGGCATCATGAAACTATCTTGTTTGAATATTCTTCTAGGATAAATTGGACTACAAATTATTGCTCTCTTCATCCATAAGTAGATCATGTTTAAGACATTCAAATAGTCTCCAGTATGCATCTTTTATCTTTCATATTTCACACACATTTAGTAAAAAATAAAAAACCTCAGTCCAACACTAGTGGCGTCTCAACCTAGACGTAAGGCTGGAATTCGAGCCAAGCTAACTCGGCTCGACTCGCTAAAGCTTGTTCAACTAATGTGTTAGCTCGACTCGGCTCGTTTACAAAACGAGCCCATATTTAAAACTTGGCTCGACTCGATAAACTCACGAGTAGCTCGTTATAAGTTGTGAATAGGAGCACATATTAGAAAACTACTAATTCTCTTAACGATACTACTTCCATAATAACACGAAGACAAGATCAATAAAAATATTATAGCTCTACACCATTGCAGGTTCAAGAAACATTTATCTATGAAAAAAAATCAAACTCTGTATTTGAGCAAGTTTAATGAGCTAAACGAGTAGCTCGCAAGTAGCTCATTTAGCTTGGCTGAACAAACGAGATCAAATCTAAAACTCGTCTCGACTCCTTAGATTCCAAGTTCAAGCCGAATCCAGTCGAGTCACAAGTTACTCAGTTTGCTCGCGAGTTTCGAGTTATAATTCCAGCTCTACCTAGACGCATAAGACAGACAACCCCTATGACGAGGTTGTTGTCTCTACATGGGTGGTCACGCTAACCATCTCGATATGTAAAAGTAACACGCCATTTCCTATAAAATGGAGTGAGTAGGAAAATTTGCAAGAAATATCACAACCACGTGGTTGGTCGAGGAGTACAAATTTTGAATGATACGGCTGGGATTATATTAACTAGTCATTAATCCCGTGCCACTGCACTGGATAGCCATTTGGAAAACTCCTACCGGACATTCTCAAAAAATTCTAATTATTCGTGCTACACATATAAAGTTTATACAAAATGTATTCGTGCAAATCTTATAGAAAATAGAACTATGAATTAAACTAAATATCATTTAGTGCTTCAAAATCGAAGCGCCAACGCTTGCACATAATGATTTGATGAAAATAATTATTTTTTGTAATAACCCTCTCATAAACAAAATGGCTAGAGTAGAAAAACTTAGCAGGAATACGCTCTTAGACTCGTTTTGTCCTTCTAATGGTGTATACCATAATTGATCTAATGAATAATTATTAGGAGACTATACTCAATGACTGGATCACACTGAAATTAGCATTAGCAGGCTATAGAGAGTACATAAAATTGGAACTATATGATAAAGCATATAACACTGAACATTTGCAACTAATGAATCATCGTGATATATCTTGTCTTATCCGTTGTTGCAAACATGACATGTACAACAATATATTTGCTACAACCCTTCAAAGAAGAAATCTATAACTAATATATTGGCCAAAAAATAGTACAATTTGGATAAGCTATGTAGCGAGAACACTATTGAACTCGTCAATTATGAAATCTCTTCCCTAACAAAATATGAAATCGCTAGATGCAAACCAAAATAATAAAGCAACCACTAGTAGAAAACAGGCTATACGTTTGCACCCCCAACAGCATTAGTCCCGATTGCGCCACGAACCGGGACTAATTATGGCATGCGTCCCGGTTCGAGTGGGCATGGGGCCGGAGGCATGCGTCCCGGTTGGTAGGAGTGCATGTGGGACTAAAGTGTGGGCGTCAGTTGCCTCTCACACACTTTTAGTCCCGGTTTGTGTTACAAACCGGGACGTATGAGCCAGCCCTCTATAAATATGACGCCCTAGCCCTCTGCCTCCCTTTAGTTTTTTCTTGGTGGAAGGTGTGAGAGGTGTGCTAGTTTATTTTTTTCCTATGCATGCATGCGAGTTGTTTGGTGAAATGTTTGAGTGAATGATCTCGTTTAATTTGTCATAGAACAAAAATATAGGAGGTGCCCGAGACGCACTTGAGCTTTCTCCTCTTTATTTCCCTCGATCGAGGTTAGCAATCTTATCTTTTCTCTGTCATTGATACAATACATGTGTCAATGTGAATTGGTCATTTCACTATTTATGATGTTCCGTTTTTGATAAACTTAATTATATGATGCAGATGAACGGTCGGGAATGGATGTACTGTGACCGGCGTGAACCCGGATACATTAAAGGCGTGGATAAATTTTTCGATGTGGCTACGGCAAACAAAGAGAATGGTTTTATCTGTTGTCTATTTGTTCAATGTCGGAACAACAAGGAGTACTCTTCCTCGAAAATCATTCGCGGCCACCTGGTTATGAAAGGTTCCATGACCAGCTATAATTGCTGGACCAAGCACTAGGAAAGAGGGGTTATGATGGAAGATAATGAAGAACAAGACGATGATAACAACTATCATCATGTGTTTCCTGAATACAGTGATACTGCAATGGAAGACAATGAAGAGGAAGGAGGTGAAGAACGGGCATCAGATGAGCCCGCTGATGAACTTGGTAGGGTCATTTCTGATGCAAAGCGAGACTGTGAAACAGAAAAGGAGAAGTTGAAGTTGGAGGGCATGTTAGAAGACCACAAGAAATTGTTGTACCCAAATTGCGAAGATGGCAGCACAAAGCTTGGTACCACACTGGAATTGCTGCGATTGAAGGCATAGTGTGGTCTAACTGACTCCTCATTTGAAAAGATGCTGAAAATAATGAAGCCGAAGTTTCCAAAGCATAACAAACTTCCCGAGAGTACGTACGAAGCAAAGAAGACTCTCTGCCCTCTAGGATTAGATGTACAGAAGATACATGCATGCATTAATGACTGCATCCTCTATCGTGGTAAGGAGTATGGAAATTTAGATAAATGCTCGGTATGCAATGCATTGCGGTATAAGATCAGACGAGATGACCCTGGTGATGTTGAGGGAGAGCCCCTCCGGAAGAGGGTTTCTGCTAAGGTTATGTGGTATGCTCCTATAATACCAAGGTTGAAACGCATGTTCAGAAACAAAGAGCATACCAGGTTGTTACGATGGCACAAAGAAGAACGTAAGTAAGACGAGAAGTTGAGACACCCTGCTGATGTGTCGTAGTGGAGAAAAATCAAGATAGACTTCTCGGACTTTGTAGGTGACGCAAGGAACTTATGGTTTGGTCTAAGTACGGATGGCATGAATCCTTTTGGGGAGCAGAACTGCAGTCACATCACCTGGCCCGTGACTCTATGTATCTACAACCTTCCTACTTGGTTGTGCGTGAAGTGTAAGTTCATTATGATGCCAGTGCTCATCCAAGGCCCGAAGCAATCGGGCAATGACATTGATGTGTACCAAAGGCCATTAGTTGAAAAACTCTTACAGCTGTGGGGAAAACCAGGTGTACATGCGTGGGATGAGAACAAACAGAAGCCATTTGACCTACGAGGGTTGCTTTTCGTAACCATCAATGATTGGCCTGCTCTTAGTAACCTTTCAGGACAGACAAACAAGGGATATCAGGCATGCACACACTGTTTAGATAAGACCTAAGGTACATATTTGCATAAATACAAGAAGGTTGTGTACCTGGCGAATCGACGATTTCTTCCGACCAATCATCCCGTAAGAAATAAAGTCAAGCATTTCAAAGGTGAGGCAGATCACCGGAAGAAGCCTGAACTCCCTGCTGGTGATGATGTATTTGGTATGGTCAAGGACATAGAAGTAATCTTTGGAAAGGGTCCCGGCGGTCAATCAGTTCCGAACAATGTCGCTACCGGACACGCACCCTGTGGAAGAAGAAATCTATATTTTGGGAGCTGCCATATTGGAAAGTCCTACGTGTCCGCTCTTCAATCCATGTGATGCATGTGACGAAGAATCTTTGCGTGAACCTGCTAGGATTCCTAGGCGTGTATGGGAAGACAAAAGATACACCAGAAGCACGGGAGGACCAGCAAATTATGAAAGACCCAAAGAACATGCATACACAGAACAAGACGGATAAAGGGCGTCACTTAAGTCATGCCAGCTATGCTCTTACCAAAGCAGAGAAGGAAATCTTTTTTGAAGTCCTTTACAGTATCAAGGTGTCATCTTCCTTCTCATCTAATATAAAGGGGATAATAAATATGGCAGAGAAAAAGTTCCAAAACCTGAAGTCTCATGACTGTCACGTGATTATGACGTAGTTGCTTCCGATTGCATTGAAGGGGCTTCTACCGTAAAATCTTCGAGTAACCATTGTGAAGATGTGTACATTCCTCAATCCAATATCTCAGAAGATAATCAATCCAGATATTCTGCCAAGGTTACAAAAGGATGTGGTACAATGTCTTGTTAGTTTTGAGTTGGTGTTCCACCATCCTTCTTCAATATTATGATGCATCTTCTGGTTCACCTAGTGGAAGAGATTGCCATTCTCGGTCATGTATTTCTGCACAATATGTTCCCCTTTGAGAGGTTCATGGGAGTCTTAAAGAAATATGTTCATAACCATGCTAGAGCAGAAGGAATCATTTCCAAGAGATATGGAACAAAGGAGGTCATTGAGTTTTGTGTTGACTTTATTCCTGACCTTAAGCCGATTGGTGTTCCTGACTCGCGGCATGAGAGAAGACTAAGTGGAAAAGGCACGCTAGAAAAGAAAGCAATGATATGTAGGGACGGGGATTCTTTCACTAAAGCACACTACACAGTTTTACATAATTCCACCTTGGCAGCTCCGTATATCGAGGAACACAAGAATATTGTACGCTCCAAAAACCCAGGGAAGCATGACTCATGGATTACAGATGAACACATGAAGTCTTTCGGCGGTTGGATGCGACACAGCTCTTGAATGACACCAGTGTTGGAGATCAACTATACTTGTTGGCTGCGTCACCATCTTCTACTATATTGAATTTCCAAGGGTACAAAATAAATGGGAATACATTCTACACAATGGCCCAAGATAAAAAGAGCACCAACCAAAACAGTGGTGTCCGCTTTGATGCAACGGACGAGAATGGGCAAAAGGACACATATTATGGTTACATAGAGGAGATATGGGAACTTGACTATGGAGTCTCTTTTAAGGTCCCTTTGTTTCGCTGCAAATGGGTTAACCTAAATGGGGAAGGGGTAAAGATAGACCAGTTGTACAGAATGACAACAGTGGACCTCAACAATCTTGGTTACAGAGATGAGCCATTCGTCCTAGCCAATGATGTGTCTCAGGTTTTCTATGTGAACAACATGTCCTCTAGACCAAAAGAAATAAAATATAAGCAAACGAATACATCATATGATGAGCCAAAGTGTCACATAGTTCTTTTAGGGAAAAGAAACATCGTGGGAATCGAGAACAAGACAGACATGTCAGAAGATTATAATAAGTTTGATGAAATTCCGCCCTTCACAGTGAAAACTGACCCAAGCATTTCGTTAAGTAAAGAAGATGCTCCATGGTTATGTCTGAAGCGATCATAAGGAAGGACATACGCCAAGAAGTTCATGCTCATATTGTATACCTCTAACTAATGTCTGTCCGGTCGGCTGCATATTGTGAACCTAAATGCCATGAGACATGATAGCTCATTTTGTGAAGGATATTTTATGATGTTTGCAATTTTCCAAGTTTAATAAATGTATTGAGTGTTAGTCCCGGTTTGTGGCTTGACCGGGACTATATATAGGGGGGCATTTAGTCCCGATTTTGTAGTCTCGGTTCTTAATATTAATAAATTTCTTGATTGTTAGTCCCGTTTTGTGGCTGGACCGGGACTAAAGGGGGCCTTTACTCTTGAAGGGATACGGGTAGGCTACACTAGCGCAAATCAAAAAATTCTACCGAGTATACCAGGATGGCTGTTGTCATAGATCACGGGATTACCACCAGACGCGCAGTTGCAGAATTTATGAAGCGCGTCGAGGCAGTGCAGATGTTCCACGTCTCCTCCTTGTCCTCGTCCCACGAGCAGCTCCCTTTGCGCGGCTCGTCCAAGCGCTACAGATGCAACGCCTCCGAGGTATCCACGCGTAAAGGGTGGAACCATTAGACGCCGGACTGCTAGGTCTGCGCGTGCAACACAGGCGTGAGGAGTGGCTGTTGGGAATGATCTGAGGTCTGACCCTGGCCAGCTCGCCCCACCCTCTCTTATATAGGCGTCTCTAGTGGGCTTCTACATTAGCAGCCCATTAGTAGCCTAAGCCTGGTATAATTCGGATCCAATCCTCATTAGGATTCCAGCCCCCTAAGTGTGTGACCCTATAGGTTCATATGCGTATAGACATGACACGAATACACTTATTCTGTCAATAGTTGGTAGTGGCCTCTAGCAAGACGTGCCAACTCCTAAACGCATACAAAGATCATATCGGACGAACCATCACAAGGTTTAGTACATGTCTTTCCCTTTGCCTCACGATATTTGGTCTAGCTCCAAGCTGACCTCCCTTTCTCGATACTGCGATTCGGAATCCCTTTACTAGGTTAACTCTTAGCCATATGTAGCACGGCCATGCATTTCTGGATCCGATCACTCGAGGGGCCCAGAGATATCTCTCTCAAGTAGAGAGGGGCAAATCCCATCTTGATTGACCATGCCTTGCAGCATGCTTCAGGACAAACCCGAAAGCTACCTTTATAACTACCTTGTTACGGTGCAGCGTTTGGTAGCCCCAAAGTAGGGCGATCCACATCTCAAGTACATCTGACAATCTCAGGTCTAAGGACAAAACGCACACGATGTGTAGAGAGAGAGCTGCCACTAATTGCCAGTCTCAGGTTGGGTCAGTCCAACCCCATGTTCATAACATGTATCCACATCATTGATTTAACATCTCCATGTCTATGACTTGCGAAACATAGTCATCAACCAATCGATGTGCTAGTCTAATATTCACGTGTGTCCTCACATGAACTCCGACTAGGGACAACTCTTAAATAACCATACAAGTAAAGAGTTTCACAAACAATTCACATAATTGCTAATCAATACAAGTTGCCTGATATGGATATTCAAGGAAACTTACAATAAATCATGGATACATATGAAATATCATCATCTCTATGATTGCCTCTAGGGAATATTTTCTTCAGTCTCCCACTTGCACTAGAGTCAATCTAAAATGTATCTAATACCAATTTCTCTTGTGTGCGCTTCATACGCGGGATGCGGGAGAGGCTTAGTCAAGGGATTAGCAACATTTGAGTCTGTATGTATTTTGCATATCATGACACTACCATCCTCAACGAACTCTCGAATCTGATGGTAACGCATGCCAATATGTTTGTTCTCTGGTGCTGTCTAGGTTCCTTGGCTTGTGCAATAGCACCATTGTTGTCACAATAAACATCCAAGGGATTGGACGCGCCCTGAACCACACCGAGAGCGATCAGGAAATTCCTAATCCAAACAGCTTCCTTTACAGCCTCCGAGGCAGCAATATATTCAGCTTCTGTTGAAGAGGAGGTCACCGTATCTTGCTTGGAACTTTTCCAGCTCACAGCACCACCATTCATGACAAACACATAACCTGATTGCGATTTCGAATCATCTGAGTCATTAAGGTAACTCGCATCTGTGTAACCCATTACACTGAGTTCATCCTCATCTCCATAAACTAGGAACACATCCTTAGTCCTTTTCAAGTACTTAAGGATGTTATTTACCACTGTCCAGTGACCTTCACCTGGATCAGCCTGGTATCTGCTCGTAACACTTAGAGCATAGGAAACATCTGGGCGAGTACATATCATTGCATACATGATGGATCCAATAGCCGAAGCATATGGAACCCTACTCATGCGCTCACGCTCATCAGTAGTCGAAGGACACTGAGTCTTGCTGAGTATTATGCCATGAGACATGGGCAAGAACCCCTTCTTAGCCTCTTCCATGCTGAACCGTTTCAACACTTTGTCAATGTATGTACTCTGGCTTAATACAATTAGCCTCCTTGATCTATCTCTATAGATCTTGATGCCCAGAATATATGCCGCTTCTCCCAAGTCCTTCGTCGAAAAACTATTTTTCAATGAGGTCTTAACAGACTCGAGCATAGGAATGTCATTTCCAATCAGTAATATATCATCTACATATAAGATTAGAAATACCAGCGCTCTCCCACTTTCCTTCTTGTAAACACAAGGTTATTGTTCTTTTTGATGAAGCCAAACTCCTTTACAACTTCATCAAATCGAATATTCCAACTCCGAGATGCTTGCTTCAGCCTATAAATGGACTTCAGAAGTTTGCATACCTTTCCAACATTGTTTGGATTGACAAAACCTTCGGGATGCATCATATACACGTCCTCAGTTAGGATTCCATTTAGGAAAGCCGTCTTGACATCCATCTGCCATATTTCATAGTCGAAATGTGCAGCAATGGCTAGAATTATCCGTATAGATTTAAGCATCGCTACGGGCGAGAAAGTCTCGTCGTAGTCAACTCCTTGAACTTGTCGAAAACCTTTTGCAACAAGTCGAGCTTTATGGATGTGAACATTTCCATCCATATCAATCTTCTTCTTGTAGATCCATTTGCACTCGATGGCTTTAAAACCATCAGGCAGGTCAACCAAGTTCCAAACTTGATTGTCTCCCATGGACTCTATCTCGGATCTCATGGCGATCAGCCATTTCTCAGAGTCTGGGTCCACCATCGCTTCTGCATAGGTCGCAGGCTCATCATTGTCTAACAATAATAATTCCCACGCTTCGCGGAGCCTCGCCGACCTTCGTGGTTGTGGTGCTTCTGTTGCCACGGGTTCCTCAACTTGTTCCGCTACAATAGCATCACTCGTAGAAGCATCCCCAACTGGCTCATCTTGAACTTCTTCAAGTCGCACCGACCTTCCACTTGTTCCCTTTGTGAGAAACTCTTTCTCTAGGAAAACACCGCTACGAGCGACAAACACTTTGACCTCTTCTCGGTTGTAGAAGTAATACCCTAAGGTTTCCCTCGGATATCCCATGAAAATGCACTTATCCGATTTGGGTGTTAGCTTGTCCGACTGAAGTCGCTTGACAAATGCATCACAACCCCAAATCTTTAGAAAAGACAAACTTGGATTCTTTCCAGTCTACATCTCATATGGTGTCTTAACAACGGATTTAGATGGTACCCTTAAGTGTGAAATCTGCCGTTTCTATAGCGTAACCCCAAAATAACAATGCTAAATCCGACTGGCTCATCATAGATCGAACCATGTCCAACAAAGTTCGATTACGCCGTTCGGAGACCCCATTTATTTGAGGCGTTCCGGGCGGCGTAAGTTGTGGAACAATTCCACAACTCTTAAGATGATCGCTAAATTCGTGACTCGAATATTCACCTCCACGATCAGATCGCAAGGCCTTTATTTTCTTGCCACGTTGATTCTCTACTTCACTCTGAAACTCTTTGAACTTTTCAAAAGTGTCAGACTTATGCCTCATCAAGTAGACATAACCATATCTACTGAAATCATCAGTGAAAGTAATGAAGTAGTGATATCCTCCTCTGGCTGTCGTGCTCATTGGCCCACATACATCAGTATGTATGAGTTCCAACAAGTCTGTCGCTCTCTCGGGTGAACCCGAAAAAGGTGACTTGGTCATCTTTCCAAGTAAACAAGCCTGACATGTCTCGTATGATTCAAAATCAAACGAAGTTAGAAGACCATCACCATGGAGCTTCTTCATGCGCTTTTCACTTATATGCCCCAAACGACAATGCCATAAATAGGTAGGACTCAAATCATTAGGTCGAAGCCTTTTAGCACTAACATTGTAAACAAATGCATCATCAAGATTTAAAATAAATAACCCATTCACAATGGGAGCATTAGCCATAAACATATCATTCTTAGAGATTACACAACCATTGTTTGCACTCGCGAATGAATAACCATCCCTCGTCAAACATGAAGGTGATAAAATGTTTCGACCCATACTAGGAATGTAATAACAATTATTCAACTCCATAATAAATCCTGACGGAAGGTGAAGTTGCATGACACCGACGAACAATGCAGCAACCCTTGCTTTATTTCCGACACGAAAATCCACTTCGCCTTTCTGCACTTCTCTAGTCCTTATTAGGCCCTGCATCGAATTGCAAATATGAGCAACTGATCCGGTATCAAATACCCAATAGTTAACATAGGAATTAGCAAGAAGAATGTCCACAACATTTATAACAAGCGTACCTGAGTGGAAAGTACTCTTACTTCCACTCTTCTTCAAAGAAGCCTGGTACTTGCTGCAGTTTCTCTTCAAGTGGCCATGTTCATGACAAAAGAAGCACTTAGTGTCTTCTACAGGTCCAGCCTTTTGCTTGGGTGCAGGCTTAGGGATCGTATCCTTAGCCTTGCCCTTCTTCTTCCAAGAAGTACCCTTTTTCTTGAAGCTAGGCTTGTTCTGCATACCCATCACATGGCTATGCCCTGCACACTTCTTCATGTCACTTTCTGCTGTTTTAAGCATCCCACATAATTCATTAAGGCCCTTCTCCACCCCATGCATATGGTAATTCGAAATGAACTGTTCATAGCTGGATGGAAGAGACGCCAAAATAAAGTCAGTGGCCGACTCTTGGCCTAGTGGAAAACCAAGCTTTTCCAAAGTCTGACTGTAACCAACCATTTTGATCACATGGGGGCCTACAACTGCTCCCTCTGCTAGCTTGCATTCAACAAAGGACTTTGCAACATTGTACCTCTCAGTCCTTGCCTGATCTTGGAACATGTCCTTAAGCGCAACGATCATATCATACGCATCCTGATCCTCAAACTTCTTTTGAAGTTCAGGTTCCATGCATGCAAGCATAAGACAGCTAACCTCAAGAGAATCATCACATGCTCTCTTGTAGGCGTTCTTTTGGGCAGCAGATGCATTATCAGCAGGTTCATCGGGGATTGGGGTATCCAGAACCGTTTCCTTCTTATCAGACCTGAGAACGATTCTCAGGTTATGGACCCAGTCCGAATAGTTTGTTCCATTAAGTTTATCTTTGTCAAGAATCGAACGCAAAGAAAAAGGTGATGTAGTGTTTGGTGCCATTGATCTACAACAGAAAACATGCAAAATACTAAGCCATGTAACCATGAAAGAGTAAAACATATTAAACAATTTAATAGCATATACTCCCACTTAAATCAATATCCCTCTATTGATACTAAGTGATTCAAGATCCACAATTAACAAGTCGACTAGTGAGCTTTAGCATCACTGCTAGAAGACAAGGTAAATCGGTAAGCAACACTTGCTAATCATATCACATATGACTCTTGTTTTTGGGCGACATCTCTATGTCAAAACTAGGCGCCCAACCTTTATGCCCCAAGGTCCTTAACTGTTAATATGACCTTGTCAAGCTCACCAACCCTTATGCGTGTAGGTATCCGATAGAAAACCATCCAGCCAAGGAAAACCGCAGCACCCTAATTTCATAGGCCCACCAACGATTGTACATGGCATAGGATGGTGCAAGGTTTGGTTGGGAGGGCATGGTTTAACTTAAACTTTGTGATAGATCGTTCTACTTCTATCATCTAAGCATGCATAGTAGTAAAATGCATAAGAATAACATTCACATAGATGTGACACAGTATGGCCCATTTTCTCATGGTGATCTCCATCGCCATAGAACCTATCCACCATGATGATCTCCATCTTCATGTTCCATATGAGCCATCCTCCAAGTGATGAGTCCTCCAAGAACTAATACAAGCCATTACTCCTAACAGCTAGTAATCAAAATTACATAGTATTGGGATCATCACAAGTTGGCACGCAGGCCATTACAATAAATGACAACACATATGGCTCCGGCCGTGTTTCCCTACTCAGGACACGCAGGTCATGCAAAATTTCATACATGCATCACATACATATATGGCCCATACTGATCACATACATCCTGCAAAAACAAGTTATGCATAGAATCGCATTCTACCGGATCATGTGACATCGCAGCACCTAGTTACCTTAACGAGATACAGAAGGGGCTGCGATAAAGGGGGGTCTCCCCCTGCGGGGTTTCTTAGGGGCAGCACCCCTCGCGGTATCTTCACAATTTTCTTTAAGGATTTTGATCGGCAAATCAAATTTACCATAAACTGACTCCTGTCCCGATTCAATCAAACTCCTTTGATCACGGTACATCGATTTTAGATCTAGGTTCCGATTCAATCAATCATATGGATCTTCGCGTGATTCAACAAGATTTATGTGTCACTGTCTACCCCGATGGAGGAAACCGACCGGTAGGGGTAAGTCGTTCGACAACCTCAGAATCACGATCACGGAAAGCAAGATCATAGATCAATCCTGCACCACCGCCATATAAACGATCACATCATTCATATCAATCTGCATATCACCATATGTAAACATCCCGAACCTATAACTAAACAGCATCGGCTCTGATACCACTGAAGGGATACGGGTAGGCTACACTAGCGCAAATCAAAAATTTCTACCGCGTATACCATGATGGATGTTATCATAGATCACGGGATTACCACTAGACGCGCAGTTGCGGAATTGATGAAGCGCGTCGAGGCAGTGCAGACGTTCCACGTCTCCTCCTTGTCCTCGTCCCACGATTAGCTCCCTTTGCGCGGCTCGTCCAAGCGCTACAGATGCAACGCCTCCGAGGTATCCACACGTACAGGGTGGAAGCGTCAGACGCCGGACTGCTAGGACCGTGTGTGCAACACAGGCGTGAGGAGTGGTGGCTGGGAATGATCTGAGGTCTGACCCTGGCCAGCTCGCCCCACCCTCTCTTATATAGGCGTCTCTAGTGGGCTTCTACATTAGCAGCCCATTAGTAGCCTAAGCCTGGTCTAATTCGGATCCAATCCTCATTAGGCTTCCAGCCCCTTAAGTGTGTGACACTATAGGTTCATATGCGTATAGAGATGACACGAATGCACTTATTCTGTCAATAGTTGGTAGTGGCCTCTAGCAAGACGTGCCAACTCCTAAACACATACAAAGATCATATCGGACGAACCATCACAAGTTTAGTACATGTCTTTCCCTTTGCCTCACGATATTTGGTCTAGCTCCAAGCTGACCTCCCTTTTTCGATACTGCGATTCGGAATCCCTTTTCTAGGTTAACTCTTAACCATATGTAGCACGGCCATGCATTTCTGGATCCGATCACTCGAGGGGCCCAGAGATATCTCTCTCAAGTAGAGAGGGGCAAATCCCATCTTGATTGACCATGCCTTGCAGCATGCTTCAGGACAAACCCGAAAGCTACCTTTATAACTACACAGTTACGGTGCAGCGTTTGATAGCCCCAAAGTAGGTCGATCCACATCTCAAGTACATGCGACAATATCAGGTCTAAGGACAAAACGTACACGATGTGTAGAGAGAGAGCTGCAACTAATTGCCAGTCTCGGGTTGGGTCAGTCCAACCCCATGTTCATAACATGTGTCCACATCATTGGTTTGACATCTCCATGTCTATGACTTGCGAAACATAGTCATCAACGAATCGATGTGCTAGTATAATATTCACGTGTGTCCTCACATGAACTCCGACTAGGGACAACTTTTAAATAACCATACAAGTAAAGAGTTTCACAAACAATTCACATAATTGCCAATCAATACAAGTTGCCTGATATGGATATTCAAGGAACATTACAATAACTCATGGATACATATGAAATATCATCATCTCTATGATTGCCTCTAGGGCATATTTCCTTCATGTCCCGATTCGTAGAACGACTTTCCCAAACTATGAAGAAGTTTTCCCTATTCGTACTTACCATTAAGATCTGATCTTCAAACGCGCATGGTCACATATTAGGGAGTGCCTCTATGACCAGTTTCTTGGAGATGTCGGAGGACTGGGCTCCAGCGGCATCTCCCTGAAACTGGATGTAGTGGTGTCCTTGCTCTCGCACACCATCTTGCAGCTTGTAACTTCTCTAACTAGATCAATAAGCCTCGGAGCTAACTAATTTCACATATTAGGGAGTGCCTCTATGACCAGTTTCTTGGAGATGCCGGAGGACTGGGCTCCGGCGGCATCTCCCTGAAACTGGCCGTAGTGGTGTCCCTGCTCTCAAAAACAATCTTGGAGATGCCTCAATTTGGCTGGAGGACTGGACTCACAAGGATGCATATTTATAGTACAAGCAGCTCGGCATAGTGTCGACACTCACGACATAATGTTGACACTCACCCCTATTATTAGTGCTGACTCGTGTTTAGTCTCGGTTGGTGTCTCCAACCGGGACTAAAGGTTCATCTTTAGTCCCGGTTGGTGCCACCATCCGAGACAAGGTACAAGCCGCACGACATAATGTCAACACTCACCCCTATCATTAGTGCTTCCTGTCCTAGCCTACTGAAATCCCTCCAACCGGGACTAAATATGAACCCATTCCCTCTTTTTATAGGCCTTTCCCTCTATTTATAGGTTGCCCACCTCAGCCTGACCTATCATGTTCGAGGTTTCATGGCTTTCGGTCCAAATGACCGATGTTATATGCTGAATCGCGGCATAGTTTGTGATACTATGCCCGTATTATGCATGCATGTGGAAATTGGGATGGAGAACAATGTTGCAGGAGGAAGTTTTCCTTTTCGTCGCACGAAAAAGACATTTTCCATTTTCCGAGCGCAAAAAACGGGTCGTTTGGTGAAGCAACCACCAAAATGCTGTTTAGGAATGCTATCGTCCCATTTTTATAAAATACTAGACCACCTTACATGGACTATCTCCCAACCGGGATATATCAAACCTTTCAATCCATCCCAAGTAAAATGAACAAATGTTTGCCGAATCGGTAGGAAGTGGGTCCGGTTTGTACTATAGGTACATGATCTAATGCCCGTGATTTTTTGAAAAAATCATTTTTAGACTCGCAATATGTGATTTCTCCAGATATCCAATGCAAGTTCTAACGATGCTCATCCCCTATATTCATGCACGCAGGTTCCACCTTAGTTCGAAAAGGGAAAAATTCAAAACGGGAATAAGAAATTCAAAAAAAGTCCGAACAATATAAATCCTTCGCATGGTGTTATATTATGTGACATAGTTGCAAGGAAAAATACCAGACATGGTATATTGATCATGTCTCGAAAAAACCTTCACAAAATGACCTATCATGTTCGAGGTTTCATGGTTTTGGGTCCAAATGACTGATGTTATATGCTGAATCGCGGCATCGTTTGTGATACTGTGCCCATATTATGCATGCATGTGGACATTGGGATGGGGAACAATGTTGCAGGAGGAAGTTTTCCTTTTCGTCGCACGGAAAAGCCATTTTCTATTTTCCGAGCACAAAAAACGGGTCGTTTTGTGAAGCAACCACAAAAATGCTATTTCGGAATGCTACCGTCCCATTTTTCTAAAATACTAGACCATATTACATAGACTATATCCCAACCGGGATATCTCAAACCTTTCCATCCATCCCGGATAAAAGGACAAATGTCTGCCGAATCGGTAGGAAGTGGGTCCGGTTTCTACTACAGGTACATGATCTAACGCCCGTGATTTTTTGAAAAAATCATTTTTAGTCTCGTAATATGTGGTTTCTTCAGAGATCCAATGCAAGTTCTAACGATGCTCGTCCCCTATCTTCATGCACGCCGGTTCGACCTTAGTTCGAAAAGGGAAAAATTCAAAATAGGCATAAGAAATTCAAAAAAAGTCCGAACAATGTAAAGCCTTCGCGTGGTGTCATAATATGTGACATAGTTGCAAGAAAAAATATCAGACTTGGTATATTGATCATGTCTCGAAAAAACCTTCAAAAAATTACCTATCATGTTCGAGGTTTCATGGCTTTCGGTCCAAATAACCGATGTTATATGCTGACTCGTGGCATAATTTGTGATACTGTGCCCATATTATGCAATGCATGTGGACATTGGGATGGAGAACAATGTTGGAGGAGGAAGTTTTCCTTTTCGTCGCACGGAAAAGCCATTTTCCATTTTCTGAGCGTAAAAACGGGTCATTTTATGAAGCAACCACCAAAATACTGTTTCAGAATGCTACCGTCCCATTTTTTAAAAATACTAGACCACATTACATGTACTATCTCCCAACCGGGATATCTCAAACCTTTCCGTACATCCCGGGTAAAATGGACAAATGTCTGCCGAATCGGTAGGAAGTGGGTCCGGTTTGTACTACATGTACATAATCTAATGCCCGTGATTTTTTCAAAAAATCATTTTTAGACTCGTATTATGTGGTTTCTTCAGAGATCCAATGCAAGTTCTAACGATCCTCGTCCCCTATCTTCATGCACGCCGGTTCGACCTTAGTTCGAAAAGGGAAAAATTCAAAACGGGCATAAGAAATTCAAAAAAAAGTCCGAACAATATAAATCCTTCACGTGGTGTCATATTATGTGACATAGTTGCAAGGAAAAATACCAGACTTGGTATATTGATCATGTCTCGAAAAAACCTTCACAAAATGACCTATCATGTTTGAGGTTTTATGGCTTTCGGTCCAAATGACCGATGTTATGTGCTGAATCGCGGTATAGTTTGTGATACTATGCCCATATTATACATGCATATGGACATTGGGATGGAGAAAATGTTGGAGGAGGAAGTTTTCCTTTTCGTCGCACAGAAAAGCCATTTTCCATTTTTCGAGCGCAAAAAAACGGGTCGTTTTATGAAGCAACCACCAAAATGCTGTTTCGAAATGCTACCGTCCCATTTTTATAAAATACTAGACCAACTTACATGGACTATCTCTCAACTGGGATATCTCAAACCTTTCCGTCCATCCTAGGTAAAAAGGACAAATGTCTTCCGAATCGGTAGGAAGTGGGTCCGATTTGTACTACAGGTATATGATCTAACGCCCGTGATTTTTTGAAAAAATCATTTTTAGACTCGTAATATGTGGTTTCTTCAGAGATCCAATGCAAGTTCTAACGATGCTCGTCCCCTATCTTCATGCACGCCGGTTCGACCTTAGTTCGAAAAGGGAAAAATTCAAAACGGGCATAAGAAATTCAAAAAAAGTCCGAACAATGTAAATCCTTCACGTGGTGTTATATTATGTGACATAGTTGCAAGAAAAAATACCAGACTTGGTATATTGATCATGTCTCGAAAAAACCTTCACAAAATGACCTATCATGTTCGAGGTTTCATGGCTTTCGGTCCAAATGACCGATGTTATGTGCTGAATCGCGGTATAGTTTGTGATACTATGCCCATATTATGCATGCATATGGACATTGGGATGGAGAACAATGTTGCAGGAGGAAGTTTTCCTTTTCGTCGCACAGAAAAGCCATTTTCCATTTTCCGAGCGCAAAAAAACGGATCGTTTTATGAAGCAACCATCAAAATGCTATTTCGAAATGCTACCGTCCCATTTTTCTAAAATACTAGACCAACTTACATGGACTATCTCCCAACTGTGCATGAAATCCGCGTATTAAATGTAATATGTTCGACACTTGGATCTATATTGTCATGATGATCTTGTGTAATATAATGGTTCCTTCATTGATGAGTGCAAAACACAAAATAAAAAATAATCATACGCGATTATGCTGCCGCCGCATAAAAAGTCGTCAAAATGCTGTCGCGGCAAAAAAAGATTGCAAAAATGAATTCTCTGCCGGGCAAAGAAATATACCAAATCTCTGCGGCGGTAAAGGGTCATTTATTCCGGTTCGTGTTACGAACCAGGACGGTTGCTCTTTCCCCTCGCGCGGAGCAGCGGCCATTTGTATCAGGTTTTGTCCCGGTTCATGGGTTAACCGGGACTAAAGGGTGGGGGCTTTAGTGCCGATTGTCCCGTTTCGGTTGAGCAACCGAAACTAAAGCCTCTTAGCAACCAGGATGCATGGTACGTTCTCCACCAGCTAAACATGCAAGTTATATCTATTCTCGTAAATATGGCATGTATCACATTATATTTGTTTCGTCTCTTCAAATGACAAATCTGCAGTAGATATATTAGACAGAAATCAATGCAATTTGGATCAACATTGTAATGAGAATTGCATGTACTCTCTTCGTACAGAAAAACTGACTTGGATTAGTCTAGATTCGAATGTATCCATACACTAAAGTACGTCAAAATATATTTTAATATAGACAAACTTAAATAAGTTATTTTTAAATGGAAAAAGTATATAAAATAAAGCAGGATGCATACTATACCAGGAGTATAAAATTTTGATACCCTGATGCACCATCTTTCTCGTGCACCATATGTGTTGGCACAAGCTCGACGTGCCAAGTACGTATAATATACCTTGCCATATCTCTGTTCTCGCAATTTTAGCATGTCCCACGGTATAATCGTTTTTACTTCTCAAATCACAAATCTGCAGTAAATATATTAAACAAAAAATACAATTAGGATCAGCTCTAGTGAGAACTGAAAAGTGCACGCAAAATAAAAAATAAAGCACGATTCAAATTATAGCTAGATTAGGAATTTAGGCTGATCTGGTAAGTTTTATTCTGAATCCTTCGTTGGCACATGCGTGAGACATCATGTATTTTGCGACAGGGTGAGCTTGTTGCTAGTTAAAAGAGCTGCATCATGTGCAAGACTCGTGAACAATTTGCAGCTGAATGGTGCTTTTGGCCGAAGAAAACAGCGCACGTACCAGGAAAGCACAAACTGGCATGATTCATCAATTGATTGATTAACTTGATGCTTTTGTACGAAGCGAGCTAGATGGGCTAATTAATCTGCCATGCAAGCTTACCTTATCAACATCTATCAGCTAGATGAACCTCTATGAGTTCGCTGGTCGGGGATGTGTGGCCATCCGGGAAACCGTGGCGGCGGCAGATCGCAAGCACGCAGAGCATGCAAACTGATTAGGTTTTTTTTCCAGGTGGCAAATATTGTGAGGACTCCTTCTCGTGGGTGACGACTGTTATAGATGACGGTGAAACCGATTTCATCTACTCCTACTGACTATTAACAACTGAGGTATATCGGATGGACAAAATTTCTTTTTGTCTTGAAATTAATGTAAAGTCTCCTACGATGTCTCCAATTAGTAAATATAAAATCTCCCTTTGTCCTGAAAAGATATTATAGTTTATCTAAAATTAAATGTATTTATACACTATTTATTATATGAATTTATTTAATATGAATAAATTTACGACATCATTTTAAGACGGAAGAAGTATAAAGCTTGTACTATTAAAAGCCGGGTCAATGGATCACGCGGTCTACCTGAGCAACCGAACAGGAGGCAACGTGAAAGCAGAAAAGCCACTCGTTCCGGCGAGGAGACCAGTCTCAGTCTCAGCCGACGAAAGTGCAACCAGGTAACTGCCATCCATCCAAGGTTCCAGATCCCAAATCCGTGAGAAGAAGGCAGCTGGCAGCATACAGTGTGGCGAGTGACCGACTGTCAAGAGGGGATTCGCGGCCGTGATGAGTCGCCGAGGGGAGAGGCGCGCGGCCCGTGAGCGCGCGGCTTTGTTGCGTAGCTGGGCTAGCTCGCCGGATGTGCGGCCGAGCGTGGGCGGTACTTGCGCTCTTGACCCTCGGGCCCGACAGGGATTAAAAAAGCTGCAGCAACGCAACAGCTGTTGCTGCGTGTCACGGGCTCACGGTCGGTCGGCGCGTACTGGCGGATCTCCTGCGTTCCTCCACCAACCGGCGCGCGCGCCCCCAGCGACCTGCCTCTGCGCGCGACACCTTGACGACTCTACCTAGGCTCCACGCCACAATGCTGCACACGCAATTAAAAAAAGAAAAAATGCTACACACGCCTCTCTTGCTTATTTGCGATTGGCTGCGCTGCGGGTAAAAACTACTGAATTATACTCCATCCGTCTCAAAATAGATGTCTCAAATTTGTTAAAATTTAAATAAATCTAGACATTATTTAGTATATAGGTTCATTTAAATTTTGACAAACCTAAGACATCTATTTTGGGACGGAGGGAGTATATCATCAGAGCTGACGTAGAGATATAAGGTGATGTATAATTTTGGGGTAAATCTATATTGTCCGGAGGTGATATATAAGTTGTTAAGTGGGATCCTATCTAAGTCTTACATATAGTTTATTTTATGTTTTCTAGTGTAAATTTTGATAACTATAAAATTTAAAATGAACTAAAAGTGAGATTTAGATGGGATCCTACATGATACCTTAGTGATGTAAATATGACACCTCTCCTCTGTAATAAAAATGCCCAACTGCCACGGTGAAGCTTTATTTTCCTGCCGCCGCATGGTCACCACCTCTTCTGATCCGTTGCCGCCCGAAACCAATCCACCTGGCCAGCTGCTCCTCCTACCGCTTCTCCATCGCTCCTCGAGGCATACTCTGCCGAGTTGTCAACCCGAATCTATCAGCGCACTGCGCGACCAATTGTCGAGGAGCAACAAACATCTGGGCCGTATCCGTTCATCCTACTGGCCGTGGAGGCGCATGACTCCCCCCGACCCGCCGTCGCCCACCAATAGGGCAAGTACACCACCGCGCCACCGCGGCTCGATTCTGCGCCCACCGTCGTCCGCCTAGTTGCTTCGAGGGAGAAGAAACTATCCTCCACCGCCGGCGCCGAATCAGCGACTACGCCGCGGCTGCCACCGTCGGCGATTCCCTCCACCGCGTGTGCGTGGTATTTGACACTTTGCCTCAAAGGTAAATTCTTGAACTATATTATTCTAAAAAAATGTCGTAGTTTTCTATCTAGTTTATTATTTTTGTAGATGGTTGTGTTTGACTACACATCCTCTAGTAAAGAGTTTGAGATGGAGGAGGATGAGTGTCATCGTAAGTGGGACGACAATACCTAAGAAGGTATGATAGAGGATGGGAGCAACAAGAAAACTAGAGATGGGGTCCGTATGCGGGATTGAACATAAGAAAGTGTGTCACTCGAAGTACATAGGTTCAGAACCCACTCCGAGAGGTAAAAGTCCTACTCCTTCTTAATCTCACTACGTAGTATGAACACAAGGGCTAACAAGTGTGCTCCTCGAGCTATATGAATCTAGCAAACTAACAAAGTCCAACCCTCTCTCTGGAGGCCTTGCTGACCCTTATATAGGACTGGAGCAACACTAACATGTATGGCCGAACGGCGGTCCCATAGGCGGGCCCCACTAGGCTACTCATCTACAGTGCCACAAAGTGGAGGTCGTGCCTACAATGTCACGCCGTGCGACCGTGCCACAAAGTGGAGGCCTTGCTGAGCACAGTGTCAGCTGTTAACATGCTTATACCCTACGGGTACACGGCATTAGCATACCTGGTTCAACCCAAGGAAGGCCCACGAGAATATACGCGACCCATGAAGATTTTCAGGTGGCCCAAGCCCATGACGTCTTCGGATCCTTGGAGAGCAAGACTAGAGTAGATAGCATATTCAAAGGGGCAAACCCTAAACCTGTAACCGACTCGATCTATGCCCGGGACCTGCCTACCTCTATATAAAGGCTAGGAGGGCACGACGAGGAGGATCTCTCTCATACCACCGCATACACACCTCCACGCCAAGTTGCATCTGCGCACCCATGTAACTTTCGGTTCCGCCGTAATCAAGAACAGACAAGCAGGAGTAGGGTTTTCCCTCCGGAGGCCTGAACCTGGGTAAATCTCGTGTCCCTTGGCTGCTTGTCTATTAACCGTTCTGCGGTCTCCAGCACCCCCATCTTCTCCAAAACCCAAGCTCATAACAATGGGCATTGACGAGATTAAACCTCGTCAATTGGCACCGTCTATGGGTATTGGGGCGGCTGATTGTGCGATCGTGACGGTCCCGACTAAAGCTATCTACAACTCCTCGGCGACGGAGATCCATCTCCTCTTCGGCACTTTCGACTTCACCGCCCACTCGCCAGCCACCCTGAGGGACTTCGAGCCCGTAGACGACGGGCTCGAGATCCTATTCGGGAGCTTCTGCTTCCAGGTGGGTCAGACCGGCACTCTCTGCCTCCCAGAGCGGGTGCCTCTGCCATCGATCAGGCTCGCGTCGTGGGATCCGCATCCCGTTCTACGCACGTCAACATCGGCACATGAGTCATACGATAGCAGCAGCTGCAACTCAGATCTATGCGATCCCCCGTCGGATGAAGGGACCTACGGTTCCGGATCCAAAAGATGCGGCAGCAGCAATCCAACCTATGGACGCTACCAATGCGCCGCAGTCATCCAAAGCAATGTGGAGCAACCACCAGAATCAGGTGCATACGCGCCGCCGCCCAACCCACAGGGTAGAAACGGCGAAAACAAGAGGCAGCCATCCCCCAGCCCAACGGGGACGATCCTGACGCTAATCAAGTAATCCACCTTAGCGAGGAAGGATGGAACCAAGCACGCGAAGCCGTGGCGGGGAACAAGATCCTGCCTATGAGTTCCTCACGGGAGCTACTGATGGCATACCACCCTCTTCTCATCGAAGAGCACAAAAATAAGGTGAAGATGCAAGAGGTACTCGACAAACGCAAGCAAGCAGCCACGGAGTCTAGCGCGCAGCAAGCTGCGCTCTCCGCCATTGGCGGCTCCATCTCGCACAGCAACAACGCCAACAAGCATCATTCTCGCGTAGATAACATGGACCCCGCTGCACATCGCGAGGTGACCCGAACCCTCAACACGTCCTTCATGGAGATGGACGCCAACGGAAACGTCATCCCGAAGACGCCACAAGCTGCGATCATGGCAGCCACCACATACCTTCGTCCCATCCACCTCTGGTGGGGGACCCGAAGAGGGCCATGCACAATTCCGCACTGGCCGGACTCGGACTCGTTGGAGCTGCGCTCCACGGGGAACCTCCTGTGGAGCCGAAAAAGAAGGTTGCGGTCATGTTCAACCGCACCCCCACACCCTCATCCGACGAGGAGGAACACGACCTACCTCGACGACACAAGAGCTCATGACGTCGCAGCCGCGACTACGACGCTCGAAGCGAACTCACTCAACGCAAGATCGACAAGCCACACGCCAAGCGCGTGTGCTCATCCGAATCCGAAGAGGATGACAATGAAGGAGAACTTTGCGGGGCTCGATGCTTCAGCAGATCTGTTCGGCGGACACGGATGCCGAGGACTTCAAGGAAGAACTTGGGCGCGTCAAGCCCAAGACATTCGACCACATCGTGGACATCACCAACAGGTGGGCAGATGTCGAGGACTCCATCCACCGAGCACATTCGGAGGAGGAAGATGACTACGGCCGCCGACGCAAGCGCCGTAGCAAGCGAAGATCGCGCGTCTACGACGATCGCGATGGACCCGACATGGTCGCGGCTGGCTACGCCGACCGCCGCAACGAAAGAAACCGTAGCAGTGGCGGATATCGTGGAAACAACTTCCGCGATGGAGGACGCCCAACGCAAACGTGGCAACGTCATGGCCACGACGACGAGCCATCGGCATACGACAAATTGTCGGGCCCATGCACCATCCACTTCTACATCGACAAGCAGGATGGCAAAAAGAAGGCCAGCCACATACTCAAAGATTGTCGCGAGTTCTAGAAACTCAGCGAGATCCTGTCCCAGATCAGACAACAAGCCCCGAACCTTGGGTACGGGAACGCACCCGCACCAGGTCACATCGCCCACGGAGCTCCTCCACCACCACCCGTGGGACCCTCGAATCAACTGATCGCACCCGCGCAGAACAACGGTGAAATGGGTACCTCGCGCCGAAAGGGTCATTGATGATCCAAAAGGGGCGCCCAATAAACAGGGTGCAAAAGAAGATCACCCGCCAGGTTAGCTTGGCTATGACCGCTCTACCCGCCATCCCTGAGTAACTCAGCGGTTCGGAGTCCTTCATCACATTCATCCCTCGCCCAGGTCATGCTGCCCTGGTGGTCGAGGCGCAGATTGGAGGGTTCAAGATGAGCTGCGTCTTCATGGACGGCGGCAGCGGCATCAATCTGATGTTCGCTAGCACCTTAGCAGCAATGTGGATCCCGCTGTGCAGCCTGGAACAATCCGACACAACGTTCCACGGCATCATCCCAGGGAAGGGCATATTCCCCCTAGGAAAGATATGGCTCGACTTCATCTTCGGCAAGCCCGACAACTTTCAGTGCGAGCGACTCGAGTTCGAATTGGTGGATTGGCCATCATAATACCACGCCATCCTCGGGCGCGTGGAATTCGCAAGATTCTTGGCAGTACCGCAGTATGTGTACCTGCTACTCAAGATGCCAGGACCTAGGGGCGTCATCACGGTCCATGGGAGCTCCACCCGGTCGGACCACTGTGACAGGGACTTCAATAGAATCTCCCAGTCATTCGGCATGTAGGAGGAGCTCACAAGGCTTTGAGAGGTGACGGACAATGGGGCACCCCCAGTCTCGAGGCAAAACGCACCGACATGTCGTTCGACTCAACAGTCAACACGAAAAAGGTGCAAGTCCACCCGACAGACGCCTCCAAGACGGCACTGATCACCAACGACCTCAGCCCCGCATAGGAAAGCGCGCTCGTCGAATTCCTCCATGAGCGCTGGGAAATCTTCGCCTGGTGTCCTGCGGACATGCCAGGAGTTCCCAGGTAATTCACCGAGCACACACTCAATGTGTTCCTAGAAGACAAGCCCGTCAAATAGTCCATCCAACGATTTTTCGAGCCACGGGCCAAAGACATCGGAGTCGAAGTAAACAGACTACTCGACGCTGATTTCATCAGGGAGATCAAGGAAAGCGAGTGGATGGCCAACACCGTGATGGTCCCTAAAAAGGACACGGACATCCTGCGGATGTGCATGGACTTCACATCACTGAACAAGCACTGCCCGAAGGATCACTTCCCTCTCCCTCGGATCGATCAGATCATTGATTCGACTGCAGGATGCGAGAAGCTCTCCTTCCTTGACGCCTACTCAGGCTACAATCAGATTCGACTAAAGGTCGAAGATCAGGAGAAAACGGCGTTCATCACGCCGTTCGGAGTATTCTGCTATAACACAATGCCTTTCGGGCTGAAGAACGTAGGTGCTACGTACCAGCGGTGCATGCAGGCAATCCTGAAGATCCATATCGGCCGCAACATATAGGTCTATGTCGACGACATAGTAATCAAAACAAGGGAGGCCAAGACACAAATCGACGATCTCCGCGAGACGTTCGACAACCTTGATCACTACAAGATCAAGCTGAAGCCAGAAAAGTGCGCCTTCGGCGTCCCATCTGGCCAACTGCTGGGCTACTTCATCTCCCAGTGAGGAATTGAGGCGAACCCGAAGAAAATCCAAGCCATAATGGCCATGGAGAAACCGAAAAACCTCAAAGGTGTGCAGCAGCTCGCTGGGCGCATCGTGGCGCTAAGCAGATTCATCAGCTGCATGGGCGAAAAGGCCCTGCCTTTCTATCAACTGCTACGCAAAGCAGACAAATTCGAGTGGATCCTGAAGCGGACAACGTATTCGAAGATCTGAAGCGGCTGCTCTCCACCTCGCCCGTCCTGGTCACACCAAAGGAACGCAAGCCCCTTCTGCTATACATAGCAGCCACACATCAGGTGGTAAGCACCGTGCTCGTGGTCGAAAGATCTAAAGATGGCAAGACCCATGGGGTCCAATGCCCTATCTACTACCTCAACGAGGTACTGACGCCAACAAAACAGAGGTACCCTCACTACCGGAAGCTCGCCGGCTGAGTCACTACTTCCAGGAGCATTAGGTGATGGTTGTCAATGAGGAACCTCTAAACAGCATCCTGAACAACCCGGAGGCCACAGGACGCGTGGCCCTGTGGGGGCATCGAGCTATCCCCTCTAGACATAGTCTATGAGAAACGCCATGCGATCAAGTCGCAGGTCCTACCGGACTTCCTTGTCAACTGGATGGAGCTACAGCTGCCGGACACCCCAGACATGACACAATCATGGACGATGCACTTTGATGGCTCCAAGCGTGAGGCCGGAGTAGGATACGGGGTCATACTGACATCCCCGCAGGGTGACAAGATGAAGTACGTCCTCTGGATGAAATTTCGAGCTTCCAACAACGAAGCCGAATACTAGGCCCTCATCCACGACATGAGGATGGCCAAGATCTGCAGCGCAACGCGCCTGGTCATCTACGGTGACTCAAACCTTGTCGTCTAGCAGACGATGAACGAGTGCGACATGCACGCCGCCAACATGAAGGAGACTTCGACGGCTATGAGCTTCAGCATGTTGGAAGAGAAAGCAACGAGGAAGCCGACAGGCTCGCCAATATCGGCTCCACCTGCGCACAGATCCACCAGATGTGTTCCTCGAACAGATCTGTGTTCCATCCATCAAAAGGAAATTCCCCAAGGGATCACCCGAAGAGGCAGAGCACTCGGGGGATGTGCTACCCGAAGGACAGGAAGGACCCGAAAAGCTCGACACAGAGGTCGCAGTGGTCAACCTGATGCAGGTCATGGCAATCAAAGAAACATGGACGTAGCCGTACCTATGGTACTTGATAAACAGGGAACTGCCTGATGACCTGACAGATGCCCGACGCATATCTCGCAGGTCCAAGGCCTTCACCATCATCAATGGCGAGCTGTACAAGCGCAGCATTTCGGGTGTACTCCAAAGGTGCATCACCATCGGTGACGGCAAAACCATCCTCCAAGACATCCACGAGGGCATCTGCGGCCATCACACGGGCAGCCGTGCCCTCGTCGCCAAAGATCTACGAGCTGGGTTCTACTAGCCTACGGCCATGAACGACACCAAGGACATCGTCCGAAGGTGCAATGGGTGCCAGAGGTTCGCAGACAAACCGCACGCACTAGGATCGAAGCTCAGGCCCGTACCGTTGGCCTGGCCCTTTGCCCAATGGGGCCTCGATATGATCAGCAAACTGCCCAAGTCCTCGAAAGGAGGCCACGTCTACCTCCTGGTCGCAGTCGACAAGTTCACCAAGTGGATCGAGGCCATGCCCGTTACCAACCAAAAGGGCAAAACGGCCGTGAAGTTCTTCCAATCCATAGTCTACAGGTTCGGCGTGCCGCACAGCATCATCACCAACAACGGGTCAAACTTCATCTCCAAAGAATTCCAGAACTTCTACGAAGGCCTCGGGATCAACATATCATACGCCTCCGTGGAGCACCCGCAAACAAACGGGCAGTTCGAAAAAGCCAATGGCCTCGTCGGCGGCGGCATCAAGAAGCTCCTACTGAGCCTACTCGAGAGGCTTGCGGGAGCATGGGCAGAAGAGCTACCCTTCGTCCTTTGGAGCTTGCGCACAACGCCAAATAGCTCAACTGGCTGCACGCCTCTCTTCATGGTGCATTGAGCCGAAGCCTTGTTGCCTGCGGAAGTATGCCATAAGGCCCCACGGGTTGTCGCCTACAGCGAAGCCGAATCGACGGCTGCACTCGAAGACGCCGTCGACACACTCGACGAAGCACGCGACATCGCCGCGGTTCGCTCGGCGGTCTACCAGCAAAGCCTCCACAACTATCACAGCTGTCGGCTGCGCCCAAGGTTCTTCGTCGAAGGATACCTCGTCTTACGACTCAAGCAAGAATGGCCGAAAAAGCTCGAGTCACCCTGGGAAGGACCATACGTCGTCACCTAAGTCATCCCAGGTGGCGCCTACCGCCTCAAGCATGTGGAATCTGGAGTTGCATACTCCAACCCATGGAACGTTGCACAATTGGGGCGATTCTACCCCTAGTTATTCCCCTTTACTTTCAATAAGGCTACTCAGCCAAGGCTACTTAGCCGAACGATGTACCTCCTCATTAGGATATGAATAAAGCTAAGTGACTTGCCCGAAAATTTATCTTTTACTCGCATTTTCTTTATGCTACAACACACTCGGGGGCTCCCCCTTACCTCACAACCTCGTCGACTGAGGATAACGCATGTACACCTGAGTAGCTGACCACGTTAGGCTAACGAAAAGGGCATGCATACAACCAAGCACGACGTGCTAACATAACAAACCTTTACAAATAAAGGGCACAACACGCCCAGTCGAAATATATACAAGTTTTACATCTATATTTTTTTATAGGAACTACATATTCTGAAGGATCACCTGCGCGCGATGCTCAAAAATATCTACAACTTCTTTGGCATACTGCCTAATAGCCGCATAGTGCGGGCGGATGTCCCATAGGCCACCATATGGTCGAGGGGGCGGCCTAGCCACCACAGCCATAAGATCCACATCAGGGCGATGCAGCCGCACGAGGGAAAGGGCGTCCTTCACCCCCACAACTAACTGGTGCCGCACCAGCTCCCTGACATGACGCATGTCTCAAAACTTTGCCAGCAAGCCCCAGAGAGTCGATGGCGCTTAATTAAGGGGAAACATGACATGCAAAATCGATGCTAGGGAAGTCTTCACCTGCAGCAGCACCCGCGACACTTGGTGGGCACAATCCTGCACTACAAGAACCATGGCAAGGTCGCGATCCATCCAGAAAAGCCACCGGCTTCCATATCTTGTTGGGTCAGGCAGTTGATCCGATCCGCAACGCGCTCCTTCTCCTCCCTCGGAACAAGGTTGGCACCTGCAACAACTACAAAGTAAGACGGTCCGCCAACAGGCACATCCGAAAATGAGCAGCAGCTCGAAGAAACTTACAGTGCAGCTGCTCGTCCAACTGCCGCAGCTCCCCCATCAGATACTCCTCTCTGGTGGCACCTCGCTCCGCCTTCGACTTCCAAACTTCCGCATGGCCTCGGATGCCAAGAAACTCCTTCTCAAGAAAGCGGACACGGTCACGAAGAAAAACAAGCTGCGACACATCATCCAAGGATGGTCGCAGCTGTGGAGCAGACGAAGTATCAATGTGGTCATCACCCGAAGGTCCCTAAGGAAAACAGAAAGGATATAAACAACACACGATTGGGCAACAGCTCGAAAGGTCGTTATATACAACAAAAAGCCACTGCATGGCATAGGAAGTGTTAATCAAGATATTATAGCAAAGGTAGAAGGTAACTATCCTAGAACTACAAATACAAAGCCTAAGCAGCTACATCCTGAGTGGCCTCGGAGCCAAAGCGCCTTCCCTTGACCTCCTCCTGATGCTTCGACGCATACTCCGCCAGGAGATCAATAAGTTTCGGCCCATAGCGCTTACAATGAGCGGCGAAGAGAGCGAAGGCTACCTCGGAACCGTCAGGGGCCGTTGGCATTTGGGAGGTGACCTGATGGAGATCCAGCTCCGCCCCGGATGCCATGACCATGGCCAGTCCCATGGAAGCGCTAATGCCCTTCTGCTTGCGCTTGTAGGCCGCAGGTGCATCCACCGACAGTGCCTCCGCCAACGAATCCACATCCTCAAGGGCAACGCCCTTGGGAACATGTTCCATGTAGAAGCGCCCGAGGATCTCCTTGGCCTTGACAAGGGAGCCAGAAGTGGTACTGCAACGGTCCTCCACCGCCGCAACGGCATCGTCTAGAGCACTCTCGTGCTCTTGGGCGCTGGATTGAACTTGATGCCCGAAGCATCTGGAACACAAGATAACAAAGGAAACAAATAAGGAAAGGGAGACAAGGCAGCCGAAATAGAACAGACAGGCGAAATCACTCACCCAAAATAGCTTTGGCAGTAGCCATCAGCTTCTCGGTCACCTCCTTCTCGCGCGAAGCCGTGGCGGTAGCGAGCTGCTCCTCGCGGTCCGTAGCTTCCTGCTGCAGGCGCTCCTTGGCCGCAGTTGCGTCAGCTAGCTCCCGCTCGAGGCGCTCCTTCACCCCATCGGCATCTTTGGCCTTCTTTACGCTCGCCCAAGGATCTTTTTGAGAGCATCAAGCTAGTGGAGGGCAGTGTTATTATCATGTGCAAAAAGCAACAAAGAACGTACGTGATCTCAACAAGCTAGCAATCAGACGAAAAAATAGAGGATTAGTTATGGATGTACCTTGAAGCTGCCGCAGGCTGGCCTCCAACGCCAGGTGCTGCTTCACCAGCTGGTTTGCACCTTGCACACGAGGCTGCAAGAAGAAACAACTTGTCAAGTCAAGGGCTCGGGGGTTGCGCCCAAGAAATGAGCAAAAGATCAAACTCATGAAAAACGCTCGGGGGCTCCCCCCGAGACACACAAAAAACCAAAGATCAGAACATCATACGAAAATATGGGTCGGGGATCCCCCCCACAGCAAGTGGGAAAACACTTACATGCTCAGACGGATACTCCGAAGGTCCGGCTGTAGTCTTCTGGGAGACGATCACCCGAGCCTCCTGCGGAGAGGGGTTCGGAGCAGCGCCCCCAGAGGTGGCCACTGTCTGAGAGGGAGGAGGCGTCATCTTCGACTCCCCTACCATCTCCTGAGTGGCATCGCTAAAAGAGCCCTCAGAAGAGTGACTGCAAAGAAAAGCACAACTCAAAGACAAGAATACAATAAAAGAAGCAAAAAGCATTCGAAGGCACTTACGAGTCCATGTCACTCAAGTCAAAAACAGGCAAGGCCCTTTTGCCTTTCTTCTCTTCCTTCTTCCTCTTCGCCGGTGGCTGCAGCGCTACAACCCGCATAGGAACGGCCGAGATGGGAGAGGAAGAGGCACCATCACCTCCACTGTGACGGACAAGGCACGGCGGGTCCCTAGGCATTGGCAGAGTCGAGGCATCCGAAGATTCACTCGAGCTCCGTGCCCGCTTTCGGGTCTTCCCCTCGCTCGCCTCGGGGGCTTCCCTAGTCAGTGACTGCGCCGGGGGAAGCTCGAACACGGAGTCCACGACTTCGTTGTCCGGCGCATCCGGAAACCGTTCGAGTAGTGGGGGCACCATGCCAGGTACCTTGAAATCCTGCACAATGAAGACAAACATTCAGAAAAAATAACTTCAAAGGAAACGCACTCGAAAATAGCGCTACGCGCACGTCCCAGATCTACACCTGCGGAACGGGTCGAAAAGCACTGAACGGAGGGGTCCGCGACTTCCCCGGAAGGTCCTTGTCGCCCTTGTACTTCAGCAGTGGCCGGAGGACTCTGTCAAGGTCCCCCTTGGAGAGCTCCTCAGCCGCAACTCTCGTTGGGTCGTGGCGGCCAGAATAAAGGAACATCGGGTGAGCCCTAGCCTAGAGTGGCTACACTCGACTTTTGAGGAAGGTGCGGATGATATCCACACCTTTCACCTCCTTCTCCGGAATCACCTAGAGGTCCTCCAACCAACGGTAGATCTCCTCTATCTCCTCCACCTTGCCCTCCAGGATATGGTTCTTCCAGGACCTTTTCGGCAGGATTTTCTGGGCGGAGTCGAAAGGGGCAAGGCCGAAGTCTTGCCCAT
Source organism: Avena sativa (assembly GCA_916181665.1). Taxonomy (NCBI): domain Eukaryota; kingdom Viridiplantae; phylum Streptophyta; class Magnoliopsida; order Poales; family Poaceae; genus Avena; species Avena sativa. The sequence continues at coordinate 64,541,523 of OV702279.1, forward strand.
CCACTATGGAATCGCGGATATAAAACCACCTCTTTCGCCAGTATTCGACGGACTCAGACATAGAAAAGGAGAAGAAAATAAAATTGGATCGAAGGGAAATGATGCAGCCACCGATCGGATAAACTCCATCGGAGCTGGACTGCCTCTTCACGGAATAGAGCTTCCGGAAGAGGCCAAAGTGCGGTTTAATACCGAGCCAGCACACGCAAAAAGTGATGAAACAGGCGATGTGGAGAAGAGAATTGGGCGAAAGATGGTTGAGTTGGATGCCATAGAAAAACAATAGTCCACGGAGAAAATCATGGACTGGGAGCGAGAGGCCCTGAAGAACAAAGGCGACAAACATGACCCGAAACCCTACGGGTGGACGGGGAATTACCTCGTCGCCAGGGATCTTGACGGCCTCCTTGTCATGCGGGATTAAACCCCGCTCACGAAGCTTGCGCAAGTCACCCTCACGCGTCTCCGTACGCCGCCACCCACCATCGGTCACACGAGTGGCGGCGGTGCCCTTCTTGCAGCCGGCAGCAGCACTGGTGGAGGTCTTCTTTGATTTCCCCATTACAGCGCGACGATGGCGGCGGTGTGAGCGCAGGAAAGAGGAGGGGAAAGATCGGAGAACTTCCAATGCGCGGCGAGAAAAGCTCAAGAAAATGGAAGTAGTAGAAAGCAAGTGGCTACGGTGAAAACAAACCATAGTTTTTCCCCACAGTTATAAGGACGAAGACGATGAACAGGGACCGTTCATCTGGAAGCCCAAGCGTCAGCATCAAATCCAACCATCCACGTGTCAGCACAGAAGCGAACCATCGCTCACACGCCGTCCACTACACACAGAAACTGAGGAGGCGCCATAATTCTCGCCACGCCGCGCATAACCAGTCAACTCCAAGTTAGAAAGTGGGACCCATGTTCGTCCAGTCACGTCACCTCTGGCGCTGCAGACGATTGAGGTCACCAATCGTCAGCACTGACGTCATCAAAGCCATACTGGCAACGGTTACAAAACTTTGGCTAAACAGCTAAAGTACTCACTTGAATCTACGATTCGAGCAACTACTCGAGGGATACTCCTATTAGGAGCGCTGACCGCGCACCCGAAGCATGAATAAGGTACTATCCCAATGATCTATTCTTCGAGTCCTACGTCGAGTCTATGACTCCACTACGGACTTGGGGGCTACTCCCATAGGGAGGATTGATTCAAGCATCCGAAAAAATTGTGTCCTACGGACCTGAAGCAAACAATGACTGAATTAAAGTCTCTGCTCGAGTGTACGACTCGAACAGACACTCGGGGGCTACTTCCATCGGGAGCACTGGTCGTGCACCCTCTGAATTTCTTTGACTGCGATCCTTCGGATCAGAATGCAAAAAAAATTCGGCAAATTTGCCCCAACCAATGCTAAGTGAGTAACATTCTCCTTGGCCACCCGAAATACCTCCGCGGTGATAAAATTTGGGATGATGTGTCTGTGACGCAAAGATAAGACCTACAAATATCGTCTGATGGCCTGGTAATGCAACCGACTGCGCTCTGCTAGTGAAAATCCGTGCCAACAGGCGCGATGAAAATCCTAACGGACGCGTTGGGTACATCATTCGAAAACTACTGGGATTCGACTCCTATAAGACCTCAACGGCCTAAGTCAAATTGCGCCAGCATCTGTTCTGGGTTCGAGTCTAGGGACTCGAATCGAAAGAAGATCGTGTTGTTTTGTCCTAAGACAGTTAACTGACCCTGATCCATCGGGAGAGTCAGGCACACGCATCAACAATCCCTACATACTAAAATCATTCTTTGATGAGCAATCAAGAGCGACTCGATCTATGCCCGGGACCTGCCTACCTCTATATAAAGGCTAGGAGGGCATGACTAGGAGGATCTCTCTCATACCACCGCATACACACCTCCACGCCAGATTGCATCTGCGCACCCCTATTACTTTTGGTTCCGCCGTAATCAAGAGCAGACAAGCAGGAGTAGGGTTTTCCCTCCGGGGCCTGAACTTGGGTAAATCTCGTGTCCCCTAGTTGCTTGTCTGTTAAACGTTCCATGATCTCTAGGACCCCCATCTTCTCCAAATTCCAAGCTCATAACAATGGGTATTGACGATATTAAACCTCGTCAGCAGTTTCCACTGTTCCTGGCGTCATCACCAAAGTCTTTGGTATGGCGTTCTCTTTTACATCCTATCTGCAGGCTAGAGCATACTGCGCATTGTGCAACACGTCACGCCCTAGCTGCCTCTTCTAGCTTCGCTAGTCCGGCTGGGCTCCTCCAGTCGGACTGATGCCTTCTGCCTTAGTTGTGTCAATCTTGCGTTCTTCTGGATCTTACTAGCCGGTTCTGAAGGTTACTTGCTGTGTGACCAGGGGTTTCTTCTTGCCGGAGGCATTTAACCCTCCGGTTAGCCTACCTGGGGGTAACCCCTACACTAGACCCCAAGCACGTGCTGATTTCACCTTTGGGAAAAATGGTGCGGGCTTCCCCAAAATTCGAAGTGACGTCCGATTGGAGACATACAGTTTGGCAGTTGATATGCTCGAAGTCATCAGCACCAACATCAGCCAGGCCCGCTGGGCATCATGACTGCACGCTACACCGCGTCCCATCAATCCCTTGCAGAGGTAACTGCTTCTCGGATCTTCTGTGCATTGTGGGCCGGCACATGGGATCGCCGCGGATGAGAATGTGGGGCGCAGGCCAGCGGCTGCCACATGACACACGAGGCGGTTGATCTCCCCGCAGATAAATAGCGGTCAGGCCAGCAGCCGCCCCGCACACGCTCCATTCTTCCCCTTCTCCTCCCATTTTTCTACCCTTCCCCTCTTTCCAATCTTGCTGCTCCGCACTTTCTTGGTCACCGGCAGCAATGGGCAACTTGCTTCCTTGACCCATAACGACAGAAGAGATGTTGAAGGAGCATGGTGCCTGGTGTGGTTCATCGATCATCGTCAATCAGATCAAGAACTACCGTCAGGCGCGGATCATCCCCTCAATGATGGAGGTGGTGGTGGGGCTCGCGCTGATGATGGAGCAAGGAACTATCAAGAACTGCGAGCGAGTCGTCTTACTCTCCAATCTGGCTTGCAGGATGGCGCTCCACTTGAACCATTTCATCATTGATTTTTGTGCCTTCTTTGATCTCCCCCTTCACCACCTCGACGCCAACACCATCACCATCCTCGCACACCTTGTAGCGCTCTACGAGTGCTACCTAGGCATGAAGCCCATAATTGGATTCCTCCTCCGACTGTATTTCCTATGCGCGCATATGAAGTATAGGAAGGGACCATTGGTTGCCCGCGGCGGCGCGTCCATCTATGCACGCTCTTAGATGGGCCTCTCCAAATTCCGGTTGCACGACATAGTCAAACTTTGGCAGCGCTCATACTTCTACGTGAAGAACTTGACTAGAGAGGACCGGATCTGCCTCCCGGCTTTCAGGAATGCCAAGTCGACCTGACAAAACTAGGATTTGAATTTCTCGAGCTCCAAGGAGGAGAACAAGCAGATGTTGAACCGAATGCGGGAGCTCGTCGGATCCAGCCTCACCGGCAGTGACATTACGCTCGGATGGAAGTCTCGGTTGGTGATGCTGCTCTAGCACCACACACACAAGATGTGCTTCGTCTCCGACCGGCTGGACCCCACATGGCTGACCAGGCGCAACCCCAAGCTACCTAGCATCCGGGAGTGGCTATGGATGATCACCAAGGCGAAGGTCAAGGACGGTTGGTCCTTCGGGATGCCGCCCTTCACCCACGCGAACCATGCTCCTCGAGTAAGTGTATTTCTGTCCGATTGAGTTGATCCATTTGTCTTGGTTCCTTTATCCCAACTGATGTCATTCATCTGACACAACTATTCCCCTCCTAGATGGAGGAAGAAGGAATTGCGCCCATCACCACCTTCGCCGCTGACCTTCCTGAGCCGGGCATGCAACAAGCTAGCGAGGAGTCCGATGAAGAAGGCGAAATGCTCCTAAATCGGGGCAACAAGCCAGAGGAGGACCCACACAGGGCGACAAGGAGGATAACTAGTTCCCACGGATCGCACGACCCAGAAGCGCCGGTTGGCATCCAGCAGATGTATCCGGTCGGCTGACACGTGCGAGTAGGCCGCGAAGAGGGGCCGAGCCGACTTACGTACACGTCAGGTCGGAAGAAGGTTGTGGATCCCATCATTGAGGGGTAAGTTCATTTGATCTCGATCTTGCTTTTGGATTTTCTCTTCTTTCTATTCCCCGCAAATTTTCCTTGGTTCTTACTTGATTCATTCATTTATTCTCTCGCATGTCCACCGTGTATCCGCCTCGCACCTCGCCAACTTGCTCAGAGCTGAATCCATCTTCGGCCTCCACTTTGTAATCGAAAGATCCCACGCCACATGGACAGGATCCGGTTGGCGAAGCCGGCCAGGACCGCAGAGCCCCTCTAGAAACTACGACGACCGTCGAGGAAGTCGGACAAGGGAGCATGCCCAGCCGGAAACTGCTACTACGGGCAATGGCAGTGGGGGAAACTCAACCTAGGGGTTAGGGAGCGGGGCCTCCGGAAGGAGGTAATAATGGTGGAGGACGAAGGGTCCGACACAAAGCCAGTGGACGAATGGGGCTTGGAGTTTCGCGAAGCCACTACTTCCATGGTTGGCAGCCTAGTTGCGCATCCGTCCTCTTCTCTAATGTCCTTGAAGGACTTAGAGACGATCCTCGAGCTGGTCCTGGAAGAGTGCAAGATCCGTCGGGTGACGCTAGCCGGGCCCGTCCAGACGCTAGAGCAGTAGCTCGCCGTGGTGAATGGCACATCAAAGAGTAAGTATTAACTTGTCTTTTGTATTCTCTTTTTGTTTTGCTTTGCTTCATATTTTTTCCTCTTACGTCCAGATAGATGTGGCAGCCCTGATGGTCACCACTCAGCGGTATATCGGCCGGATGACGAAGGACAACATCCGGCCGAGCCAATCGAACTCCACCCTCTGCTCCCAGAACAAAGAGTTTCACTCAAAAGTTCTAGGGCTATAGGAAAAGGTGAAGGGGCATGATGCGATCATCGCCAGGCAGGCGGATGCCTTCGACCTGCTGGACAGGTCCTTCAAGGAACAGGCCAAGGAACTTGACCGACTGAAGGTGACGAGGGTTCGACTCGTCAATGCTCATTGCTATGGACTTGGGTTATGGAGAAGATGGGGATGCTGAAGATTGTGAGACGGTTAACAGACATGCAGTAAGAGGACACGAGGTTTACCCAGGTTCAGGCTTCCAGAGGGAAAACCCTACTCCTGCTTGTCTGTTCTTGATTTTTTTTAACTATAAGACTGTGAGACAAAAGCCCCACAGCAATTTATTAAAAAAATAAAGGATACAAAGTCAAGAAAGATACTTACAAAAGCTAAAAGAAAAAGCTACTAAGTACAAACAGGGTCATGGAGCATCTGTCTTAATCCTTAGTGTAAACCATCTACCCAGGCTAAAAGAGAATCTCTCCATTTCTTCTTAATTCTATATTGAAGAAGATTGATATGATGAATAAATTTGGATTTCCATTGAGAGAAAGATGGCCTCTGATGGTTAAAGATTTTATTATTTCGAATTAACCAAATATTCCAGCAAGCAGTGATCAGCACCTCCATGGAAAACTGATGACCAAAAGACCTTTTAGATGCTGACACAATCAGCTGCAGATCCCCATGGGGTAACCAAACGATCTGTAAATAGTTCCATATTCTAGCACTAAAATTGCACTCAAAGAATAGATGGAATTTGTCCTCATATGCACTGGTGGGGCAAAGATCACAATGTATATCCTTAGTAACATTCCAATTTCTCCTTTGTAGTAAATCTCTAGTGTTCAATCTATCCTTCAGAAGTAGCCAAGCAAAAACCTTAGTCTTCATGGTGCAACATGATTTCCAGAGCCAATCATAAACCTTAGGGACCATTATATTTTCAAAGATGCACTTATATAGTTTATTTGGAGCATAACTATCCCCCCATCTATAAGTCCAGACATCCTTTTGTGTAGAGAGTGGGTTAGCCACCATCACATTCTGAAGATCTCTCAGATCATGAAAAGCCTCCACAGATAAAGGCAAATAGAACAAGTCATGGATATCATTAGAAGAATAAACCTGAGCAGCTGACAAATTCTCATTGAGCACAAAGGAAAAAAGTTTTGGATATTTTTCTTTTAAAGGCCTGGTGGATCCATTTAGTTCCCAATTATTTGACCAGAAAAGAAAAGAGTCCCCTCTTCCTTGGTGCACCACCACCACCCCCCTGAAATTATCCACTTGTTTCAACACATCTTTCCACCAAAAAGAGCCACACAAGTTCTCAGCATGAGGCACCTTATCTGTGTAATAAGCATGTTTCACTAATTGGACCCAAGGTATATCTTTACTATTGTAATATTTATCCAGAAATTTAATGAGCAGAGATGCATTCTTCTTCTAAAAATCGATAACACCAAGCCCACCTTTTTCCTTTGACAAAAAAACAATGTCCCATGCAGCTAAAGCAGGCTTCGGCTTATCATGTTTCTTCCTCCAGAGACATTGCTTGAGAATGCGATCTAACTGCTTAGTTAATCCTTTGGCCATTTGCAGAGAACTAAGAAAATGTAATGGCATAGAAGACAAGGCAGAGTTAATGAGCTGTAATCTAGCCCCCTGAGATAAAAAACTAGAACTAGAAGTGAGTTTCCTTTCTAGTCTACACACCAAAGGCTGTATTTCAGCTATAGTTGGTCTAGTAGTGCCTAAAGGTAGCCCCAAATAAGTGAACGGCATGGACCCAACAAGACAGCCAAATTCTTCTTCCAGCTCCTTCACCTGGTCCTCAGGGACATTAATGGGCACCAACATAGATTTGCTGAAATTAATTTTAAGACCAGTAGATAGTGCAAATTTATGCAATAAATCCTTTAGTGCCCTAATTTGATTCATATCAGTAGGCATAACCATCAAAGTGTCATCTGCATACTATATTATTGGATAGTCAGACTCATTTGTAGCAATAGGCAAACTGATACCACTAGAGCATAATAACTCATTCACTGCAGATTGGAGCAGATCAGAGCCCAGTGTATATAAAATTGGAGACAAAGGGTCTCCCTGTCGAACACCCCTCTTGCATTTAAACTGCTTACCAGGGATCCCATTGAGCAGAATAGCAGAGTTACCAGATGACAGAATAGCTTTCATCCAGCCAATCCAAACTGAGTTAAAGCCTTTATGCTTAATAATTTCCAAAATAGCCTCATGCTCAATGGTATCAAAAGCCTTAGCAAAATCTAGTTTTAAAATAATGATAGGCTTCTTAGAGGTATGACAGAGAAACAAATATTCAAAATACCAAGCCAGGCAATCCTGAATTGATCTATTCCTTAGAAAATCATACTGATTTTTGTGAATACAATCCAAAATCTTATCCTGGAGCCTATTGGCAACCAATTTAGTTAAAAACTTGAGACACACATTGGTAAGTGAGGCCTAAAGTCATTAACCTCAATAGGAGCATGCTTTTTAGGAATAAGAGTAATATATGAACCATTAATATTCTCAAGTTTTAGAATTCCTTCATGAAAATCCTTGGCAATTTGGTAGAAGTCAGACTAAATGATAGGCCAGCACCTCTTGAAAAAAGACCATTAAAACCATCCGGCCCAGGAGCTCGATCAACAGGCATTGAGGCCACCACCTCATCCATCTCCTTCTTACTAAAAGGAATAGTCAGTTCATCCAACCCCTCCACTATTTGTAAAAGATTACCTAGATAAAATTGCATAGATATCCACTCAGAACATCCCATTTTATCTTTATAACTCTGCCACAATAACCCAGCCATAGACTCATGATCAGAGTGTTTAACCCCATTATCATCTCTTAAGACAGAAATGGCATTTCTTCTATACCGTTCAGTAGCCATCGTGTGGAATTTTTTTGTGTTGTCCTCCCCTTGCTGTATCCAGCGGATTGTGCATATTTTGCGCCGATAATTACACTCTGCAAGTAATAAGCTGTCCAGATGCACCATAACAATCTTCCTGAAGTTGAACTCAATATGAAACAGAGGCCTATGCTCTTCAAGAGAATCAAAATAAAAAATGACCTCATTGACTTTTTTAATTAACCATTTAAGTTTAGAGAGACTGGTGTGCCATTTTCTAAGATCATGTCTCAGAGTTTTAAGTTTATCCTCTGGAATGGCCGAACTATAGGCTTTAAAAGACTGCTTTTTCCAAGAAGAGGTCACACAATCTTGGAACCCAGGTAGATCAACCCAGAAGTTATCAAACCTAAAAATCTTAGCCTTAGGTTTGTTGGTATCAATATTTACCACACAGGGAGTATGATCAAAACTAGTTCTAGCCATAGGTAGAACCATAGAGTTAGGATAATCAGATACCCAATTAGTGCTAGTGAAAAACCAGTCCAACTGTTCTAGCAAAGACATACTTTGCATATTAGACCAAGTGTATGAACGACCTTTTAAAGGCAATTCAAGCAGTCCCAGGTGCCCAATGATCTCATTAAAAAGGAACATGTCATTTAAATCTCCACCAGGTCTATTTTTGTTATCAGACGCTCTAATGAAATTAAAATCCCCAATAAGCAGCCAATTATCATTTGTAGGAATATGTAAATTATATAGCCAGGATACAAATAAATCTCTCTCTACTCCATTACATGGCCCATATACAGAAACAAGCGTCTAGGAATCATTATTATGTGATGATGTGAATATGATGACCACACCAAAACGCAGAGTATCAACCAATAAACCATTAAAGATTGCAGAGTTCCATAGAATAATAATTCCCCCCGAGGCACCAAAAGATGGTGCATAAGCAAAATTATCGAACCACTTTGTAACATCCCAAAAATACTAAACTTGGATCATCCATTTTCTAATCATCAAAATTAGGGTTAACAAAAACTTTGCTAATTAAAATTATGAAGGCATGCATATGGGTATGCATTTAATTTGAAATTCTTTTGAACCACCTTGTTTGATTGTTTCATTGCTTGTAAAATGTTTCTTAGATGAAATAAACATCATCTAAAACATTTCCCACACTTTTCATAAAGACAAGTAAATCAAAACACATATATTTAAGGGAATGGTTATTTTGACCAATTTAACTCCCATGCCGACTTTGGCTGTCTCAAACTTTCAGAACCTAACAGAAACTTTTCTGGATCTTTGCACCCCTTGAATGTACTCATAACAAAGTATCAAGGCCCACTTTGTGATCATCCAGAAACTTTCAAATGCCTAGTTTAAATGACAATTCAAAATTGAATCTTTGTCATATGGGAAGATCCCACTTATTCAAAAACCACTCAAACAAGCTCAACTTGCAAAACCCAAGCATCTGCAGACTCACCAGCACCAATCTAGCAAACCCACCAAAAATCTTTTCAAAATTTAAAACTTGATTTCATGCGGCCATTTCATCAAACAGGTTGCAGACACAAATCAAACAAACATCAAACACTATTGTGAGCAGTGATTCTTGCCTAACTGGTTCCCCATTTAGCTCACAACCAGCTCAGTAGATCATCTAGGAAGATTAACAAACCACTAGCACCACTGTGAGCTTGCCATTGCCATCAATGGTGAACAGCCGAGCACACCCTTGCCACCCCATAGTCGACAGCAAGCTAGGAGCAGCAGCAAGCCTAGCCAGCATGTCTGGGAGGCAGCCCACCGTCCACCGCCACTCACTGTCCCAGCCGCGAGCGTTGCCAAGCCCTGGACCACACGCACGGACCATGCCAACCTTGCCAGCGACCATGCCGAACGTGCGCCAGAGCGCCACCCTCGACTAGCGCCCACAGACCGCGCGCCGCCTTCACCGCGTGCACACACGATCACCACCGACCCAGGAGACCGCCAGACATCCCCGTTCGCAGCCCCGTGCCGCACAGCCATCGCACGCCATCGAAGACGCCGCCTCTGCCGCGTAGAGCGTCACATGTTCCAGACCAAGCCGCACTGCCCCATGCCTCGAAACCATGTCGTTGAGCATCGCCAGGAGACACCACACCATCCCCTACCGTCGCCCATGCCAGTAGCCGCCTGTAACACCGCCCCCGACGAGCTCACCGTGCGCCCCGTCGGTCCCCTCGCTCGACTATAAATAGAGGCCACCCCCGCTCGATTTCTTCACACCATCTCACTCCCCTCTCCTCACTGATCGTGCCACACCGTTCTCAGAGCAAGGCGAGCACCACCCCGCCGGAATTTCACCGGAGCCCGCGGCCTCTGGAGAAGAAGGGAGCCATCGATTTCGTCCACCCCAGGAGCTGCCGCGACCACCCCTGAGTTCGCCGTCGTCGACTTCGTCGTTCGCCCGCCTCGCCGACCCTCGCCAATACCCCGGTGAGTCCCCAGCACCCCCCACTGGCCGCGCTAGGTTTCTTTCTCGCCGGCGTTGTCTCGCGTCGACGATGACTCCCAGCCGTTGGATTAGAATCAGATCGAACGACCCACGTTGCCCCATACCGCTTCGCCCAGCCCCGTGTCACTGACGAGTGGGGACACCCACTTAAGCAGCCCGCGGGAGCACCGCGCTTAGCAGGCCGGCCCGTTAACTTTTCCCGCGCAGCCCAGTGATTTGAATTAAATCTTTTCTATTTTAATTCAAACACACTTCTGTACCCATTTTCAAAAATCAATCCAGGTCGATTCAGTGCACCAATTTGAATGAAACCAATTTTGTTGGAAAGGTCTGTGAATGTTAAATCCAATCCCGTTGGATTCAAGTCATTTGGATCTATAGATCACCCATGGTAAAAATAACAAGGCAGAAGCTTTTCTGCATTCAAACATTTTTGAAATTTAAACCATAATAGCTTTTGAGTTGATTCCAACTCTCAAAAATCACATTTAACCATACCTTTCAGAATATATAAAAATATATAGGTTTACTTGCAGGAATAATGTTCAAGTAATAAAAGAATGCTACATAAGCATTTCTAGCCACTTTAATTAATTAAAATAAAAGGGTAAAACCTTATTAAATTGTGACACCACTTTAAATCACATTCCCTTGGACTACAATATGTGGTGATGACATGTGTCAACATGATCCCATGTTTGGTTTGGAGAATATTAAATCTTAAGTAGTTTTTTTTCAATGAGTAGAAATTACTTTTCTAAAAATAAAAGGAATTAAATCAAGCCTTAACCTTGTAATGTTAGAGATGATGCTAGATCATCTATAGGACCCTTGTGTGTGATGATTGCAAGTAGTTAAGTATTGTTTGGTGATTGTGTACCTCGTATTTATTCATAAACGCTAGTACCGACCAAGGATACGGGGAGGAAGGAGGATACTACAAAGAAGAAGACGAGGAGAACTTCAACCACTTCTCTGCACAAGGAAAGCCTAATACTACTAGTGAATGTGCAAGTTAACACTTGAAATTTAGCAAGCCTTACTAATCAAGTTGACCTATGCAAGCTAACACTTGCAATTTAGCAAGCTTATACTGATATTGTGCAAGCAAATACTTGCTTGTTACTATGCCTACTATATGCCTTAAGCATATGTGATCATACCCACTTGATAAACCAATCCTAGTTTTATTTGCAAGCTTCTTACTTTATTTCTTTATCAAAGCTTTAACTTAGAGTTGACTTAAGTGACTTGTAGATACTAGAAAGATTCTGAAGGTTCCATAAAGAGCATAAAATTTAGCCTAAGTTAGAAACCTTGATATCATCCTAAGATATAATGTTGTACTTAGTTGAAACTCCACTAGTTTACCACCCCTCATTAGTACTACCCCCACCTGTAGATGCTAGTGCTAAGCATAAAACTTGATCAACTTTAGATGGGTTTACTTGGTGGAAAAATGGTTATGAAAACCTTGGAATGATGGATCATTCTATTGAAATGTTTTGGACATGTGTTTCCGAACACTTGATGATTTTGGTGATGAAAATGTTGAGGCATGAGCCTTAGCCCTTTATAAAACTGATGGTTGTCTGGATGCGATACCATTCCAATTTTATCGTACAACCACTATACCCAAAGATTTGGGTAGGGCTTGACTAGAAACTTATATACCTTAGTATTAGTTCCCTCACGGCCAAGGTCTTAGCTGAGGCTACCTTGTGAAGATTGTCCACCTGTGCAGTACCCAAGATGACAGTTGGTCATGGTTGGGAGGCCAAACTCACAGGAGAGGTGCTTATACTAGGGCGTGTAATTGAAAGGTTAGGATTGATTATCCGCATACTGAGTATGGTGAATTCAGGATTTGTTCCTGACGGATGTATCGAATGTTGTGGTGAAAGTGTACAATCTCTGCAGAGTGTCATACTATTCGAATAGCCGCGTCCGCGGTTATGGACAGTTGGAGTGGCCATACTGTTCCCCCGTCAGACTTTTCAAAATGACTTGTGAAATGAATTGAGACTTTGACTTGACCACAACAGGGTTGTGACATGAGTTACAAGATCCCACTTAGGAGTTATAAAATTGTGACTAGATTTAGAACTTAGTAGAGATAAATCTGGCTTTTGCAAAACAACCCTAGAGCCTAGTGTCCTATTATCCAAAAACCCCTTACCTGTTAGTATTAGCTTGTGAGTACTTAAAGAGTACTCATGGCTTTGTCCCTGGCTATTCCCATGGCCAGGCTATGAAGAGGAGTACCAAGAGGATGGACCCCAGGAAGGTTACGACAACTAGGATCATCTCCCATCGTCAGCATTGCCTGTGACCCCGAAGATGGAGCTTCGCCTACGCTATCGTTATTATTACGTATTCCGCTGCTTGATGTTGTATTAAGAACTGGATCATGAGATCCCTATTTGTGTAGGAACTTTGTATCGTTTGTAATGGATGATGTACTATGGTATCCAATTCTGTTATGTCTCGCAAAAATGGTAATCCTGGGATTGCGATGTATGGCATAACAGGCATCTAGGATTGAAAAATCCGGGTGTTGACAAGTAGGTATCAGAGCCATCCTGACCATAGGAGACCCTAGTTAGACTGGACGTTGCATCAAAAACTTAGTTTCAAAACCAAAGAAAACAAATATTTACAAAAACTTATTCTCATTCTTATCCCTTTTATTCTTTCATAAAAATTCATGTTCCTCAAAAACTCTTGCAAAATACATAAAATTTTGACTCACTTGATCACCCTGCTAATCTACTCATCCTCTATTCTTATAGATGGACGTGAAGTACAGCAAGTTTTACCAACTGGGGAATGGACAAGACCTTATCTTTGAGAGGGATTTGGACCTGCTTTCGGAACTTCTGGAGCGTCCGCACCCCGAGTTCTTCGGAGCTCAGCTCAATGATCAAGGAGGAGAAGATCTGCAGTGGCTAATTATTGCAAGTCTCCGAGGAAAAATTGAACCTCCCACTGCAGAGGGAATTCAGTTTACCTTGAGGGAAAACAACTGGCTCGATGGAATTGCTAGAGCAATGCAGGAAGCTCTTTCCCGTCTATGTGGGCAGAGCATCAATCAGATCAAGGGTACTCGCTTTGAGTTTTGCCCAAGGCATGATGCAAATGGACAACCACTGGAAGCTCCATACCACCCCGAGCTGAAGACTCAATTGGACCACCTTAGCTTCATGATGTATGATCGTCAGCAGGAGTTGGACAACTGCCGTGACTACTGCAACCATAAGTCTGCCATCATCAAGACGAAGGACCAGACCATCGCCCTGCTAGCAAAGGATCGCAAGTCTCGCCGCCGTCAGCTCGACAAGAAGGAGCGCATTATTGCCCGTCTTCGCCACCGCATCTCATCTTTGGAGGAGACCATCCACGAGAGAGACATGCAGTTGGAGGAAAGGGAGAATGCCGGAGAGGATCTTCGTGGAGACCCTTACTCCTATCTCAGCGATGATGACGATTTCGCCTTCATCGATGATGATGAAGATGATGAAGCCACATACTCCGAGGAGTAGTAGCACTTGAGCACTAGCGTAGTGAGTAGTATTCGGTCCCACTGTATCGTAGTTATAAGAATGGTTCTTAAAACCATCTGTTTTTCTTTGTTGTGGTGTGTGTTTTACTGTGTGCTATGAATGAATGAATGAAAAAGAAAGTTGCTAGAAAAATCTGAGTCAAACCTTTAAAACTTTTCAAAGTCCGCGAAACCTTAGAAATTTCCCTCTTTTCTCAAGATCTATCTAAATCTTCAGATGCCACGTGGAGGAAGTGGTTCAGCCCCGGACCCGATGTTGCAGATCCTGCAAATGTTGACTTCTGACCACGGAGCTGAAAGAGCGGAACATCAAGCCAACCTAGCCACTCTGCAATAGATAGCCCAGCTAGCCCACAACAACCAAGGCCGAAAATCAGGACAACCATGGATCTAAGCTCAAGAATTTCTAGACTACCAACCCACCTATTTTCACTAAGTCAGAAGAACCCCTAGATGCCATGATTAGCTGCAAACCATGGAAAATAACCTAGAAGTCGCTGGAGTGGAAGCCAACGAGAAAGTTCTATTTGCCACCCATTATATAGCCGGAGATGCCAGGGCATGGTGGAACAGTGTTCGCGCAATGACCGGAGGCCAGATGATGACCTGGGAGGAATTCAAGGTCAAGTTTAGCAGAACCCATGTGTCACCGGGTTTGATCAAGAGAATGAGAGACGAGTTCAGAGAGCTGAAGCAAGGAAGGATGACTGTGGTGGAATATCGTGAATTTTTTTTGTCATTAGCTAGGTATGCCCCGGACGAGATAGACATGGAAGCCAAGAAGAAGGAGAGGTTCCTGAATGGCCTGCATGACGAGGTGCAGACGGTGTTAGTCAATATCCCCTTTGCGGATATTGAAGCCCTTGTCGACTCTGCTATCCAGATGGAAGGAAAGATCAACCAAGCCAATGAGAACCGCAAGCGTCACATGATGCACCAACTAGGAACCCATCAGACCCCAAAGTATCGCCCCAACCCATCTCCAGGATTTTCCCCAAGAACCAACAGACCCCCGATGAACCGTCTGACCTATCCCAACCGTGGAAACCCTAGACCCGGAGGAAATCACAACAACCCCGGTAATTCTAGCAATTTCACCCGTGCCCCACCCAAGTTCAACACCAACAATGCTACCGCCAACACCAACACTGCCCAGAGGACTGGAAGCAATGTTGTGCCTGTCGCAGCCAAGGACAAGTCGCAAGTGACATGTTATGACTGTGGAAATAAAGGCCACTATTCCAACGAGTGCCCCAACAAGAAGAATGCTACAGCCCCTAATGCCAATGCCCCAGCTCAGCAACAGCGTCGTGTTGAGCCAGGGAGAAGATTTGCCCCAGGGAATTCACTCAACCGCAATGGCCGTCTTTTTCTCATGCATGCTGAAGAAGCTCAGGAAGCGCCAGACGTCGTGCTGGGTATGTTTTCTGTTAATTCAGTACTTGCAAGAGTGTTGTTTGATTCTGGTGCATCGCATTCATTTGTCACCGAAGAATTTGCATGCACTAGTAAAATTCAACCAACCAAACTGAAGCATGTTATGATTGTTCAAATTCCCGGATCAACCACCAAGGCTAGGCAAATTTGCAAAGTCGTCCCAATCCGAATCCATGGCATAGATTTTTATGCTAATCTGATAGTACTCGGAACTAAAGGTTTGGAAGTAGTACTAGGAATGGATTGGATGTCCAAACATAAAGGATTGATTGACTGTGCCAAGAAAGCCATCACCATGACCAGTACAGCCGGAATATCAGTCGAACATATATCTGAAACCTTACCTCGCCAATTCAAATGCAACAAGAGTATAGCCCAACCTACCATTGACCAAGTCCGGATAGTCTGTGAATACCCCGATGTATTTCCAGATGTTTTGCGCGGTATGCCCCCAGATCGGGATATCGATTTTGTCATTGAACTAATCCCCGGAACTGGACCCATAGTCTAGAGACCCTATAGTATTAACCCGTCGGAGCTAGCAGAACTGAAGAAGCAAATGGATTCCATGCTGGAAATTGGATTGATTCAACCAAGTGCGTCACCATGGAGATCACCTGTCTTGTTTGTGGACAAGAAGGATGGAGGTAATCGTTTGTGTACGGATTATCGGAAGTTGAATGATGTCACCATCAAGAACAAGTACCCCTTGCCCAAGATAGAAGATTTGTTTGATCAGTTGACCGGTGCCAAAGTGTTTTCTAAGATTGATCTTAGAACTGGTTATCATCAACTCAAAATTCGTGCAGAGGATATTCCAAAGACTGCCTTTACCACGAGATATGGATTGTATGAGTATACGGTCATGTCTTTCGGATTAACCAATGCCCCCGCTTATTTCATGAACCTCATGAATAAGATATTTATGGACTTCCTGGATAAGTTTGTCGTTGTTTTCATCGATGACATTCTAATTTATTCCAAATCAGAAGAAGAACATGAGCTACACCTAAGGACCATTCTTGGAACCCTTAGAGAGCATCAGCTATATGCAAAGTTTAGCAAATGTGAATTCTGGTTACAGGAGGTAGGATTCCTTGGTCACATTGTATCAGCCGGAGGAATTGCCGTTGACCCCGCCAAAGTGAAAGACGTAGAAGATTGGCAAGCCCCTGCCACTCAAACCCAAGTTCGTGCTTTTCTCGGATTGGCGGGATATTACCGCAAATTCGTAGAAGGATTCTCGAGCATCGCCAGACCCATGACCCAATTGCTGAAGAAGGACAAGAAGTATGAATGGACCGACAAATGTGAAGTGAGTTTTCAAGAACTCAAAAGGAGATTGATTTCAGCCCCAATCTTGATCATGCCGGATATCACGAAGCCCTTCGATGTGTATTGTGATGCATCCAAGATTGGTCTCTGATGTGTGCTAATGCAAGAAGGCAAAGTTATATATTATCTATCTCGACAATTGAAGCAACATGAGCAAAATTACCCAACCCATGACCTCGAACTCGCAGCCGTAGTTCTAGCCCTGAAGACATGGAGACATTACCTGATAGGAAACCGTTGTGAGATTTATTCGGATCACAAGAGCCTAAAGTATATATTCACTCAGAAGGAGCTGAATATGAGGCAGAGAAGATGGATTGAGCTAATCAAGGATTGTGACCTGGACATTCACTATCACCCTGGTAAAGCCAACGTAGTAGCCGATGCCCTTAGCAGATTGCCGTGCCGATTGAACTCCATGATTTTGAAGGAGCAACCAAGTTTGCACAAGGAGATGGAAGATTTCCTAATGGAATTAGTAAGTGAAGGATTTCTGGCTAGCATAGAACTCTAGCCCACTTTGATCAGTCAGATTAAGGAGGCGCAGAAGGAAAATGCTAGTATCGACGGAATCAAGCGTCGTATCGGTAGAGGCAAAGTACCCGGATTCACCGAGGATGAAGAAGGAGTGTTGTGGTACAAAGGACGCCTTTGTGTACCAGCAGATTCGGAGTTGAAAGAAGTTATCTTGAAGGAGGCTCATGATACTCTTTATTCTATCCATCCTGGAGGAACTAAGATGTATCAAGATTTAAAAGAGCAATTTTGGTGGCATAAGATGAAGAGAGAAATCGGAAGCTATATCGCCAAGTGTGATATATGTCAGCGAGTCAAGGCAGGACATCAAAGACCCGCTGGATTGTTTCAACCTTTGCAGATTCCGGAATGGAAATGGGATTCTGTAGGAATGGACTTTATCACTGGACTACCTACTTCTAGTAGGGGAAATGACTCTATCTGGGTCATAGTGGACAGATTGTCCAAAGTTGCCCATTTCTTACCCGTCAAAACCACATATCAGAGTTCGAAACTAGCCGAGTTATACATCGCTAGAATAGTTAGTTTGCACGGAGTCCCTAAGAACATAGTATCAGATCGAGGAACGCAGTTTACCTCGAGATTCTGGAAGAAAGTCCAAGAAGGTTTAGGAACCCGCCTAGATTTCAGTACCGTGTATCACCCTCAGACTGATGGACAAACAGAGCGAGTAAATCAAATACTCGAAGATATGCTGAGAGCATGCGTGTTAGAATATGGATCCAAGTGGGAAGAATGTCTACCGTTTGCAGAATTCTCCTACAACAACAGTTACCAAGCCAGTTTGCAAATGGCCCCATTTGAATTCATGTACAGAAGAAAGTGTCGCACCCCTTTGAACTGGTCGAAAGTAGGAGAGAGTCGGATTTTTGGACCCGATATACTACGAGAAGCAGAAGAGAAGGTTCACAAGATTCGTGAACACCTCAAGACCCCCAATCCCGACAGAAGAGTTACGCCGACAAGAGACATCGAGACCTCGCCTTCAACATAGGAGATTTTGTTTATCTGAAAGTGTCGCCATTGAAAGGAATGCAGCGTTTCCAACTCAAAGGAAAGTTAGCCCCCAGATATAACGGACCTTTCCAGATTCTGAACCGTCGAGGAGAAGTATCGTATCAATTGGAACTACCCGAAGAGATGTCAGCCGTGCACAATGTGTTCCATATCTCGTTACTTCGCAAGTGTCTCGAAGTCCCCGAGAAGATCGAAGTGTTCAAGAATATGGACCACCAGACCATAGAGATCAACGATGACTTGACCTATCCCGAAGTACCCATCCGCATTTTGGAAGAAGCTTTTCGAACTACCCGAACCCGAAGAATCAAGTTTCTCAAGATTCAGTTGAGCAACCACACAGAAGAGGAAGCTACCTGGGAACGCAAAGATCATATCAGTACGGAGTTTCCCGATCTCTTCAAATCCTAGGTAATCTTTTCGTCCTTTTTCAAATCTCGGGACGAGATTTTGTTTAAGGGGGGAAGGTTTGTAACATCCTAAAAATACTAAACTTGGATCATCCATTTTCTAATCATCAAAATTAGGGTTAACAAAAACTTTGCTAATTAAAATTATGAAGGCATGCATATGGGTATGCATTTAATTTGAAATTCTTTTGAACCACCTTGTTTGATTGTTTCATTGCTTGTAAAATTTTTATTAGATGAAATAAACATCATCTAAAACATTTCCCACACTTTTCATAAAGACAAGTAAATCAAAACACATATATTAAGGGAATGGTCATTTTGACCAATTTAACTCCCATGCCTACTTTGGCTGTCTCAAACTTTCAGAACCTAACCGAAACTTTTCTGGATCTTTGCACCCCTTGAATGTACTCATAACAAAGTATCAAGGCCCACTTTGTGATCATCCAGAAACTTTCAAATGCATAGTTTAAATGACAATTCAATATTGAATCTTTGTCATATGGGAAGATCCCACTTATTCAAAAACCACTCAAACAAGCTCAACTTGCAATACCCAAGCATCTGCAGACTCACCAGCACCAATCTAGCAAACCCACCAAAAATCTTTTCAAAATTTAAAAATTGATTTCATGCGGCCATTTCATCAAATAGGTTGCAGACACAAATCAAACAAACATCAAACACTATTGTGAGCAGTGATTCTTGCCTAACTGGTTCCCCATTTAGCTCACAACCAGCTCAGTAGATCATCTAGGAAGATTAACTAACCACTAGCACCACTGTGAGCTTGCCATTGCCATCAATGGTGAACAACCGAGCACACCCTTGCCACCCCATAGTCGACAGCAAGCTAGGAGCAGCAGCAAGCCTAGCCAGCATGTCTGGGAGGCAGCCCACCGTCCACCGCCACTCACTATCCTAGCCGCGAGCGTTGCCAAGCCCTGGACCACACGCACGGACCATGCCAACCTCGTCAGTGACCATGCCAAACGTGCGCCAGAGCGCCCCCCTCGACCAGTGCCCACAGACCGCGCGCCGCCTTCACCGCGTGCACACACGATCACCACCGACCCAGGAGACCGCCAGACATCCCCGTTCGCAGCCCCGTGCCGCATAGCCATCGCTCGCCATCGAAGACGCCGCCTCTGCCGCGTAGATCGTCGCATGTTCCAGACCAAGCCGCACTGCCCCATGCCTCGAAACCATGTCATTGAGCATCGCCAGGAGACACCACACCATCCCCTACCGTCGCCCATGCCAGTAGCCGCCTGTAACACCGCCCCCGACGAGCTCACCGTGCGTCCCGTCGGTCCCCTCGCTCGACTATAAATAGAGGCCACCCCCGCTCGATTTCTTCACACCATCTCACTCCCCTCTCCTCACTGATCGTGCCACACCGTTCTCAGAGCAAGGCGAGCACCACCCCGCCGAAATTTTACCGGAGCCCGTGGCCTCTGGAGAAGAAGGGAGCCATCGATTTCGTCCACCCCAGGAGCTGCCGCGACCACCCCTGAGTTCGCCGTCGTCGACTTCGTCGTTCGCCCGCCTCGCCGACCCTCTCCAATACCCCGGTGAGGCCCCAGCACCCCCCACTGGCCGCACTAGGTTTCATTCTCGCCGGCGTTGTCTCGCGTCGACGATGACTCCCAGCCGTTGGATTAGAATCAGATCGAACGACCCACGTTGCCCCATACCGCTTCGCCCAGCCCCGTGTCACTGACGAGTGGGGACACCCACTTAAGCAGCCCGCGGGAGCACCGCGCTTAGCAGGCCGGCCCGTTAACTTTTCCCGCGCAGCCTAGTGATTTGAATTAAATCTTTTCTATTTTAATTCAAACACACTTCTGTATCCATTTTCAAAAATCAATCCAGGTCGATTCAGTGCACCAATTTGAATGAAACCAATTTTGTTGGAAAGGTCTGTGAATGCTGAATCGAAGCCCGTTGGATTCAAGTCAGTTGGATCTATAGATCACCCATGGTAAAAATAACAAGGAAGAAGCTTTTCTGCATTCAAACATTTTTCAAATTTAAAGCATAATAGCTTTTGAGTTGATTCCAACTCTCAAAAATCACATTTAACCATACCTTTCATAATATATAAAAATATATAGGTTTACTTGCAGGAATAATGTTCAAGTAATAAAAGAATGCTACATAAGCATTTCTAGCCACTTTAATTAATTAAAATAAAAGGGTAAAACCTTATTAAATTGTGACCCCACTTTAAATCACATTCCCTTGGACTACAATATGTGGTGATGACATGTGTCAACATGATCCCATGTTTGGTTTGGAGAATATTAAATCTTCAGTAGTTTTTTTTAATGAGTAGAAATTACTTTTCTAAAAATAAAAGGAATTAAATCAAGCCTTAACCTTGTAATGTTATAGATGATGCTATATCATCTATAGGACCCTTGTGTGTGATGATTGCAAGTAGTTAAGTATTGTTTGGTGATTGTGTACCTCGTATTTATTCATAGACGCTAGTACCGACCAAGGATACGAGGAGGAAGGAGGATACTACGAAGAAGAAGCCGAGGAGAACTTCAACCACTGCTCTGCACAAGGCAAGCCTAATACTACTAGTGAATGTGCAAGTTAACACTTGCAATTTAGCAAGCCTTACTAATCAAGTTGACCTATGCAAGCTAACACTTGCAATTTAGCAAGCATATACTGATATTGTGCAAGCAAATACTTGCTTGTTACTATGCCTACTATATGCCTTAGGCATATGTGATCATACCCACTTGATAAACCAATCCTAGTTTTATTTGCAAGCTTCTTACTTTATTTATTTATCAAAGCTTTAACTTAGAGTTGACTTAAGTGACTTGTAGATACTAGAAAGATTCTGAAGGTTGCATAAAGAGCATAAAATTTGGCCTAAGTTAGAAACCTTGATATCATCCTAAGATATAATGCTGTACTTAGTTGAAACTCCACTAGTTTACCACCCCTCATTAGTACTACCCCCACCTGTAGATGCTAGTGCTAAGCATAAAACTTGATCAACATTAGATGGGTTTACTTGGTGGAAAAATGGTTATGAAAACCTTGGAATGATGGATCATTCTATTGAAATGTTTTGTACATGTGTTTCCGAACACTTGATGATTTTGGTGATGAAAATGTTGAGGCATGAGCCTTAGCCCTTTATAAAACTGATGGTTGTCTGGATGCGATACCATTCTAATTTTATCGTACAACCACAATACACGAAGATTTGGGTAGGGCTTGACTAGAAACTTATATACCTTAGTATTAGTTCCCTCACGGACAAGGTCTGAGCTGAGGCTACCTTGTGAAGATTGTCCACCTGTGCACAGACAAGATGACAGTTGGTCATGGTTGGGAGGCCAAACTCACAGGAGAGGTGCTTATACTAGGGCGTGTAATTGAAAGGTTAGGATTGATTATCCGCATACTGAATATGGTGAATTCAGGATTTGTTCCTGACGGATGTATCGAATGTTGTGGTGAAAGTGTACAATCTCTGTAGGATGTCAAACTATTCGAATAGCCGCGTCCGCGGTTATGGACAGTTGGAGTGGCCATACTGTTCCCCCGTCAGACTTTTCAAAATGACTTGTGAAATGAATTGAGACTTTGACTTGAACACAACAGGGTTGTGACATGAGTTACAAGATCCCACTTAGGAGTTATAAAATTGTGACTAGCTTTAGAACTTTGTAGAGATAAATCTGGCTTTTGCAAAACAACCCTAGAGCCTAGTGTCCTATTATCCAAAAACCCCTTTACCTGTTAGTATTAGCTTGCGAGTACTTAAAGAGTTCTCATGGCTTTGTCCCCGGCTATTCCCATGGCCAGACTATGAAGAGGAGTACCAAGAGAATGGACCCTAGGAAGGTTACGACAACTAGGATCATCTCCCATCGTCAGCATTGCCTGTGACCCCGAAGATGGAGCTTCGCCTACGCTACCGTTATTATTACGTATTCCGCTGCTTGATGTTGTATTAAGAACTGGATCATGAGATCCCTATTTGTGTAAGAACTTATGTATCGTTTGTAATGGATGATGTACTATGGTATCCAATTCTGTTATGTCTCGCAAAAATGGTAATCCTGGGATTGCGATGTATGGCATAACAGGAATCTAGGATTGAAAAATCCGGGTGTTGACACTCTTGGGGCAAAATTTGCGAATAAAACGCCAATCAAAATTTCGCATTTGGTTTCTTGCAAACAGATTATGTCACATTCACTCTCATTAATCTTGTTAAAAACTGCTCTTTGCCTGACATCAGCATTAAGACCTCTCACATTCCAACATAGTAAACGCAATTTCCTCTTAGTAATTTGATTCATTAAAAACAAAAACTGTTCGAGGACTCAACTTGAGACATAGTTTCAAGTTCCACATACCACTGACCACAGAGCACAAACCATAAACAAATTGGAATACTGACACTGACAATGACATAACTGTTCCAGCTTGACACACAACAATGACATAAACAACTCCTGACACTAACTTGGAATACTGATTGGAGCAACTTGGTTCAAAATAAAAACATACAGACTGGAATATACCATTTATGGATAATGGTCTAACCCTCCAAAAGCTGCAACTACACATTACTAAACTTTGTCCTTCTTGGCATCAGGATTAGCTTCAAGCTTCTCCTTCGTGAGGTCCTTCTTATCAATTCCAAGCTGTTTCCCCACTGCCTGCATTATATGCAAAGGGGTGACCGGGAGAGGAACCTCCTGATCCTGATCTTTGTCATCATTACCCTCTGTACTTTGATCTGAAAAATGTGGTACTAGCATGGCCGCACGTCCACGCTTCTTAGGTCTTGCAGGAGTATCAGCAACAGACTTTGGTCTCATCCCTTAAGAAGCCAGCAAGCTTCTGGTGAATCTTCTCTCAGAAGATTGTACAATCAATTTTTTATTCTTCAGAACCTTGGCTTTAGGAGTACTCTCAGTAGTTGCCGAGAAAATTGGATCCTTCTGACCATGTGGCACCTGCAAATCATTCCGAGTCTCCATTGGCTTTTGCTTGTAAATCTTAAAGACCTTGGCGTTGGAGGGCAGTTTTCCACAGGTGGGAGGAGCCCAATCTTGTTGAAATAGATCAGTCCAAGGAAAAAAAAGCTGTAGACCATGATTAACAAGGGCATGACATGCATTGGGACCACTGAGTTGGAACAGACCAACACCAAAAACACTAGGCTGATCCTCCACCACATGGCGATTGAGCGCACCAACGAGAAATTGATGTACCCGATTCCTCCAATGATCAGTAAGAGCTGCTAGCGCCCTTGGCTCTAAAGGAAATATGCCCTAGAGGCAATCATAGAGATGATGATATTTCATATGTATCCATGATTTATTGTAATGTTCCTTGAATATCCATATCAGGCAATTGTATTGATTGGAAATTATGTGAATTGTTTGTGAAACTCTTTACTTGTATGGTTATTTAAGAGTTGTCCCTAGTCGGAGTTCATGTGAGGACGCACGTGAATATTAGACTAGCACATCGATTGTTTGATGACTATGTTTCGCAAGTCATAGACATGGAGATGTCAAACCAATGATGTGGACACATGTTATGAACATGGGGTTGGACTGACCCAACCTGAGACTCGCAATTAGTTGCAGCTCTCTCTCTACACATCGTCTACGTTTTTTCCTTAGACCTGTGATTGTCGCATATACTTGAGATGTGGATCGGCTATCAAACGCTGCACCATAACAGGGTAGTTATAAAGGTAGCTTTCGGGTTTGTCCTGAAGCATGCTGCAAGGCATGGTCAATCAAGATGGGATTTGCCCCTCTCTACTTGAGAGAGATATCTCTGGGCCCCTCGAGTGATCGGATCCAGAAATGCATGGCCGTGCTACCTATGGTTAAGAGTTAACCTAGTAAAGGGATTCCGAATCACGGTATCGAGAAAGGGAGGTCAGCTTGGAGCTAGACCAAATATCGTGAGGCAAAGGGAAAGACATGTATTAAACCTTGTGATGGTTCGTCCGATATGATCTTTGTATGCGTTTAGGAGTTGGCACGTCTTGCTAGAGGCCGCTACCAACTATTGACAGAATAAGTGTATTCGTGTCATGTCTATACGCATATGAACCTATAGGGTCACACACTTAAGGGGCTGGAAGCCTAATGAGGATTGGATCCGAATTAGACCAGGCTTACGATACTAATGGGATGCTAATGTAGAAGCCCACTAGAGATGCCTATATAAGAGAGGGTGGGGCGAGCTGACCAGGGTTAGACCTCAGATCATTCCCAGCCGCCACTCCTCATGCCTGTGTTGCACCCTGTATGTGTGGATACCTCGGAGGTGCTGCAGCTGTAGCACTTGGACGAGTCGCGCAAGGGGAGCTGCTCGTGGGACGAGGACAAGGTGGATACGTGGAACGTCTGCACTGCCTCGACGCGCTTCATCAATTCCTAAACTGCGCGTCTAGTGGTTATCCCATGATCTATGACAACAGTAATCCTAGTATACGCGGTAGAATTTTTTTGATTTGCGCTAGTGTAGCCTACCCGTATCCCTTCAGTGGTATCAGAGCCGATGCTGTTCAGTTATAGGTTCGGGATGTTTGCATATGGTGATATGTAGATTGATATGAATGATGTGATCGTTTATATGGCGGTGGTTCAGGATTTATCTATGATCTTGCTTTCCGTGATCGTAATTCTGAGGTTTTCGAACGACTTACCCCTATCGGTCGGTTTCCGCCATCGGGGTAGACAGTGACACATAAATCCTGTTGAATCACGCGAAGATCAATATGATTGATCGAATCGGAACCTAGATCTAAAATCGATGTACCGTGATCAAAGGAGTTTGATTTAATCGGGACAGGAGTAGGTTTATGGTAAATTTGATTTGCCGATCAAAATCCTTAAAGAAAATTGTGAAGATACCGCGAGGGGCGCTGCCCCTTCGAACCCCGCAAGGGGAGACACCCTAGACCCCCCCTTAATCATAGCCCCTTTTGTATCTCGTTAAGGTAACTAGGTGCTGCGATGTCACATGATCCGGTAGAATGCGATTCTATGCATAACTCGTTTTTGCAGGATGTATGTGATCAGTATGGCCCATACATGTATGTGATGCATGTATGAAAAATTGCATGACCTGCGTGTCGTGAGTAGGGCAACACGGCTGGAGCCGTATGTGTTGTCATTTATTGTAATGGCCTGCGTGCCAACTTGTGATGATCCCAATACTATGTAATTTTGATTACTAGCTGTTAGGAGTAATAGCTTGTATTAGTTCTTGGAGGACTCATCACTTGGAGGATGGCTCACATTGAACATGAAGATGGAGATCATCATGGTGGACAGGTTCTATGGCGATGGAGATCATCATGAGAAAAAGGGCCATACTGTGTCACATCTATGTGAATGTTATTCTTATGCATTTTACTCTATGCATGCTTAGATGATAGAAGTAGAACGATCCCTCACAATGTTTAAGTTAAACCATGCCCTCCCAACCAAACCTTGCACCATCCTATGCCCTGTACAATCGTTGGTGGGCCTATGAAATTAGGGTGCCGCGGATTTCCTTGGCTGGATGGGTTTGTATCGGATACCTACACGCATAGGGTTGGTGAACTTGACAAGGTCATCTTGGGGAATAAAGGTTGGGCGCCTAGTTTTCACATAGAGATGTCACCCAACAACAAGAGTCATATGTGATATGATTAGCAAGTGTTGCTTACCGATTTACATTGTCTTCTAGAAGTGATGCTAAAGCTCACTAGTCGACTTGTTAATTGTGGATCTTGAATCACTTAGTATCAATAGAGGGATATTGATTTAAGTTGGAGTATATGCTATTAAATTGTTTAATATGTTTTACTCTTTCTTGGTTACATGGCTTAGTATTTTGCATGTTTTCTGTTGTAGATCAATGGCACCGAACACTACATCACCTTTCTCTTTGTGTTCGATTCTTGACAAAGATAAACTAAATGGAACAAACTATTCGGACTGGGTCCGTAACCTGAGAATTGTTCTCAGGTCTGATAAAAAGGAAATGGTTCTGGATACCCCAATCCCTGATGAACCTGCTGATAATGCATCTGCTGCCCTAAAGAACGCCTACAAGAGAGCATGTGATGATTCTCTTGAGGTTAGCTGCCTTATGCTTGCATGCATGGAACCTGAACTCCAAAAGAAGTTTGAGGATCCGGAAGCGTACGATATGATCGTAGCGCTTAAGGACATGTTCCAGGATCAGGCAAGGACTGAGAGGTACAATGTTGCCAAGTCCTTTGTCGAATGCAATATGGCAGAGGGAGCAGCTGTAGGCCCCCATGTGATCAAAATGGTTGGTTACAGTCAGACTTTGGAAAAGCTTGGTTTTCCACTAGGACAAGAGTTGGCCACTCACTTCATTTTGGCGTCTCTTCCATCCAGCTATGGGAAGTTAATTTCGAACTACCATATGAATGGGTTGGAGAAGGGCCTATGTGGGATGCTTAAAACAGCAGAAAGTGACATGAAGAAGTGTGCAGGGCATAGCTAGGTGATGGTTGTGCAGAACAAGCGTAGCTTCAAGAAAAAGGGTACTTCTTGGAAGAAGAAGGGCAAGGATAAGGATACGATCCCTAAGTCTGCACCCAAGCAAAAGGCTGGACCTGTAGAAGACACTGAGTGCTTCTTTTGTCATGAACATGGCCACTGGAAGAGAAACTGTAGAAAGTACCAGGCTTCTTTGAAGAAGAGTGGAAGTAAGAGTACTTCCCACTCAGGTACGCTTGTTGTAAATGTTGTGGACATTCTTCTCGCTGATTCCTATGTTAACTCTTGGGTATTTGATACCGGATCGGTTGCTCATATTGGCAATTCGATGCAGGGGCTAATAAGGACTAGAGAAGTGCAGAAAGGCGAAGTGGATTTTCGCGTCGGAAATAAAGCAAGGGTTGCTGCATTGTTCATGATTTATTATGGAGTTGAATAATTGTTATTACATTCCAAGTATGGGTCGAAACATTTTATCACCTTCATGTTTGATGAGGGATGGTTATTCATTCGCGAGTGCAAACAATGGTTGTGTAATCTCTAAGAATGATATGTTTATGGATAATGCTCCCATTGTGAATGGGTTATTTATTTTAAATCTTGATGATGCATCTGTTTACAATGTTAGTGCTAAAAGGCTTCGGCCTAATGATTTGAGTCCTACCTATTTATGGCATTGTCGTTTGGGGCATATAAGTGAAAAGCGCATGAAGAAGCTCCATGGTGATGGTCTTCTAACTTCGTTTGATTTTGAATCATATAAGACATGTCAGGCTTGTTTACTTGGAAAGATGACCAAGTCACCTTTTTCTGGTTTACCCGAGAGGACAGACTTGTTGGAACTCATACATACTGATGTGTGTGGACCAATGAGCACGACAGCCAGAGGAGGATATCACTACCTCATTACTTTCACTGATGATCTCAGTAGATATGGTTATGTCTACTTGATGAGGCATAAGTCTGAAACTTTTGAAAAGTTCAAAGAGTTTCAGAGTGAAGTAGAGAATCAACGTGGCAAGAAAATAAAGGCCTTGCGATCTGATCGTGGAGGTGAATATTTGATTCACGAATTTAGCGATCATCTTAAGAGTTGCGGAATTGTTCCACAACTTACTCCGCCCGGAACGCCTCAAATAAATGGGGTCTCCGAACGGTGTAATCGAACTTTGTTGAACAAGGTTCGATCTATGATAAGCCAGTCAGATTTACCATTATCATTTTGGGGTTACGCTCTAGAAATGGCAGCTTTCACACTTAATAGGGTACCATCTAAATCCGTAGTTAAGACACCATATGAGATGTGGACTGGAAAGAATCCCAGTTTGTATTTTCTAAAGATTTGGGGTTGTGATGCATTTGTCAAGTGTAACACCCTCAGAATCGGACCTATGCAAGTTTTAGCGAAAACCCGCCAAACCCGCATAGAAACGATTCAAAGGTGCCCACCAGGCACTTTCGTGCGGGTGGAAAACGAAGTAATAACATTACACAACAGTCCTCGATGGGACCCACAGAACAGATATATATACAACAGCGACTCAATGAGTCAAGAATACAGATATAATATATAAAGATCCAAATCACCTTGAAAACGATAGAGCGTCCGACTACGGACAAGATGCAAATGGGGCTAAGAGCCCTGAAGAATAACCAATGGCGTCCATAACCCTGCCCAGGCCAAGCCGGAAGGGTAACCCTGCTAACGACATCGATCTCAAAACCTGCTTAAACAAAAGGGGTGCCGACAAAGGGCAAAGAAAAAAGAGGAGCGTCAGTAATGAGGCCAGTACACGGCGAGACTAGAATTCGGCGGTCCTCGCCTACATAGGTATGGTGGACTGAGCGGCAGCGGCAGCATGCACTAAACAACCTATAGAGACTCGATACATCTGGCGGTTATCAGAGAGGGATAAGAATGACCTATCCGGATCCAACCTGACGCTAACACCAAACAAACCCATCCTGGTGTTCCCCCTCGAGACCAAACAAGGAAGTCAACCGAGGAACTCACACAGTTGGCAGTTTTATTTATTCAGTTATTGTTGCAGCAATTACTAGTCAGGTATAGATAATCGTTCTGATAAAATAAGCAGTGGGTAGTTTTAGTTAACCATTCCGTGATAGTTGCGACACTTACTAGTCAGATACAATTAACATGAGATAACCCAAAACCCAGCAGTTGTTGGTACTTTTATTCAGCCATTCCGTTGTAGTTGCAATACTTACTAGTCAGGTACAATGGTCGCAAGCGACACTCCAAACAAGCAATTGTGGGCAGTATTAATTAGCCATTCCATTATAGTGAAGCTGATTACTAGTCATTATAAAGTCAAATTTATAGCAATAAACTTTAGTTATGCTTGTCTATGGTCGAGATACTGTGCTCCAAGTCGTCCATAACCGCGGACACGGCTTTCAGAAAGTTTTACCCGGTCGGGGTGCACCAATAGCAACACACACTCGATCAACCTCGGAAAAACCAAAACAAAACCCAACGAGGCTTTCACGACAAAGCAATCACAGGATTCAGTAATATTTCAGGGGGCCACCCCTTGGAGTCTTACCCGCAACGAAGTAAGCTAGCTTCGAGACGGACCCGAGGTTTGTGGGGCCGGCTGTAAACGACTGGGAACCCGAAAACTCGGGGTGTCGATACCGCGAAAACGGGTCACAATTCCTAAACAGTACCGTGTGCTCCTCGCACAATCGTAAATAAAGCAGTAGCATGGCATAAGTACAGGATCGTAAATAAAACCTCAAACTAGTTTGTGGCCCCAAGAAATAAGACTGAATCAAGCTCTGGCTAAGGGGGGTCCCATATACCTCCCGGATGTGGATAGCGCGATAAATCAAGGAACAGGTATCAAGTACTCGGGGTCCTACGGGACACAAGTGGGCGTTCGGAAACCAAATATTATCTATCACCCACCGATGCCTCTGCTTATTTCAATTTTAGTTGTTTTAAACAGGAATAAAAGTGAACGATAAGTAAAACTATGATCTTCTCCAACATCAACATGCGGCAATACATCACAACTGTGGCACTGGACGACACGCAACAGCACTTGAGCAAGCGGCTACGACGCGCAAGTCCAACTATCTACCAAACAACAGGTAATAGGATGTGTCCAAGGCAATATATGGCTGCAAGGGGTATCAAGGGTACGGGAACTAGAGCATCGCAACACAGATAGCAATAGGTCAACAGGAGGGAATAAATACTATAAAAGTAAGATAGGTAGAAAGGGGGAGATGCTCGCCTGAAAACATTGTCGAAGGGTTCATCCGAAGATCGGGGCGAAGCTCACATCAACTCAACGGCCTTATCCGCGAAGAAGCAAAACACTAGAATAAACACCGGATGCAAGATTTAATACAACGGCAGAAGGTCGGCATGATGCATGTATGATGAATGACATGGCAAAGATGCGATGCAATTAGGTCATATTAAGTGGAACCGGGGTCCCGACAATTAATTAGGTGGTTCATGTTATTTAGGTACCCCGCAAATTAAATGTTGTCATATCATGGCAGAAGATAGTACCGGGTTCGCTACACAAATTTAAATGAGGCCAATATGAGACTAGATTTGCCCGCATATGGGCCCCATATTTAATTATCAGGTGAATCGGCATAAGGCCCCCAAACCACACAAATATGCATGCGAGATGAACAATTAATATGCGACAAGTTGTATTTTATTATAAAATAGGGTTTCGGGAAGGGATTCACACATTAGGGTTCGGCAGATCTTGGGGATCCGGGGGTTCCGGGGTTCGGCAGGGTCCGGTGTCGGTCTCAGGGTTCAGGGTTCGACGGCCTCGACGGGATCGTTCTCGGATATCTGGGGTCGATCTTGACGTTCCGGGAGGAAGTACTTGTTCTGGCGTCGGAGCATTGAATTCGCCCGGGTCGGTGCCGGTCTTAACGTCGATGGCGAACTTGAGTGGATCGGGTACCGGGGTCTTCGGATCCGGGGTGAAGTACTCGGCGTCCTCGAGGGAGTACTTGTCGTTGCGGAGCGGAAGTTCATGTCGATTCCACTCCAACGGCCTTGTTGTTCTGTGGCGAAGATCACGGGGTCACCGGGGTCCGAGAAGAAGATCTTGGGGGTGGTCATCGCCGTCTTCGGGTTCTTTGGGTTTTCCATGCGGCGGTCTTGAAGTGGCCTTCGGATTCCACGTGGACGTTTTTGGCGTTCCCTTGCAGAGTACTTGTCGTTCAGAAGGAGGACTTGCTGGTCCAAGCCGAGGATCGACCTTCGGGTATGGGGTCTCGGCCTCGGTAGATCTTGTAAGACGCAGAGCCCCCTGGATGAAGAGGATCTGGCCGACACATACAAGCCCAACATGGCACCAAAATAGTAGCACATGGACTAGCACGCTGCTTCACAGGAACTGGCCATCAGAGGGCTCGAGGGCGCCAGGGGCGAGGGTCGCCGGCGATTGGACTGGCCCGTGGACGACTGATCTTGCGACGGCCGGAGGTTGGAGCAGTACTGCCAGGTCGAGGTGGCCCCAAGGCGAGGACTGGCGGCGCGGTGGTTGGGCTGAGCCGACAGGGACGGCGTGGCTCGCGGCCAGCGGAGTGGCTCGACGGAGGCCTTGCGGGGCCGGCGCAGAGGCGAGGCCCGCGGCGGCGCGGCTCGGGCGAGCGGACGCGGGCGAGCACCGGCGCGGCGGCGGGAGGCATAGGGGGCTCGGGGATGCAGGCGGCGAGCGGGGTCGCGGCAGGTGGAGGCCCGGCGGCGGCGGCTTGCGCTGCGGAGGCAGCCGGGTCCGGTGAGCTTGGCGGGCGGAGATGCGAGGGGCGCGGCCGACGGGCGCGCGCGGGATGCGGGCGGCGAGGTTGCCGGGGCGAGGAGGAACCCGGCGGGAGGGTCGGAGCGGGCCGGGGAACGCGGAGGTCGGGGCGTAGCCAGGGAGGCGCGGAGGGGGTGGCTGCAGCGCCACGGCGGAGGAGGGGGAGGAGCTTGGCCGGCGAGCGGCGGCAGGCGAGGAGGGGGAGGTGCAGTTGTCGGGCGTGGGAGAGAGGAGCCAAGGGAGGAAGAAGGGGAGGGCGGGGTCGCGCGTGGGGCTGGGGTCGAGGTGGGTCCCAGGGTGGGCCACAGGCGGGGGATGGGGAGGCTGGCGTGCGTGCTGCTGCGTGTGGGGCTGGGGCGCGCGCGCGTGGGTGCAGTGTGTGCTGAGTGTGGCCCTGGGTGAGTGCTGTGTGGGTGGGGAGGGTGAGAGAGAGAGGGTCTAGGTGGAGGGCTAGGATTGGTTAGAGGAGAGAGGGTGGCTGAGGTGGCGAGAGGCTATTGGAGGGAGTGAGGTGGAGGGTTGGGCTGGGTAGATAGTTTGGTAGGTTTAGGAATTAGGTGGACCGTTTTAATTTCTGGGGCGGTCGTTCGGGTCATTCGGCCCGTTCGACTGCCCCACTAAAAATAATGCAAAACTTTATTTATTTAAACGGACCGTTTGCAAAACATATTTAGTCAAAACAAAATATTCCGGCGACCCGGGTTTGCGTTTGAATAAAGACGGGGTGTTTAGAAAACAAAACTGGGTTTTTCCGAAATAGTTTTATGCGAGCAAATGCAAGATGATGACGATGCTCAAATGCAATGTGGCATGATGACATGAGCATGCGATCACGATGATGCAATGCACAAAAACAACGCGGTTTTCTAGTAGTGGTTTTGCGGGATGCCACAATTCGACACCACTAACAAAGGATCTCGCCCTCGAGATCCGCCTCATGGTACCGGAAGGATGGTCGGCGATCTGCGTCTTCGCGCTTCGTGTAGATCTTCGCGACACCACTAACAAGGGTTCCTTCTTCATCTGGAAAACGGCGACACCGCCAACAAAAGGGTCGTTGTTCCTGTTCGTCGAGAGAACACTCCGGAGAAACAAAGGACGAAGGTAGAGGTATCGAACGATAAGGCCACCTCTAACTTCCATGGACGGAGTAAAATTGCTGGATCCACTGACTCGATGTACAAGAGCGAATGATAAGGGTAGTGGTATGGTAGCTACTCCATCCCGCACTCAAACCATTACTCTGCACACGAATAGGCGGATTATGCAACCAACTCTCGAAATAAGACTGAAGATCTCGACAATCGAGGTTCGGAACAAAGGAGTGATGCAGACTCTGCATCGGATCTGGCGTAGATGAGGTCGTCGCGTCGGAAAACACCGGAAGGCACAAACAAGGAACAAAGAATGGTAACACCGTAGACGGATTCATCAGGCAGCTTGATCACCGGACGGTAGAACACCGTTACCAAAGGAGGAAGCGAAACCCTGAAGGTACGACGGAAAACCCAACCACGAGAAATCCTGGACTCGAAGAGAGAGAAGAGAGTGGATTCAAAACACGTCGAGATAAGAGGAGAATAGCAGGGGGTAAGGAGTAAAAGCAGACCTAACCAGAACTATCCAACCGATTTTGCAAAAATAGTTTTGACACTCTACTTCGGCCGTTAGCTAGGTTATCCTACAGGCTGGACTTGTGGGGTATCGCAACTGCTGAGCTCTGATACCACTCTGTAACACCCTCAGAATCGGACCTATGCAAGTTTTAGCGAAAACCCGCCAAACCCGCATAGAAACGATTCAAAGGTGCCCACCAGGCACTTTCGTGCGGGTGGAAAACGAAGTAATAACATTACACAACAGTCCTCGATGGGACCCACAGAACAGATATATATACAACAGCGACTCAATGAGTCAAGAATACAGATATAATATATAAAGATCCAAATCACCTTGAAAACGATAGAGCGTCCGACTACGGACAAGATGCAAATGGGGCTAAGAGCCCTGAAGAATAACCAATGGCGTCCATAACCCTGCCCAGGCCAAGCCGGAAGGGTAACCCTGCTAACGACGTCGATCTCAAAACCTGCTTAAACAAAAGGGGTGCCGACAAAGGGCAAAGGAAAAAGAGGAGCGTCAGTACTGAGGCCAGTACACGCCGAGACTAGAATTCGGCGGTCCTCGCCTACATAGGTATGGTGGACTGAGCGGCAGCGACAGCATGCACTAAACAACCTATAGAGACTCGATACATCTGGCGGTTATCAGAGAGGGATAAGAATGACCTATCCGGATCCAACCTGACGCTAACACCAAACAAACCCATCCTGGTGTTCCCCCTCGAGACCAAACGAGGAAGTCAACCGAGGAACTCACACAGTTGGCAGTTTTATTTATTCAGTTATTGTTGCAGCAATTACTAGTCATGTATAGATAATCGTTCTGATAAAATAAGCAGTGGGTAGTTTTAGTTAACCATTCCGTGATAGTTGCGACACTTACTAGTCAGATACAATTAACATGAGATAACCCAAAACCCAGCAGTTGTTGGTACTTTTATTCAGCCATTCCGTTGTAGTTGCAATACTTACTAGTCAGGTACAATGGTCGCAAGCGACACTCCAAACAAGCAATTGTGGGCAGTATTAATTAGCCATTCCATTATAGTGAAGCTGATTACTAGTCATTATAAAGTCAAATTTATAGCAATAAACTTTAGTTATGCTTGTCTATGGTCGAGATACTGTGCTCCAAGTCGTCCATAACCGCGGACACGGCTTTCAGAAAGTTTTACCCGGCCGGGGTGCACCAATAGCAACACACACTCGATCAACCTCGGAAAAACCAAAACAAAACCCAACGAGGCTTTCACGACAAAGCAATCACAGGATTCAGTAATATTTCAGGGGGCCACCCCTTGGAGTCTTACCCGCAACGAAGTAAGCTAGCTTCGAGACGGACCCGAGGTTTGTGGGGCCGGCTGTAAACGACTGGGAACCCGAAAACTCGGGTGTCGATACCGCGAAAACGGGTCACAATTCCTAAACAGTACAGTGTGCTCCTCGCACAATCGTAAATAAAGCAGTAGCATGGCATAAGTACAGGATCGTAAATAAAACCTCAAACTAGTTTGTGGCCCCAAGAAATAAGACTGAATCAAGCTCTGGCTAAGGGGGGTCCCATATACCTCCCGGATGTGGATAGCGCGATAAATCAAGGAACAGGTATCAAGTACTTGGGGTCCTACGGGACACAAGTGGGCGTTCGGAAACCAAATATTATCTATCACCCACCGATGCCTCTGCTTATTTCAATTTTAGTTGTTTTAAACAGGAATAAAAGTGAACGATAAGTAAAACTATGATCTTCTCCAACATCAACATGCGGCAATACATCACAACTGTGGCACTGGACGACACGCAACAGCACTTGAGCAAGCGGCTACGACGCGCAAGTCCAACTATCTACCAAACAACAGGTAATAGGATGTGTCCAAGGCAATATATGGCTGCAAGGGATATCAAGGGTATGGAAACTAGAGCATCGCAACACAGATAGCAATAGGTCAACAGGAGGGAATAAATACTATAAAAGTAAGATAGGTAGAAAGGGGGAGATGCTCGCCTGAAAACATTGTCGAAGGGTTCATCCGAAGATCGGGGCGAAGCTCACATCAACTCAACGGCCTTATCCGCGAAGAAGCAAAACACTAGAATAAACACCGGATGCAAGATTTAATACAACGGCAGAAGGTCGGCATGATGCATGTATGATGAATGACATGGCAAAGATGCGATGCAATTAGGTCATATTAAGTGGAACCGGGGTCCCGACAATTAATTAGGTGGTTCATGTTATTTAGGTACCCCGCAAATTAAATGTTGTCATATCATGGCAGAAGATAGTACCGGGTTCGCTACACAAATTTAAATGAGGCCAATATGAGACTAGATTTGCCCGCATATGGGCCCCATATTTAATTATCAGGTGAATCGGCATAAGGCCCCCAAACCACACAAATATGCATGCGAGATGAACAATTAATATGCGACAAGTTGTATTTTATTATAAAATAGGGTTTCGGGAAGGGATTCACACATTAGGGTTCGGCAGATCTTGGGGATCCGGGGGTTCCGGGGTTCGGCAGGGTCCGGGGTCGGTCTTAGGGTTCAGGGTTCGACGGCCTCGGCGGGATCGTTCTCGGATATCTGGGGTCGATCTTGACGTTCCGGGAGGAAGTACTTGTTCTGGCGTCGGAGCATCGAATTCGCCCGGGTCGGTGCCGGTCTTAACGTCGATGGCGAACTTGAGTGGATCGGGTACCGGGGTCTTCGGATCCGGGGTGAAGTACTCGGCGTCCTCGAGGGAGTACTTGTCGTTGCGGAGCGGAAGTTCATGTCGATTCCACTCCAACGGCCTTGTTGTTCTGTGGCGAAGATCACGGGGTCACCGGGGTCCGAGAAGAAGATCTTGGGGGTGGTCATCGCCGTCTTCGGGTTCTTTGGGTTTTCCATGCGGCGGTCTTGAAGTGGCCTTCGGATTCCACGTGGACGTTTTTGGCGTTCCCTTGCAGAGTACTTGTCGTTCGTGAAGGAGGACTTGCTGGTCCAAGCCGAGGATCGACCTTCGGGTATGGGGTCTCGGCCTCGGTAGATCTTGTAAGACGCAGAGCCCCCTGGATGAAGAGGATCTGGCCGACACATACAAGCCCAACATGGCACCAAAATAGTAGCACATGGACTAGCACGCTGCTTCACAGGAACTGGCCATCAGAGGGCTCGAGGGCGCCAGGGGCGAGGCTCGCCGGCGATCGGACTGGCCCGTGGACGACTGATCTTGCGACGGCCGGAGGTTGGAGCAGTACTGCCAGGTCGAGGTGGCCCCAAGGCGAGGACTGGCGGTGCGGTGGTTGGGCTGAGCCGACGGGGACGGCGTGGCTCGCGGCCGGCGGAGTGGCTCGACGGAGGCCTTGCGGGGCCGGCGCAGAGGCGGGGCCCGCGGCGGCGCGGCTCGGGCGAGCGGACGCGGGGCGAGCGCCGGCGCGGCGGCGGGAGGCAGAGGGGGCTCGGGGATGCAGGCGGCGAGCGGGGTCGTGGCAGGTGGAGGCCCGGTGGCGGCGGCTTGCGCTGCGGAGGCAGCCGGGTCCGGTGAGCTTGGCGGGCGGAGATGCGAGGGGCGCGGCCGACGGGCGCGCGCGGGATGCGGGCGGCGAGGTTGCCGGGGCGAGGAGGAACCCGGCGGGAGGGTCGGAGCGGGCCGGGGAACGCGGAGGTCGGGGCGTAGCCAGGGAGGCGCGGAGGGGGTGGCTGCAGCGCCACGGCGGAGGAGGGGGAGGAGCTTGGCCGGCGAGCGGCGGCAGGCGAGGAGGGGGAGGTGCGGTTGTCGGGCGTGGGAGAGAGGAGCCAAGGGAGGAAGAAGGGGAGGGCGGGGTCGCGCGTGGGGCTGGGGTCGAGGTGGGTCCCAGGGTGGGCCACAGGCGGGGGATGGGGAGGCTGGCGTGCGTGCTGCTGCGTGTGGGGCTGGGGCGCGCGCGCGTGGGTGCAGTGTGTGCTGAGTGTGGCCCTGGGTGAGTGCTGTGTGGGTGGGGAGGGTGAGAGAGAGAGGGTCTAGGTGGAGGGCTAGGATTGGTTAGAGGAGAGAGGGTGGCTGAGGTGGCGAGAGGCTATTGGAGGGAGTGAGGTGGAGGGTTGGGCTGGGTAGATAGTTTGGTAGGTTTAGGAATTAGGTGGACCGTTTTAATTTCTGGGGCGGTCGTTCGGGTCATTCGGCCCGTTCGACTGCCCCACTAAAAATAATGCAAAACTTTATTTATTTAAACGGACCGTTCGCAAAACATATTTAGTCAAAACAAAATATTCCGGCGACCCAGGTTTGCGTTTGAATAAAGACGGGGCGTTTAGAAAACAAAACTGGGTTTTTCCGAAATAGTTTTATGCGAGCAAATGCAAGATGATGACGATGCTCAAATGCAATGTGGCATGATGACATGAGCATGCGATCACGATGATGCAATGCACAAAAACAACGCGATTTTCTAGTAGTGGTTTTGCGGGATGCCACATCAAGCGACTTCAGTCAGACAATCTAACACCCAAATCAGATAAGTGCATTTTCGTGGGATATCCGAGGGAAACCTTAGGGTATTACTTCTACAACCGAGAGGAGGGCAAAGTCTTTGTCGCTCGTAGCGGTGTTTTCCTAGAGAAAGAGTTTCTCACAAAGGGAACAAGTGGAAGGTCGGTGCGACTTGAAGAAGTTCAAGATGAGCCAGTTGGGGATGCTTCTACGAGTGATGCTATTGTAGCAGAACAAGTTGAGGAACCCGTGGCAACAGAAGCACCACAACCACGAAGGTCGGCGAGGCTCCGCGAAGCGCGGGAATTATTATTGTTAGATAATGATGAGCCTGCGACCTATGCAGAAGTGATGGTGGACCCAGACTTTGAGAAATGGCTGATCGCCATGAGATCCGAGATAGAGTCCATGGGAGACAATCAAGTTTGGAACTTGGTTGAC
Organism: Avena sativa; assembly: GCA_916181665.1. Taxonomy (NCBI): domain Eukaryota; kingdom Viridiplantae; phylum Streptophyta; class Magnoliopsida; order Poales; family Poaceae; genus Avena; species Avena sativa. Next base: position 64,580,092 of record OV702279.1, read on the forward strand.
CTGCCTGATGGTTTTAAAGCCATCAAGTGCAAATGGATCTATAAGAAGAAGATTGATATGGATGGAAATGTTCAAATCCATAAAGCTCGACTTGTTGCAATAGGTTTTCGACAAGTTCAAGGAGTTGACTACGACGAGACTTTCTCGCCCGTAGCGATGCTTAAATCAATACGGATAATTCTAGCCATTGCTGCACATTTCGACTATGAAATATGGCAGATGGATGTCAAGACGGATTTCCTAAATGGAATCCTTACTGAGGACGTGTATATGATGCAGCCCGAAGGTTTTGTCGATCCAAACAATGCTGGAAAGGTATGCAAACTTCTGAAGTCCATTTATGGGATGAAGCAAGCATCTCGGAGTTAGAATATTCGATTTGATGAAGTTGTAAAGGAGTTTGGCTTCATCAAAAACGAACAAGAACCTTGTGTTTACAAGAAGGAAAGTGGGAGAGCGCTGGTGTTTCTAATCTTATATGTAGATGACATATTACTGATTGGAAATGAAATTCCTTTGCTCCAGTCTGTTAAGACCTCATTGAAAAATAGTTTTTCGATGAAGGACTTGGGAGAAGCGGCATATATTCTGGGCATCAAGATCTATAGAGATAGATCAAGAAGGCTAATTGGATTAAGCCAGAGTACATACATTGACAAAGTGTTGAAACGGTTCAGCATGGAAGAGGCTAAGAAGGGGTTCTTGCCCATGTCTCATGGCATAAAACTCAGCAAGACTCAGTGTCCTTTGACTACTGATGAGCGTGAGCGCATGAGTAGGGTTCCATACTCTTCGGCTATTGGATCCATCATGTATGCAATGATATGTACTCGCCTAGATGTTTCCTATGCTCTAAGTGTTATGAGCAGATACCAGGCTGATCCAGGTGAAGGTCACTGGACAGCGGTAAAGAACATCCTTAAGTACTTGAAAAGGACTAAGGATGTGTTCCTAGTTTGTGGAGGTGAGGATGAACTCAGTGTAAATGGTTACACAGATGCGAGTTACCTTAACGACTAAGATGATTCGAAATCGCAATCAGGTTATGTGTTTGTCATGAATGGTGGTGCTGTGAGCTGGAAAAGTTCCAAGCAAGATACGGTGACCTCCTCTTCAAGAGAAGCTGAATATATTGCTGCCTCGGAGGCCGTAAAGGAAGTTGTTTGGATTAGGAATTTCCTGATTGCTCTCAGTGTGGTTCAGGGCGCGTCCAATCCCTTGGACGTTTATTGTGATAACAATGGTGCTATGGCATAGGCCAAGGAACCTAGACAGCACCAGAAGAACAAACATATTCGCATGCGTTACCATCAGATTCGAGAGTTCTTTGAGGATGGTAGTGTCATGATATGCAAAATACATACAGACTCAAATGTTGCTGATCCCTTGACTAAGCCTCTCCCGCAGCCCGCGCATGAAGCGCACATAAGAGCAATTGGTATTAGATACATTTTAGATTGACTCTAGTGCAAGTGGGAGACTAAAGGAAATATGCCCTAGAGGCAATCATAGAGATGATGATATTTCATATGTATCCATGAGTTATTGTAATGTTCCTTGAATATCCATATCAGGCAACTTGTATTGATTGGCAATTATGTGAATTGTTTGTGAAACTCTTTACTTGTATGGTTATTTAAGAGTTGTCCCTAGTCGGAGTTCATGTGAGGACACACGTGAATATTAGACTAGCACATCGATTGGTTGATGACTATGTTTCGCAAGTCATAGACATGGAGATGTCAAACCAATGATGTGGACACATGTTACGAACATGGGGTTGGACCGACCCAACCTGAGACTGGCAATTAGTTGCAGCTCTCTCTCTACACATCGTGTACGTTTTGTCCTTAGTCCTAAGATTGTCGCATGTACTTGAGATGTGGATCGACCTACTTTGGGGCTATCAAATGCTGCACCGTAACAGGGTAGTTATAAAGGTAGCTTTCGGGTTTGACCTGAAGCATGCTGCAAGGAATGGTCAATCAAGATGGGATTTGCCCCTCTCTATGTAACACCCTCAGAATCGACCCTATGCAAGTCTCAGCGATTCACGCCAAACCCACATAGAAACGATTCAAAGGTGCCCACCAGGCACTTTCGTGCGGGTGGAAAACGAAGTAATACCATTACACAATAGTCCACGATGGAACCCACAGAACAGATGTATACAACAATGACTCAAAAAGTCAAGAATATAGATATACAAGACAAAGATCCAAATCACCTTTAAAACGATACAGCGTCCGAGTACGGACAAGATGCAAATTGGGCTAAGAGCCCAGAAGAATAACCAATGGCGTCCATAACCCTGCCCAGGCCAAGCCGGAAGGGTAACCCTGCTAACGACGTCGATCTCAAAACCTGCTTAAACAAAAGGGGTGCCGACCAAGGGCAGAGGAAGAAGAGAGCGGTCAGTACTAAGGCCAGTACACGGCGAGACTAGAATTCGACGGTCCTCGCCTACATAGGTATGCTGGACTGAAGCGGCAGCGCCGCATGCACTAAACAACCTATAGAGACTCGATTCAACTGGCCGCTATCAGATAGGGATAAGAAAGACCTATTCGGATACAACCTGATTCTAACACCAAACATACCCATCCTGGTATTCCCCCTCGATACCAACCGAGGAAGTCAACCGAGGAACTCACACAGTTGGCAGTTTTATTCATTTCGTTATAGTTGCGGCAATTACTAGTCAGATATAGATAGTATGAGTCATCATGATATAATAAGCAGTGGGCAGTTTTAGTTAACCATTCCATTATAGTTGTAGTACTTACTAATCAGTTACATATAGCATGAGGCATCCCAAAACCCAGCTGTTGTTGGTACTTTTATTTATCCATTCCGTTGTAGTTGCAATACTTACTAGTCAGATAAAATGGTAACAGGTGACAATCCAAAACAGCAATTGTTGGCACTTTTATTTAGCCATTCCATTATAGTGAAGCTTATTACTAGTCATTATAAAGTCAAATTTATAGCACTACTTTAGTTATAGTTGTCTATGATCGAGATACCGTGCTCCAAGTCGTCCATAACCGCGAACACGGCTTTCAGAAAGTTTTTACCCTGCAGGGGGGCACAAATAGCAACACACGCACGATCGACCTCGAGAAAAACCAATAAAAACCCAACAAGGCATCACGACAGAGCAATTGCAAGATTCATTTAAATTTCAGGGGGCCACCCCACCAAGCTACCCGCGACGAAGTTGGCCGGCTCCGAAACGGATCCAGAGGTTTGCGTCAATGGCTGTAAACGACTGGGAACCCGAAAATGTGACTGGGCTTGTCGATACCGCGAAAACACTCCGCTTACCTAAACAGTACAGGCATTCCACGCGCAATCGTAAATAAAGCAGTAAAGCATGGCATAAGTACAGGATAGTAATAAAGCCCCAAACTACTTTGTGGCCCCAAGAAAGAAATATGACTCAAGCTCTGGCTAGGGGGATTCATGGTCCCACATGCGGATATTCCGAATATTCAAAGAACAGGTATCCAGTACTCGGGGTCCTACGGGAGACAAGTGGACGGTTAAAAACCAAATAACATCTATTGCCCACCTGTGCCTCTACATTATTTACCTACTTCAATTTTAGCTATTAAACGGTAATTAAAGTTATAATCATCTCCAACATAAAGCATAAGGCATTTCTCCAGCAAATGTGGTACTTGACAGCACGCAAACAACACTTGAGCAAGCGACTACGACACGCAAGTCCAACTATCTACCAAACAACAGGTAATAGGATGTGTCCAAGGCAATATAAGGCTACAAGGGATACCACGGGTACAAAAACTAGAGCATCGCAACACAGATAGCAATAGATCAACAGGAGGAAATAAAGACTAGAAATGTAAAATAGGTAGAAAGGGGGAGAATGCTCGCCTGAAAAACATTGTCGAAGGTTCACCGGTGATTAGGTCGACACTCGCATCAACTCATCGGCCTAGTCCGTGAAGAAGCAAAGCACTAAAAGAAACACCGAATGCACTATTTAAGACTACGGCAAAAGATCGGGCATGATGCATGTATGATGTATGGCATGGCAAGGATGCGATGAAATTAGACAATATTAAGCGGAACCGGAGTCTCGACAATTAAATATATGGTTCTAGTTGTTTAGATACCCCGCAAATTAAATGTTGTCTTATCAAGGCAAAATACTTCACCGGTTCGATGCACAAATTTAAATGGGACCAATATTAGACTAGATTCGCCCGCATATGGTCTCCATATTTAGTTATGAGGTGAATCGACATAATGCCCCCAACCAAATGAATATGTATGCGAGAATGAACAATTTAATATGCAACAATTTAATATCATTTATAAAATATGGGTCACGGTAAAGAGGGTCACACATGGCGGTCGAAGACCTTGGGTTCCGAGGGTTTTGTTCGGTCTCCGGGGTTAGTCTCGAGCTTCGGACTCCAAGAAGGCGACCTTGGTGTTCCAGGCTTCTTCGGGTCGATGATCTCGGTGTTCCATGGTCTTCGGTTCCGAAACAGGGACTTTGATTCCATGAAGGAGAACTCGATATCCTTGTCGAAGATCTTCGGGGAATATTGTAGCCGAGAGCGTCCATCCCACTGTATCACCACATGTAGTTACACCTCACGAGTTGTTGCCACCGCGACACAACCACATCTTCACCTTAGTATCAAAACAACACATCTTACCTAGCAGCACTCCAACCTTGCCTAGGCACCGTGCACTGATAAACCGATGGATAGTCAAGGGACATACACCATGAGCAAATCACACCGCGGGGGATAGCAGACGCACGCACGGACAAAGCCGAATACAAGGTCAACGCCCATGGAGGAGGGAGAAGTGGTGCGGCCCCGAGGACATCCTGGAAGAGGAGGTCGCGCTACGGCAAGAGGAAGCCATGACAGGGTTCTCGCCGACTAGCAGAGTGGTGCCAAACGAGCCCGCAGACGAAGAGGCGCCGCGGTAGCAGATCATGACGGCAACGACTGGGTGCAGAGGACGGGGTCAAGCGGGAGCGGAGGCGAGGGTCATGCGAGGTTCGGTCGGAGAAGAGGGAACTGTGGGCGATGGCGGCGAACTTCGCTCGGTCAGCGACAAAAACGGGCTCCAGAGCTCTGGTCGAAGCAGATGCGGCCCATGGTGGCAGCTTGCCGACGAACAGGGAGAGGCGCGGGACTGGACGCGGACGAGGCCGGCGGCGAGGAGGCTTAGGCGCAGGCGACACGCGGGATGCTGCACATTGCGAGGGGACTCAGCGGGCCAGGGGTGGGGCCAGGGATTAAGAGGGGAAGCGATATTAACGGCTGAGGCTGCTAGGAGTTGGGTGGTGACCGCGGGATGTGGTGAAAAAATATTCTAGGGTTAAGGGTAGGTGGGGATTAGGTTTTCAGGAGTAGGGTTTGGTCTGATTGGGTTCAGCCGGCTGGGCCTTTGGGCCTGGCCGGTTTAGGTCTAGGTTTTAATATTTATTTAAAACATTTTATTTTTGTTTCCCTTGTTTTGTTTAAATTATTTTGTAACTAGTTTTACACTATTGAAATAGCAAGAACATATAATTTGAATGAAAGAGGAGACGTAATGTCGAAAACAATATAGGGTTTTATAAAATAGTTTCGAGACAAAATATGCATGATGATGTGATGATGATGCATAAGAAAATACACAGCGATTTTCTAGTAGTGGTTTTATCCGGGGTGCTACAATTCGACACCACTAACAATGGATCTCTCCCTCGACATCCGCCTCCTGGTACCGGAAAGAAGGCCGACGATCTAAATCTTCTCGCTTCGTGTAGATCTTCGCGACACCACTAAAAAAGACTCCTGCCTCATCCTGAAATTGGCGACACCACCAACAAGGGGTTGTGGCGCATGTTCGCCGAGGGAACACTCCGGAGAAACAAAGGAAAAAGTTAGAGGTATCAAAAGGCGAGGCCACCTCTAACTTTCATGGAAGGAGTATAATTGCATCGATCCACCATTCCATGTACAAAGAGCGAATGATAAGAGTAGGCGGATGGTGATCAGTCCATCGCGCACCCAAAGCATTACTCGGTACATGAATAATAGGACTATGCAACCAACTCTCGGAATTCAGATTGTAGATCTCGACAAAGCGAGGTTCAGAAACAGGGAAGGTGTAACACCCTCAGAATCGGCCCTATGCAAGTTTTAGCGAAACCCGCCAAACCCGCATAGAAACGATTCGAAGGTGCCCACCAGGCACTTTCGTGCGGGTGGAAAACGAAGTAATGTCATTACACAATAGTCCACGATGGAACCCACAGAATAGATATATACAACAACGACTCAAAGAGTCAAGAATACAGATATACAATACAAAGATCCAAATCACCTTTAAAACGATATAGCGTCCGAGTACGGACAAGATGCAAATTGAGCTAAGAACCCTGAAGAATAACCAATTGCGTCCATAACCCTGCCCAGGCCAAGCCGGAAGGGTAACCCTGATAACGATGTCGATCTCAAAACCTGCTTAAACAAAAGGGGTGCCGACAAAGGGCAAAGGAAAAAGAGAGAGCGGTCAGTACTGAGGCCAGTACACGGCGAGGCTAGAATTCTGCGGTCCTCGCCTACATAGGTATGGTGGACTGAGCGGCAGCGCAGCATGCACTAAACAACCTATAGAGACTCGATACAACTAGCGGCTATCAGAGAGGGGTAAGAAAGACCTATTTGGAATCAACCTGATACTACCACCAAACATACCCATCCTGGTGTTTCCCCCTCGAGACCAAACCTCACACAGTTAGCAGTTTTATTCATTCAGTTATCGTTGCAGCAATTACTAGTCAGGTATAGATAGTCATCCTGATAGAATAAGCAGTGGGCAATTTTAGTTAACCATTCCGTTGTAGTTGCAACACTTACTAGTCAGATACGATTAGCATGAGACATCCCAAACCCAACAGTTGTTGGTACTTTTATTTAGCCATTCCGTTGTAGTGGAGCTGATTACTAGTCATATCGGATACAAGTCAAATTATAACAGTAAACTTTAGTTATAGTTGTCTATGATCAAGAACTGTGCTCCAAGTCGTCCATAACCGCGGACACGGCTTCTCGAAAAGATTTAACCCTGCAGGGGTGCACCAAAGTTTCCACACGCACCTACACCCTTGTTGTCGGATCAGGTAGGTACAAGATCACAAAACATACACCCAACGGTATGTCGACGGGGTTTCGGACACGACGTTTCCCAGACCCAAAGCAAGCACGGGGGGCCACCCCACTAAGCTACCCGCAACGAAGTTGGCCGGCTCCGGAACGGACCCAGGGTTTGCGTCAGTGGCTGTAAACGACTGGGAACCCGAAAGTGTGACTGGGCTTGTCGATACCGCGAAAACACTCCGCTTACCTAAACAGTACAGGTGCATTCCTCGCACAATTTTAAATTAAGAAGTAAAGCATGGCATAAGTACAGGATAGTAATAAAGCTCCAAACTACTTTGTGGCCCCCAGTACAGTACTTGGAATCAGGTACTAAATCGATGGGGGTGCCCATACACCCCACCTGTGGTTAGCGCGCTCGATCTCGGAACAGGTGTCAAGAACTCGGGGTCCTACGGGACACTAGTGGGCGGTTAACAACCAAATAACATCTATTGCCCACCTGTGCCTCTGCATTATTTACCTACTTCAATTTTAGTTATTAAACAATAATTAAAGCCATGATCATCTCCAACATTAAACATGCGGCAATACTCCAACAACTGTGGTACTTGACGACACACAACAGCACTTGAGTAAGCAACTACGACACGCAAGTCCAACTATCTACCAAACAACAGGTAATAGGATGTGTCCAAGGCAGTATAAGGCTGCAAGGGATGTCCCGGGTACGAAAACTAGAGCATCGCAACACAGATAGCAATAGATCAACAGGAGGAAATAAAGACTATAAATGCAAAATAGGTAGAAGGGGAAGGGATGCTCGCCTGAAAACATTGCCGAAGGTTCATCCGAAGATCGGGTCGACACTCGCATCACTCATCGGCCTAGTCCGTGAAGAAGCAAAACACTAGCACAAACACCGGATGGACTATTTAATACTACGGCAAAAAGATCGGGCATGATGCATGTATGATGTATGACATGGCAAAGATGCGATGCAATTAGGCAATATTAAGCGGAACCGGGGGTCCCGACAATTAAATATATGGTTCTAGTTGTTTAGATACCCCGCCATTTAAATGTTGTCTTAACAAGGCAAATTATATCACCGGTTCGATGCACAAATTTAAATGGGGCCAATATTAGACTAGAAAAGTCCACGTATGGCCTCCATATTTAATTATGATGTGAATCGGCATAATGCCCCCAACCCACATGATATGCATGCGAGATGAACAATTTAATATGCAACAATTTGATATTACATTTATAAAATAGGGCTCGAGAAAGGGGTCACACATTAGTGTCGAAGGTCTTGGGCTCCGAGGGGTTCAGGGTCGGTTCTCAGGGTCCGGATCTAGGGTTCGGTCTCGGCGGGATCGGTCTCGGACAACGGAAGTCGATCTTGTCGCATCCGAGAAGAAGAACTTGGCGTTCGGGGTGAAGAACTTGGTGTCCTCGAGGAAGTACTTGGCGTATCCGTGTCGACGACCTTGGCGTCCGGGAAGAAGTACTTGTCGCACATGTGGTCTTCGGGTCCGGGGTCTCAGTCATGGCGTCCCATTGTAGATCTTGTTGATGGTCCAGCAAAAGCCACCGGGTTCGGTCTTGGTTCCATTGTCGATGGCGATCTTGGCGGAACACTTCGAGTGGTGAAGATCTTGAGGTTCCAAGGGGTTCGGGTTCGGTCTCGGATCCGGGTTTCGAGGGTCGATGGAGAACTTTGGTCGGTGTCGATCTTGTTTTTCGGTGAGCGGATTGTCACTGCATTTCTTTGGACAGAGGCATCACGACAAAAGAGTGAGCCGATTTATAGATAGGTACATATTCGATGGCAGCACCGATGTGGAGCAGTGTGTCCTCTAAGCAAAAAAAACAAATAGTCTTGCGTGAACGCTGCTGAAACAAACAGAGGTAGCCAACGCAAGGCAATGACGCGGGCGAGCACATGTAGAGGAGGTTCCCGGTGAGGTCGAACTTGCGGCAAGCGGCAGCGCTCGCGGCGGTTGGTGAGGAAGGCAAGGAGAGGATTTGGCGGCGAAGTGCAGGCCGACGGCAGGGGAGCAGGGCCGAAGAAGAAGGGGAGGGCGCCCGCGGAGGCTTCACAGGCCACGGCAGGGCAGGCAGAGGCCTTGGCGATGGAGGAAGGGCCGCGCCAAGAGGAGAGGTCGACGGCGGCACTCAGGGAGACGGTGGCGGCTCGCGAGCCAAGGAAGGCGAGGCCGGGGTGACGCAGCTCGGGGAAGAAGGCGGAGCATGACAACTTGTGGGTGAGGACGAGAGCCCGGCTGTGGCGCGTGGCCAGGGAAGCAGAGGGTGCTGGGCGGCTCCCTGGAGGCAGGACCAAGCAGGAGAGGTAGGGGGCGACGTGGGGGAGAGGGTCACGGGGCGCTGACGGCGGCGGGGATGGAGCCTCGCTCCTGGCGGCGGGGTGCGGGACGGATGGAGGGGGTTTATGCGAGGGGAGAGACGAGGCTGGTGGGGTGGGGTCCGCTGGGTGGGGCCAGCTCGCGAGGGTTGGGCTCGGGAACGGTCCAGGGAAGCGGGGTAGGTGGTGGCTGGGGAGTGAGGTGGCAGGCGGCGATTGGTGGGGATTTGGGGTCAGGCTGATGTGGCGAGCTGTGGTTGGCCGGGGTGATGTGGAGGGGACTGGGTAGAATAGGATTGGGTAGTTTTAGGATTAGATATTTTGATACGGGTTTGGAGGTGGCTGGCCGGGTTTTCGGGCCTGGCTGGCTGCCTCCCAAAATAATATAAACTTTTATTTTAATTTAAAAATAGACTTTTGTAAATAGTTTTTAGACAAATAAAAGACCCGGAAAAGTCCAGAGTTTTGATTTGAAATTAAGACGGGGAATATTTAGAAAACAAAACTAGGCTTTTAGAAAATAGTTTTAGAAAAACAAATGCATGATGACATGACGATGCTCAAATGCAATGTGGCATGATGACGTGAGCATGCGGTCATGATGATGCAATGCACATAAAACAACGCGATTTTCTAGTAGTGGTTTTTGCGGGGCGCCACAATTCGACACCACTAACAAGGGATCTCCCCCTCGAGATCTGCTCATGGTACCGGAAAGAAGGTCGGTGATCTGCATCTCCTCGCTTCGTGTAGATCTTCGCGACACCACTAACAAGAGGTCATTGTCCGTGATCGGTGAGAGAACACTCCGGGAAACAAAGGCGAAGATAGAGGTATCAACCAATCAATCCACCTCTAACTTCGATAGAAAGAGAAACCGATGCATTCTCATCCACTTCAATGTACACAAGCGAATAGAGTGAGTAGTCGGCATGGGGGCCAGTCCATCACGCACCCAAACTATAACTCTGCACAATCAGTAGAAAAGCGTGCAACCATTTTCGGAATCAGACTGAAGATCTTGACAATCGAGGTTCAGAAACAAAGGAGTGATGCAGACTCTGCATCGGATCTGGCGTAGATGATGTCGTCGCGTCGGAAAACACCGGAAGGCACGAGAAGGAACAAAGAGAAGTCCACCAGACGAAGGATTCCTCGGATAGCATGAAGACCAGATGTAGCAACACCGTTACCAAAGGAGGAAGCGAAACCCTGAAGGTACGATGGAACCCAACCACGAGAAATCCTGGACTCGAACAGAGAGAAGAGAGCGGATTCAAAACACGCAGAGGTGAGAGGAGAGCAGCAGAGGGGTAAGGAGTAAAAATCAGTTCTAATCAGAACTATCCAACCGATTTGGCAAAAATAGTTTTGACACTCTACTTCGGCCGTTAGCTAGGTTATCCTACAGGCTGGACTTGTGGGGTATCGCAACTGCTGAGCTCTGATACCACTCTGTAACACCCTCAGAATCGGCCCTATGCAAGTTTTAGCGAAACCCGCCAAACCCGCATAGAAACGATTCGAAGGTGCCCACCAGGCACTTTCGTGCGGGTGGAAAACGAAGTAATATCATTACACAATAGTCCACGATGGAACCCACAGAACATATATATACAACAACGACTCAAAGAGTCAGGAATACAGATATACAATACAAAGATCCAAATCACCTTTAAAACGATATAGCGTCCGAGTACGGACAAGATGCAAATTGGGCTAAGAGCCCTGAAGAATAAACAATGGCGTCCATAACCCTGCCCAGGCCAAGCCGGAAGGGTAACCCTACTAATGACGTCGATCTCAAAACCTGCTTAAACAAAAGGGGTGCCGACAAAGGGCAAAGGAAAAAGAGAGAGCGGTCAGTACTGAGGCCAGTACACGGCGAGGCTAGAATTCGGCGGTCCTCGCCTACATAGGTATTGTGGACTGAGCGGCAGCGCAGCATGCACTAAACAACCTATAGAGACTCGATACAACTAGCGGCTATCAGAGAGGGGTAAGAAAGACCTATTCGGAATCAACCTGATACTACCACCAAACATACCCATCCTGGTGTTTCCCCCTCGAGACCAAACGAGGAAGTCAACCGAGGAACTCACACAGTTGGCAGTTTTATTCCTTCAGTTATCATTGCAGCAATTACTAGTCAGGTATAGATAGTCATCCTGATAGAATAAGCAGTGGGCAATTTTAGTTAACCATTCCGTTGTAGTTGCAACACTTACTAGTCAGATACGATTAGCATGAGACATCCCAAACCCAGCAGTTGTTGGTACTTTTATTTAGCCATTCCGTTGTAGTGGAGCTGATTACTAGTCATATCGGATACAAGTCAAATTATAACAGTAAACTTTAGTTATAGTTGTCTATGATCAAGAACTGTGCTCCAAGTCGTCCATAACCGCGGACACGGATTCTCGAAAAGATTTAACCCTGCAGGGGTGCACCAAAGTTTCCACACGCACCTACACCCTTGTTGTCGGATCAGGTAGGTACAAGATCACAAAACATACACCCAACGGTATGTCGACGGGGTTTCGGACACGACGTTTCCCAGACCCAAAGAAAGCACGGGGGGCCACCCCACTAAGCTACCCGCAACGAAGTTGGCCGGCTCCGGAACGGACCCAGGGTTTGCGTCAGTGGCTGTAAACGACTGGGAACCCGAAAGTGTGACTGGGCTTGTCGATACGCAAAAACACTCCGCTTACCTAAACAGTACAGGTGCATTCCTCGCACAATTTTAAATTAAGCAGTAAAGCATGGCATAAGTACAGGATAGTAATAAAGCTCCAAAGTACTTTGTGGCCCCCAGTACAGTACTTGGAATCAGGTACTAAATCGATGGGGGTGCCCAAACACCCCACCTGTGGTTAGCGCGCTCGATCTCGGAACAGGTGTCAAGAACTCGGGGTCCTACGGGACACTAGTGGGCGGTTAACAACCAAATAACATCTATTTCCCACCTGTGCCTCTGCATTATTTACCTACTTAAATTTTAGTTATTAAACAATAATTAAAGCCATGATCATCTCCAACATTAAACATGCGGCAATACTCCAACAACTGTGGTACTTGACGACACACAACAGCACTTGAGTAAGCAACTACGACACTCAAGTCCAACTATCTACCAAACAACAGGTAATAGGATGTGTCCAAGGCAGTATAAGGCTGCAAGGGATGTCCCGGGTACGAAAACTAGAGCATCGCAACACAGATAGCAATAGATCAACAGGAGGAAATAAAGACTATAAATGCAAAATAGGTAGAAGGGGAAGGGATGCTCGCCTGAAAACATTGCCGAAGGTTCATCCGAAGATCGGGTCGACACTCGCATCACTCATCGGCCTAGTCCGTGAAGAAACAAAACACTAGCACAAACACCGGATGGACTATTTAATACTAAGACAAAAAGATCGGGCATGATGCATGTATGATGTATGATATGGCAAAGATGCGATGCAATTAGGCAATATTAAGCGGAACCGGGGGTCCCGACAATTAAATATATGGTTCTAGTTGTTTAGATACCCCGCCATTTAAATGTTTTCTTAACAAGGCAAATTATATCACCGGTTCGATGCACAAATTTAAATGGGGCCAATATTAGACTAGAAAAGTCCACGTATGGCCTCCATATTTAATTATGATGTGAATCGGCATAATGCCCCCAACCCACATGATATGCATGCGAGATGAACAATTTAATATGCAACAATTTGATATTACATTTATAAAATAGGGCTCGAGAAAGGGGTCACACATTAGTGTCGAAGGTCTTGGGCTCCGAGGGGTTTAGGGTCGGTTCTCAGGGTCCGGATCTGGGGTTCGGTCTCGGCGGGATCGGTCTCGGACAACGGAAGTCGATCTTGTCGCATCCGAGAAGAAGAACTTGGCGTTCGGGGTGAAGAACTTGGTGTCCTCGAGGAAGTACTTGGCGTATCCGTGTCGACGACCTTGGCGTCCGGGAAGAAGTACTTGTCGCACATGTGGTCTTCGGGTCCGGGGTCTCAGTCATGGCGTCCCATTGTAGATCTTGTTGATGGTCCAGCAAAAGCCACCGGGTTCGGTCTTGGTTCCATTGTCGATGGCGATCTTGGCGGAACACTTCGAGTGGTGAAGATCTTGAGGTTCCAAGGGGTTCGGGTTCGGTCTCGGATCCGGGTTTCGAGGGTCGATGGAGAACTTGGGTCGGTGTCGATCTTGTTTTTCGGTGAGCGGATTGTCACTGCATTTCTTTGGACAGAGGCATCACGACAAAAGAGTGAGCCGATTTATAGATAGGTACATATTCGATGGCAGCACCGATGTGGAGCAGTGTGTCCTCTAAGCAAAAAAATCAAATAGTCTTGCGTGAACGCTGCTGAAACAAATAGAGGTAGCCAACGCAAGGCAATGACGCGGGCGAGCACATGCAGAGGAGGTTCCCGGCGAGGTCGAACTTGCGGCAAGCGGCAGCGCTTGCGGCGGTTGGTGAGGAAGGCAAGGAGAGGATGTGGCGGCGAAGTGCAGGCCGACGGTAGGGGAGCAGGGCCGAAGAAGAAGGGGAGGGCGCCCGCGGAGGCTTCACAGGCCACGGCAGGGCTGGCAGAGGCCTTGGCGACGGAGGAAGGGCCGTGCCAAGAGGAGAGGTCGACGGAGGCACTCAGGGAGACGGTGGTGGCTCACGAGCCAAGGAAGGCGAGGCCGGGGTGACGCAGCTCGGGGAAGAAGGCGGAGCATGACGACTTGTGGGCGAGGACGAGAGCCCGGCTGTGGCGCGCGGCCAGGGAAGCAGAGGGTGCTGGGCGGCTCCTTGGAGGCAGGACCAAGAAGGAGAGGTAGGGGGCGACGTGGGGGAGAGGGTCACGGGGCGCTGACGGCGGCGGGGATGGAGCCTCGCTCCTGGCGGCGGGGTGCGGGACGGATGGAGGGGGTTTATGCGAGGGGAGAGACGAGGCTGGTGGGGTGGGGTCCGCTGGGTGGGGCCAGCTCGCGAGGGTTGGGCTCGGGAACGGTCCAGGGAAGCGGGGTAGGTGGTGGCTGGGGAGTGAGGTGGCAGGCGGCGATTGGTGGGGATTTGGGGTCAGGCTGATGTGGCGAGCTGTGGTTGGCCGGGGTGATGTGGAGGGGACTGGGTAGAATAGGATTGGGTAGTTTTAGGATTAGATATTTTGATTCGGGTTTGGAGGTGGCTGGCCGGGTTTTCGGGCCTGGCTGGCTGCCTCCCAAAATAATATAAACTTTTATTTTAATTTAAAAATAGACTTTTGTAAATAGTTTTTAGACAAATAAAAGACCCGGAAAAGTCCGGAGTTTTGATTTGAAATTAAGATGGGGAATATTTAGAAAACAAAACTAGGCTTTTAGAAAATAGTTTTAGAAAAACAAATGCATGATGACATGACGATGCTCAAATGCAATGTGGCATGATGACGTGAGCATGCGGTCATGATGATGCAATGCACATAAAACAACGCGATTTTCTAGTAGTGGTTTTTGCGGGGCGCCACAGAAGGGATGCAGGTATTCATCAGATCTGATGTAGATGATGTCGTCGTTTCGAAGAACACTGGAAGATACAAAGAAAAAAAATTTAGTGGATTTTTTGGTCCACTGAAAGGTACATAGAGGAAGATTCCTCAGATAACATGTAGACCAGTTGTCGAAGCACCGTTAACAAAGGATGGAAGTGAAAACCCTGAAGGTACGAGGAAACCCAACCACGGGAATTCCTGGACTCGAAGAAGAGATAAGAGAAGAGATTCAAAACACGCAGAGGTAAGAGGAGAATATCATAGGGGTAAGGAGTAAAAGCATACCTAATCAGATCTATCCAATCGATTTTTCCAAATTAGTTTTGACACTCTACATCGTCCGTTAGCTAGGTTATCCTATAGGCTGGACCAGTGGGGTACCGTAACTGCTAAGCTCTGATACCACTCTGTAACACCCTCAAAATCGACCCTATGCAAGTCTCAGCGATTCACGCCAAACCCGCATAGAAACGATTCAAAGGTGCCCACCAGGCACTTTCGTGCGGGTGGAAAACAAAGTAATACCATTACACAATAGTCCATGATGGAACCCAAAAAACAGATGTATACAACAATGACTCAAAGAGTCAAGAATACAAATATACAAGACAAAGATCCAAATCACCTTTAAAACGATACAACGTCCGAGTACGGACAAGATGCAAATTGGGCTAAGAGCCTTGAAGAATAACCAATGGCGTCCATAACCCTGCCCAGGCCAAGCCGGAAGGGTAACCCTGCTAACGACGTCGATCTCAAAACCTGCTTAAACAAAATGGGTGCCGACCAAGGGCAGAGGAAGAAGAGAGCGGTCAGTACTGAGGCCAGTACACGGCGAGACTAGAATTCGGCGGTCCTCGCCTACATAGGTATGGTGGACTGAAGCGGCAGCGCAGCATGCACTAAACAACCTATAGAGACTCGATTCAACTGGCGGCTATCAGATAGGGATAAGAAAGACCTATTCGGATACAACCTGATTCTAACACCAAACATACCCATCCTGGTATTCCCCCTCGATACCAACCGAGGAAGTCAACCGAGGAACTCACAAAGTTGGCAGTTTTATTTATTTCGCTATAGTTGCGGCAATTACTAGTCAGATATAGATAGCATGAGTCATCCTGATATAATAAGCAGTGGGCAGTTTTAGTTAACCATTCCATTATAGTTGTAGTACTTACTAATCAGTTACATATAGCATGAGGCATCCCAAAACCCAGCAGTTGTTTGTACTTTTATTTAGCCATTCCGTTGTAGTTGCAATACTTACTAGTCAGATACAATGGTAACAGGTGACAATCCAAAACAGCAATTGTTGGCACTTTTATTTAGCCATTCCATTATAGTGAAGCTAATTACTAGTCATTATAAAGTCAAATTTATAGCACTACTTTAGTTATAGTTGTCTATGATCGAGATACTGTGCTCCAAGTCATCCATAACCGCGGACATGGCTTTCATAAAGTTTTTACCCTGCAGGGGGGCACAAATAGCAACACACGCACGATCAACCTCGAGAAAAACCAATAAAAATCCAACAAGGCATCACGATAGAGCAATTGCAAGATTCATATAAATTTCAGGGGGCCACCCCACCAAGGTACCCGCGACGAAGTTGGCCGGCTCCGAAATCTACCTAGAGGTTTGCGTCAATGGCTATAAATGACTGGGAACCCGAAAGTGTGACTGGGCTTGTCGATACCACGAAAACACTCCGCTTACCTAAACAGTACAGGCGCTCCACGCGCAATCGTAAATAAAGCAGTAAAGCATGGCATAAGTACAGGATAGTAATAAAGCCCCAAACTACTTTGTGGCCCCAAGAAATAAATATGACTCAAGATCTGGCTAGGGGGATTCAT
This sequence comes from Avena sativa, assembly GCA_916181665.1. Taxonomy (NCBI): domain Eukaryota; kingdom Viridiplantae; phylum Streptophyta; class Magnoliopsida; order Poales; family Poaceae; genus Avena; species Avena sativa. The sequence goes on from OV702279.1 coordinate 64,596,989, forward strand.
GGTCCCACATGCGGATAGTGCGAATATTCAAAGAACAGGTATCAAGTACTCCGGGTCCTACGGGACACAAGTGGACAGTTAAAAACCAAATAACATGTACTGCCCACCTGTGCCTCTGCATTATTTACCTACTTCAATTTTAGTTATTAAACGGTAATTAAAGTTATAATCATCTCCAACATAAAGCATAAGGCATTTCTCCAACAACTGTGGTACTTGACAACACGCAAACAACACTTGAGCAAGCGACTACGACACGTAAGTCCTACTATCTACCAAACAACATGTAATAGGATGTGTCCAAGGCAATATAAGACTTCAAGGGATACCACGGGTATGAAAACTAGAGCATCGCAACACAGATAGCAATAGATCAACATGAGGAAATAAAGACTAGAAATGTAAAATAGGTAGAAAGGGGGAGAATGCTCGCCTTAAAAACATTGCCGAAGGTTCACCGGGGATCAGGTCGACACTCGCATCAACTCATCGGCCTAGTCCGTGAAGAAGCAAAGCACTAAAAGAAACACCGGATGCACTATTTAACACTACGACAAAAGATCGGGCATGATGCATTTATGATGTATGGCATGGCAAGGATGCGATGCAATTAGACAATATTAAGCGGAACCGGAGTCCCGACAATTAAATATATGGTTCTAGTTGTTTAGATACCCCGCAAATTAAATGTTGTCTTATACGGGCAAAATATTTCACCGGTTCGATGCACAAATTTAAATGGGACCAATATTAGACTAGATTTGCCCACATATGGTCTCCATATTTAGTTATGAGGTGAATCGACATAATGCCCCCAACAAAATGAATATATATGCGAGAATGAACAATTTAATATCATTTATAAAATATGGGTCACGGTAAAGAGGGTCACACATGGCGGTCGAAGATCTTGGGTTCCGAGGGTTTTGTTCGGTCTCCGGGGTTAGTCTCGATATTCGGACTCCAAGTAGGCGACCTTGGTGTTCCAGGCTTCTTTGGGTCGACGATCTCGGTGTTCCACGGTCTTCGGTTCCGAAACAGGGACTTTGATTCCATGAAGGAGAACTCGATATCCTTGTCGAAGATCTTCGGGGAATATTGTAGCCGAGAGCGTCCATCCCACTGTATCACCACATGTAGTTACACCTCACGAGTTGTTGCCACCGCCACACAACGACATCTTCACCTTAGTATCAAAACAACACATCTTACCTAGCAGCACTCCACCTTTACCTAGGCACCGTGCACTGATAAACCGATGGATAGTCAAGGGACATACACCATGAGCAAACCACACCGCGGGGGATAGCAGACGCACGCACGGACAAAGCCGAATACAAGGTCGACGCCCACAGAGGAGGGCGAAGTGGCACGGCCCTGAGGACGTCCTGGATGAGGAGGTCGCGCTACGGCGAGAGGAAGCCATGACAGGGGTCTCGCTGACTAGCAGAGTGGTGCCAGACGAGCCCGCGGACGGAGAGGCGCTGCGGTAGCAGATCATGACGGCAACGACTGGGTGCAGAGGACGGGGTCGAGTGAGGGTCGTGTGAGGTTCGGTCGGAGAAGAGGGAACTGCGGGTGATGGCGGCGAACTTCGCTCGGTCAGCGACAAAAACGGGCTCTAGAGCTCTGGTCGATGCAGATGCGGCCCATGGCGGCATGTTGCCGACGAACAGGGAGAGGCGCGGGACTGGACGCGGACGAGGCCGGCGGCGAGGAGGCTTAGGCGCAGGCGACACACGGGATGCTGCACGTCGCGAGGGGACTTAGCGGGCCAGGGGTGGGGCCAGGGATCAAGAGAGGAAGCGAGATTAATGGCAGAGGCAGCTAGGAGTTGGGTGGTGGCGGCGGGATGTGGTGAAAAAATATTCTAGGGTTAAGGGTAGGTGGGGATTAGGTTTTCATGATTAGGGTTTGGTCTGATTGGGTTCAGCTGACTGGGCCTTTGGGCCTGGCCGTTTTAGGTCTAGGTTTTAATATTTATTTAAAACATTTTATTTTTGTTTCCCTTGTTTTGTTTAAATTATTTTGTAACTAGTTTTACACGATTGAAATAGCAAGAACATATAATTTGAATGAAAGAGGAGACGTAATGTCGAAAACAATATAGGGTTTTATAAAATAGTTTCGAGACAAAATATGCATGATGATGTGATGATGATGCATAAGAAAATACACAACGATTTTCTAGTAGTGGTTTTATCCGGGGTGCTACAATTCGACACCACTAACAATGGATCTCGCCCTCGAGATCCGCCTCGTGGTACCGGAAAGAAGGCCGACGATCTAAATCTTCTCGCTTCGTGTAGATCTTCACGACACCACTAACAAAGACTCCTGCCTCATCCTGAAATCGGCGACACCACCAACAAGGGGTTGTGGCGCATGTTCGCCGAGGGAACACTCCGGAGAAAAAAAGGACAAAGGTAGAGGTATCAAAAGGCAAGGCCACCTCTAACTTTCATGGAAGGAGTATAATTGCATCGATCCACCATTCCATGTACAAGAGCGAATGATAAGAGTAGTCGGATGGTGATCAGTCCATCGCTCACCCAAAGCATTACTCTATACATGAATAATAGAACTATGCAACCAACTCTCGGAATTCAGATTGTAGATCTCGACAAAGCGAGGTTCAAAAACAGGGAAGGGATGCAGGTATTCATCAGATCTGATGTAGATGATGTCGTTGTTTCGAAGAACACTGAAAGATACAAAGAAAAAAAATTTAGTTGATTTTTTGGTCCACTGAAAGGTACACAGAGGAAGATTCCTTAGATAACATGTAGACCAGTTGTCGAAGCACCGTTAACAAAGGATGAAAGTGAAAACCCTGAAGGTACAAGGAAACCCAACCACCGGAATTCCTAGACTCGATGAAGAGATAAGAGAAGAGATTCAAAACACGCAGAGGTAAGAGGAGAATAGCATAGGGGTAAGGAGTAAAAGTAGACCTAATCAGATCTATCCAATCGATTTTTCCAAATTAGTTTTGACACTCTACATCGGCCGTTAGCTAGGTTATCCTACAGGCTGGACCAGTGGGGTATCATAACTGCTGAGCTCTGATACCACTCTGTAACACCCTCAGAATCGACCCTATGCAAGACTCAGCGATTCACGCCAAACCCGCATAGAAACCATTCAAAGGTGCCCACCAGGCACTTTCATGCGGGTGGAAAACGAAGTAATACCATTACACAATAGTCCATGATGGAACCCATAGAACAGATGTATACAACAATGACTCAAAGAGTCAAGAATACATATATACAATACAAAGATCCAAATCACCTTTAAAACGATATAGCGTCCGAGTACGGACAAGATGCAAATTGGGCTAAGAGCCCTGAAGAATAACCAATGGCGTCCATAACCCTGCCCATGCCAAGCCGGAAGGGTAACCCTGCTAACGACGTCGATCTCAAAACCTACATAAACAAAAGGGGTGCCGACCAAGGGCAGAGGAAGAAGAGAGCGGTCAGTACTGAGGCCAGTACACGGCAAGACTAGAATTCGGCGGTCCTCGCCTACATAGGTATGGTGGACTGAAGCAGCAGCGCAGCATGCACTGAACAACCTATAGAGACTCGATTCAACTGGCGACTATCAGATAGGGATAAGAAAGACCTATTCGGATACAACCTGATTCTAACACCAAACGTACCCATCCTGGTATTCCCCCTCGATACCAACCAAGGAAGTCAACCGAAGAACTCACACAGTTGGCAGTTTTATTCATTTCGTTATAGTTGCGGCAATTACTAGTCAGATATAGATAGCATGAGTCATCCTGATATAATAAGCAGTGGGCAGTTTTAGTTAACCATTCCATTATAGTTTTAGTACTTTCTAATCAGTTACATATAGCATGAGGCATCCCAAAACCCAGCTGTTGTTGGTACTTTTATTTATCCATTCCGTTGTAGTTGCAATACTTACTAGTCAGATACAATGGTAACAGGTGACAATCCAAAACAGCAATTGTTGGCACTTTTATTTAGCCATTCCATTATAGTGAAGCTAATTACTAGTCATTATAAAGTCAAATTTATAGCACTACTTTAGTTATAGTTGTCTATGATCGAGATACTGTGCTCCAAGTCGTCCATAACCGCGGACACGGTTTCAGAAAGTTTTTACCCTGCAGAGGGGCACAAATAGCAACACACGCACGATCAACCTCGAGAAAAACCAATAAAAACCCAACGAGGCATCACGACAGAGCAATTGCAAGATTCATATAAATTTTAGGGGGCCACCCCACCAAGCTACCCGCGACGAAGTTGGCCGGCTCCGAAACAGACCCAGAGGTTTGCGTCAATGGCTGTAAACGACTGGGAACCCGAAAGTGTGACTGGGCTTGTCGATACCGCGAAAACACTCCGTTTTCCTAAACAGTACAGGCACTCCACGCGCAATCGTAAATAAAGTAGTAAAGCATGGCATAAGTACATGATAGTAATAAAGCCCCAAACTACTTTGTGGCCCCAAGAAATAAATATGACTCACGCTCTGGCTAGGGGGATTCATGGTCCCACATGCGGATAGTGCGAATATTCAAAGAACAAGTATCAAGTAATCGGGGTCCTACGGGGGACAAGTGGACGGTTAAAAACCAAATAACATCTATTGCCCACCTGTTCCTCTGCATTATTTACCTACTTCAATTTTAGTTATTAAACGGTAATTAAAGTTATAATCATCTCCAACATAAAGCATAAGGCATTTCTCCAGCAACTGTGGTACTTGACAACACGCAAACAACACTTGAGCAAGCGACTACGACACGCAAGTCCAACTATCTACCAAACAACAGGTAATAGGATGTGTCCAAGGCAATATAAGGCTGCAAGGGATACCACGGGTACGAAAACTAGAGCATCGCAACACAGATAGCAATAGATCAACAGGAGTCAATAAAGACTAGAAATGTAAAATAGGTAGAAAGGGGGAGAATGCTCGCCTGAAAAACATTGCCGAAGGTTCACCGGGGATCAGGTCGACACTCGCATCAACTCATCGGCCTAGTCCGTGAAGAAGCAAAGCACTAAAAGAAACACCGAATGCACTATTTAAGACTATGGCAAAAGATCGGGCATGATGCATGTATGATGTATGGCATGGCAAGGATGCGATGCAATTAGACAATATTAAGCAGAACCGGAGTCCCGACAATTAAATTTATGGTTCTAGTTGATTAGATACCCCGCAAATTAAATGTTGTCTTATCAAGGCAAAATACTTCACCGGTTCGATGCACAAATTTAAATGGGACCAATATTAGACTAGATTCGCCCGCATATGGTCTCCATATTTAGTTATGAGGTGAATCGACATAATGCCCCCAACCAAATGAATATGTATGCGAGAATGAACAATTTAATATGCAACAATTTAATATCATTTATATAATATGGGTCACGGTAAAGAGGGTCACACATGGCGGTCGAAGATCTTGGGTTCCGAGGGTTTTGTTCGGTCTCCGGGGTTAGTCACGAGCTTCGGACTCCAAGAAGGCGACCTTGGTGTTCCAGGCTTCTTCGGGTCAACGATCTCGGCGTTCCACGGTCTTCGGTTCTGAAACAGGGACTTTGATTCCATGAAGGAGAACTCGATATCCTTGTCGAAGATCTTCGGGGAATATTGTAGCCGAGAGCGTCCATCCCACCGTATCACCACATGTAGTTACACCTCACGAGTTGTTGCCACCGCGACACAACCACATCTTCACCTTAGTATCAAAACAACACATCTTACCTAGCAGCACTCCAACCTTGCCTAGGCACCGTGCACTGATAAACCGATGGATAGTCAAGGGACATACACCATGAGAAAATCACACCGCGGGGGATAGCAGACGCACGCACGGACAAAGCCGAATACATGGTCAACACCCATGGAGGAGGGAGAAGTGGTACGGCCCTGAGGACGTCCTGGACGAGGAGGTCGCGCTACGGCTAGAGGAAGCCATGACAGGGGTCTCGCCGACTAGCAGAGGGGTGCCAGACGAGCCCGCAGACGGAGAGGCGCCGCGGTAGCAGATCATGACGGCAACGACTAGGTGCAGAGGACGGGGTCGAGCGGGCGCGGAGGCGAGGGTCGTGAGAGGTTCGGTCGGAGAAGAGGGAACTGCGGGCGATGGCGGCGAACTTAGCTCGGTCAGCGACAAAAACGGGCTCCAGAGCTCTTGTCAAAGCAGATGCGCCCATGGCGGCAGCTTGCTGACGAACATGGAGAGGCGCGGGACTGGACGCGGATAAGGCCGGCGGCGAGGAGGCTTAGGGGCAGGCGACACGCGGGATGCTGCATGTCGCATGGGGACTCAGCGGGCCAGGGGTGGGGCCAGGGATCAAGAGGGGGAGCGAGATTAACGGCAGAGGCAGCTAGGAGTTGGGTGGTGGCGGAGGGATGTGGTGAAAAAATATCTAGGGTTAAGGGTAGGTGGGGATTAGGTTTTCAGGAGTAGGGTTTGGTCTGATTGGGTTCAGCCGGCTGGGCCTTTGGGCCTGGCCGGTTTAGGTCTAGGTTTTAATATTTATTTAAAACATTTTATTTTTGTTTCCCTTGTTTTGTTTAAATTATTTTATAACTAGTTTTACATGATTGAAATAGCAAGAACATATAATTTGAATGAAAGAGGAGACGTAATGTTGAAAACAATATAGGGTTTTATAAAATAGTTTCGAGACAAAATATGCATGATGATGTGATGATGATGCATAAGAAAATACACAGCGATTTTCTAGTAGTGGTTTTATCCGGGGTGCTACACTCTACTTGAGAGAGATATCTATGGGCCCCTCGAGTGATCGGATCCATAAATGCATGGCCGTTCTACCTATGGTTAAGAGTTAACCTAGTAAAGGGATTCCGAATCACGGTATCGAGAATGGGAGGTCAGCTTGGAGCTAGACCAAATATCGTGAGGCAAAGGTAAAGACATGTACTAAACCTTGTGATGGTTCGTCCGATATGATCTTTGTATGTGTTTAGGAGTTGGCACGTCTTGCTAGAGGCCGCTACCAACTATTGACAGAATAAGTGTATTCGTGTCATGTCTATACGCATATGAACCTATAGGGTCACACACTTAAGGGGCTGGAAGCCTAATGAGGATTGGATCCGAATTAGACCAGGCTTAGGCTACTAATGGGCTGCTAATGTAGAATCCCACTAGAGACGCCTATATAAGAGAGGGTGGGGCGAGCTGACCAGGGTTAGACCTCAGATCATTCCCAGCCGCCACTCCTCACGCCTGTGTTGCACGCGCGGACCTAGCAGTCCGGCGTCTGATGCTTCCACCCTGTACGTGTGGATACCTCAGAGGCGCTGCATCTGTAGAGCTTGGACGAGTCGCGCAAGGGGAGCTGCTCGTGGGACGAGGAAAAGGAGGAGATGTGGAACGTCTGCACTGCCTCGACGCGCTTCATCAATTCCGCAACTGCGTGTCTAGTGGTAATCCCGTGATCTATGACAACAGTAATCCTGGTATACGCGGTAGATTTTTTTTGATTTGCGCTAGTGTAGCCTACCTGTATCCCTTCAGGCTCCACAATGGCAACCACCCAAGATTGATGCAGGGGAGTGGGGGTCTTGGGTAGCATAGTAGAAAGAGCGAGGCAACCTAGATTCTCCACCGTCAATGATATCATGTCCCCATGGTAGCCAGACCAAGGGATCCACTTCCCAACTTGCCATAGGAACAGAGCGATCTAGAGGAAGAGGAGAAGGCAGGGGCGGCGGAGAGTTCTGCAGAGGACACGCTTCAGAAACGACAAAACCTGTAGAAGTTGTAACGACCGGGGTCTTTAGCACGGACTCTCCAGAGTCATAATCAGGCCGGTTAGCACAAGATTTTTTAGGAACCCATCTTTGCAAACTTGAAGAGAAACGGTTCAGACAGGCCCGTTTAACATGACCATAGTTGAAACATTGTTTACACCTGATTTGACGCTTACAAACCTCGACTTTATGGCCCATACTCAAGCATTTACTGCAATCCCAAGCTCTAAACACGGTATCATCAACAACATCCTCAAATACTGTGGGATCAGAGTAAGTATCTTCATCTGAGTCTGTTAACTCAACCAGATTGGTGACAGCAGGAGATGAATTAAGAGTTGAAGCCGAAACCTCCGAGGCAACACCATCTATGCTGACCGAAGAGACTGGAACACTCTTGTTTTCAGAAACTTTATGAACATAACCCTTGCAGGCAGGGTAAGATAGATCCTCAGCAAAATTAAGACGTCCAGGTCTTGAAGCATTAGACTTAATAATAGACTGAGGCTTCCCCTGGTTAAGAGCTTGAAGGCCAAGTTGCACCCTTATTTTGTAGGGACTGACTAAAGTCCACTTCATATCAGATTCCAACTGCCACTCTTTGAATTCTCTTAGCCAATTAGGTCCACCACGGCCCCAAAGGTGAAAGAAACATTTCAACTTGGAGCAAACATATTTCCTCATTTTGAGAATGTGAAAACCCACAACCTTGGAAGCCACACAAAAAGAGAAAAATCTATCACGAAGCAATGAAACCTTAAAAAGCTTGCCAACCCATCCAATAACTGATTCCAGAGCCAAAATGACAGTGAGATCATCCAATTTGAAGCAAGCTCTCCCAAAGGAAATCACAAGAATGAAATTCCTAGCCTTGTCTGTTCTTAATTGACGGTAGAACCGAAAGTTATAGGGGGTGCGCAGATGCAATCTGGTTCGAGGTTTGTGTATGAGTTGGGGAGATCCTCCTCGCCATGCCCTCCTGGCCTTTATATAGTTAGGCCAGGGCCCGGGGGTAGGTCGAGTCAGTTACAAGTTAGGGTTTTACCCTTGAATATTCTATCTATAGCTTGGCCATATTCCCCAAGGAGTCGAACTTCTACTGGGCTTCGGCTACTCGGAGTCTCCTTGGGCAACAAGTCTTCACGTGGGCCTTCCCTGGGATGGACCGGGTATACAAATGTGAGATACCCGTAGGGCATATCCATGTCAGTAGCCCCCGAGTGTTCAGTAGAATTGTAGATTCGACCGAAGACTCTATAGTCTTTCGGGTGTTCTTCATCCGAACCTGTTTTTTGGGTGAATATGTCAGTTCATAGGGATTTTTGATATGTGTTCCTAACTCGCCTAACGGATCAGGGTTAGTTAACTATCATTGGATAAAACAACACGATCTTCTTCAGACTCGAGTCCCCAGACTCGAATCCGGGACAATGCTGGCATAATTCGACTTAGGCCATTGAGGTCTTACAGGAGTCGAATTCTAGTGTTTTAAATTAAGTACCCAACACATCTGTCGGATTTTTCATCGTGCCTGCTATCATGGTATGTTACTGGCAGAGCACAGTCAGGTGCGATACCAGGCCATCAGATGATATCTGTAGGTCTTATCTTTGTGCCGTAGACACATCATCCAAAAATATTTCACAGTGGAGGTGTTTCGAGTGACCAAGGAGACAATATCTCTCCCAGCATAAGTTTGGGCAGAGTTTCCAAATAGATTTTGTCATGTGTTTTTTGTCACATGTGATCCGTAGGATCTCATCAAAATAGTTTATAGGGTGCGCGACCAGCGCTCCCTATGTGAGTAGCCCCCGAGTGTCTGTTCGAGTCGTAGACTCGAGTGGAGACTTTAAATCTACAAATGTCATTTACGCTAGCGATTTTTCGAATGCGTGATCAGCGCTCCCTATCCCCCCGAGTCCGCACCGGAGTCGCAAACTCGACGAAGGACTTGAAGTTTTCTTAGAGGCAATATTTTCACCAAGTTAATTTCTCAGGTGCGCGGCCAGCACTCCTGATAGGATTAGCCCCCCGAGTATTCGTTTGAGTCGTAGAGTCGAGTAAGTACTTTTGTTGAGCCAAAAATTCGACCCGTTGTTGGCTTTTTCTTTGATTACGTCATTGCAGATGCTTGGTGAGTTCAAATGTCTACAGCAGCAGAGAAGATGCCACGAGACAATCATGGGTCCCACATTCTGACTTGAATTTGACTAGTCACGCATAATTTTGGCGATAATCATGGCGTCTCCTCGATTCCCATGCATAATGGGTGGAGTGCTCGCGACGGTTTGGGAGGATATTGACACATGTACGGTGTGATGAAGGGCACGCGTTAGGGCTTCTGCATCAACGGCTCCACTTCATCTTCTTTGTCCTTTTATACTATAGGGAAACCAGAGTAATTTTCTCCTTTGCGATTTTCTTTCATCTTCTCTGATGCTGCCATTTCTAGAGCTAAGATGGGCAAGGAGAAGAAGAGCTCCTCCGCTGTGGCGGGATCGAGCGCCGCTGGCGCCACCAAGAAGGCCGCCGCCGCCAGCCGTGTCACTGATGGTGGGTGGCGGCTCTCCTAGATGAGGGATGCAGACCTGAACCGCATGCACGAGTTTGCCCTCATCTCCAACAACAAGAGTGACACCATGCTTCCGAAGGAAGAGGTGATTCCAGACCCACCCGAAGGGTTTCGAGTTATGTTCTATGCCTTCGTTGTTGGTGGCCTTTCTTTGGCTGCCCACAAATATCTTCGTGGGCTTATTTTTCTTTATGGGCTACAACTCCACTAGTTGTAGCCCAATTATCTTCTTCACATTGCGTGTTTCATCATGCTTTGCAAGTGCTGGATCGGTATCGATCCACACTTTGGTCTCCTCAGGAGACTCTATTCTCTGAAGAGGCAATCTGGCACCGGTGGCGTCTATCCACTGGGTGGGTGCGGGATTTCCATCTGCCCCACTATCCAATTTTTCTCCTTCTATCTCTGCGATTCCATCCAGCAATGGCGGAACAAATGGTTCTACATCCGCGACGTCAAGCTTGAGGTCCAACACTATGGGCTTGCTCCCTTTGACTCCAACAAGAAGATCATCTGAAAGCGCTCATGGTCAAACGACATCATGGAGGGTGAATCCGAGGAGGTGGAGAATATCTAGCAGCGAGTGGAGGCATTCTAGTAGGTGCGAGGAAAAGAGGTTATTGGCGTTGATATGATCCGCACTTTCCTGAAGCGTCGGGTGCAGCCACTCCAAGTGAGGGCACATCCGATGTTTTTGTACTCTAGCGCCAGCGACCCGACTAGAGTGCTGGCAGAGGAGATGTCCTCGACTGACCTCGACCGGGTGCTTCGACCTCTGCTAAAGCAAAAGGCCGACGAGGAGCTACCGGGGAAGTACCGGACTTCCCCTTTCACGCCAATAAGGAAGTCCCTTAGGTGAAACCTGTAGTTGCATGTAATGCCTTTTTTGAGTGCTTTTGCATGTTCTTGTATTTGACTGAACTTTGCATTCGTCTTGTTCCATAGTATTTCAATGTGGCGGGCATGATGCCAACTCTTCCTGATATGTTCGAGGCTATGTCAGATGGTGGGGATGAGGAGTCTGACTCCGAACTCCCCGCTATTCATTCGCCTACCACCGAAGCCCCCGAGCCAAGCGAAGAGATGTCTCGCAAGAGGTCCCAGAGTGAAAGTTCAGATGGAGAGTCGCCGCCGATGCCAAGGGGTCCTGCCTTCCTTGAGCGTCATGCTAGGGACGAGAGTGCAGCCTCCTCTATTGCTGTTGTGCCTTTTCGGGCCATGGCTCCTTAGCCGCCAGCTAAGAAGAATAAGAAGGAAAAGGAGGCGCTAGTTTTCAACCTCTCTGACATTCCGTCGTAAGTTTTCTGTTGCCTTTGAATTTGCAATGTGCTAAGTATTAGCTTACTGTCTTGTTGGTTAGCTTGAAATGTTTCGTGTTCTTCTTAGGAGGAAATCCTCAGATGAATCCCCCGAGGAGGAGCTTGACGAGATGCATGGGGACTCGAAGGTTGTTGCACCTTTCCCAAAGATGGTGTCCGACTCTGATGACGATCTTTCGAGCTCCTTTAGGCCAAGGTCTCGTACGGACATTGCTCGGAAGACGCAAATCAGACTCTCGGAGTCTTCGGGTGACCATGTAAGTACCGTATCCTCTCTCATGAGTGAGCCCCCGAGCCCTCTCTTTACTTAGCTTGATGCTTCCTTTCTGCAGCCCTTCATCCGCGATGTCAATTTCCTGAGCCAGCAATACCTTTCCTTGGAGGGCAACCTTAAGCAACTCCAAGGTTCTTAGATTTCTCCTTTTCGATTGTGAGTTCTAATAAGTACCATTTGTGCTAAATTTTCCTTGTTGAATATTGCAGATGAGAACAATGAGGCCCTCCGCAAGCTGAATGCACTCTAAAAGAGTCTTGGCCAGGAGGAGACCAAGGCAAAGGATGCTGCAGAGGCTCTTTAGCGCCAACGCAAGAGGCCCAAGATCGTGAGAAGCAGCTTGCGGCTGCCACGACGTCTTGGGAGAAGGCCATGGCGGAGAAGCTTATGGCTGCTACCAAAGCGCTATCCGGTAAGCTACGATACATTCTTTTTTGTAATCTTGCATTTCTTCGGATGTCTCATTTGTCCCAGTCAAATTTTTCCGCATCCTGTAGATGCTACTGGCGTTGCGTTTGATCGCAGCGTCTTGGAGCATGGGATCCCATGGTGGATGCCTTCGTGGCGATCGAAGATCGCTGCAGCTCTGCTATGGAATCGCTAGGCAAGGGCAAGGAGGTCCTCGCTTGCTTATACAAGGAGATCAATTCGAAGGGCCTAGCCTTTGATGATGTCGACTCCTCAGCGGAAGCCTTGGCGGGTGATGCCCCCGCGAGCTACAAGAGGGTGCATGAGGGTGTAGGTGCCACCATGGGGCTGGCAATGGCGGTGGCGTCAGGCACACAGCTGGATCTTTAGCAGATCACCTCTAATGCGCTTAGATCAATGTAGAGCTTCGTTGGGAGACCACAAGAGGAAGGTATGATGAGCATAACAGCAAGTCTTCCCTCGGAAATAAACCAAGGTTATCGAACCAGTAGGAGGAAGGAAACGACTCAAAGGTGTTGCTAGCAACTTGGAAACCTGCACAACAAAAACTCAAGACTTTGCCCCAACGAACAGTGAGGTTATCAATCTCACTGGTTTGCTGAAAACAAAGGATTAATTGTATGGTGTGGAAGGTAATAGTGGTTTGTAGAAAGTAAACAGTAACAGTGGAAGATGTATCAATGGTATAGATTTGACCAGGGTCCATAGTTCACTAGAGGTGTTCTCCTTAGATAAACAAACATGGCATGCTGGGTAAACAAATTACAACAGGGCAATTGACAGGACTGAGCAAGGCATAACAATGCAATACTAGACATTCATGATCATACGACATTCGATTGTGCAATAAAACAAGATACATAGACCACCATCCAACTGCATCTATGACTAGTAATCCACCTTCAGGTTATCATCCGAACCCCTAGAGTATTAAGTTGCAAGCAACGGATAACTGCTTTAAGCAAAGTGTGTAAGGTAAACAATCCACTTGTTCCATGAACAAGAGACTGTTGTTTTCTCTCTAGTGTCAACAGCACATCTACAACCTTAGAGATTTCTGTCACTTCCCTTAGATTAAATAGAGGCATGAACCCACTACCGAGCATAAATACGCCTCTTGGAGTCACTAGCATCTACTTGGCCAAGATAGCTACTAGAAACGGAGAGCATGCAAGATTTGAAACAACACATACATGATAGAATCAATGAGACAAAACCATTCATTAATCTGACATAGTAATTTCAATATCCATCGGATCCCCACAAACACAAAATGCATGATTACAAATAGATGATCTTGATCATGAACAGAGCTCACAAGATCTAAACATGGTAGCACAAAGGAGGAGATACAACCATCTAGATACTACATGGACCCGTAGTCCAAGGTGGAACTACTCACACTTCATACCGGAGGCTGGCATGATGAAGAAGAAGGCCTTCGGGATGATCTCCCCTCTAGAAGGGTGTCGGGAAGAGCTTCAGATCCCCTCGATCTAGGGATCATGGTGGCGGCGGCTACAGAATGTTTCGTGGAAGATTGATTGGGTACTTAGGGTTTTGGTATGAGGGGTTCTTTATAGGCGAAGAGGCGATGCAGGGGGCAGCCAGGGTGGCCGCACCACCTAGGCGCGGGCCCACCCAGGCCGCGCGGCCAGGGGTGTGGCCCCTTGGTGGCTCTCCTCCATCTCGTACTCTGGCTTCGTGTTCCCCACGGTAAAATATTGACTTCGATTTTGTCCCGTCCAATTCCAAGAATATTGATTTTTTGCCTTTTCTGGAACCAAAAATAGAAGAAAACATGCAAGTAGCATTATGGCATATTGTTAATAGGTTAGTCCATAAAAACATATAAAAACACCTCAAAGTGTAGACAAAGCAATGCAAAGTAGATACTAAACAATCATGGAACATCAAAAATTATAGATACTTTTCCGACGTATCAAGAATCCCCACGCTTAACTCCTGCTCGTCCTCGAGTAGGTAAGTGATAAAAAGAATAATTTTTGAGGTGACATGCACCATAAATCAAGATCAAACCATTTGCAAGCATTGAAAGATGGGATCAAAGAACTCTAAACATGAGCATGAAAGATGGAGTTCTAACAGTAAGACAAAGTAACTATGCATGCAACATGAAATGTTACAAACAAAGATCATGAATAACATGCATTGAAAAACATTTTTTTGTTTCACATACAGAAAACATAGCATAGTGTCATTCAGCTTGTCCCTCATGGGGTAGCAAATAGATGCATAGGACACCTTCAAAGTTCATAAGAGTGACTAGATACAAATAGCACAAAAACAAGTAATATCAACAATATGCATCAATCAATAAGTTTTGGGACATTGCACAAAGACCTAAGAATGGAAACTATGTTCTCTTAATTGGTGCCTAAGGATAGAAGGTGAAGACTCAATATAATGGTGGAAGAAAGGCCCTTCATAAAGGGAAGCAAGGATTTCACGTCTCAAAAAGAGCTTCCAAAGATTATGGTACTTGTTAGCTTTCAGACCTCATTGCCCCTATCATAAGCATCTTGAAGTGATTAAGGTTAAAGTGAACAAACTATGGAGTATATGCTTGACAAAGTATAAGTTGGCAATCTCATGTCCCTTGAATACGAGGGCCGCTCCTCACACTATTCAACTTTAGTCACCTGTAAGTTCTTGTCATAGTAAGTACATGTGTATCATAGAGAACCACCAACGGGGTACCCCTTGCACATGGTCCCGGAGCTATCCCATAACCAAAATGACAAGGCAAGCAGACAATGAGCATCTTAGCAATCTTCTTATTTACCATGGGAATATGGTGTTTTTTCTCTCTTTCCTCTTTTCTCAATACGTCTCTTTTTTTTATAAGAAGAAAGTTTCATAGATTGCTCACTATGGTGATGCTGCAAGTTTCCACCATGATTAGGCATGGCTTAGGCTAGCGGCACATGCGTTTCTCTAACACACATACATAACTCCATGGACTTACAAGCTCCCATTTTATTTCACACCGACGACATCCATAGACAAAAGAGCATGATATCAACTGTGTACAAAGTACAAGTGCAATATTGAAAGCATTCCCCATAACAACACGGTTCTACTAATTCGAACGTATAAGTGCAAGCATATACAGCATAGATGACACAATGGTTTAAGTTTATTTAGGGGCAATAAAAATAGTGTGCCATCAAGTTTCACATAACAAAGAGACTTTTTAATTGGAAGATAGATGAAAACAAGAATATACTTGGAATGGTGTAACACACCATGCATAGGAATTTATAGCGGACACTTTGGAATAACTTGGTTTCTTGGGATTTGGATGCATGAGTGGAGCTTACTCATACAAGTGGAGGCTAGCAAAAAGACTGGGACCGACCAATTAAGAGAGCAATAATGGCCATAATCATGCAGAGCGAAAAAACATTACTAATCAAAGCATAAATTGGTACTATAAGTCAAGGACTAAATGATCATAGAGGCTATGGTGACTTGTTGATATTCATAACATGGTGTGAGCATGTGCCAAGTCAACCCAAACAAAGCATCAAAGGAGAATACCACAATACTATGCTTTTGTATGCTAAAACAACGCATGCTTCCTTCAAGGCACATTAAGCAATCCCAATTGTTTGAAACAAGTCAAGCTATAGCAATAATCACTAAGCATAAAGTAAAAACAACATCTAGCATGACATGATGAAGTCTAAGCCACAGTCAAAGCAAGCTCCTCTTTTACTATTCAAGCAAGAACTTTCTACTCCTCTCCAACACCAATCAACTTATTTGCAACAACATAGCAAAAACGGGGGTCCGAACTACTTTATTCAAGAGAACTAAACAAAAACTAGGACGCTCCAATGTAACATCCCAAAAATACTAAACTTGGATCATCAAACTCTAATCATCAAAATTAGGGTTAACAAAAACTTTTCCAATTAAAAATATGAAAGCATTCATATGTGTGTGTATTAAAATTTGGATTCTTTTGAATTGCCATGGTTCCGTGTTTCTTTGCTTGTAAAATGATTCTTAGGTAAAATAAACATCATATAAACAATCCCCAAACTTTTCCTAAAGACAAACAAGTCAAAACAAACAAATTAAGTGAATGGTCACTTTGGCCAAATTAACTCCCATGCCTAATTTGGCTATCTCTAACTTTCAGAACTTAATAGAAACATGTATGGATCTTTGCACCACTTGATAGTACTCATAATAAGGTACCAAGGACCACTTTGTGATCATCCAAAAACATTTAAATGCTTAGTTTAAATGACAGTTTAAAATTGAATCTATTTCATATGGGAAGATCCCACTATTTCAAAAACCACTCAAACAAGCTCAATTTTCAAAACCCAAGCATCCACAGTATCCCCAGCACATGCCTAGCACACCCACCAAAAATCTTTTCAAAATTCAAAACTTAAGTTCATGCGGCCATTTCATCAAACATGTTGCAGATTCAAATCAACAAAATCAAAAACACTATGTTGAGCAGTGTTTTGGCCAACCTTGTTCCCTCTCTGGTTACAACTAGCCTTAGTAGATCATCTAGCACCCTTAACTAATCTTTAGCACCACTGTAGGCTGTCCATTGACATCAATAGTGAGTAGGCCGAGAGCACACTTGTCACCCCAGTGTGGACAACAAGCTAGGAGAGGAACTAGCCATGCCAACCTTGTCCAGGAGCTAGCCAGCACCCCACCTCCACTCCCTGTCCCAGACTTGAGCAATGCCAGCGACTGGACCACACACCCAAGCCATGCCAAGCCTCTCTGCGAGCATGCCGAGAGCGCGCCCGTGTTCCACCCTCGACACACGCCCACAGACCGCGCGCCGCCCTCGCCGCGTGCACGCGTGATCACCACCACCCCAACAACCCCGCAGACACACCCGTTTGCCGCCGCGTGGACCACGCGCGCTGTGCGCCATCAAAACCCCCGTCGGACCCACTCAGAGCGCCGAAGCATTCCGACCGATCAGCACCGCCCCATGCCTCGCCACCACGCCGTTGAGCTTCGCCAGGGAGCACAACACCGCCCCTACCGTCGCCCACGCCGATAGCCCTCTATACCGTCGACCACGACGAGCTCTGCCCGCGCCCATCGGTCCCCTCTCGCCACTATAAATAGAGGCCTTCCCCGCTCGAATTCTTCACACCATTCCACTCCCCTCTGACCCAGAACCACCCGACCTCATTGCCGGAGCAAGGCGAGCTGCGCATCGCCGGAATTTCATCGGAGCCCGCCGCTGCTGGAGAAGAAGGAAGCCATAGATTGGAGCTGCCCCAGGAGGAGATGCCGGTGCCAGGAGAATCGTCGTCGTCGACTTCATCGTTTGCCCACTTCGCCGTCGTCACTGGAGCCCTGGTATTCCCCCCATGCACCCCCACCGAGCCGCTCATCGTTTGCCCACTTCGCCGTCGTCACTGGAGCCCTGGTATTCCCCCCATGCACCCCCACCGAGCCGCTAGGGTTCGAGCTCGCCGGTGACTTGTTCATCGTCGACGACGACCCTCAGCCGTTGATCTCACTTCTAATCCAACGCACCACATCGCCCCGTACCGCTTCGCGTGTTATGAGCTACTGACCGGTAGACCCCCCCTGTCAGTTGAACCCGCACTGCGGAGTGACAGTGGGCCAGCCCATTAACCTTTCCCGCGCAGCCCACTCGTTTGAATTTAGCTTTTTCTATTTTAATTCAAACTCAGTTCTGTACCTAGTTTCAAAAATCAACCCAGCTCGATTTAATGAACCAAATTGCATGAAACCAATTTTGTTAGAAAGGTACTGAAATGCTTAATCCAAGCCCGTTGGATTCAAATCATTTGGATCAATAGATCACCCATGATAAAAATAACAAGTCATAATATTTTCTGCATTCAAACATTTTTCAAATTTCAACCATAATAGCTTTTGAGTTGATTCCAACTCTCAAAAATCACATTTGATCATACCTTTCATAATATATAAAAACATATGGGTTTACTTACAATAATAATGTTCAAGTAATAAAAGAATGCCACATTGGCATTTCTAGTCACTTTGTTTATTTAAAATAAAAGGTTAAATCTTATTAAATTGTGACACCACTTTAAATCACATTCTCATGTACTGAAATATGTGGCGATGACATGTGTCAACATGATCCCATGTTTGAGTTGGAGAATATTAAATCTTAAGTAGTTTTTCAGTGAGTAGAAATTACTTTTCTAAAAATAAAATAAATAAGACCAAAGCTTTAATCTTGTAATGTTAGTGTTGATACTAGATCATCTATAGTGCATCTTTGTGTGATGATTTAAAGTAGTTAAGTATTGTTTGGTGATTGTGTACCTCGTATTTATTCATAGACGCTAGTACCGACCAAGGATACGAGGAGGAAAGAGGATACTACGAAGAAGAAGCCGAGGAAAACTTCAACCACTGCTCTGCACAAGGCAAACCTTACTAATCAAGTTGACCTATGCAAGCTAACACTTGCAATTATGAAAGTTAGATAACCTATGCAATGCACTAAGCATGCTTGGTTAGACACATTTGATGATACCCAATCCTAGTTTTAGTTGCGAGCTTTCTACTTTATTTCTTTATCAAAACTACTACTTAGAGCTTACTTAAGTGATTTGTAGATTCTAAGAAGATAACTGAAGGTTGCATAAAGATCGTTAAATTTGGCCTAAGCTAGATAATCTTGATGTCATCCTATGGCATGAGATTGAACTTATTTAAACTCCACTTGTTTACCACCCCTCATTAGTACTTACCCCCACTTGTAGATGCTAGTGTTAAGCATAAAACTTGATCAACTATAGATGGGAATACTTGGTGGAAAATGGTTATGAAAACCTTAGAATGATGAGTCATTCTACTGAGATGTTTTGACATGTGTTTCCGAAAACCAGATGATTTTGATGATGAAAATGTTGAGGCATGAGCCTTAGCCCTTTATAAAACGGATGGTTGTCTGGATGCGATACCATTCCAATCTTACCGTACAACCACAATAACCGAAAATTTGGGTAGGGATTGACTGGAACTTATATACCTTAGTATTGGTTCCCTCATGGCCAAGGTCTGAGCTGAGGCTACCTTGTGAAGATTGTCCACCTGTGTAGTACCCAAGATGACAGTTGGACATGGTCGGGAGGCCAAACTCACAGGAGAGGTGCCTATGCTAGGGCGTGTAATTGAAAGGGTAGGATTGATTATCCGCGTACTGAGTAAGGTGAATTCACGATTTGTTCCTGATGGATGTATCGAATGTTGTGGTGAAAGTGTACAATCTCTACAGAGTGTCAAACTATTCGAATAGCCGCGTCCGCGTTTATGGACAGTTGGAGTGGCCATACTGTTCCCCCGTCAGATGTTTTCGAGATGACTTATGAAATGAATTGAGATTTTGACTTGACCACAACAGAGTTGTGATATGAAATACAAGTTCCCACTTAGGTGCTATAAAATTTCAATTAGCTTTTCTTGCTTCTGAACTTAGTAGAGGTAAATCTGGCTTTTGCAAAACAATCCTAGAGCTTAGTGTCCTACTACCAAAAACCCCCTTCACTTGTTAGTATTAGTTTGCAAGTACTTAAAGAGTACTCATGGCTTTGTCCCTAGCTATTCCCGTGGCCAGACTATGAAGAGGAGTACCAGGAGGATGGTCCCCAGGAAGGTTACGACAACTAGGATCATCTCCCATCGTCAGCATTTCCTGTGACCCCAAAGATGGAGCTTCGCCTATGCTACCTTTATTATTACGTTATTCCGCTGCTTGAGTTGTATTAAGAACTGGATCATGAGATCCTTATTTGTGTAAGACCTTATGTATGGTTTGTAATGGATGATGTACTGTGGTATCCAAATCTGTTATGTGTCACAAAAATGGTAATCCTGGGATTGCGATGTATGGCATAACAGGCATATGGGATTAAAAATCTGGGTGTTGACATCCAAGAACAATACAACAGTGCATGAAACAATAAAAACGAAGTGTCTAGAAAGACCTGAGATTTTTATTGATGAAGAAGGGGATGCCTTGGGCATCCCCAAGCTTTTACGCTTGTACCTCTTGAATATTTCTTGGGGTGACACAAGGTGGCATCCCCAATCTTGAGATTTTGTCCATTCTTCATCTCATTACATCATTCTTTCTCTACACCTGAAATTTTTCCTTCATACAAAACATCACACAATCTTCATTAACAACATTAGTGTATTCAAAAGATAATAGACCTTTGGGTTTAGCTTTAGAATAGCAAAACTTTCACTAAAAACACAAGCTACTGTAGCAATTCCCTAAAAAATCTCGATTTCCCAAAAAGGAATCAATAAGAAGCAAATGCAAATAATGGCAGAAATCTGTCAAAACAGACCAGCAGGTATAAACCGATTTTTTCGAAGACCTTCTGTTGCTCAAATCAAAAAGTGTTGAACTAAAGGAACTTAGCTAACATACTGGGGGATTTATTCAGAAAATATCAGCTCAATCCGACTTACATATATTTTACACGAAATTTTATGGTGGAGCACAAAAATCTGTTTCGGGACAACGACTCCCCAAATCTTACTTCCCTCTCATTAGAGGTTATTCTTGGCACAAAAAGCAAATCAAAAGGATAAGGAGAGGTCATTACTGAAGTAATAACTTATAAGACTCAAGAAAATTTTTGGGTTATCTCCCAATAAGTACTTTTCTTTAACGCCTTTAAGTTAGGCACAAGAAGCAAGAATCAAGTATTTTCAAATGAAGAAGCATTAACATCAAACCTTGCTTTCAAAGGAGGAGAAAAAAGCAACTTCTCTCTCCTCATAGGGAAGTGTTCAATACCTTTCTTGAATGGAAATTGATATTCATTGGTGCCTTCTTTCATATCAATGATGGCACCAACAGTTCTAAGAAAAGGTCTTCCAAAGTAATAGGACAAGAAGCATTGTATTCAACATCCAAAACATAGAAATCGATAGGGACATAAGCATTGTTAACCATAATAAGAACATTATTAACACTCCCCATGAGTTTCTTTTTAGCATTATCTTTAAGTGGGACATCCAAATAGCAATCCTCCAAAGGTGGCAAATGAAGCATTTCATAAATCTTTCTAGGCATAATAGAGACATTAGAACTAATGCCACATGAACCTTTGAGATCAAAGTCATTCCCTTGCATATTAATAATGGGTTCCCAACTATCTTCTACTTTCCTAGGAATAGAGGCTTTGTGTTTCAACTTTTCTTCCTTAATTTTAATAAGAGCATCAGTAATGTGCTTGGTGAAAGCTTCATTCATATCACTAGCATCAGGACTTGTAGCAAGATTTTGTAGGAACATAACCACTTCAGAAATATTGCAACCATCAAGATCAAAATCAAACTTAGCATCACTAGTAGTAGACTCATTTGGTTTAGGTATTGTGGTAGGAGGAATAGGGACTTCTTGTGGTTTAGTGGTATCCATATTAGTGATGGTGATAGTTCACACACTATTGTTTCTAGCAATTTCAGCTTCTCTTTCCCACTTAGCATGTAGTTGGTCTAACAGTCTAACATTTTCATCAATAGTAAATTGTATGGCATGAGTAGCAGCAAAGGTACTTTCCAAAGTTTCAGGTTTAGCTGCCATTTTATTAATCAAAGAGGACTGTGCTTTAGACAAAGAGGAAATATTTTTCTCAGCACTCAAATTTTTTGACTGTAAACTAGGAATTTCTCTATTCAAATTCTCATGTTGCTGACTAATATTTTTCAAGATAGCAGATTGTTCTTCCATAGTTTTAGTGAATATCTTGCTTTGCTCATATTGCATTTGCATAAAGTTTTTAGTGGATCTTTCAACTTCTAGAATCCTATCTTCACTAGGCATTCCAGATCTACCATGATAAGTATTGCCATTACTAGGAGGATAAGGCCTATAGTTGTTATTACTAGAAAAATTATTCCTATAGGCATTGTTGTTGAAATTTTTGTTTCTAATGAAATTCACATCAACTTGCTCTTCTTGAGCAACCAAAGAGGCTAAGGGAACATTATTTGGATCAATAGGAGCTTTACCATTAACAAGCATATACATGATAACATCAATCTTATCACTCAAAGAGGAGGTTTCTTGAACAGAATTTACCTTCTTACCATGTGAAGCTCTGTCAGTGTGCCATTCAGATTAATTAACCATCATATTATTCTATAAATATAAGTGTCTCTTTTGACTGCTATCAAATGTCTTGATTTTTATGCTCTATTACTTGTACACACTTAGGGTCCTTCGAGTGCTGAACCGGTGGTCACGCCTCCTCCTTTCTTTGGTGCCCGTCCGCTGCCATGTCAAACGTCGCAATTGTCATTGCTGCGCGATCGCATCCGAATCTTGGAGAAGGATGTTCTCATGATCCGTGGTCACGCGGACATTTGGAAATCCAAGACTGAAAGAGCCATTGCTAGAGAAGAATTCCTCCTTGAGGAACTGCGACAAGTTGGTGAGAAACTCCAGTGTAAGTCTCCTTGATCTTCTTGTTCTTGTTCGAGTGCGTTGGTCCCTCATGTATTATGAACTGCTTCTTCTGCGTGCAGTTGTGAATCTTCTTGCGAAGGAAGAGAAAGAGCGTGTTGCTATTTGAATGAATTTCTCAACGCAATAGGAGTTGGAGGCCGGCGGCTTCTTCTGGATGGACCCCGACCGAGCGATTGTTCTTGCAACAGTTCAAGACCATGTTCATCAAGTGCTTCGGGTGCTAAACCATGCAAGGTCGTCACTCGCAGCAATCTGGGACACGATGTTTCCTTTGGATGTGGCTCCCTCTAGCTTCTTGGGCATGCTGGGCAAGTTTCGAGATACAGTAGCCATGAAGGAACTTGTGTGTCATTAGTTGGTGGCAGGCATCAAGGCAGCCCTATCACTTGTTTGGTTGCATCGTCGTGATGTCAACCTTGCGGAGATAGCAGCTGGGCCACCTACTCCTTCGGATGGTATGGCATGGGATATGCGTCCGCATTATGAAGCAGTGGCACAACATGTTGAAGAAATCGTAGACGTTTTCGAGGAACGGACAAACGTCCTGCTCCAGCATGGTCGAGTCCTGTAAATAGAAATCAGAACAATGTAAAGTCTGTATATTGTCGAGTGGTATTTAGCGCCCTTGTAAAGTTGTATGTGTTGGCACGCAATGCATTGTTTTACTATAGGTTGTGCATGTCCTTTTCGTTAGCCTGACATGGTCAGCTACTCAACATTTATGTGTTGTTGTCTATCGACGAAGTCGTAAGGTGAGGCGCAGCCCTCGAGCATTTTGAACAATGTTAATGTACGCAAGAGAGAAATTTTGGGCCAAGAGACTTAGCTTTTATTCATCGTAATGTAGGAGGTACGGTGGTTGGCTGAGTAGCCTGGCTGAATAGCCTTATTGAAAGTAAAAGACAACTAAGGGTAGAAGCGTAGGCAGTAGGAGCCACCTAGGACTCGGACTCGGCCTCCTTTAGGTGGTAGGCGCCACCTGGGATTACTTCAGTGACTATGTAGGGTCCTTCCTAGGGGTATTCGAGCTTCAGGTGCCCTTTCTGCTTAAGTCGCGGGACGAGGTCTCCTTCGACAAAGGACCTTGGGCACAGCCGACGGCTGTGGTAGTTGCGGAGGCTCTGGTACACCACCAAATGGGCCGCAGCAATGTCTCGATCCTCGTCTAGCATGTCAATGACGTCTTCGAGTGCTGCCGATGATTCAGCTTCGTTGTAGACGACGACCCATGGGGCCTTGTAGCGTACCTCAGCAGGCAGCATGGCTTCGGCTTCGTGTGCCATGAAGAAGTTTGTGTATCCTGTTGAGCTGTTTGGCTTTGTGCGCATGCTCCATAGAATAGAGGTTAGCTCGTATACCCAGGATCCCGCAAGCCTTTCGAGTGGGCGTGGGAGTCGCTTCTTGATGCCGTTGCCGATGAGACCGTTAGCCTTTTCGACATGCCCGTTGGTCTACGGATGCAACATGGAGGCGTTTGAGCCGTTGTCAGTTATGATGCTTCTTCAAGTCTCGGAACTCCTTCAAGGTGAAGTTTGAGCCGTTGTCAGTTATGATGCTATGGGGCACTCCAAACCTGTAGACAATGGACTCAAAAAACTTGACGACAATGGCGCTAGACTGTTTAGTGACGAGCATGGTCTCGATCCACTTTGTGAATTTTTCGACTGCCACCAGGAGGAAGACGTGTCCTCCTGGCGAGGACTTTGGCAGCATGCCGATCATGTTGAGTTCCCACTTGGCGAAGGGCCAGGCCAATGGTATGGGCCGCAGCTCTGAGCCTAGCGCGTGCGGGTTGTCTGCATACCTTTGGCAGATGTTGCAACTTTGTACAATGTCTTTAGCATCCCTCATTGTTGTTGGCCAGTGATATGTCCAAAATGTATCTACTTTCCCAAACACTTTTGCTATTGTTTCTCCTCTAATTTGTGTGATTTGGATACAACTAACACAGATTAACGCTGTTTTCAGCAGAATTGCTTTGGTGTCTAGATTTTGTGCAGGAAATCAACTTTCAGGAAAAATCCTGGAAAATATCGCAAAACTCCTATTTTACCAGAAGACTCACGGAGCCAGAAGGCGAGACGGAGAAGGTCCACGAGGGGCCCACACCACCTGGTGGCGCGGGCCAAGCCAGGCCGCGCCAGGGGGTTGTGTGGCCGCCTCGGGCACCACCTCGACCTCTCCCTTCACCTACATAAGCCCTCTGACCTAAAAACATGGGGGGGGGTCGATGTTTTTCTAGATAGAGTTCCGTTGCGCCGCCACCACCAGAAACCGCGATTCGGAACCAGAAACTCCTTTCTGGCATCCTGCCAGAACGGGGAATTGGAGAAGATCATCGCCATCATCACCAACGCTTCTCCATCAACCATCCATGTTTCCCCCATCCACCAGTGAGTAATCCCCCGCATTAGGCTATGGTGATGGTAGGGATTGGATGAGATCTATTATGTAATTGCATAAGATTGTTAGGGATGGTGCCTAGTATCTATTATTAGTGCTTTTTTGACATTGTTGTAACTTGTTATTCTTAATGCTTTTCACTAGGGCCCGAGGTTCATGATCTCAGATTTGAACATGTTATTGATTCATGATCTTACCTGCAAGTTGTTTACACATATTATTGTCCAGAACCTGAGGCCCCGAAGTGACAGAAATCGGGATAAAAGAGGGGATGGTTGTGATGTGAGGATCACTTGTGTTCATGGAGTGTTAATGCTTTGCTCCGATATTATATTAAAAGGAGTAGCTTAATTTCCAGTAGATTCCCTTGAGGCCCTGCTGCAACAGGATGGAAGGACAAAAGATGTTGTGCAAGTTCTCATTGCATGCACGTATGACTATATATGGAACACATGCCTATGATTACTTAGTACTTGGATGCTTTATATTATTTATCTGCAAATTCCCTTGATCATGATATTATATGAATATACTTGTCCATGCAACGCCCGTCCATCCATCCCTATGCCTACCGCACTCAAATCTCGATGTTTGCTACAATTGTTACTACTGTCTTTATTTTACTATTGCTACTACAAAACTGTTTCTACTGATAAACTGCTGTGAGCAAGACTATTTCCAGGTGCAGCTAAATTGATAACTCAGTTGTTAGGGCTAATAAATATTCTCTGGCTCCCCTTGTGTCAAATCAATAAATTAGGCTTTAATTCCCTCAAAGACTGTTGCGATCCCCTATACTTATGGGTCATCAATACTATTTTCTGGCGCCGTTGCCGGGGAGCGTAGCTTTATTTATAAAGTTCACTTGGAATTATTATTGTTCGCTGCTATCCATTCATCATGGGTAAAACTCTAGATGGAAAAGTTCCTATTTTACCATCCACTATAAGAAGAGGTACAGTTCTGAACACCTCTGTTGCTTTTGATTCACCATCTGTAATGAGTAAGATCCTTACACCACCACATACACATGTTACACATACTGCTACTACTGCTGAATCTGAAATTTCTTCTGAAACTCATGATGTTACTTCTACTATGCTTGATGAGAGTCGTTCATTAGGTCCTTTCCTAGATGCTACAATTGCTAGAACTATAATGGGAAACACTGAAACTCCTAATCAAGACACTACTACACATGTTAGTTAACCTGAGTCTAGAGAGAGCTATGATATTAATGACGGTTATATTCAAATGACTAATGAATTTATTGAAGAATGACAAAACACACATGGTGCAAGTGCTATTAAGAGTCTTCTTGAGAGACGTACTATTAGACCTAAACTATTTCCTGATGCTAAGTTTGCCACATCTCCCATAAACATTAAAGATAAGGATTATGATTTCTCTCTTGATTTATCCTATATAAACATTGTTGAGAAAGAACCTTTTTATGGGACTAAAAATGAAAGTGTTGTTGCACATATGACTGATCTCTCTACTATGAGTGGCTTATTTTCTAATGATATTAAGATGCGCACCTACTTTGTTGCTCAATTTTTCCCTTTTTCATCGAAAGGAGAGGCTAAAGCTTGGTTTAATAATTTACATCTTGGATCCATTGATAGCCCTGATTGCTTGATTGCTACTTTCTTTTAGAAATATTTCCCTCCTAGTGCTCGACATGCCATTTTGTAGAAACTTTTTGATTTTAAATAGGGACAAAAGGAGAAATTGCCTGAATCATGGGCAAGGTTTTGTGCTTTAATTCATGCACATCCTGGATGTCCATTACCTAAAAATGAGCTTCTTGATATATACTATAATGGACTAACTTATGAATCTAGGACATACCTGGATAGTTGTGCTCATTTTTTTAGGAAAATAACTCCCGAAGAATCTGAGGAAGTAATGGCTAAAATAAGCAAGAATTATGATGATTGGACTACATCTGAGCCAACTACACCTGAGTCAACGACACCTAAACACATTGTGCTAGAGCCAACTCCAACACCAACAGGCAAGAAGAGAGGAGTGATTGAACTAAATGATGAAGTGATGAAAGAAGCTAAGAAATGTCTTAAGAAGAAGGGTATTAAATCTGAAGATGTAAAGAATTTACCTCCTATAGAAGAATTATGTAAGGCAACCTCCTACTCATCCACTATTGAGTTACAATCTCTCCAACATTTTGATCAAGGTGATATTCCTTATTCTAAACCTCCTGATCAATGTAACATCTCAAAAATATTAACGAGGATATCAATTTCTAATCAACCAAAATTAGGGTTAACAAAATATTTTAATGCTTAAACCTTATATAAATGCATGTGTGTTATGAATGTTGTATGAACGCTTGCAATGCCATGTTTGCTTGTTGTAAGTGATGAGAATTGGTTTAAAGATCAAAACCATATCATCTAGGTCAAGTCCAAACTAGATAAAAACAAAAGAAAATCAATATATGAAGCATATGACCTAATCGTCATTTTTGCAAAAGTTAACACCTAGCTCACTTTGAGCATCTCTAGCAAATGATTTCAAATAGAAATAATTCCCTTTCTTTTCTCACCTTGCTAGACCAAGTGACACTGAAAACAATGGAGCTTTCAAAACTTGCAGAAACATTTCCAAATGCATTTGAGAGGCAATTCAAAATTGAATCTATCTTATGCATCAAGATAGCCATTTTTGGAAAAACATCAAAACCTTCACCACTTAGAAAACCCTTGCACCCAGAGACTACCAAGCTTATGGCCAGCACAACCACCAAAAATAACTTGAAAATTTTAAGTTTAGTTCTTGCGGAAATTAAATCAAGCACTTAGTGATCATAGAACAACCTTACCAACTATTCACTGTTTTGATCAACCTTGTGATCATATATGTGACCTCACCGAGCCTCTACGAAGTGCCCTTAACTCTCCTAGCACCAGCCCGTAGAATTGAGATCATCTCACTCGCCATTGTGACCAGTAGAAATGGTACCCGAGCTCACCCATGTCACCCCGACGCGGACACACTGCCACACGCCACGCCGCCCTCGCCCATGATGTCTAGGAGGTAGCCGTGACCTTACCGCCCCTGCCTGTGCATGCCTAGACCAACGATCGCCCGTGGAGATGCCAGTGCAGCCGCACCCATTTAACACTCGACCATGCCGATCGCCGCGCCAGAGCATCGAGAAATTCCACGCAAACACGCCGCGCCTCGCTCTCTCCTTGTGCCAATAAGTTCGCCCCAATTCCAGCAATCTTCCAGACATGATCGTTTGACCCCCGTGTGCTCCGTGACCACCGTACGCCATGATAAACACCGACGGTACCGCCACAGAGCATGGACGTTCCCGACCGACTGACACCGCGCCTCGCCGTCCACTATGCGCATGATGACCGCCATGAAGCCCTGCGTCGACCTACACCCTTGGACATGCCGATAGCTTCCTGTAACAACATCGCCGACGAGCCCGAGCCATGCCACCATGCCACTATCGCTGTAGTATAAATAGATCGCCCCAGCCTCAAAACGCACACCATTCCACTCCCCTCTCACCTAGCAATCTCTTTGACCCGTCCCTAGAGCAAGGCGAGCACCACATCCGCCGTAATTTCACCGGAGCCCGCCGCTGCAGTGGAGGAAAGGATCCAACACTAGGATCCGCCCCAGGAGCTATCGCGACCACCAATCGAACCGATGTCGTCGACTCACTCGTTTGGACACATCGTTGGACCTAGCTGGAGCCCTGGTAAGCCCCCGACGACCCCCGCCATAGCGCTAAGGTTAGCATCTCCGTGCCCCGTGCGACGGAGACGATGATGCGGAGCCGTCGATCATGGTCTAATTGTGCGGTCTAGATTGAAGAATACCGCTTCCTGTTTTGGTTAATAGCTGACATGTGGGACCAACCCTGGTGCATCCCGCCACGTGCGCGTCGCGTAGTTGGGCCAGCCCGTTAGTTTTCCCGCGCATAGCCCATAGATCTTAGGTTTCTTTTATTTCAAAATCCTACACTTTAGGTAAATTTGAAAATCAATTCAAAAAGATTCAATGGACCAAATTGAATGAATCCAATTTTGTTAGAAAGGATTTGAAAATCTCTAAACACTCCTATTGGATTCAAATAGTTTGAACCTACAAATCACCCACAGTAAAAATAACAAGACAGTAACTTTTACAACTTCAAATATTTTTCGAAAATCAACCATAAATGCTTTTGAGTTGATTCCAACTCTGAAAAATCACATTGGCCATGATCTATATGAATATGTAATAATATATAGTTTTACATGCAGTAGTCCTGGACCAAAAAATAAAGAATGTCTTTCTAGTCACATAAATATTATTAAATGGCAATGTTAAACTTTGCAATTTAGGTCAACCACTTTAAATCACATTCCCAAATATTGGAATATGGGGTGATGACATGTGTCAATATGATCCCATATTTGAATTGGAGAATATTAAATCTTAAGTAACTTTTGAATGAGTAGAAATTACTTTTCTAAGATAAGACAAATAAAATCTTGTCACCCTTTCCTTGTAATGATAGAGATGATGCTAGATCATATAGTGTGACTCTTGGTGTGTTAAATAGAAGTAGTTAAGTATTGTTTGGTGATTGTGTACCTCGTATTTATTTATAGACGCTAGTATCAACCTGGGGTACGGGGAAGAGGAGTTCTACGAAGAAGACGAAGATAACTACGACCACCTTACCAACCAAGGCAAGCAAGCTAAGCTAAACCATGCAAGCTAAACCATGCGAGCTACAATTGTGATACCACTTTGATTATACCAACTCCCATTTTTACTTGCGATCTTTATCTTTTCTCCCTTTTATCAAAGTTACTCTGTAGTTAATTAATTGGTGATTAGTGGAAAATTAGGAACGATGTCATCAAGAGCATGGAACTTGATGAAGGTAGTTACACTTGATTAGCCCCCTCAACAGTGACACCCTCAATGATAGATGCTAGTTCTAAACTAATCTTGATCACTATAGATGGGAACACTTGAAGAAACTGATTATGAAAACCTTGGAATGATGAGTCATTTTATTGAAATGTTTTGTCATGTGTTATGGAACACAATGAGATGAGGATGAAATTGAATGGAGTAGGTGACCTGACTTTGATAAAAAATGATGGTTGGGTTCGGATGCGATACCAATCCAATTTTACCGAACAACCACAATACCTGAGTTTGGGTAGAGCTTAACTGGAAGTTTATGTGTCTTAGTATGGGTTCCCTCGTGGAACGAGGTGAGCTGAGGCTACCTTGTGAAAATGAATGTCCACCTATGCAGTTCCCAGGATGACAGATGGTCATGGTTGGGAGGCCAAACTCATAGGGAAGGTGCCTATACTAGGGTGTGTAATTGAAAGGTTAGGATTGATTATCCACATACCATGTGTGATGATTCTGGGTTATCCCTGACGGATGTATTGAATGTTGTGGTGAAAGTGTACCACCTCTGGAGAGTGTCAAACTATTCGAATATCCACATCCACGGTCATGGACAGTTGGGTGGCCATACTGTTCCGCTGTCAGATGTTTTCAAAATGACTTGTGACTTGAAGTAGGACTTTGACTTGATCCCACAAGGTTGTGGATATGAAACTAGGTTCCCACTTGAGTAATCTAGACAACTAAAGTTAGGTCTTCACTACTAAGTACCTCTGAAATAAAATTGGTTATTGCAAACAAACCTAAAGCTTAGGATTCCTACTAGAATGGTCTTACTGCTTTAGTGATAGTTTGCGAGTACTTTAAAAGTACTCATGGCTTTATCCCTGGCTATTCCCATGGTCAGACTACGAAGGAGAGTACGAGGAGGATGGACAGCAGGACCCCTTTGATAACTAGGATCATCTCCCATCGTCAGCATTTCCTGTGACCATGAAGATGGAGCCTCTACTACGCTACTATTATTCCCCTGCTATGATGTGTATTCAGACTTGATCACCAGATCAACTATTTTTAAGACTATTATGGTTTGTAATGGATGATGTACTATGCTACCTATTCTGTTATGTATCGCAAAAATAGTAATCTTGGGATTGAGATGTATGGCATAATAGGCATCTGGGATTAAAAATTCGGGTGTTTACAATCAATGCTTAGAAGAATTTGATATTTTTATTGTTAAGCAAGATAATTTTAATAAGAGAGTGCAAAATCATTTAATGGAAAACTCTAGAGCTATTAATGAGTTTAAAGATATTGTTGAAAGAACCTCCAATGATGTTAAAATGCTTGTTAAACATTTCCAAATGGTTCAAACTCAAATTGATCAACTTGCTAAAGTACAAAAAGATTTGCTAGTTAATGCTTCTGGAGAAAAAAATGCTTATGAAATTAGAACTAGGAGTGGAGCTGCCACTCAAGATCCTTTATATCCTGAGGGACATCCTAAAAGAGTTGAGAAAGATTCTCAACAAGATGAAAATATTGGTACTTATTCTAAGAGAAAGAGAAAGAAACATAAAACGGTTGTAGAATCTTCTGAATCTGCTATAGATCCTAATAGTATACCTGTCTCTGATGCTGAAACTGAAAGTGGTAATGATAAAAATGATGCTCCTGATAAGGAAGAAATTGAAGATGAACCTGAGAGGCACACTAAGAATACTAAGTACACTAAGGAAGATTTTGTTGCTAATAAACATGGTAGTGAAAGAGAGCCTTGGGTTCAAAAACCAATGCCTTTCCCTGATATGAAACACAAGTCAAAGGAAGAAGAACACTATAACAAGTTTTGTGAGTGGATGAGACCTTTATTTTTGCAAATTACATTGACTGGCGCTATTAAATTGCCTCCTTATTCAAAGTATATGAAGGATATTGTTTCTAATAAAAGGAAGATTCCTAATGAGGAAATTTCTAATATCTTGATAATTATTCCTCAATGGTAAGGCTCCAAAGAAACTTGGGGATACAAGGATTCTAACTATTCCTTGCTCTATTAAAAATAATTATGTTAGAACTACTTTGTGTGATTTGGGAGCAGGAGTTAGTGTTATGCCTTTTTCACTCTATAAGAGACATCAACTGGAAAAATTAATACCAACTGATATATCTTTGCAAATGGATGATAAGTCTACTACTATTCATGTTGGTATATGTGAGGATTTTCCTGTTCAAGTGTCTCATAATTGTTTGATACTAACTGATTTTGTTGTGCTTGAAATGCCTTAAGATGATCATATGTCTATGTAACATCCCAGCATTAGAGCTTAGAAATAAGCTGAACCCAGATGTGTGCATTGCATTCATGCATAGAAAATCCGAATAATTTTCGTGCTTTTAAATAAAAACTTGTCAAAGTGATTGAAGCTTCTCTTAACTTGATGGAATTGAAGTAGATCATCAAGTTGACTGCGATAAGTTTCAATATGACCTTTGTTAAAAACTTATTTTGGGTAAGGCGGATTTGACCTAAGGATAGATCAAATGTAATAAAAGTTAAAACCCTAATACATGACTTAATGGATTATATTTGATCCTTAGGTGATCATATCCTACTATTCATTACACAACTCATGAATACCAAGTTATAAACATAACTTAAGTAATAGGAATAGAACAACTAAATCTTGATCAATCTTAATCTCATATACTTATACCATAAGTATCATGGTAATACAACCCTAACTCTTAGTTGTATTGAGTAGGAGAGAAACCAAGTAAATATCATTCACCATATATCTTTCTTTTCATATCAATCCTTATCATCTCTATTGAATCTTATTCTAAAATCTGTTGTTCATCAATGTTGAGTAATCAACTATTGATTCACCAATTCCTAACCTAAGCCATTAATAATTAAAGGATTATAATGATGATGCTTTAGCCACCAATATTGAATGCTTATATCATGTATAAGTGACATTGGTGAATAGAACATGATTGAACCCTAGTATAGCAATGTTATTCTAGGTTAGCCATGACAAGCCATATTAATATAATGTGAGGTTGGAATATAAGATACTAGAGCGAAGTATATATAAGATAAAATGATTATGATGATGTTAGAGCAACATTGGATTAAAGAAGTAGTATTTTACTCTTTGGGAATACTAAGCACTTGAGGTGAAGTAGGATTTGATGTATACATCTATTGAAATGATATTAGTGAAGGATGATAAGGGAAGAGCATGAATGGAAGTAACTGTAAAACAATTGTTGGATGGGAGGTTATCAGCAGTAGAGTAGTTTGATATAACCAAGTATAGATATGATAAGATTATGAACGCTTCAGTGTCAAGCTCATTGGAATTATAAATGGAATTAGAAAAATAAAAGGTGGATAAGAATATTCTTGTGAAGTAAAGCTCCTCATGTTAACACATGATGAGGGATAGGAAGAAGTAGTATATCTAGGAAAGGAATTCCTTAATTATAAGTCCAGGATTATTGAAGTATGAGAGATAGAAATTCTGGATCAAATCTAAAACTTAAATCTCTAACCAAACAGAGTATCCATTTCATCTGGTTGATCTATCATCTTATTTACACAAAACTTCATAGGAATATTTTGCTATAGCAAAGACAATATGTTTAGCCTTAATATTAATATAGTCTTTAATAAGTTTATGAATATAAGATAAAAAAATTCATATCAAATTCCTTACAAATAATAATAAGAAAAGTATATAAATCAAGAAAATAAAGAAACTATAGCACTATATAATAAAAGTTCACAAATTGATTCTTAATAACTTTCTTGTTGCTGCAAGTATTCAGTAAATAAACCCTATATGGAAATTTAAATCAAATGATCAAATTAAAAATCTGAAAACAGAAAATAGAAATAGGAAGGTATAAAAAAAAAGAGATAGTTAGTAAAATGCAGCCCACAGCCCATTTCCTTCGCCCTATCTATCGCTCACCCGCACCACACTACAGCCCACCTGGCCCAAGCTGGCCCACGACCGGCCCAGTAACCCTTCATTCCTTTTCTTCCTTTCTTCTTCGTTCAGACAGAAGGCCGTCGGGGAGAGGCAGCTGCGTTGCGCCGCCGGAGCCGTCCACCGTCGCCGTGATAACCGCCGTGCCCTAAGATGCGAGCCACCGCTCTTTGAGTCTATAAGGACCCCATAACCGTAGAGAACGAACTCCAATTCCTTTCTCCCTCATTTCCCCTTATCCACTGGAAACCGAGCTCGCCGGAGATCATCTTCCTCGCCGTCCCCGACTACCCTACGACCAACGGAGGACACCAACATGCTCACCGTGCTCTTCTTGTTCATCTTCGACAAATCACGCAAGACGGCGCAACCCCAATCGACGGGATCGAAGTGTCTACCGCCGCCAGACGTAGCCATTCATCATTGATTGCCACCGTCTCAAACCTCCTCTGCCCTCTTCGACACGCTCTTCCGAATCCTGGTGAGCTAGCGGTACTCGCGGACTTCTCCGATTCGTCTCTAACCCTCTCTGTTGACTTTCCCACCAGGGCGTTTTCCTACCGCCGTCTGGGCTCACCGGAGCTAAGGATCCGGTGACCATTTTGAGCGGAGCGGCCACAGTTCGAACCAGCGAACTCTTCCGCATTGAAACCACCTACCCATAGCCTCGCACAATCACCAAATAGCCGAAATCAAACTTGATCTAAGAAGATCAGTTTGTCTGACGTCACCGTGAGGTCACGCTGATGTCATCGTTGACCAAGTCCACCCTGTTGACTGGTCCACGCCAGCGTGGCACACCAACGTGGCCCTGATCCCCACCTGTCTGCTACTTGGGGTATACCCTATCTAAGTAAGAAAAGTATTTCCTGTTTAGGAATTAGATAAAACAATATTAATTCAAATATAATAAAATGATTAAATCTTATTTCATTAATAACTTTTGTTTTATAAATCAGAAAAATGTGTATAATATATGAAAATTTGTAGAAAAATAAAATCTATAGCTTAAAAATATTATTAAACATTCTTATGTTAACCACTTAAATAATTA
Source organism: Avena sativa (assembly GCA_916181665.1). NCBI lineage: Eukaryota > Viridiplantae > Streptophyta > Magnoliopsida > Poales > Poaceae > Avena > Avena sativa. Next base: position 64,632,244 of record OV702279.1, read on the forward strand.
ATATTTAATAAAGGTTTAATAAATAATAAAACTTTGATTATTCATATTTTAATAATGGTAAATATTAAAAATATAAATATAATACCAAAAATTATAGAAAAATAAGAACTATATTAAAAATTATAATCATGCATTATTATTTCACTTAATTAAATATTTAATATTTATTAAGTGTTTATAAAGTATTAAACATTGTAGAAATCATATCTTATTATTTATAAATCATAAAAATAAGTGTAACATACCAACATGATCACAAAAATAATACCTATATGTTAAAAATATAATATTCCACTTTTAAGTTAATTAAAATTTTGAACACTTTAACAACTTGAATTTAAACCCTTTCCTTAATTAATAATTCATATAAAGGTCAATAAAATTTGTTAATAAATCTAAAAATTAGTCAATTGAGTCTCCAAGAATACTTATAGAAGAATCCTTATCCAATCTAAAATCTCCAAGAATATATCTAACCATTTATGTAGATTATTTTATAAAAGAATCCTTATCCAGTCTAAAATCTCCAAGAATAATTATGATGAGATAAAACCCATTCCTTTACTTTAACCGCAAGTTTATAAACAAATCAAAACACTATAGTGAGTCATAAGTAGTAAATATTATTGTTTATTTATTCACAAACCTTAACCACACCCTTATAGGAGATAAATCCCTTTATACATTTATAATTTAAAGAAACCACTACCAAATAAAAGTAATACCATTCTTAAATAACTTTAAAGAAACATTATGAAGTGAAAAAGGTATAAGTATAATAAGCATTACACCTAAAGTCCATATATGTTTTAATGTTAACTTTAGGCTACCAGAATTTAAGTATAATGCTAAAAACTTTATTATGTGATTTATAGTTAACTTTGGTCTATTATAATTAATCCATAAAGAATCTCAAATCCAAGATATTCAAGTAAGCACAAACAACCTTGGCCACATTTGATTAACCATAAATATTGCTTAGACCTTAGAAAAAAATAATTTCTTCAAATGTTATTCTTTTTGCCACTTCAAACATCAAATGACAATTAATAATAGTCACATTGCATTAAGCTTTACTATTATACTTAGGATTGTTAACACTTAAGTTCCTTGTAAATGTCATTACTTGCAAAGTAAAACTTGAACATAAGATCATTCTCATATAAGCAGTCCTTGAGTAGAACATCTCGTTAGTATATCTTATTGTTGTATGCCATTATGTTTACATATTGTTTCACACACACTCACAAGCCTTAATAAGAAACACAAGTATGAAACTTATCTAAAAAGGACAACACATTCTAAAGTAACCATTTGCAGTATCCAAACCCTAGAACAACGTTACCCCAGGATTCGAGTTTATCAACTTGCATTACATTACTTATGCATAAAAGCATCTTTCTTCTTTAAACATTAGTCCTTACCGGACCAATGATGCCGATTTCAGATATTGGATCTTATAATGTCTTCAAGATCGTGAGTTGATAATCTTGCAATCACACAAGGCAAGTTCACACTTTCTCATGTCCTTTGATTATTTTTTGTAAAGTATTTTGCAAATACAATGTTGTCATCACCTGCATTTGAAAAAGGTCCGAAAACACTATTTTCATAATAATGTGATTATAGGTTATTTACCATGAGGTAATAACCTACTATGAAAGTTTTGGTGGTAAAGGAACATATTATCTAGGACTTAACAACCAATGTCGCCAGTGATTCTTGCACCGTATATCACGCGTTAACCATGAGATTTGGAATGGGACAGAGAAGTCAGCTGTATCTTCTTCCTCTCGCATGTAGCCGAATGTGCAGGTCGTGGATATGATCACTCATAGCGTGCATATTAATTGGTAATTCGTAGAGGATACGCAGCATATGGGTGGGAACCCTCAACGTCGCACGATAGTTCTGGCATCTAACGGTCTATACAAACCATTGCCGTAATTCAATATGTGGGCATGGTGTACACCAAGGAGGCATGCGGGCTCGCGAAGGGGCAGTGATTGGCTTGGATCTTAGACTGGGCCCCATACCAAGGAAGTATGGACAAGGTCATGACTTGGTTGTGCAACAAGGCTAAGGTCTCTCATGGGTAAAGTAACGCACCTCTGCATAGTGTAAGAACTGTAACTTGTTACTCCCTGTTCCAGGAAGGAGCTGCGAACGCGGCGGGAAAGGAACTCCATGAAAGTTCTGGTAAACCCGTGAAGGCTGACGGAGATAGCTTTTTAGAATAAAAGCAACCTTTGAAGAAATGTTTACGAAAACTTGCATGGCCTACGACCTATGGTCTGTGGTTGTAGATATAGTGCATCAAACAGTCCTTTTCTAGTGCACTTGCTGAGTACGCTAGTACTCAACGTATCTTCTAAACCCTTTCTAGGTTCTGAAGCCAGTATAGACGATGTCTACATCAAGTTATGCTCCAGGAATCATCACCAGAATCTAAAGTTCTCCAATGAAGTCAAGAAAGTCAACATATACATCAACTCAAGTGAAGACGAAGTTACTGATTAGATAGGAACATAATCTCTAGCCATAGAACCTATTTCTATAGCGTATTATAACAGCATCAATGCTAGACCATTAGTTAAATTACTAGTCTTAATAGTATGATAGTTTTTGAGTTGTTTATTTCTGATTCTTCTTTGTAAGAAGATTCTTTCTCTCTCTTTAACCTAGAGTGTTCTCTGGATCTTGTGTAAAGAGTTGAGTTGTAACCTATAGTCATGTCTTGGACCTGCTGTGTTTCTGTTGTACCACTCTAAGGGATGTAATACTAGTGAACGGTGTTTCATTGGTGTTATATCAACGACTATAGTGTACTACCTCATGCAGTGGTATGCTGGGTCACCGCAGCTGGTATCAAAGCATATGCTTTGACCTTAGGATTGAAACCCTTTTAGGAAGATCTGTTGTAACATCCCAGATTTTATATTAGGATGTTATTAGTTCCATGCATCATCCTTGCATCATTGCATTCTACAAATGGATTTTTACAACAAGTCCAAAACACCTAAACCTAGCAAAACCCTAGAAGTGTTTTGCCATTTGTAAGCATTATTATAGTGGTCAAGTTTGACCCTTCTAAAAACCTTGTAAAACATTAAACTATGTCCCTAGGTTGACCACCTTAATTTTATAAAAATTTAGATACAATTTTCTTCAAGATTGGACTTAGTTTGCAAAAGTTATTTAGGTTTACTAAAACAGAAAAAGGAAAAATGTTAAAAGAAAAAAAAGGGGCAGCAACTAACCTAGCTGGGCCGGCTCGCCAGCCCACCCCGCCCCCAGCGCCCGCGCAGCAGCAAACACGCCAGCGCTCGCCAGCCCACTTTCTCCTCCACCACAGACACGCGGGGCCCACCCGTCATCACCTTCCTCCCCACGGAAACCGCGCGCCGTCGTCGGGTCAACCTCGCCGAAGAAGGTTCGGAGCCCTCCCTTGATCCTTCCTCTCTCTAGAGATTCCCCTTCCACCACTGATTCTAGCTGCGTGCTTTTCCCCTTCTCTCTCGCAGGAAATTGCCCGCGATTGCACGCCGGAGCATCGCCGGAGACGGAGGAGATCAGCAGGTCGCCGCTGACAGCCGAGGAAGCAAGGGGAGACGACAAGGACGCGCGCGTGACCGCGAGAGCCAGGCGAACCTCGTCGACCTCGCCGCTGTTCCAGGGAACCGCCGGAGCGCCGCCACCCGTCGACCACTGACGCCGCCACCGCTCTCCACCGTCGCCGCCACCGCCTGTAAGCCGCGCTGCCCCTAACCGTTCGATCCTCCATCTGTGGCTAGGATTAGAAGGAGACCCGAAGGGGTACGCGCCTATCACACGCCGCCGCGTGGAAAGCGCGTCGTCGCCGCGCCGCGTCACCCGCCTGGCCAGCTGGCCCAACCAGAAGCCGCCACTTGGCGCGATCTGAGCTAGGGTTAGGCTAGATTGTTTTGATTTTTGCAGATTAAGTTTAATATTGCGAAAATCATAGAAAAATAACTACTTGGCCAATTTTAGCTTATGATATACCGTTGGATTCCTAATTTTGAGTAGAATTCAAATCTGCAATAATATCCCAGGTTCACAGTAAGGTTTTAGGTGTAGATTTTAATCATTAGATTAGAGTGTTTATTCTATAGAAAAATAATTAAAATTCGATTTCAATTGATTCTTGTTGCAATAACTTTGTTTCCACAATACCTACTGATCCAAATCATTAAGCTTTGCTTAGGATCAATAGATCTAACTTGGGGCTAATTAGACGTTTGAGCTCCTTTAAACCTAGGAATTGTTTTAGTGATTCAATTAGATCTAAATCTTTGGGAAATCAATTCTAGTGACACCCTTACACTATCACAACCCAAACTTGCTACCTTGGTCAATTTAGAAGAACCAAACTTGCTTAAATACCATGTTGCATGCATGCATGATTTCCTCTGTGATATGTTTTGAACAAGTTGTGATCAGATCTATGTTTGTGATTCGTTAGATTGTTCGGAATGCGCTAAGGAGTGCTATTGTATAGAGTGCTGCTCGGATCAAGGCAAGTTACACCACTTGTTCATAATTTTGTCCCAGTTTTAATTCTATGCATGTGATCTTCAAATTCTGTAGTATGCATGTGTAGGATGTTCTAGTATAATTTTTCCTTAGTATTAATTTGCAAGTGCGATAATTTTGTAGTATGTCATGAGTAGCTCTATACTTAGGATTTACCATCCTAATAGGTTACCCCTGTTTTTGCTAAGTATTGCCTGCTATGCTATATATACAAAGTACCGTTGGGGGGTTCGAAAGACAAAGAATTTTTCTAAGTATAAAGGCTCTCTAGAGCAAACTTTTCTTCTCAAATCCACTTCAAAATAAAACTAAGTTTTCTTCTGGGCGGAATGGTTGTCGGGACAACGACTGAGATTTTGGTGGAGGACGGCCGCCCAGGAATCAAAGAAGTCTGCCATGTTTCAGAATTCAGAAGCTTCCAGTGCAACCACAATACATTATGGGATCTGTCTTGGCCTAGTACTTAGTGGGAAACCTCACCTGGGTACCAACATTTGGAAGTTCTTGGCATGGTTGGATCCGGAAGGTAGAGGGGCTACTAAGGGAAAGCCTCGCCATGGTATTGTCTGTAAAAGGACTTGATCGTGGATTGTGGGTAAAGTGCACAAACTCTCGAGAGTATTGTAATCTGATCGATCAGCCGTGTTCACGGAAACAGAACAACATTGAGCATCTGAAGGATGGAGCCTCTGAAGGATCTTCCTCTCTCTTTTCTAAAAAAAAGTTTTGAAACCCCATGGCGTGCGTAATATCGCTAATGGGTGGGAATTTGGGAACTTGGTGTGTAATATCCAAGTGACGCTTGGTGCATAATATCCAAGTGTTTGGTTGTTTGGACACTTGGTGCGTAATATCCTCGTGTGCCACTCGACCTTATTTTTATCTAAGCAAATGTTTACAAAGTAGGACAATCCTCTCTTCTTCTCTCTACTTAAGAAAAACTAGCTTTGAGCAAATGAACTCTACAGCCTATAACAGCCTTGCATGTAGAGATAGTCTTTTCTCTCCTTGGTGTAATTTGCCAATACATTCAAAGTATTGACCCAACTTGTTTGCTGCACGTCTTATGTGCAGAATCCCAAGATTGAAAGGTGCGTAGGGATCGTGGGTCTACACTCGACAAGCCTGGGGCGTTGATGGACTCATGCTGCTTTTATGTTTCCGCTGTTATTTGAGCTAGCATAATGCTAAGAAATTTTTGTAATAAATTCATACTCTGGATTCTCCGTATAATAAAGACTTTGTGTTTTACATGATATTTCATCGACTGTGAGTGCTAGCTATTGATCCAGGGACTAGCATGTTAATCACAGGGACTTAGGATCCTTATCGATCCGAGGTCACTACATCTGTAGGTTGGATAGTGACTATAGGAGCCATCTTATCTAAACCAAATGATCTTATGACTTGTGATGAGTATCCACTTGAGGATAACTTTGTCACACCTAAGTCACATGCTTAAGTCATTCTTTCTTAGGAGTAATTATTTATCTTTTCTCAAGTATAGTGATCTTTAGTGTCTTCCGAGGGAGACATAAACCACCAAGATACTTTAGGAAAGTGTAAGACATCAATTGAAGTAGTCTTAATGGTGTAGCCTAATCCTAGAATTTAAGTAAGAATAGTAAAATCTTAGTGTCAGTTGATAACCAAAGACAACATGATGAATATCATTAGGATAAATGTTGATGTATTGAGTAGTAATCATGTGGGATTCAATTGAGAAATTCTACGTGATGAAGTGAAATTAGGTCAAGACTGAATGACAGTACAGTAAGAAGTAAAGTCATCATGAGGTGAGTAGCTCTTAAATCATGATGTATAGGTAGACATAACCAGATCATGGTGAGATTAGCGCCGAAACTATGATGTAGGTGTAAGTATGACAAGTACTTTGTGATTTATCTTGGAGTAGAAGTATGAAAATTACATGGCAGAGTTATGATAGATGTCATGGGTGCTAAAAATTTCTAATAATCTTTGGTTTAAGTTAACAAATAGAATCTTATTAGTCATTTGGAGAGATCATGTGAGGTTAGTTGGCTAATAAAGAAAGGTTGAACATAGTTAATCATTCCAAAGGTGAGACCAAAGGTTAGTCAAAACCAAATTGAGACCACTTTGCTTAATATTATCCTGTTGCACTTGAGCAATTTGGGTAAATATTGAGATAAAGAATAGTTTGACTCTATGTCCTAAGTATCACAATGTAAACCTATATGAGGAGGTGTCATATACTACACATCTAAGCCTGAATTCTAGGGATATTATACTCAACTACTATATTCCGGGCTTAGAGAATTGTGTGATTTATGTACCACATTTGGATTTATTTGTTTTTCTTGGATCTTCTTGATTGACTAGATATGTACATGAAGTTTGACTTGGTGTGCAAATGCATGTTGCAATATCTAGTTATTACTTGATGTTATAGACCAAGATAGAAACGGGAATTCGTGTAAGGGAGTGACGATTTTCAAAGACTAATATGAAGACTTACATGAAGAATGAAGCCAAGTGTAAGGAGTATCAACACAATTTTAAGGTTGAACCAAGCTTTGATGATTGCTAAAGAGCAATAAGAAGGAAGATTAATGTAGAACATGTATGGGGCAATAAGAAGTCATAAACTTAAGGTTCAATCAAAGTAAGTAATGTTGCTAAGAAGTTAATAAAATAATTGTACCAAGTTCATGGAGGCATCATGAATAAGTGCAAAGAAGTTTTGGAACCAAAATGGTATTCAAGTTCTGACAATTCAGAGAGAATGCCATAAGGATGTTAGAAACCATAGGGTAATACATACACCCTAGGATGGTTCGTAGCTGGTAAATATCCGCAGTTGGTACTTGATCCATAGTCGGTATTCTGATCCACAGTTGGTAATTTTTCGTAGTTGGTATTTGGTTAACTTAGTTAACCAGATCTTCTTAGAAGTTGCATAAAGAGCATAAAATTTGGCCTAACATAAGTAAGACACAAAGGTGTATAAAAATTGAAAGCGACCGTCTTTCGAGACTCTTTGCGAAAATTGACCTATCAAAGTGAAAATGTCCAAATAGTAAGTAGGACAAATAATGTTGAAAGATTCACATCGGAGATCCACAAATGTGTGGATACACCCTACAATATTTCATCAGACCCTAATTAGGCAGAGTATAATCTGGATAGGGAACAATATTCTATTTATAAAATTAAGAAATACTATATAGATAGTTTGAAGACCATTAGTAAATCCTAAGGGGGAGAGTAAACCTTAGAAATGAAGGTATTATTATCTGACTTTCCGAATAAAGGATGGAGAAGGACTAACCTACAACAACAAGCCTTATTTTCATAAGGTTAAAAGGAAGTCATTCTTATAAAAGTACTTAAGATAATAACAAAAGATTGTCTAATAGCCTAATAAGGTAAATGCTCGAAGTAATAAAATAGAATAGTCCTAACAAACTAATTATAAAAGAAACAATTATTAAGTGATCCTTCAGAGTTAACACAGCACATCCAATTGGACATGTGTAGAGAAATAAGAAATTCCAATGGGTTTGGACTAAATGTGTTCAAAACCAATATTCGGAAGGATTACCAGTACAAAGCAAAGATTAGTCTTTTGACCAAACTATTGACTAATAAAGTTTAAAACCTGTTTTAGTGAGACTTCCTAGACCTTACATAATATAGTAGGGAAGTTCGATGATCAAGTAAAGAAGTTGAATTAGGATACCTAATTCGGTTAAGGAACTAAAGAAAAGACCCAGATTGAGGATTTTGTAATAAGGATATATCCCTAAGGGACTAAAGTAAAAAGAATTTGGAGTATTGGAGACACCAAGTTAAATATTGTTGAGCATGATGAGGATTCAAGGAAAAGATTTGGATATGGGATATTACAATTATTTCCACTAAGGTTACCATGGAGTTGAGACCTATCGTAAACAATGCAAGATAATTCCTTACTCTGAAACATGAGAATATGCGAACTTCGAGGATGAAGTTTATTTTAAGGGGGAGAGTCTGTATCATCCCAGCATTAGAGCTTAGAAATAAGATGAACCCAGATGTGTGCATTGCATTCATGCATAGAAAATCCGACTAATTTTTGCGCTTTTAAATAAAAACTTGTCGAAGTGATTGAAGCTTCTCTTAACTTGATGGAATTGAAGTAGATAATCAAGTTGACTACGATAAGTTTCAATATGACCTTTGTTAAAACCTTATTTTGGATAAGGGGGATTTGACCTAAGGATAGATCAAATGTAATAAAAGTTAAAACCCTAATACATGACTTAATGGATTATATTTGATCCTTAGGTGATCATATCCTAGTATTCATTACACAACTCACGAATACCAAGTTATAAACATAACTTAAGTAATAGGAATGCAACAACTAAATCTTGATCTATCTTAATCTCATCTACTTATACCATAAGTATCATGGTAATACAACCCTAACTCTTAGTTGTATTGAGTAGGAAAGAAACCAAGTCAAGATCATTCACCATATATCTTTCTTTCCATATCAATCCTTATCATCTCTATTGAATCTTATTCTAAAATGTGTTGTTCATCAATGTTGAGTAATCAACTATTGATTCACAATTCTTAACCTAAGCCATAAATAATTAAAGGATTATAATGATGATGCTTTAGCCACCAATATTGAATGCTTATATCATGTATAAGTGACATTGGTGAATAGAACATGATTGAACCCTAGTATAGAAATGTTATTCTAGGTTAGCCATGACAAACCATATTAATATAATGTGAGGTTGGAGTATAAGATACTAGAGCGAAGTATATATAAGATAGAATGATTATGATGATGTTAGAGCAACACTGGATTAAATAAGTAGTATTTTCCTCTTTGGGAATACTAAGCACTTGAGGTGAAGTAGGATTTAATGTATACATCTATTGAAATGATATTAGTGAAGGATGATAAGGGAAGAGCATGAATGGAAGTAACTGTAAAACAATTGTTAGATGGGAGGTTATCAGCAGTAGAGTAGTTCTATATAACCAAGTATAGATATGAGAAGATTATGAAAGCTTCAGTGTCAAGCTCATTGGAATTATAAATGGAATTAGAAGAATAAAAGGTGGATAAGAATATACTTGTGAAGTAAAGCTCCTCATGTTAACACATGATGAGGGATAGGAAGAAGTAGTATATCTAGGAAAGGAATTCCTTAATTATAAGTCCATGATTATTGAAATATGAGAGATAGAAATTCTGGATCAAATCTAAAACTTAAATCTCTAACCAAACAGAGTATCCATTTCATCTGGTTGATCTATCATCTTATTTACACAAAACTTCATAGGAATATTTTCCTATAGCAAATCACTTAAACACATCTTTGTCATTTCCAACTATCATGATCACAAGTGCTTAGGAACTATCTTAATTAATTCTTCCTCATAAGTCATTCTAGAAAATAGCCTTATTATTTTAAAAAGAGTGACATGAATAATGATCACAAACATAAAGACAATATGTTTAGCCATTAATCTTTATTCACATCAACAGAGGAATATAAATATAGTAAGTGCCCCAAACCCTAGGGTAAACATTTACAATTAAAACCCTAACTCTTTTATTAGTTATAACAAAAAATATATATATCTTGTTATTCCCTAGATTCATGGGAGTAATAGTAATCATGTTAAATCCTTAGGATATTATGCATCAAATAATAATAAAGGATCACTATATAAAAGTTTCTTTAAGATTATAAATCAATAAGAATAAAAAACTCATGGATTAATATTAATACATTCTTTAATAAGTTTATGAATATAAGATAAATTAAATTCATATCAAAATGCCTTACAAATAATAATAAGAAAATTATATATATCCAGAAAATAAAGAAACTATAGCACTATATAATAAAAGTTGACAAATTGATTCTTAATAACTTTCTTGTTGCTGAAAGTATTCAGTAAATAAACCTTATAAGGAAATTTAAATAAAATGATCAAATTAAAAATCTGAAAACAAAATATAGAAAACAGAAAGGTATAAAAAAAAGAGATAGTCAGTAAAACGCAGGCCACATCCCATTTCCTTCACCCTATCTATCGCTCACCCCCACCACACTATAGCCTACCTGGCCCAAGCTAGACCACGACCGGCCCAGTACCCCTTCATTCCTTTTCTTTCTTTCTTCTTCGTTCAGATAGAAGGCCATCAGGGAGCAGCAGTCCCCGACTACCCTAGGACCAACGGAGGACACCAACATGCTCACCGTGCTCTTCTTGTTCATCTTTGACAAATCACGCAAGCCGACGCAACCCCAATCGATGGGATCGAAGTGTCTACCGCCGCCAAACGTCGCCGTTCATCGTCGATTGCCACCGTCTCAAACCTCCTCCGCCGTCTTCGACATGCTCTTCTGAATCCTGGTGAGCTACCGGTACTCGCGGACCTCTCCGATTCGTCTCTAACCCTCTCTGTCGACTTCACCACTAGGGCGTTTGCTGACCGTCGTCTAGGCTTGCCGGAGCTAAGGGTCCGGTGACCATTTTTGAGCGGAGCGGCCACAGTTCGAACCAGCAAATCCAAACCACCTACCCATAGCCTCGCACATTCACCAAATCGCCGAAATCGAACTTGATCTGAGAAGATCAGTTCGTATGACGTCATCGTGAGGTCACGCCGATGTCATCGTTGACCAAGTCCACCCTATTGACTGGTCCACGCCAGCGTGGCACACCAACGTGGCCCTGAGCCCCACCTGTCTGTGACTTGGGGTATACCCTGTCTAAGTAAGAAAAATATTTCCTGTTTAGGAATTAGATAAAACAATATTAATTCCAATATAATAAAATGATTAATCTTGTTTCATTAATAACTTTTTTTTATAAACCAGAAAAATGTGTATAATATATGAAAATTTGTAGAAAAATAAAATATATAACATAAAACTATTATTAAACATTATTATGTTAACCATTTAAATAAATAATATTTAATAAAGGTTTAATAAATAATAAAACTTTGATAATTCATATTTTAATAATGGTAAATATTAAAAATATAAATATAATACCAAAAAAATCTTAGAAAAATAAGAACTATATTACAAATTATAATCATGCATTATTATTTCACTTAATTAAATATTTAATATTTATTAAGTGTTTATAAAGTATTAAACATTGTAGAAATCATATCTTATTATTTATAAATCATAAATATTAAGTGTAACATACCAACATGATGACAAAAATAATACCTATATGTTAAAAATATAATATTCCTCTATTAAGTTAAATAAAAAATTCAAACACTTTAACAACTTGAATTTAAACCCTTTCCTTAATTAATAATTCATATAAAGGTAAATAAAATTTGTTAATAAATCTAAAAATTAGTTAATTGATTCTAAGAAATAGTATTAGTCTTAAATATTGGTAGTGTGCATTCAAAATGATTTAACACACTTTAAATACAGTTTTATTAAATTATCTCTCAACCATTGATGTAGATTATTTTATAAATGAATCCTTCTCCAATCTAAACTCTCCAATAATAATTATCATGAGATAAAACCCATTCCTTTACTTTAACCACAAGTTTATAAACAAATCAAAACACTATAGTGAGTCATAGTAGTAAATAATATTGTTTATTTATTCACAAACCTTAACCACACCCTTATAGGGAGATAAATCCCTTTATACATTTATAATGTAAATAAACCACTACCAAATAAAAGTAATACCATTCTTAAATAACTTTAAAGAAACATTATGAAGTGAAAAAGGTATAAGTATAATAAGCATTACACCTAAAGTCCATCTATGTTTTAAAGTTAACTTTAGCCTACCAGACTTTAAGTATAATGCTAAAAACTTTATTATGTATTTTATAGTTAACTTCGTTCTATTATAATTAAGCCATAAAGAATCTCAAATCCAAGATATTCAAGTAAGCACAAACATCCTTGACCACATTTGATTAACCAGAAAGATTGCTTAGACCTTAGAAAAAAATCTTTTTCTTCAAATGTTATTCTTTTTGCCACTTCAAACATCAAATGACAATTAATAATAATCATATTACATTAGGCTTTACTATTATACTTAGTATTGTTAACACTTAAGTTCCCTGTAAATGTCATTACTTGCAAAGTAAAACATGAACATAAGATAATTCTCATATAAGCAGTCCTTGAGTAGAACATCTCATTAGTATATCTTATTGTTGTATGCCATTATGTTTACATATTGTTTCACACACACTCACAAGCCTTAATAAGAAACACAAGTATGAAACTTATCTAAAAAGGACAACACATTCTAAAGTAACCATTTCCAGTATCGAAATCCTAGAACAACGTTACCCCGGGATTCGAGTTTATCAACTTGCATTACATTACTTATGCATAAAAGAATCTTGCTTATTTAAACATTAGTACTTACCGGACAAATGATGTTGATTTCAGATATTGGATCTTATATTGTCTTGAAGACCGTGAGTGCATAATCTTGCAATCACACAAGGCAAGTTCACACTTTCTCATGTCCTTTGATTATTTTCTGTAAAGTATTTTGCAAATCCAGTGTTGTCATCACCTGCATTTGAAAAAGGTCTGAAAACACTATTTCCATAATAATGTGATTATAGGTTATTTACCATGAGGTAATAACCTACTATGAAAGTTCCGGTGGTAAAGGAACATATTATCTAGGACTTAACAACCAATATCGCTAGTGATTCTTGCGCCGTATATCACGCATTAACCATGAGATTTGGAATGGGACAGAGAAGTCAGCTGTATCTTCTTCCTCTCGCATATAGCCGAATGTGCAGGTCGTGGCTGTTATCACTCATAACGTGCATATTAATTGGTAATTCGTAGAGGATATGCAGCATATGGGTGGGAAGCCTCAATGTCCCATGATAGTTCTGGAATCTAACGGTCTGTACAAACCATTGCCGTAATTCAATATGTGGGCATGGTGTACACCAAGGAGGCATGCGGGGTCGCGAAGGGGGCAGTGATTGGCTTGGATCTTAGACTGGGCCCCATACCAAGGAAGTATGGACAAGGTCATGACTTGGTTGTGTAACAAGGCTAAGATCTCTCATGGGTAAAGTAACGCACCTCTGCATAGTGTAAGAACTGTAACTTGTTACCCCCTGTTCCGGGAAGGAGCTGCGAACGCGATGGCAAAGGAACTCCATGAAAGTTCTGGTAAACCCATGAAGGCTGATGGACATAGCTTTTCAGAATAAAAGCAACCTTTGAAGAAATGTTTACAAAAACTTGCATGGCCTATGACCTATGGTTTGTGGCTGTAGATATAGTGCATCAAACACTCATTTTCTAGTGAACTTGATGAGTATGCTCGTACTCCACGTATCTTCTTAACCCTTGCTAGGTTCTGAAGCCAGTATAAACGATGTCTACATCAAGTTATGCTCCAGGAATCATCACCAGAATCTAAAGTTCTCCAATGAAGTCAAGAAAGTCAACATATACATCAACTCAAGTGAAGACGAAGTTACTGATTAGATAGGAACATAATCTCTAGCCATAGAACCTATTTCTACAGCGTATTGCAATAGCAGCAATGCTAGACCATTAGTTAAATTACTAGTCTTAATAGTATGATAGTTTTTGAGTTGTTTATTTCCGATTCTTCTTTGTAAGAAGATTCTTTCTCTCTCTTTAACCTAGAGTGTTCTCTGGATCTTGTGTAAAGAGTTGAGTTGTAACCTATAGTCATGTCTTGGACCTGCTGTGTATCTGTTGTACCGCTCTGAGGGATGTAATACTAGTGAACGGTGTTTCATTGGTGTTATATCAACGACTATAGTGTACTACATCATGCAGTGGTATGCTGGGTCACTGCAGTCTATTATTCTTGGGAGATCTTTTCTTAATACTGCAGGTGCTGTCATTAATTTTAATCAAGGAAAAGTAACTTTTAATGTTAATGACAAGGAGCATGCTGTTTATTTCCCCAAGAAAATTGATAAGATTTATGGCCTATATTCAATTGAAAATATTGAGCGCATCAAAGTTGGAGAAACATATTATGATTGGGACTATTGCTATCAAGACTGAGGTAACATAATCATTTAGTGAAATGCAAAGTTTTGTTTCATATAAAATTGTTTTGGTAACAATACTTGATCAACCTTGTTAACAAAGGGATTTTAATGAACAAAACAATGTTTTTACCATGGTTATCCTTGCTCACTTTTACTTTCTCTACTCCAATATTTGCCCTTCGTCTTGTTCGTATTTGTCTTGCTAGTAGCTTGCATATTAGAGTGTATTAGAACTTCTGTAGTTTTTGAAGGGATACGGGTAGGCTACACTAGCACAAATCAAAAAATTTCTACCGCGTAAACAAGGATTACTGTTGTCATAGATCACGGGATTACCACTAGACGCGCGGTTATGGAATTGAAAAATCACGTTGAGGTAGTGTAGATGTTCTACGTCTCCTCCTCGTCCTCGTCCCACGAGCATCTCCTCTTGCGCAGCTCATCCAAGTGCCACAGATGCAACACCTCCGAGGTATCCACACGTGCAGGGTGGAAGCGTCAGACGACGAACTGCTAGGTCCACGCGTGCAACACAGGCGTGAGGACTGGCGGCTGAGTGGAAAGGTCTAACCCTCGTCAGCTCGCCCTACCCTCTCTTATATAGGCGTCCCTATTGGGCTTCTACATTAGAAGCCCATTAGTAGCGTAAGCTTGGTCTAATTTGGATCTAATCCTCATTAGGCTTCCAGCCCCTTAAGTGTGTGACCCTATAGGTTCATATATGCATAGACATGACACGAATACATTTATTCTGTCAATAGTTGGTAGCGGCCTCTAGCAATACGTGCCAACTGCTAAACGCATACAAAGATCATATTGGACGATACATCACAAGGTTTAGTACATGTCTTTCCCTTTGCCTCACGATATTTGTCCTAGATCCAAGCTGACCTCCCTTTCTCGATACTGTGATTCGAAATCCCTTTACTAGGTTAACTCTTAAGCATATGTAACACGACCATGCATTTCTGGATCCGATCACTTGAGGGGCCTAGAGATATATCTCTCAAGTAGAGAGGGGAAAATCCCATCTTGATTTACCATGCCTTGCAGCAGGCTTCAGGACAAACCCGAAAGCTACCTTTATAACTACCCAGTTACGGAGTAGCGTTTGATAGACCCAAAGTAGGTCGATCCACATCTCAAGTACATGCGACAATCTCAGGTCTAAGGACAAAACGTACATGATGTGTAGAGAGAGAGCTGCAACTAATTGCCAGTCTCAAGTTGGGTCAGTCCAACCCCATGTTCATAACATGTGTACACATCATTGGTTTGACATCTCCATGTCTATGACTTGCGGAACATAGTCATCAACCAATCGATGTGCTAGTCTAATATTCACGTCTGTCCTCACATGAACTCCGACTAGGGACAACTATTAGATAACCATACAAGTATAGAGTTTCACAAAAAATTCACAAAATTGTCAATCAATACAAGTTGCCTGATATGGATATTCAAGGAACATTACAATAACTCATGGATACATAAGAAATATAACCATCTCTATGATTTCCTCTACGGCATATTTCCTTCAGTCTCCCACTTGCACTAGAGTCAATCTAGATTGTATCTAATACCTACTGCTCTTGTGTGCGCCTCATGTGCAGGCTGCGGGAGTGGCTTTGCAAAAGGATCAGCAAAATTTGAGTCCATATGTATTTTGCATATAATGACACTACCATCCTCAATGAACTCACGAATCTGATGGTAACGCATGCGAATATGTTTGTTCTTCTAGTGTTGTCTAGGATCCTTGTATTGTGCAATAGCACCATTGTTGTCACAATAAACGTCCATAGGATTGGACACGCCCTGAACCACACCAAGAGCGATCAGGAAATTCCTAATCCAAACAACTTCCTTTGAAGCCTCCGAGGCGGGAATATATTCAGCTTCTGTTGAAGAGGAGGCCACAGTATCTTGCTTGGAACTTTTCCAACTCACAGCACCACCATTCATGACAAACACATAACCAGATTTCGATCTGGAGTCATCTGAGTCGTTAAGGTAACCCGCATCTGTGTAACCCCTTACACTAAGTTCATCCTCACCTCCATAAATTAGGAACACATCCTTAGTCCTTTTCAAGTACTTAAGGATATTCTTTACCGCTGTCAAGTGACCTTCACCTGGATCAGCCTGGTATCTGCTCGTAACACTTAGAGCATAGGAAACATCTCGGCGAATACATATCATTGCATACATGATGGATCCAATAGACGAAGCATATGGAACCCTGCTCATGCGCTCACGCTCATCAGTAGTCGAAGGACACTGAGTCTTGCTGGGTTTTGTGCCGTGAGACATGGGCAAGAACCTCTTCTTAGCCTCTTCCATGCTGAACCGTTTCAACACTTTGTCAATGTATGTACTATGGCTTAATCCAATTAGCCTCCTTGATCTATATCTACATATCTTGATGCCCAGAATATATGCCTCTTATCCTAAGTCCTTCATTGAAAAACTATTTGTCAACGAGGTCTTAACAGACTCGAGCATAGGAATGTCATTTCCAATCAGCAATATGTCATCTACATATAAGATAAGAAATACCAGCGCTCTCCTACTTTCCTTCTTATAAACACAAGGTTCTTGTTCGTTTTTGATGAAGCCAAACTCCTTTACAAATTCATCAAATCGAATGTTCCAACTCCGAGATGCTTGATTCAGCCCATAAATAGACTTAAGAAGTTTGCATACCTTTCCAGCATTGTTTGGATCGATAAAACCTTCGGGCTGCATCATATACACGTCCTCAGTTAGGATTCCATTTAGGAAATCCGTCTTGACATCCATCTGCCATATTTCATGGTCGAAATGTGCATCAATTGCTAGAATAATCCATATAGATTTAAGCATCGCTACGGGAGAGAAAGTCTCGTCATAGTCAACTCCTTGAACTTGTTGAAAACCTTTTACAACTAGTCGAGCTTTATGGATGTGAACATTTCCATCCATATCAATCTTCTTATTATAGATCCATTTTCACTCGATGGCTTTAAAACCATCAAATAGGTCAACCAAGTTCCAAACTTGATTGTCTCCCATGGACTCTATCTCGGATCTCATGGTGATTAGCCATTTCTCAGAGTCTGGGTACACCATCGCTTACGGATAGGTCGTAGGCTCATCATTGTCTAACAATAATAATTCCCGCTCTTCGCGGAGCCTCACCGACCTTCATGGTTGTGGTGCTTCTATTGCCACGGGTTCCTCAACTTGTTCTGCTACAATAGCATCACTCACAGAAGCATCCCCGACTGGCTCATCTTGAACTTCTTCAAGTCGCACCGACCTTCCACTCGTTCCCTTTGTGAGAAACTCTTTTTCTACAAAAACACCTCTACGAGCGACAAACACTTTGCCCTCTTCTCGGTTGTAGAAGTAATACCCTAAGGTTTCCCTCGGATATCCCAAGAAAATGCACTTATCCGATTTGGGTGTTAGCTTGTCCGACTGAAGTCGCTTGACAAATGCATCACAACCCCAAATGTTTTGAAAAGACAAACTCGGATTCTTTCCAGTCCACATATCATATGGTGTCTTAACTACGGATTTAGATGGTACCCTATTAAGTGTGAAAGCTGCCATTTCTAGAGCGTAACCCCAAAATGATAATGGTAAATCCGACTAGCTCATCATCGATCGAACCATGTCCAACAAAGTTTGATTGCGTCATTCGGAGACCCGTTTCTTTGAGGCATTCCGGGCGGCGTAAGTTGTGGAACAATTCCGCAACTCTTAAGATGATCGCTAAATTCGTTACTCAAATATTCACCTCCACGATCATATTGCAAGGCCTTTATTTTCTTGCCACGTTGATTCTCTACCTCACTCTGAAACTCCTTGAACTTTTCAAAGGTTTCAGACTTATTCTTCATCAAGTAGACATAACCATATCTACTAAAATCATCAGTAAAAGTAATGAAGTAGTGATATCCTCCTATGGCTGTCGTGATCATTGGTCAACATACATCAGTATGTATGAGTTCCAACAAGTCTGTCGCTCTATCGGGTAAACCCGAAAAAGACGACTTGGTCATATTTCCAAGTAAACAAGCCTGACATGTCTAGTATGATTCAAAATAAAACGAAGTTAGAAGACAATCAACATGGAGCTTCTTCATGCGCTTTTCACTTATATGCCCCAAACGACAATGCCATAAATAGGTAGGACTCAAATCATTAGGCTGAAGCCTTTTAGCACTAACATTGTAAACAAATGCATCATCAAGATTTAAAATAAATAACCCATTCACAATGGGAGCATCAACCATAAACATAGCATTCTTTGAGATTACAGAACCATTGTTTGCACTCACGAATGAATAACCATCCCTCAAGAAACATGAAGGTGATAAAATGTTTCGACCCATACTTGGAATGTAATAACAATTATTCAACTCCATAATAAATCCTGACGGAAGGTGAAGTTGCATGACGCCGACGAACAATGCAACAACCCTTGATTTATTTCCGACGCAAAAATCCACTTTGCCTTTCTACACTTCACTAGTCCTTATTAGCCCCTACATCGAATTGCAAATATGAGCAACCGATCTGGTATCAAATACCCAAGAGTTAACATAAGAATCAGCGAGAAGAATGTCCACAACATTTACAACGAGCGTACCTAAGTGGGAAGTATTCTTACTTCCACTCTTCTTCAAAGAAGCCTGGTACTTTCTGCAATTTCTCTTCCAGTGGCCATGTTCATGACAAAAGAAGCACTTAGTGTCATCTGCAGGTCTTGCCTTTTGCTTGGGTGCAGGCTTAGGGATCGTATCCTTAGCCTTGCCCTTCTTCTTCCAAGAAGTACCCTTTTTCTTGAAGCTAGGCTTGTTCTGCATAGCCATCACATGGCTATGCCCTGCACACTTCTTCATGTCACTTTCTGCTGTTTTTAGCATCCCGCATAACTCATTAAGGCCCTTCTCCACCCATGCATATGGTAGTTCGAAATGAACTGACCATAGCTAGATGGAAGAGACACCAAAATGAAATCAATAGCCAACTCTTGGCCTAGTGGAAAACCAAGCTTTTCCAAAGTCTGACTGTAACCAACCATTTTGATCACATGGGGGCCTACACCAGCTCCCTCTGCCAGCTTGCATTCCACAAAGCACTTGGCGACATTGTACCTCTTAGTCCTAGCCTGAGTCTGGAACATGTCCCTAAGTGCGACGATCATATCGTATGCTTCCTGATCCTCAAACTTCTTTTGGAGTTCAGGTTCCATGCATGCAAGCATAAGACAACTAACCTCAAGAGAATCATCACATGCTCTCTTGTAGGCATACTTGAGGGCAGCAGATGCATTTTCAGAGGGTTCATCGGGGATTGGGGTATCCAGAACCGTTTCCTTTTTATCAGACCTGAGAACAATTCTCAAGTTACGGACCCAGTCCAAATAGTTTGTTCCATTTAGTTTATATTTGTCAAGAATTGAACGCAAAGAAAAAGGTGATGCAGTGTTCGATGACATTGATCTACAACAGAAAACATGCAAAATACTAAGCCATGTAACCATGAAAGAATAAAACATATTAAACAATTTAATATCATATACTCCCACTTAAATCAATATCCCTCTATTGATACTAAGTGATTCAAGATCCACAATTAACAAGTCGACTAGTGAGCTTTAGCATCATTGCAAGAAGACAAGGTAAATCGGTAAGCAACACTTGCTAATCATATCACATATGACTCTTGTTGTTCGGTGACATCTCTATGTCAAAACTAGGCGCCCAACCTTTATGCCCCAAGGTCCTTAACTGTTAAGATGACCTTGTCAAGTTTACCAACCCTTATGCGTGTAGGTATTCGATACAAACCCATCTAGCCAAGGAAAATTGTGGAACCCTAATTTCATAGGCCCACCAACAATTGTAAAGGGCCTAGGATGGTGAAAGGTTTGGTTGGGAGGGCATGGTTTAACTTAAATTTGTGAGGGATCGTTCTACTTCTATCATCTAAGCATGCATAGTAGTAAAACGCATAAGAATAACATTCACATAGATGTAACACAGTATGGCCCATTTTCTCATGGTGATCTCCATTTCCATAGAACCTGTCCACCATGATGATATCCATCTTAATGTTCCATGTGAGACATCCTCTAGGTGATGAGTCCTCCAAGAACTAATACAAGCTATTACTCCTAACATATAGTAATCAAAATTACATAGTATTAGGATCATCACAAGTTGGCACGCATGCCATTACAATTAATGACAACACATATGGCTCCAACCGTGTTGCCCTACTCACGACACGCAGGTCATTAAAAATTTCATACATGCATCACATACATATATGGGCCATACTGATCACATACATCCTGCAAAAACAAGTTATGCATAGAATCGCATTCTACCGGATAATGTGAACTCGCCGCACCTGGTTACCTTAACGAGATACAAAAGGATCTACGATTAAGGGGGGTCTAGGGGGTCTCCTCCTACGGGGTTCGAAGGGGCAGCGCCCCTCGCGGTATCTACACAATTTTCTTTAAGGATTTTGATCAGCAAATCAAATATACCATAAACCGACTATTGTTCCGATCTGATCTAACTCCTTAGATCACGCTACACTGATTTTAGATCTAGGTTCCGATTCGATCAATTATATTGATATTCGCGTGATTCAACAGGATTTATGTGTCACTGTCTACCCTGATGGAGGAAAGCGACCGGTAGGGGTAAGTCGTTCGACAAACTCAGAATCACGAACATGGAAAGCAAGATCATAGATCAATCCTGAACCATCGCCATATAAACGATCACATCATTCAGACCAATCTTCATATCAGCATATGCAAACACCCCGAACCTATAACTGAACAACATCGGCTCTGGTACCAATGAAGGGATACGGGTAGGCTACAATAACGCAAATCAATAAATTTCTACCGCGTAAACCAGGATTACTGTTGTCATAGATCATAGGATTACCACTAGACACGCGGTTGCGGAACTTGATGAAGCGCGTCGAGGCAGTGTAGATGTTCTACGTCTCCTCCTCATCCTCGTCCCACGAGAAGCTCCCCTTGTGCGGCTCGTCCAAGTGCCACAGATGCAGCACCTCCGAGGTATCCACACGTGCAGGGTGGAAGCGTCAGACGCAGGACTTCTAGGTCTACGCGTGCAACACATGCGTGAGTAGTGGTGGCTGAGTGGAAAGGTCTAACCCTGGTCAGCTCGCCCGACCCTCTCTTATATAGGCATCCCTAGTGGGCTTCTACATTAGCATCCCATTAGTAGCCTAAACCTAGTCTAATTTGGATCTAATCCTCATTAGGCTTCCAGCCCCTTAAGTGTGTGACCCTATAGGTTCATATACGCATAGACATGACACGAATACATTTATTCTGTCAATAGTTGGTAGCGGCCTCTTGCAAGACGTGCCAACTCCTAAAAGCATACAAAGATCATATCGGACGAACCATCACAAGGTTTAGTACATGTCTTTCCCTTTGCCTCACGATATTTGGTATAGCTCCAAGCTGACCTCCCTTTCTCGATATTGTGATCCGGAATCCATTTACTAGGTTAACTCTTAACCATATGTAGCATGACCATGCATTTCTGGATCCGATCACTCGAGGGGCCCAGAGATATCTCTCTCAAGTAGAGAGGGGCAAATCCCATCTTGATTGACCATGCCTTGCAGCATGCTTTAGGATAAACCCGAAAGCTACCTTTATAACTACCTAGTTACGGAGTAGCATCTGGTAGCCCCAAAGAAGGTCGATCAACATCTCAAGTACATGCGACAATCTTAGGTCTAAGGACAAAATGTACACGATGTGTAGAAAGAGATCTGCAACTAATTGCCAGTCTCAAGTTGGGTCAGTCCAACCCCATGTTCATAACATGTGTCCACATCATTGGTTTGACATCTCCATCTATGAATTGTGAAACATAGTCATCAACCAATCGATGTGATAGTCTAATATTCACGTGTGTCCTCACATGAACTCCAACTAGGGACATCTATTAGATAACCATACAAGTTTAAAGTTTCACAAACAATTCACATAATTGCCAATCAATACAAGTTGCCTGATATGGATATTCAAGGAACATTACAATAACTCATTGATACATAAGAAATATAATCATCTCTAGGATTGCCTCTAGGGCATATTTCCTTTAGTTTTAGTTTTGGTTTGCTTTTGCATCTTGCCAAAATCTTTTTCTGCGAGAAAATCATTTATAAAAACCTGAAAATTGCTCAAAAATAAAGTTTCTCAAAAAAATCCAGAAAATTCATATTATTTTTTACGCCACAAAAGAGGCACAGAGGTACCTGGAGTGACCCATGGGGGGCCCACCAGGCAGGCACACCACCTGGTGGCGTGGCCAGACCATGGGCATGCCTGGCCATGGTGTGGGCCACCCCTGGCCCTCCACCTATTCTCCCTCCCGCCACTTCACTCTCTCCCGAAAACACCGGAAAATTTCTCAAAGATCAAGTTCTTGCTGTTGTCGCTCCCGATTTTCGATCTCCTTGCTCAGCCCATCTTAGCTGCTGATTTTTGGAGGGATTGCTCTCCGGTATGTGCCTCCTCCGCTTGTCCAATTAGATTTTAGATTGGTGGATTATATTTTGAGTATTTTGCTACTGTAGGTGACAGGTTATGTGAGTTTGCATGTTTGTTATATGCTTAGAGAAATCATTTTGATGCATGTTTAGCCCTCTTTCAAGTCCCTATAGTATAGTAGTTCCCCATCATCTATTAGCTTGGAAATCACTTGGTTTGATGTTTGTCTAAAAATTTCAGAAAAGAAGATGTGTGAGTACCAGCTGAATCAACATGAATTAAGGGTATTAAAGATTATAAAAGTCCACCGCGAGGAGGAAGTTTTCTCTTCTATATATCCATGCCCCAAATTCATGAGAGCTGCAGGGAATTTTTCAAGATTTCCGGACCCTAATTTCTAATGCAGGGTTGGGGCATTTTGTTGGAGATGAACCTTACTAATATGTGAAACTGACTATGTCTGTGGTGCAGGATTTTCGATTTAGTTTCTCCTTGCCTAACCCCATGGTTCACTAAAAAAATTATAATATATTTGTCAATCTCGCTTTTGATGATTTTTGTGCAGCTATTAAAGTGCCACAGTGGGGTTCGTGTGAAAGGATTAGGGAACAGCCCACGCCAATCATGGATTTATATGCGGAAATTTTCCTAGGAAGCAGCTTCTCAAAGGAGAGTGGTAAAATTTGGAATATTCATCTCCCATCTATTCGATATTTTCCTATTTCATTGCCAAGTGTGTTCTTGCTTGGAAAACTGCTAGTAAATGATATTCATATGATCTAGCTTTTATCTCAGCTGCTTTGAAAAGGGATAGGACTTATAATTTGGATGCTTTGATAGCTTTCCATCTTGCTGCTAACCGCAAGAAAGGTGGAATTTGTGGAGGTCTCATTGCCTCTCGTTTATTAGCTTTGCATGGTTTAGCACCTCATCATTCAGACTTACAGTTTCCCATAGAGAGGCTGGATCTTAATTCCATGATACAACATAAATTTGTTTCTTCTTGGGCTAGTTTGAGCATGTTAACTTATGAAATAGCCTTTCTCAAGAGAGGATAGAGACGGGTAAGTCTGAGCAAATAGTCCCTTTGCATGCACCTTCTTTGTTTAACCTTGATACTAGGAAAGGATGGTCACTCACGGAGGAAGAACTCACCACATACATGGCGGAGCTCTCCCAGCAAGAGGAGAATGTTTGAGAGGAAGCCGAAAATAATTCGGTTCATCCCTTTGATGACCCACAAGTATAGGGGTATATCATAGTACTTTCGATAAATAGGAGTGTCGATCCCAACGAGGAGCAGAAGGTGTTGACTAGTGGTTTGGAGCAGGAAATCTCTATAAATACTTAACAGATGGAATTTTAGGGTTTTTTGATAAAGCAAGGAAATAAAGTACAAGTAAATAAAGACATCAAATAATTGTAGCAAGTGGCCCAATCCTTTCTGAGCAAAGGACAAGCCGGTGGTTATACTTATGAGGACCAAACGTTCTCGATGACACATGGGAATACTTTCAAGTGCTTTCGTTTCATATAGTTGATTAATCTTTTTTGGTTTGATAAGTGTTGTGTGGGTGAACCTGTGCTAATGTACTGACCTTACTTGTACTAATACATACTTTTGATGAAACCCCTTGCAAGCATCCGCAACTACAAGAAAGTAATTAAGATAAAAACCTAACCACAGCCTTAAACTCTGAGATCCTACACTCCCTTGTGCAAAGGTTTCCTAACGGAGGTTCATGTTTATCTCACTCAGGAAACCCCACAATTAGTAGCCAAATACATAATGCATTCCCCTAGGCCCATAAATGTTGAAGTATCATGTAGTCGACGTTCACATGAAACCACTAGAAGAATAGCACCACAACTTAAATATTAAACGATTGAATAATACCTCAACACAATTCCACTACTAACAACATGAATTCTCCCATGTCCTCAAGAACTAAATGAACTACTCACGAGACATCATATGGATCAAGATCAGAGATGATATGATGATGAATAACAATCTGAACATAGACAATAATTCAATGGTTCCACTCACAAGCATCAACTACAATAGTAATTAACATCGGGAATGTTTCCCCTAAGAACTATGCAAGATTCAACGCAATTGTTACAGCGGGATGGAGTGGTGATGATGGTGCTGCTGGAGATGGTGGTGTGGATGATGATGATGATCCCGATGAAGTCTAGCTTGATGATTGTGTTTATGGCGATGATCTCCCCTCTCCGGGAAGGAATTTCCACGGTAGAAATTTGTCTGCTGGAGAGTTCTTTCTCTCTTTGTGGTTTCCGCCCTGCAGACGTGGCGGAATCTTTATGTGGTTGCTCCCCAAACTTTAGGGTTTCGGGAGGAAGTAATAGGCGAAGGGGCGGATCCAGAGGTGGTCCAGGGTGGCCACACCCCCTGTAGGCGTGACCTAGGGTGGCCCGCGCCTGGGGGGTTTGGGCCCCCTGTGGCTCAACTCCGCATCACCTTGTAGCTTCCTTCTTCTTCTAGAAAAATATGATTTTCCGTAGTTTTTCTATTATTTTCTGATCTTCGCAAAAATTGCATCTAGACATCGCTTTTTCCATCGGAATCCTGACTCCGCCAATTCATCCTCCAAGAATCATCCAACATGCAAAAACAGATGAAATAACATAAGTATCACCTTTTAATATGGAATATATCAATGAATAGAATCAAATTATGATATAGAATGGTGATGCAAAATTGGACATATCAACTCCCCCCAAGCTTAGACCTCGCTTGTCCCCAAGCGAAAACTGAGCTCAGTAACATGTCCACATGTTTATGGAGTGAAGTGTCAATAAAAAGAATACTGTCACATTCCAAAATTTTCCAAATTTTATAATGTGAAAAATAAATAAACAAAATAAATAATTGTTGAAATTTAGGGTGAAAAGAAACTTTTTGATTCTAAATGCAAACTTAAAATCCCATCTTGAAGAAACTTTGATTAATGTTTGAATCCAACTAAATTCAAATCAAGTGGAATGCTTTCTTCATAAATGCATCTTGAAATTTAAACACTTGAGAAATAAACCAAAACCCTAAAACCTTAATGGAATAAAAATATTTCCAAGTTAACTCTAAGACCATGGATTTGATCCAAATAAAAATTTGTCAACAAACATTTATAAATGATCAAGAATGACAAATATAAATATTATAAAACCATATGAATTGGTTTCACTTAATTTGGAGCCATAAATAAAATCTTATGAATTTAATAAGATAAGGAAAAGTAATTTCCAAAGCTAATAAAGCACCTATCTATAAATCCATACCAAATGGTGAGCAAATAATCCTAAATATATTTAAAAGGATAAATAAATATTAAATAAGATTTTACAAATTGGAATCACCTAGTTTGGATCTATAAATAAAAAGATATGGATTTTATAAGATGAAGAAAGAAATTATTAAATGAGGAATATTTAAAGACCAAATTAAAACTTGGCCAAGACCATAAGCAAATGGAATAAGTTATAATCTAAATTCAAATAAAATAAAAGCATAAAGAATTTTTCCAAATAAAATAAAGTGGCATTAACCAAATTCTAATTCCATTTGAATAAAGACATAATAATTATTAGAAATTATTAATTAAATTATGGGAAAATAATATTTGGAATTTACCCAAGTGGATTAAAAGTCATTTTAAATGGAATCAAGGAAATCACCTAAATAAAAATTATGGAATTAAATCTATATTTAATTTCATTGGAATAAAGACAAATACCCAATTTTAAATGATTAATAAATCATATTAAAAACATTCCAAAATAATTCAAGGTGAATTATTTGACAACCTAATAAATAAATAAAACCTGCTGAAAAGATTTGAAAAGATTTAGAATTCAAATGGATTTTGAAAAACCTTATTAAATCATATTTGAATAAATGCTAGGGCCAATTTTAAATAATTAAAAGACCCTAAAAAGAATAAAAGATTTATTCCAAAAATTGAATTCAGAATGTTTTACGAATCAGCATATGAATGCACACAAAGTTTGGTTGAAGTTGAATTCAAATAGATGTTTGAAAAGATTAAACAAAATTCAAAACAGAAATGAAAATAGAAAAAGAAAAATAACAGAAGAGGAAAAAAATATAAACAGAGCAGCCCAACCCAGCAGGCCCATCTAGGCCAACACCAGCCCACTCTTCTTTTCCCCCCAAAGTGTTTTCTTTTACTCGCGAACGAACCCGCAAGGTCGTTGACGGTTGGACCCCACCCCCACTCTCTCTCACTCGCTGACGCCAGGCCCCACCGCCAGCTCCCTTCGTTCTCACCCGCGCGCTAACCTCGCCGGCGGTTTCTGCCCGTTAAAAGCTCGCTTGATTCCTCTTTAATCGCGCGTTTATTCAGCCCCGCGATCATGCGTACATAAGCGCCTGCTCTCTCTCTCTCTTTTCCCTCACTCACCGCACCTCCTCCGCCCCAGGGCTGCCCGAATTCCTCTCGGCAACACCCACTACTCCGGCGAGCAATTCCATCAATTCCGGCCAAACCCCGTCGCCCCTTGCCTCCTCGACCACACGAGCACACTCCCCATCGCTAGACGCATCTCTCAGTACCTCCCTCTAACCTGCGCATGCCCTGTATCCTCGGCAGCATCATCGACCGAGCTCCGCCACCGTCTGCTCGAACTCCGGCGAGTGCCCCAGGTAGAATCCGTCCGCCCCTCCCCCTCTCGTAGACACACGCAGGTTCTACTCTCACTCGCGCGTCTACGGACCCCTCATCTTGCTCTTCTGTGCCTTGTAGCCCCGCCCCCAACGACGAACAGAGGCGCCCGATGCCGACGACAACCACGGCGATAAATCACCAGCAGCTCCGTGTGCCCCTTCGGCTACGACGACCACCTCGAGCTTCAGCACGACGAGACGAACCTAGTGAGCATCATCTCCCTCTCCCGCGCTTGCTAAATCCCCGGCAACCTCACCGCCAGAGCCGCGCCTCCGCCAGCCACCGTTGAGCACCGCTAGAATTTGGTTAGCGTGTCAGGAGCCGTAAGATGCGATTTGTCTGGCTAGGATTAGATCCAATCGAAAGGGTACGCGTCCACCTGTGCCACTCGATCTAACTTAAATCCAACGGTTGTCCTCTGTTGATCCAACCGAAACGGTATGGACCAGTAACATCAAGCCACGTGGCCCTGTCTGTTTATAAAAACCAGGATTTGATCTACTAGATGACCAAATTTGTAAATTGCATAACTTTCAAAGCACACGTCCAAATTTTGCAAATTTTATATCAATGGATTCAGCAAAACAATTAATTTCCAACCATGCCCTTTGTTTAGTAAATTTCTTCTGGTAAAATGATTGTTTTTGCAGAAACTTGTGTAGGCATATTTTGAGTATAAAATATTTTTCTAAAATTATTTTGGAGATAAAATCTTTGGAAAATGGTTTTTTGTACCTACTGACCATATTAATCAATTTGTGGTTTCAAAAATATATTTGGTAAAGCAAAAGAATAAATCTTTGAATAAAAGCATTTCTAGCCAAAGAAAAATGTTGATTATGGTTTAGAAATGATTTTGGAGGAAAACTTTGGGAAATGTTTTGATTTAAGCTCTCTGACCCCCAAAACCAAGTTTTATGATTTAAAAATGTATTTTGATGAACCCTAAAGATTATTACTTTGCTAAAAGCATTTTCAATCACATAAAATATTGATTTGGTTTAAAAATGGTTTATAAGTAAAACCTTTTACAAATGGTTTTTCCACCTTTATAAAATGACCAATAGGTGTTTTCAAATGTTTATAACCCATTAGAAACCACTTTTTCAAATAAAACCATCTTTAGCATGCTTGCATGCATTACTTTGATTCTATTATTTTATGTGATATTTGCTTGAATGGTAGATTGAAATTGTGCCTTGCTTGATTGAATTGTAGTGATTTGAAGAGTGTGATCATTGCAAAGACAAGGAGTGAACTTATATTCTCTGCCAAAAAGGCAAGTGATGCTCCACATTTTTTTCCCATTACTTTCACTATGCATTAGTGATATTTCTAAAGTAGGACTTGCATGGAATTTTTGCTATGTGTAAACTATGCCAGGGGAAATCCTAGTAGATGAAACCTTAGTAGAAATTTCCTAAGTTAAGATTCCTACTACTATCATGCTTAGCTTAGCTAGTAGAAAACAAGGGTGGAATATATTCATACTATGGAATATTTCTAAGTCAAGGACTTGTGTTTTCTTTAATAAAACAACTAAGTGAATGAATCACCTGGGTGGAATGGAAGGAATGGTTTGTGTTGAGTGGTTATACAAGGCCCATTTCTATGGTTACCTTGTGTATCTCACTTATGGAATGCCACACAGGAACAAATAGATTTGAGATGTCAAATGTTGAGAAGCTTCAAGTACAGCCACTTGGCATTATGGGCTCTGCCTGGATCATATAGGTTGCAATAACTTAGCCAAATGGACAGTTGGTGGTAGGGGATGATAGGTTGGAACGCGTCCATTCTGGTCTAAGGGAAGTCTTCTAAAAGATCTTGTCTTGGTGAAACCAAGTCTTGTGGGGAAAGTGCACCACCTCTGCAGAGTGTAAAATCTATGTACTTAGCCATGTCCCTGGTAAAGGACATTTTGAGCATCATGACATGGAAGCTATCAAAAATCTCCTCATCCCAATTTCTAAGTTAAAACTTTGTGGTTGAAAAAGGGTTGAAGGATCACCAATTTCTATTGGGAGATGCCTTGGGTGATTTTTCCAAACAAAAACTTAGTGTTTTTAAAATGATAAGGAAAATCTATTTTGAGCAAAGCAAGCCTAAGCTCCACTTGGCCAAATGCATATAGATGATAGACTCCACTATACTATCATAGTATCACTTGCCAATACAATTCAAATGTATTGACGCTTGTGGCTATAACTTATTATGTTGCAGGTTTGTTAAATGTTAGTGAGATGTGTTGATTAGGATTACAAGTCTACAACCAACATGTTTGCCTGTGGTACTTTGAAGATGAAGGACCCCATTCTATTGTTATATTCTGCTGCATTGTATTGAAATAGCCAAATGAGCTATGTAAGATGTAATATATTATTTTATTCCTGGTTATAAAGTGGTATTATGACCTTTGTTTCTTGATATTACATCTTAACTGTGGATGCTAGCTATTAATACAGGGACTAGCATTGTAAACACAGGGATCTCTACCTTATTAAAGGTTGGGAACCTTGCAGATGGTATCAGAGCATTGTGTTGCCTGTAGGATTTGTAACCCTAGGATTGGACAAAACCCCTTAGAAAAATAGGAGTTGTATTTGTTCCAAAACTTATTTACCAACAATCTTGTAAACTCTTTCCTCAACCATTTTGGTTTTGATTCTACATCTTGTCTATTTCAAACTTGATGGACAAAGCTTCCACCATGACCAAATACTTCAACTTTATTCCCACCAAGGACTTCAACTTTGGATATCACTAAAGACTACAAGTGAGACAAGAAATATTACTCAAGACTTGAAGACTAAGGAAACACAACTTAGAAGGAACCATCATCACCTTTGAAAGATTGTGACCAAGACACAAGAAATTCTCCAAGGGTACAAAGATCCTGTTCAAGAAGAAATAACCAAGAAGGATGGAATGATTTCAAGTGAGCCATATAGTTGGACCACCATATTTAGATCAGACCAAACACACCAACTTATGTGGTGTAGCAAAAATATTTTGTTGCCTAAAAATGTGCTTGAACTTTGTTGTCTGAGTGGAATGCTTGTTTGTGATTGCTTGCACATTGCTTGTGTGAATTGTGATATGTGTGATTAGAACTATTTCCTTAGAAATATCTTGCCTATTCTAATCCCAATCCAACCCAAACAGATGACTACTCCAAGAAACTCCAACATCAAGGATGGTGACAACAACAACAACCAAGGGATCAACATGAGAGAACTCATAGTAACCCAAACCCAGTTGAACCAAGTGACAGCTCAATTTTTAGCCAACACCAGTGAGTTGGATCCAACCATGCAAAGGTTTTTGGAAACCCAAACCCAATTGTTGCATAAGGTGACAAATCAAATGATCAACATGGGAGACAACTCTTTCCAAGGAGTTTGTGACAAAAAGGATGTCAAGGATGATATTTTAGAAGGAATCCAAGCTTGTAATATTTGTGGATACAAGGATCACACTTCCAAAGAGCATGAAGATCAATGCCCCAAGTGTGAACAGAAACATCCAGCTAATCAATGCCCCACATATCAAGCTACTTGTTTCCTGTGTGAAGGAAATAATCATGTCCCTATCCAATGCCCCATCTATTCCATAGTTCAACAAAGGAAACAAGGTGGAGTGCAACAACTAATTGCAGACCACCATGAGAGAACAAATTCTACCAAGAAGGATGAAGACAAAGGAAAATCTCAGCTTGCACCTGTAACATCCCAAAAATACCAAACTTAGATCATCAAACACTAATCATCAAGATTAGGGTTAACAAAAACTTTTCTAAATAAACTCATGAATGCATGTATATGTGTATGCATGGATTTTGAATTTCTTTAAAAACCACCTTGTTTGTGTGATCCATTGCTTGTAAAATGTTTCTTAGGTGAAATGAACATCATCTAAAACATTTCCCACACTTTTCCTAAAGACAAGTAAATCAAAACATATATATTAAGTGAATGGTCATTTTGACCAATTTAACACCCATGCATACTTTGGCTGTCTCAAACTTTCAAAACCTAACAGAAACTTTTCTAGATCTTTGCACCCCTTGAATGTACTCATAACAAGGTATCAATGCCCACTTTGTGATCATCCAGAAACTTTCAAATGCATAGTTTAAATGACAATTCAAAATTGAATCTTCTTCATATGGGAAGATCCCACTTTTCCAAAACCCCATCAAACAAGCTCAACTTTCAAAACCCAAGCATCTGCAGACTCACCAGCACCAATCTAGCAAACCCACCAAAATTCATTTGAAAATTCAAAACTTGATTTCATGCGGCCATTTAATCAAACAGGTTGCAGACACAAATCAAACAAAACATCAAACACTATAGTGTGCAGTGATTCTTGCCTAACTTGTTCCCTAGTTATCTCACACACAACTCAGTAGATCATCTAGAAAGATTAGCCCAACACTAGCACCCCCGTGAGCTTGCCATTGTCATTAATGGTGAACAGCCGAGCACCCCCAATGTCACCCCATTGTGGACAGCAGGCTAGAGGAAGAACTAGCCATGCCAACCTTGTCTGGGAGGCAGCCCACCGTCCACCGCCACTCCCTGTCCCAGCCGCGAGCGTTGCCAAGCCCTGGACCACGCGCACAAGCCACGCCCAGACCATGCCGAGCGTGCGCCAGAGAACCACCCTCGACCAGCGTCCACAAACCGCGCGCCGCCCTCACCGCGTGCACACACGATCACCACCGACCCAGGAGACCACCAGACATCCCCGTTTGCCGCCCCGTGCCATACAGCCACCGCCCGCCGTCGAAGACGCCGCCTCTGCCGCGCAGAGCACCGGCCGTTCCAGACCAAACCACACCGCCCCATGCCTCGCGACCATGTCGTTGAGCATCGCCAGGAGACAAAGCACCGTCCCCTACCCTTGCCCATGCCATTAGCCGCCTGTAACGTCGCCCCCGACAAGCTCACCGTGCGCCCCGACGGTCCCCTCGCTCGACTATAAATAGAGGCCACCCCCGCACGATTTCTTCACACCATCTCACTCCCCTCTCCTCACTGATCGTGCCACACCATTCTCAGAGCAAGGCGAGCACCACCTCGCCGGAATTTCACTGGAGCCTGCCGCTGCCGGAGAAGAAGGGAGCCAGCGATTGGAGCCGCCCCAGGAAAAGCCACCGGTACCAGGAGGTTCGCCGTCGTCGACTTCATCGTTCGCCCGCCTCGCCGATCCTCGCCCGTACCCCGGTGAGCCCCCAGCACCCCTCACTGGCCGCGCTAGGTTTCGTTCTCGCCGAAGTTGTCTCGCGTCAACGATGACCCTCAGCCGTTGGATTAGAACTAGATCGAACGATCCACGTTGCCCCATACCGCTTCGCCCAGCCCCGTGTCACTGACGAGTGGGGACACCCACTTAAGCAGCCCGCGGGAGCACTGCGCTTAGCAGGCCGGCCCGTTAGAATTTCCCGCGCAGCCCAGCAATTCAAATTAAATCTTTTCTATTTCAATTCAAACACACTTCAGCATCCAACTTCAAAAATCAACCCAGATCGATTCAGTGCACCAAATT
The DNA here is from genome assembly GCA_916181665.1 of Avena sativa. Lineage (NCBI taxonomy): Eukaryota > Viridiplantae > Streptophyta > Magnoliopsida > Poales > Poaceae > Avena > Avena sativa. The sequence continues at coordinate 64,665,689 of OV702279.1, forward strand.
GAATGAAACCAATTTTGTTGGAAAGGTCTGTGAATGCTTAATCCAAGCCCGTTGGATTCAAGTCATTTCGATCTGTAGATCAACCATAGTAAAAATAACAAGGCAGAAGCTTTTATGCATTCAAACATTTTTCAAATTTAAACCATAAAAGCTTTTGAGTTGATTCCAACTCTCAAAAATCACATCTAACCATACCTTTCAGAATATATCAAAATATATAGGTTTACTTGCAGAAATAATGTTCAAGTAATAAAAGAATGATTCATAAGCATTTCTAGCCACTTTAATTAATTAAAATAAAAGGGTAAAACCTTATTAAATTGTGACACCACTTTAAATCACATTCCCATGGACTACAATATGTGGTGATTACATGTGTCAACATGATCCCATGTTTAGTTTGGAGAATATTAAATCTTAAGTAGTTTTTCAATGAGTAGAAATTACTTTTCTAAAAATAAAAAGATTTAAACCAAGCCTTAACCTTGTAATGTTAGAGATGATGCTAGATCATCTATAGGACCCTTGTGTGTGATGATTGCAAGTAGTTAAGTATTGTTTGGTGATTGTGTACCTCGTATTTATTCATAGACGCTAGTACCGACCAAGGATACGAGGAGGAAGGAGGATACTACGAAGAAGAAGCCGAGGAGAACTTCAACCACTGCTCTGCACAAGGCAAGCCTTACTAATCAAGTTGACCTATGCAAGCCTAATACTACTAGTGAATGTGCAAGCTACCACTTGCAAGATACCCTACTGATGCCACAAACCCATACTTGTGATCCTACCTACTTGTAAACCAATCCTAGTTTTATGGCAAGCTTCTTACTTTATTTTCTTTATCAAAGCTTACTTAGAGTCTACCTAAGAGTTTGGTAGATACTAGACAGTTGTGTTGAAGGTTGCTAAAAGAGCATAAAATTTGGCCTAAGCTAGAAACCTTGATATGAGCCTAAGATGTAAGGTTGGACTTAGTGAAACTCCACTAGTTACCACCCCTCATTAGTACTACCCCCACCTGTAGATGCTAGTGCTAAGCATAAAACTTGATCAACTTTTAGATGGTAATACTTGGTGTAAAAATGGTTATGAAAACCTTGGAATGATGGATCATTCTATTGAAATGTTTTGGACATGTGTTTCCAAACACTTGATGATTCTGGTGATAAAAATGTTGAGGCATGAGCCTTAGCCCTTTATAAAACTGATGGTTGTCTGGATGCGATACCATTCCAATTTTAGCGTACAACCACAATACCCGAATATTGGGTAGGGCTTGACTGGAAACTTATATTCCTTAGTATTAGTTCCCTCCCGGCCAAGGTCTGAGCTGAGGCTACCTTGTGAAGATTGTCCACCTGTGCAGTACCCAAGATGACAGTGGTCATGGTTGGGAGGCCAAACTCACAGGAGAGGTGCTTATACTAGGGCGTGTAATTGAAAGGTTAGGATTGATTATCCGCATACTAAGTATGGTGCAGGATTTGTTCCTGACGGATGTATCGAATGTTGTGGTGAAAGTGTACAATCTCTGCAGAGTGTCAAACTATTCGAATAGCCGCGTCCGCGGTTATGGACAGTTGGAGTGGCCATACTGTTCCCCCGTCAGACTTTTCAAAATGACTTCTGAAATGAATTGAGACTTTGACTTGACCAAAACAGAGTTGTGACCTGAATTACAAGATCCCACTTAGGAGTTATAAAATTGTGACTAGCTTTGGAACTTAGTAGAGATAAACCTGGCTATTGCAAAACAACCCTAGAGCCTAGTGTCCTATTATCCAAAAAACCCCTTTACTTGTTAGTATTAGTTTGCGAGTACTTAAAGAGTACTCATGGCTTTGTCCCTGGCTATTCCCATGGCCAGACTAGGAAGAGGAGTACCTGGAAGATGGACCCCAGGAAGGTTACGACAACTAGGATCATCTCCCATCGTCAGCATTGCCTGTGACCCCGAAGATGGAGCCTCGCCTACGCTACCGTTATTATTACGTATTCCGCTGCTTGATGTTGTATTAAGAACTGGATCATGAGATCCCTATTTGTGTAAGAACTTATGTATCGTTTGTAATGGATGAAGTACTATGGTATCCAATTCTTTTATGTGTCGCAAAAATGGTAATCCTAGGATTGCGATGTATGGCATAATAGGCATCTAGGATTGAAAAATCCGGGTGTTGACAGCACCTCCATGCAATATGACTCAATTTGATGGACCAAAGAGGAGACATATGTATTATCCAAGGAAAAGATCAAGGAGACCAGGAAACTTTCCTACCTTTGAGATAAGATATGAAGAACATGAATTAGAAGCACTCCTAGCTTTGGAGAAACCCAAGGAGAAGAAGGACAAAAGCCAAGTGCAATGTTGCCATTGCAAAGAGATGGGACACTATGCCAATGAATGTCTAGAGAAGAAGAAAAAGTATAAGGATATTAGCCAAGTATGGTGCAACAACTGCAAAGAGTTAGGCCATTATGTGTCAACTTGTCCACAGAAGATACGTGAAGAACTCAATCTTGTCACATGTTACAATTGTGGTAATCAAGGACATTATGCAAGCAATTGTCCAGAAAAGATGAAGCACAAGATAAAGCCTATGAAGGATCTCAGCCTTGTCACATGTTTCAAGTGTGGAAACAAAGGACATTATGCAGATGTTTGCCCAGAGAAGTATCATCAAGACCCCTAGCAAGCCAAGAAGTAATCTAGTTGGAAATTTTTTAAGGGTGGTAGTACCCTAGTTGCTCTGAGCCAACTTGTAACCCCTATCCTTCACAAATCTTGGGACGAGATTTATTTTAAGGGTGGTAGCCTGTCACATCCCAAAATTTTCCAAATTTTGTAATGTGAAAAACAAATAAAAATAAATAATTGTTGAGATTTAGGGTGAAAAGAAACTTTTTGATTCTAAATGCAAACTTAAAATCCCATCTTGAACAAACTTTGGTTAATGTTTGAATCCAACTAAATTCAAATCAAGTGGAATGCTTTCTTCATAAATGCATCTTGAAATTTAAACACTTGAGAAATAAACCAAAACCCTAAAACCTTAATGGAATAAAAACATTTCCAAGTTATCTCTCAGACCATGGATTTGATCCAAATAAAAATTTGTCAACAAACATTTATAAATGATCAAGAATGACAAATAGAAATATTATAAAACCATATGAATTGGTTTCACTTAATTTGGAGCCATAAATAAAATCTTATGAATTTAATAAGATAAGGAAAAGTAATTTGCAAAGCTAATAAAGCACCTATCTATAAATCCATACCGAATGGTGATCAAATAATCCTAAATATATTTAAAAGGATAAATAAATATGAAATAAGATTTTACAAATTGGAATCACCAAGTTTGGATCTATAAATAAAAAGATATGGATTTTATAAGATGAAGAAAGAAATTATTAAATGATGAATATTTAAAGACCAAATTAAAACTTGGCCAAGACCATAAACAAATGGAATAAGTTATAATCCAAATTCAAATAAAATAAAAGGATAAAGAAATTTTCCAAATAAAATAAAGTGGCATTAACCAAATTCTAATTCCATTTGAATAAAGACAAAATCCCTATTAGAAATGATTAATTAAATCATGGAAAAATAATATTTGGAATTTACCCAAGTGGATTAAAAGTCATTTTAAATGGAATCAAGGAAATCACCTAAATAAAAATTATGGAATCAAAACTATATTTAGTGTCATTGGAATAAAGACAAATACCCAATTTTAAATGATTAATAAATCATATTAAAAACATTGCAAAATAATTCAAGGTGAATTATTTGACAACCTAATAAATAAATAAAACCTGCTGAAAAGATTTAGAATTCAAATGGAGTTTGAAAAACCTTATTAAATCTTATTTGAATAAATGCTAGGGACAATTTTAAATAATTAAAAGACCCTAAAAAGAATAAAAGATTTATTCCGAAATTGAATTCAGAATGTTTTATTAATCAGCATATGAATGCACACAAAGTTTGGTTGAAGTTGAATTCAAATAGATGTTTGAATAGATTAAACAAAATTCAAAACAGAAATGAAAATAGAAAAAGAAAAATAACAGAAGAGGAAAAAAATTATAAACAGAGCAGCCCAACCCAGCAGGCCCATCTAGCCCAACACCAGCCCACTCCTCTTTTACCCCCGAAGCGTTTTATTTTACTCGCGAACGAACCCGCAAGGTCGCTGACGGTTGGACCCCACCCCCACTCTCTCTCACTCGCTAACGCTAGGCCCCACCGCCAGCTCCCTTCGTTCTCACCCGCGCGCTAACCTCGCCGGCGGTTTCTACCCGTTAAAAGCTCGCTTGATTCCTCTTTAGTCGCGTGTTTATTCAGCCCCGCAATCATGCGTACATAAGCGCCTGTCCTCTCTCTCTTTTCCCTCACTCACCGCACCTCCTCCGTCCCAGGGCTGCCCGAATTCCTCTCGGCAACACCCACTGCTCCGGCAAGCACTTCCATAAATTTCGGCCAAACCCCGTCGCCCCTCACCTCCTCGACCAGACGAGCACACTCCCCATCGCCAGGCGCATCTCTCGGTACCTTCCTCTCGCCTGCGCATGCCTTGTATCCTCGGCAGCATCATCGACTACGCTCCGCCACCATCTACTCGAACTCCGGCGAGTGCCCCAGGTAGCTTCCGTCCGCCCATTCCCCTCTCGTTGACACACGCAGGTTATACTCCAACTCGCGCGTCTAACGGACCCCTTATCTTTCTCTTTTGTGCCTTGTAGCCCCGCCCCCAACGACGAACAGAGGCGCCCGACGCCGACGACAACAACTGCGAGAAATCACCAGCAGCTCTGTGCGCCCCTTTGGCTACGATGACCACCTCGAGCTTCAGCACGACGAGACAAACCCAGTGAGCATCATCTCCCTCTCCCGCACTTGTTAAATCCCCGGCAACCTTACCGCTAGAGCCGCGCCGCCGCCAGCCACCGTTGAGCGCCGCCAGAATTTGGTTAGCGTGTCAGGAGCCGTAGGATGCGATTTGTCTGGCTAGGATTAGATCCAATCGAAAGGGTACGCGTCCACCTGTGCCACTCGATCTAACTTAAATCCAACGGCTGTCCTCTGTCGATCCAACCGAAACGGTATGAACCAGTAACATCAAGCCACGTGGCCCTGTCTATTTATAAAAACCAGGATTTGATCTATTAGATGACCAAATTTGTAAATTGCATAACTTTCAAATCGCACGTCCAAATTTTGCAAATTTTATATCAATGGATTCAGCAAAACAAGTAATTTCCAACCATGCCCTTTGTTTAGTAAATTGGTTCTGGTAAAATGATTGTTTTTGCAGAAACTTGTGTAGGCATATTTTGAGTATAAAATTCTTTCTAAAATTATTTTGGAGATAAAATCTTTGGCAAATGGTTTGTTTTGAACCTACTGACCATGGAAATCAATTTGTGGTTTCAAAAATATATTTGGTAAAGCAAAAGAATAAATCTTTGAATAAAAGCATTTCTAGCCAAAGAAAAATGTTGATTATGGATTAGAAATGATTTTGGAGGAAAACCTTTGGGAAATGTTTTGATTTAAGCTCTCTGACCCCAAACACCAAGTTTTATGATTTAAAAATGTATTTTTATGAACCCTAAAGATTATTACTTTGCTAAAAGCATTTTCAATCACATAAAATATTGATTTGGTTTAAAAATGGTTTATAAGTAAAACCTTTTACAAATGGTTTTTCCACCTTTATAAAACGACCAATAGGTGTTTTCAAATGTTTATAACCCATTAGAAACCACTTTTTCAAATAAAACCATCTTTAGCATGCTTGCATGCATTACTTTGATTCTATTATTTTATGTGATGTTTGCTTGAATGGTAGATTGAAATTGTGCCTTGCTTGATTGAATTGTAGTGATTTGAAGAGTGTGATCATTGCAAAGACAAGGAGTGAACTTATATTCTCTACAAAAAAGGCAAGTGATGCTCCATATTTTTTCCCCATTACTTTCACTATGCATTAGTGATATTTCTAAAGTAGGACTTGCATGGATTTTTTGCTAAGTGTAAACTATGCCATGGGAAATCCTAGTAGATGAAACCTTAGTAGAAATTTCCTAAGTTAAGATTCCTACTGCTATCATGCTTAGCTTAGCTAGTAGAAAACAAGGGTGGAATATATTCATACTATGGAATATTTCTAAGTCAAGGACTTGTGTTTTGTTTAATAAAACAACTAAGTGAATGAATCACCTGGGTGGAATGGAAGGAATGGTTTGTGTTGAGTGGTTATACAAGGCCCATTTCTATGGTTTACCTTGTGTATGTCACTTGTGGAATGCCACCCAGGAACAAAGAGATTTGAGATATCAAATGTTGAGAAGCTTCAAGTGCAGCCACTTGGCATTATGGGCTTTGCCTGGATCATATAGGTTGCATAACTTAGCCAAATGGACAGTTGGTGGTAGGGGATGATAGGTTGGAACGCGTCCATTCTGGTCCAAGGGAAGGGTTCTGAAAGATCTTGTCTTGGTGAAACCAAATCTTGTGGGGAAAGTGCACCACCTCTACAGAGTGTAAAATCTAAGTACTTAGCCATGTCCCTGGTAAAGGACAATTTGAGCATCAAGACATGGAAGCTATCAAGAATCTCCTCATCCCAATTTCTAAGTTAAAACTTTGTGGTTGAACAAGGGTTGAAGGATCACCAATTTCTATTGGGAGATGCCTTGGGTTATTTTGTCAAACAAAAACTTAGTGTTTTTCAAATGATAAGGAAAATCTATTTTGAGCAAAGCAAGCATAAGCTCCACTTAGCCAAATGCATATAGATGATAGACTCCACTATACTATCATAGTATCACTTGCCAATACAATTCAAATGTATTGACCCTTGTGACTATAACTTATTATGTTGCAGGTTTGTTAAATGTTAGTGAGATGTGTTGATTAGGATTACAAGTCTACAACCAACATGTTTTCCTGTGGCACTTTGAAGATGAAGGACCCCATGCTATTGTTATATTCTGCTGCATTGTATTTAAATAGCCAAATGAGCTATGTAAGATGTAATAAATTATTTTATTCCTGGTTATAAAGTAGTATGATGACCTTTGTTTATTGATATTACATCTTAACTGTGGATGCTAGATATTTATCCAAGGACTAGCATTGTAAATAGATGGATCTCTACCTTATTAAAGGTTGGGAACCTTACAAATACGGATAAGAAGCATCACACATTCAATGCACAACTTATAGTAGAAAGCAACTCACCATTATATAACTTAACTTGCAATGAGTATGGGAGTCATTGTTGGGAATATGCCCTAGAGGCAATCATGGATGATGATATTTCCTATTGTATTCATAAATATATTAAGTTGTCCTTGTATAAACATCTGATGTGTATCATTGAATATGTGATTCGGTTGTGGAATTATACATTCATGTTGTTTGTACTAAATGTCCTTGGTCATTGAGGTTGTGCTAGACACACAACTTAGCCCAATGTGAAAGACGACTTGATGACTCGGTTCCACTTGTCACGGGCATGGAGATGCTATTCCGACTTACATGGATTCACCTAAAGAATTTAGCGAGTCAGATTGAACCATATTGAGGTACAGCGAACAAGTTGTCATTTGTATATCTCAATCAATGTAACCCTTAGACCTAAGGTTATTGCATAGTACGAGTTGAGGATCATCGACTTAGGTTCTGTCAAACGCTGATCCATAACTAGGAAGTTATAAAGGCAGAGTTCGGGTCGACTGAGAATCAAGCTGCGTGATGGGAATAATCAAGATGGGATTTTGCCCCTCCACTTGGAGAAATATTCTCTAGGCCCTCTCGGATGATATGATTCGGAAAGCATGGCCATGTACGACTCAGTAAGTGTTAACCGAGGCGATCGACTAAAAGTTAGTCGGGTGAATCACTTATCTCGGATCGAGAAGAGAGTCGGAATATTTAAGGGATGGCAAGTATTCACCTATAGTCTGACAAGGTATATCGTGAGGCAAAAGGGACTCGGACGCAAGTCGCATTGGAAAGGCAAGTCGTCATGAATCTTGCGGGGTCAAATCGCCTATAGTCTGACAAGGTACATTCTGCTAGGAGCCGCTACCGACTGATCGATTGAGAGTCGGACTCAAATCGTGTTCAAGTAGCCATGAGCCTGCGGGGTCACACACTTAAGAGCGGGAGAAAGTTCGGATTGGATCTGAACCGGAAATCAGGTTGGGTTGGACCTGATCCGGTTTTGGACTGAGTCAGCGAGTCAGACTCACGGTGACTAATATTATATGGGCTTTACTGAATGTGCCATGAGAGTGGATCACACGTTCACTCCCTATATATAGTGGAGCACAGTAACCCAGGAGGGTTAATCGTTGATCAGTTAGGTCATTCCATGTGTTGGAAACCCTAGCTCCACAGCAGTCCTGCTGACGTACCGAACCCAGTAGTTCGCCGCCAGTGCTCCTCCTTATACGTGTGGATACCAGCAGAGGTGTTGTACGATCAGCACTAGGAAGACCGGATCGCAAAGGACTGCACTACATTCAACTGGCGCGCTTCATCAGTAACCCGCAACTACGCGCCTAGTGGTAAACCTCGTGGCCTTCTACCTCAGCTAGATCTTGGGATCACCACGTTAGAGGAAAAGTTTTTTTATATCTACGTGGCCCAACAGTGGTATCAGAGCGATAGCTTCTGGTTTTAGGCTCGAGATCTCGCATATGTGATATCCGGTTGGCTGTAGATGAGATCTATGTGCTGTTTTTGTGGTCGATCTATGAGATAGATCAGTTTTGTACGAGGTTGATTAGATCAACTGTACTCAGGGAATGGTATATCTGATTTCCGTGATGATACTGTTGAGTTCGTGGAACGACATACCCCTATCGGTTGGTTTCCTCCATCGGGGTAGACTGTGACACGTAAATCCAGATGCGGTGATCGAAGATCAAAGAGTTTGATCGAGTCAGGACGATGGTCGGAATCCATGTTCGGATCATAGATGAGATCTACGTTTTTGGAAAAATCGTCGGGTGCTGCCCGCACCCGCCGGCTTCGCCCTGTCGTAGCTCCTTAAATGTCGTTGCAAGTTTCACAACACCGGTAGATAGCGTATCTATGCATAACTTGTTTTTGCAGGAAGTTGTGAATGGTATGGTTCATGTCATTGTGATGTATGTGTGTAATCCATACATGATCTGCGAATCACGAGTTTTGTCAGCCGGCTGGAGCCTAGGTGCTGTCATTTTATTGTATGACGAACTGGGTATCGGATTCTCCATGTAATTTACTTTACTAAGCTAGTGTAGCTGTGTGGAGAAACAGGAAGGCATGCAAGGCGATGTACATGTCGGCGACATGGAGTAAGACGACAAGTGACAAGAGTTGGCACGAGTCAGATTACAGGCTTTGTGGAGATGGACATCACCATGGAGAGAGACATACCATTTTGCATTATGATTGATTTATTTTGTGTTATTGTTATGTCTCTGTTTTACCTCTGTTAGATAGTCGGTAAAATTTAATCCCTCAAAGAAGGTCTAGTCGGTTTTCCCGCCAGTGTTTGCACCATCACAAGTCGGACATTTTTGGTAGTGCGCTCATAAAATTGAGGTGCTGCCAATTCTTTCCGACTAGGTGGATTCAAGTCGGACTTTTACTGCGGAAACACTTGGTAAGCTAGACGGGTCTATCACAACGGTTGTGGGGCTCGGGGAAAAGTCGGATGGGAGCCAGGGCATGTGATCCCACCCATCCAACATGAGTCATACGATATGCGATTGACAAGGAGTTTTTTACCTAGATCACTTGGCGCCTAGCGGTGATGCTAAAGCTCGCTAGCCGACTTGCTTATTTAGGATCCTGAATCACTAAGTAACCATAGGAGGGGTGTTGGTTCTAGTGGGAGCATAAAATATTAAAGTGTTTAATATGCTTGCTCTTTTATGGGTACATGTATTAAAGTGTTTTGCATATTTCTGTTGTAGATCATGGCACCCAGTAGCAGTCACTCTCATATATCAGGTTTTGCTTTGAGAACCATTCTTGAGAAAGATAAACTGAACGACACTAATTTTACCAACTAGTATCAAAATCTGAGAATTGTTCTCAAACAAGAAAAGAAGGACCATGTCCTAGAAAACCCACTTCCATATGAGCCGAATGAGAATGCGACTGTCGCTGCCACCAATGCCTACCGTCGGGCTAAGGATGAGTCCACGGATATTAGTTGTCTTATGCTTGCTCACATGGAACCGGACTTGCAAAAGCAGTTCGAGAATGTTGAGGCCTACGATATGATCGAAAGACTCAAAAGTATGTTCCAGGCTCAGGCAAAGACTAGGAGGTATCAAGTCTCTCAAGATTTGTTGAGTTGCAAGCTTAGGGATGGTGATCCACTGAGTCCGCATGTGATCAAAATGGTTGGTTATGTGCAGTCTCTAGAGAGGCTTGGATACCCCATTAGCGAAGAGTTCGCTAAAGATATAATTCTGAACTCTCTTCCTAGTGCATGTGGGAAGTTCATTTCGAACTAACACATGCGTGGTATGGATAAGAAGCTCACTGAATTGCATGGGATGCTCAATTAGGAAGAGGCGGATCTCAAGAAGGGCACCAGTCAAGTGTTGATGGTGTAGAATAAGGCTAAGTTCAAGAAGAGTTCTTGGACTAAGAAGAAGGCTAAGTCGGGAGGAAAGCAGGCTCAGGACCAGGTCCCAAGTGCTCCCTCAGGGACTAAGCCATCTCCTTCATCTGGATCCACTTGCTTCTACTACAAGGCGGATGGCCACTGGAAGAGGAACTGCAACAAGTATTTGGCCGATAAAGCCAAGAGTGTTGGTATGACTTCCGACTCAGGGACTGGTAAGAACTAGGAGCGTAGCAAGAGGCGAGGTTGATATTCGAGTTGGCAACAAAGCAAGAGTTGATGCGTTGGAAGTCGGCACAACGAAACTTCATTTACCTTCCGGATTCATTATGGAACTGAATAATTGTTATTATGTTCAAGTGCTAAGTCGAAACATTATTTCATTCATGTTTGATGAGGCAAGTCTATGAGTCAAATATCAAGAAAATGGTTGTTCTTTATATTTGAATGAAATGTTTCACGGCTTTGCACCCGTCCATGATGGGTTATTTATTTTGAATCTTGATGGGGAGTCGGTTTATAACATAAATGTTATAAGGTTGAAATCAAATGATCTGAATATGACTTACTTTTGGCACTATCGGCTTGGTCATATAAGCTGGAAACACATGAATAAGCTCCATGATTATGGATTCCTAACTTCGTTCGACTTGGAGTCGTTCGAGACGTGCGAATCTTGCCTACTCGCCAAAATGACCAAGACACCTTTTGCAAAGAGTTGTGAGAGGGCGTCCGACTTGTTGGGACTAGTACATAGTGATGTATGTGGACCAATGAGCATGACAGCTAGAGGTGGTTATGAGTACTTCATTACCTTAATTGATGATTTTAGTAGGTATGGATATATCTACTTGATGAAACATAAGTCAGAAGCCTTTGAAAAGTTCAAAGAATTCCAGAATGAAGCACATAATCAACTCAATAAGAAAATAAAGTTTCTTCGGTCGGATCGAGGAGGCGAGTACATGAGCCATGAGTTTGATGACCATCTAAAAATTTGTGGAATAGTTCCTTAACTTACTCGCCAGGAACTCCACAAAGGAACAGTGTTTTGGAAAGGTGGAATCGGACCTTGTTGGACATGGTAGGATCAATGATGAGTCGGACAGTTCTGCCTTTATCACTCTGGGGTTATTGTCTAGAAACAACGACATTCACACTAAACAAAGTACCATCAAAGTCAGTAGAGAAGACACCACATGAGATGTGGACAGTTAAAAAGCCGAGTTTGTCTTTTCTTAAGATTTGGGTTTGTGAAGCATTTGTGAAGCGACTTCAGTCGAACAAGCTTACGACCAAGTCGGATAAGTGTATTTCCGTGGGGTATCCGAGGGAAACCTTGGGTTACTACTTCTACAACCAAGAAGAGGGCAAAGTGTTTAACGCTCGGAACGGTGTCTTCCTGGAGAAAGAGTTTCTCAGTCGGGAATTAAGTGGGAGCACGGTGCATCTCGAGGAAATTCGAGAGGAACTGGCTAGTAGCGAGTCGGCAAAAACCTTGGAGGTTGAGCCGGTCGTGGTAGCTGAGCCAGCAGCAGCACCTATACTACAAAGATCGGCGAGATTACGAAGTGTTCGTGATGTATTACTATTAGATAGTGATGAGCCAGCAAATTATTCGAAAGCGATGGGGGGAACTGATTCGGTGTCATGGCTTGGAGCCATGAGATCCGAGTTAAAGTCCATGGATGAAAATCAAGTGTGGAACTTGGTTGATCTGCCAGATGGAGCTAGACCCGTCAAGTGCAAATGGGTCTTTAAGAGGAAAACTGATATGGATGGAAATGTTTCCGTCTATAAAGCACGTCTTGTCGCGAAGGGGTTCTGACAAGTTCAAGGAGTTGATTATGACGAGACTTTTGCGCCCGGAGCGATTCTTAAATCAATTCGGATCATGTTAGCTATAGTGTAAGATCCCTCCTTTATAAAGGAAAAGGATCCCTGTGATTGCAATGCTAGTCCCTGGATCAATGCTAGCATCCACAGTTTAAGATGAAGTACACAGAAACAAAGGTCATTATTACAGTCATTCAAGAGACAAACATATTCTTTACAACTTCATGGCCACAGGCCTAGTACAAGAGTTTAAATAAGTAAATAGATAAAAGTCTTCATCTTCATGTGACGCAGGCAAACATGTTGAGTGTAGACTCATGACTCCTAATCCTCATCAGAATAACCTGCAACATCACAAGTTACAGCCATAGTGGGTCAATACATTGGAATAGTATTGGCAAGTGATACCTTAGTAGAATATTGGTGGACTAAATACTATATGCTTTTGGCTAAGTGTAGCTTAGGCTTGCTTTGCTCAAAAATAGGTTTTACCTATTAGTTGAAAAACACTAAGTTTTTCTTTGTCAAAACTTTTCCCAAGGAACCACCAATAGACATTGGGGTCCTTCACCCTTGTTCAACCACAAGTTTTACTTAGAAATTGGGATGAGGAGATTCTTGATAGGTTCCATGTCTTGATGCTCAAGTTCCAATACCAGGGACATGGCTAAGTACGTAGATTCTTCCATCTGCAGAGGTTGTGCACTTTCCCCACAAGCCTTGATTTTCACCAAGACAGTACCTTTCAGAAGCCTTCCCTTAGACCAAATGGACGCGCTCCAACCTATCATCCTACTACCACCAACTGTCCAAATGGCTAAGTTATTGCAACCTATATGATCCAGGCAGAGCCCATATTGCCAAGTGGCTGCACTAGAATCTTCTTAACATTTGGCCTCTCAAATACCTTTGTTCCTGGGTGGCTTTCCACAAGTGAGATACACAAGGTAAACCATAGAAATGAGCCTTGTGTAACCACTCAACATAACCCATTCACAACCATTCCAACTAGGTGATTCATTCACTTAGTTGTTTTATTAAGTAAAAACACAAGTCCAAAGACTTAGAAATATTTTATCATAGCATGAATAATTCACCACCCTTGGTTGCTACTAGCTAGGCTAAGCATGGCATAAATAAATATCTTAACTTAGAGATTTCTAGCAATCCTACAACTACTAGGATTTCCCAAGCATAGCATATATATAAACCAAAGATTTATCCATACAAGTCTAGCGTATTTGAAAAACATAGGAAGAAAATTATGAAGCACCACTTGCCTTGGTAGTTTGGAGAGTAGCTACACTCCTCACAATCACAATCACTATTGGCACCAAAATCTACACATAAAATCATTGCAACAAATCACATACAAAATAAATACAAGCAAAAATATATGGATGCATGCAATATGATATGTGATGATTTCCTAAACTTAACAAGATAAGCGTACAGTACTGGTTCATAAACCAGTTCAAAACTTGCAAAACAAACTTTATTTGGACACTAAAACATTTCTCAAATAATTAATATACACAAAATAGGCCTACACATGTTTCTGTAAATAAAACCATTTTAACAGAAGCAAAACATTAAACACATTGCATATTTGGAAAGGGCTTTCTCTCCTGATTCCATTGATATAAAATTCATCAAATTTGGATGTGGGAATAAAAAGTTATGACTAAAACAAGATTAAACATCTAATAGATTCAAATTCTGATTTTAAATCTAAATCCTAGCCACGCGTCATGTTCTGATTGGTGCGTACCGGTTCGCTCAGGATCGCGTCTGTGAGCCGTCAGATCTAACTTAAACTGCATGGCCCAGATCTATTCGTACCTCTTCGCTTAAGTGTTCTATCTAGCCCGTCAGATCTAGATCCAACGATGCGCGATCAAACGACCACGGATGGGCGGCGCTGGCGGTGGCAACTGGCGGCGGCGTGCTCTGTCTACGGCGGCGCGGCGCTACAGGGGGTTCTGGGTCATCAAAGACGCTTACCAGACTCGCGACGATGTACTGAAGCTCAACGTGGTGACGGCTTGACAAGGGGAGCACAGACACGGCAGCACGAGCTCGTCGGAGTTGCTGGCGGCGTCAGATGCTCTCTGTCGGAGTCGAAGGCGACGCTCTGGAACGCGAGGATCCAAACGAAAAGTGTCAGCAGATGCGCTAGACGCAGGCGAACAAGCTCGCGTGATTCAGAACCAGAGGGGAACACGAGGCTCACCGAATTTTGTCGTCGGAGTTGGAGACGTCATCGGGAACTTGCAGTGCTTGATGGAGTCGACGACCTTGGGAAGTATAGGATGAACCAAAGACATCAGAAGAAGCGCAATGATGTTGCGAAGCAGTCTGCATGAACCAGAGAGGAAGGGGCGCACGGAGCTCACCGGGATTGGTCGCCGGAGTGGGATCTGTCTGCGGCGGTGCAAGGGCGATTACGGGCAGCCTGGTGGCAGAGTGGAGGCGCTAGGTGAGGGGAAATGTTCGCGGTGCAGAGGGGGTTAAGTAGGCACGAGAGGGGCGGCGATTACGCGCAGAATCAATGGCAATTAAGCGCCCAGTGACTACAGTGAGGTAACGGCGGAGCGATTGCCTCGTCCGCGCGTGATTGACGACGACGACGACGTGGTCGCAGGGTCCACTTGTCAGCGAGTGAAATAGAGAGGGGGTGGGCTCAGGTGGTCAGTGACTTGGCGGGTTTGTCTGCGAGTGAGAGAGAGAGAGGGGGGAACCCGGGTGGGCTTAGTGGGTTGATTCTGTTGTTGGGCTAGAAAGGTGGCACCGACCCTTTTCTAATTCTTTTCTCCTTTTCTTTTTCTGTTTGCAATTTCAGGAATCAAATTCAAATGATTTCAAAAGCTGTTTGGATTCATATATTTTCAGGATTTTTGTAGAGTGCAATACTCATAAATCTGGACACAAAAACTAAGTGGTCACTTTGAACTGGCCTGGTCACTTGGTATAAAACAAAATAAGCAGTGGCATAGCACTAGTTTAAATAGGTTTTAAAATTGGTTTACAAATCGTATTTGTTTTGAAACTTTGGTTTAAATCCTAGCAATTCTAGCAATACAATCTGAGAGCAATAAGAAAACAAGGTTTGGTTCAATGAACAACAATCTCTCATTGGAGAGTAGCATTTGTTTTAAATGCTGATCACATAAAATAATGAGCTCATATGCTCCTGTTTTTGAACTGGTTTGCTTGAAATGAACCCTACATGATCACGGAGGCATGGATGATATGCATGAGTTTTGAAGCATGATTTTAGGGATGTTACAAATCTAACCCCCTTAAGGTGAATCAAGCCCTCAAGATTCGGATTGGCTAGCAAATAGGTGAGGGTGGTCTTTCCGAAGATCATCTTCTATTTCCCATGTTGCTTCCTCTTCGGAATGATGTTTCCATTGGACTTTGAAAAACTTAATAGTCTAGGTTCGAGTAACTCTTTCTGCAGTCTCAAGAATCTTGATATGTTTCTCTTCATAAGTAAGATCACTTTCTAATTGAACCTCTTCCAAGGGTATAGTATCCTTCAATGAAGTTTCTTCCATTTCTGGATGACATTTCTTAAGTTGACTCACATGGAACACATTATGAACTGCTGACAAAGACTCTGGAAATTCAATCTCATAAGCAACTTCTCCTTTACGACTCAAAATCTTGAATGGCCCAACATATCTTGGGGCCAATTTACCTTTGACACCAAATCTCTTCACTCCACGAAGTGGTGACACTCTAAGATAAGCTCTATCACCAACTTCATAGGTGACTTCTCTACGCTTAGGATCTGCGTAGCTTTTCTGTCAGGACTGTGTTATCTTTAATCTGTCCTTAACCAGCTTGAATTTCTCTTTGGCTTCTTTGATTATTTCTGGTCTGAACAGACTTCTTTCTCCCACACCATTCCATCGCAATGGGGTGGTACACTTTCTCCCATAGAGATACTCAAATGGTGCCATCTCAATACTGGCTTGATAGCTGTTATTGTAAGAGAATTCTGCGTAAGGAAGACTTTCATCCCAACTGGCTCCATAGTCTAGAGCACATGCTCTCAACATATCTTCAAGAATCTGATTAGTCCTTTCTGTTTGTCCATCAGTTTGAGGATGAAAAGCGGAGCTAAATTCCAACCTCGTTCCCAATGACTCATGTAATTGCCTCCAAAAATGAGAAGTGAATTGAGTTACCCTATCAGACACAATACTCTTGGGTACTCCATGTAGACATACAATTCTACTCATATAGATCTTGGCTAACTTTGCACCTGTGTAAGTTGTCTTCACGGGTATGAAATGAGCCACTTTAGTTAGGCGATCCACTACTACCCAAATAGAATCATATCCTGACCGGGTCCTTGGCAATCCGGTAATGAAATCCATACCAATCTTGTCCCACTTCCAATCAGGAATAGGTAGTGGTTGAAGCAAACCTGCTAGTTTCTGATGTTCCGCTTTCACTCTACTACATACATCACACAAAGCAATATGTTCGGCGATGTCTTTCTTGAGATTATTCCACCAAAATCTTTCCTTCATATCCATGTACATTTTGGTGTTGCCTGGATGAATGTAATACGGTGAGTTGTGTGCTTCTTGTAAAATCAGTTTCCGAAGCTCCGGATCTTGTGGAACACAGATACGTTTTCCATGCCATAAAGTACCCTGTTCGTCTTCATGGAACCCTTTGGCTTTTCCCTTACCAATCTTTTCCTTAATCTCTTCAATTTCCTAATCAGTCTTCTGGGCTTCTTTGATCTTGTCCAACAAAGTAGGTTGAACATCCAAAGACATGAGATGTCCTTCAGGCACAATGTCCAATCTGAGGTCTCTAAATTGGGCACACAAATCATCTGGAAATTCTCCCTTAGTAAGGCCATTCACAAAAACCTTACGGCTTAGAGCATCCGCTACAACATTTGCTTTACCGGCGTGGTATTGCAAGCTTAAGTCATAGTCCTTGATGAGTTCTAGCCATCTTCTTTGTCTCATGTTAATTTCCTTCTGGGTGAAGATATACTTCAAACTTTTGTGATCTGTGAACACTTCACATCGCTTTCCCAAAAGATAATGTCTCCATGTTTTGAGTGCATGGAAAACAGAGGCTAACTCTAAATCATGAGTAGGGTAGTTTACTTCATGATTTTTGAGTTGTCTCGAGGCATACGCCAGAACTTTTCCTTCTTGCATAAGTATTGCACCTAATCCATGATGAGATGCATCACAATACACTTGGAAATCCTTATCCAAATCAGGCAAACACAAGACTGGTGCTGTCACAAGTCTCTTCTTCAATTCTTGAAAGCTGAGTTCACAACCTTCAGACCAAGCAAATTTCTTGTCTTTCTTTAGCAATTCTGTCATAGGTTTTGCTACCTTGGAGAAATTCTCAATGAATCTTCTATAGTAACCTGCTAAGCCAAGGAAACTATGAACTTCTTTCACTGACTTAGGTGATTCCCATTCAGTCACAGCTGAAACTTTAGCAGGATCAAGTGCCACACCATCTCATGACACAACGTGTCCAAGAAAACCAACTTCATTCAGCCAAAATTCACACTTGCTGAATTTAGCATATAGCTTATGCTCTCTAAGCTTCTCTAGTATCAAACGTAGATGTCCTTCATGCTCTTCTTTGCTCTTGGAGTAGATCAAAATGGCATCGATGAAAACAACAACAACCTTATCGAGGAACTCCATGAACACCTTATTCATCATATTCATGAAATACGCTGGTGCATTGGTCAAACCAAATGGCATCACGGTATACTCATACAATCCATACCTTGTGGTAAAAGTTGTCTTAGGTATGTCTTGTTCTCTTATCTTGAGCTGGAAATAACCTGACCGGAGATCAATCTTTGAGAACACACAAGCTCCTTCTAGCTGATCAAACAAGTCATTTATTCTAGGCAAAGGGTATTTGTTTTTGATAGTCACTTCATTGATTGAACGGTAATCTATGCATAACCTTTGACTTCTATCCTTCTTTTCCACAAACAAAAATGGTGCTCCCCAAGATGAAGAACTTGGTTGAATAAATCCTTTCTGCAATTGTTCTCCAAGTTGCTTCTTGAGTTCTTTCAGTTCATCAACTGACATCTTGTATGGTCTCTTTGCTCTCGGTCCAAATCCCGGTAGAAAATCAATAAGAAACTCCACATCTTTATCTGGTGGCATTCCCGGTAATTCTTCTGGAAACACATCCGGATATTCACTCACAATTGGCACACTGTCTATGCTAACCCCCTTAAGAGAATTTAGCTTACTCCCTTTTGATTCAAAGTTAGACTTGAATCTAATCCGTTTCTTCTCCGGGGTTGTGAGTGCAACAGTACGATTAGCACAATCTAATACTCCTTCATACTTAGCCATCCAATCCATTCCCAATATTACATCCAGTCCTTGAGAATATAGGATTATCAGACTCACTGGAAACTTATGCTTCCCAAACTCTATCACTAGATCCCGGCATCCAAGACTTACTACCATATCTCCACCTGGAGAACTAACTTTTATTGGACACCTAATGTTTTCAGTTGGAAACCCATTTCTATCAACAAATGCTTTTGATATGAATGAATGTGATGCTCCAGTATAAAAAAGAACAAGTGCTGGAATAGAATTGAGTTTGAACTTACCAGCAATAGCATCTAGCTCTTCATAGATTTCCTCCACATTGATGTGGTTCACTTGTCCCTTTTGAAAAGGGTTGGGCTTGTTGGGTCCTTCAACTTTATTTTCTGGGCATTCATTTGCATAATTCCCCATCTTCTTGCACTTGAAACACTCAACCTGACTAATATCCTTCTTGACAGGCTGGCTTCCACTTCCACTTGCACTACCACGGTGGTGGCTCTTGTATCCACCCTTGTGATTCTTGTACTTGTCATTGTCATGACTATGGTGATGCTTGTTGTCATGATGACGGTTGTGGTTGTGGTGCTTGTTGAATTTCCCATGCTTGTGGGATCCTGAGCTTCCACTATGATCATAATGGGAACGCTTGTGAGACGATCCCGAGCTGTGCTTGTCCGAGTGCTTTCTCTTCCTACTCTCAACTTGCTTCATTTTGTTCTCCAAAATAGCAGCCTTATCACAAAGAGACTGATAAGTGGGAACATATGCCATTGATAGCTGAAGGTTCAATTCATCATTCAGGCCTTCAAGAAACTTTTCCTTTCTCTTAGCATCAGTGTCAACTTCATCCGGTGCATAACACGCCAGATTGTTGAACTCTTCAATATATTCAGCCACGTTGCGGTGGCGCTGCTTCAGATTATGGAACTCTTTCTTCTTAAAACTCATCACTCCGGATGAGATGTGAGCAGTACGAAAACCATCTTCAAAGATAGCCCATGTCACATCTGCAATGGGAGTGGTGATCTGGAAGTTATCCCACCAAGTAGCTGCTGGTCCTGCCAACAAGTGAGCTGCAAATCTGACTTTCTCTTCATCAGTACAACCAACAGTTACCAAGTCTTTGTTCACAAAGCGTAGCCAGTCATTGGCCACCATAAGATCAGTTGTTCCTGAGAACTTTACTGGTCTCAATCTCAAGAACCTGGTAAGCATGTCAAAACCCGGTGGGTTGTTGTTGTTGTTGTTATTGTTGTTATTGTTGTTATTGTTGTTGTTGTTGTTGTTCTGATTCTGGATGAACATAGTCATCATCTGCATCAGCTGAGTCTGAGCTGTCATCATTTGCTGCATCTCAGGGGTGATGTTGTTGTTGGTGTTGGTGTTGGGATTGGCACGACGGGGAGGCATCTGTGGTTTGTTCAATAGAGATAAGAATGAGATACCCATAGATGCTATCATGCACAATACATCACATAAACAATCACTAAACATGCATCACAATGATAAAAGTTCAACAACATAAACGACAAGTTTGCAAAGTAAACACACCAATAGCAAGACATCCACATGTTGGATGGTCATTGCGACTCAATAAAAAGTATGATAAATAAATGATAAATGAGTAGTCATCACTACTCCTCGGCATCAACCTCCTCCTCAACAAAGGTAAGACCTGCATTCTCCATAGCGGTCTTGTATTCCTCGACATTGGTGGTCAAGGTCTCTACTTTGGCTTTGAGAGCCCTCTTCTGGGAACGAAGCCTCTCAATCACAGTCTACTGATGCTCGAGCTCGAAGTCCTTGGCCTCCAGTTCTGCAGTCATGTCTCGAATCCTCTTGTTCCTATCTTGGACTCGCTTCTCTTGACTCTTGAACTTTCTGTCCTGACTCTCGAACTTGGCCTCCATCTCTTTGACTATCTCATCTTGCTCCGCGAAGAGCTTGTACTTCTCACGAAGCTGCACCTGGAGTTCGTCATTGCTGAGCATGATGTTGGTCCTATCAGTGTCCACGTGCCTAAGGAGAACCTCTAAGTCATGGAGGTAAAGACGAATCGGCTCTACTGTCTCCCTCGAAGTGTCCTCGAAGTCGATGGCCTCTCCATCCTCATCACGTCTACTGAAGGCGTGGAAGTGCGTACCTCTAACCTGTCGAGAGTGTCTCCCTAACAGACGTCCAATCAAGTCCTACATGACTACCTCTAGGCCTCTCTCCTTGTCATCGTACATGAGCTTGAAGATGATAGCCTCCGTGGTAGGCTCAGTCTGGCGTACGGGCGGATTGACCTTGAAACCCCAAAGGTCTTTCCTCTCAAACTTGGTGAGGGGAAGCACCATGATGGTAGGAAGAGGGAGATTGAGCAAAGTAGTGAGCTCAATAATACGAGGGCCAAAACGAGTTCCTTGGAACTGTCCAGCAGTGCTGATGGTAACATTAGGCATCTATTTAATAAGATAGAAAAAGTTAGAATCAACACAATTTTAAGACAAGTCACAAGACAAAGCATCACATGCATAACTTTGGAAATCAAACACACCAGTCATGGGATACATGGATCCATTACAAACAACCAAGGTTCAACTTATTTAAACAACTTTTGGAAATTATAATGATAGGTGTGGTGGTCCAACTAACGAAGTACGCTTATAATCCTATCTCACTTGCCAAGTTGACTAACGTAATATTTCTAGAAGCAATCAGTCTATCTTGAGCACATGACTCCATTACTAAGTCTATAATGTCTCCTCTTAAAGTTTGGTTTGTAGCTTCCAACTCTTGGGTATGTTTCTTTTCTTCCTTTAGGTCATTCTGGATGTTGAGCATCCTGCACTTGACTCTATCACCAAGTTCTTTGATGGTCTTCCAAGCTACATCCCTTGCTGAATCAAAGAATGTAGTGTGCACCACTGAATTGGTGAATATGCAGAATCCTGATTCTTTGTGGTTGTCTTCCTTGTTTTTATAGAAGTGAAGTTGCACCCACCAGTACTCAGCTCCTTCATCCATCACAGGAAAACCTATGTACACAGCTGCACCATGTATTCCCATGGCAACCATGAGGTCCTTGAGAGCCTTTGGGAACTCTGTCTCACATTCTAAAGTCTTAGTCATGAGTGGTCCCTTCTTCACGGCTTCGTTGATGGAGTTCATCTAAAAATAGAGATGAGAAAGAAGATTAGAAAAGTTTACGAGAAGAATAGACAAGTGTGGAAGTTGTTAAAATTTTTCCTTAGTGGTTTCCAATCCTAGGGTCATAATCCTACAGGCAACACAGTGCTCTGATACCATCTGTAAGATCCCTCCTTTATAAAGGAAAAGGATCCCTGTGATTGCAATGCTAGTCCCTGGATCAATGCTAGCATCCACAGTTTAAGATGAAGTACACAGAAACAAAGGTCATTATTACAGTCATTCCAGAGACAAACATAGTCTTTACAACTCCATGGCCACAGGCCTAGTACAAGAGTTTAAATAAGTAAATAGATAAAATTCTTCATCTTCATGTGCCACAGACAAACATGTTGAGTGTAGACTCATGACTCCTAATCCTCATCAGAATAACCTGCAACATCACAAGTTACAGCCACAGTGGGTCAATACATTGGAATAGTATTGGCAAGTGATACCTTAGTAGAATATTGGTGGACTAAATACTATATGCTTTTGTCTAAGTGTAGATTAGGCTTGCTTTGCTCAAAAATAGGTTTTGCCTATTAGTTGAAAAACACTAAGTTTTTCTTTGTCAAAACTTTTCCCAAGGAACCACCAATAGACATTGGGGTCCTTCACCCTTGTTCAACCACAAGTTTTACTTAGAAATTGGGATGAGGAGATTCTTGATAGCTTCCATGTCTTGATGCTCAAGTTGTCCAATACCAGGGACATGGCTAAGTACTTAGATTCTTCCATCTACAGAGGTTGTGCACTTTCCCCACAAGCCTTGATTTTCACCAAGACAGGACCTTTCAGAAGCCTTCCCTTAGACCAAATGGACGCGCTCCAACCTATCATCCCACTACCACCAACTGTCCAAATGGCTAAGTTATTGCAACCTATATGATCCAGGCAGAGCCCATATTGCCAAGTGGCTGCACTAGAAGCTTCTTAACATTTGGCCTCTCAAATCCCTTTGTTCCTGGGTGGCTTTCCACAAGTGAGATACACAAGGTAACCCATTGAAATGGGCCTTGTGTAACCACTCAACATAACCCATTCACAACCATTCCACCCAGGTGATTCATTCACTTAGTTGTTTTATTAAGTAAAAACACAAGTCCAAAGACTTAGAAATATTTTATCATAGCATGAATAATTCACCACCCTTGGTTGCTACTATCTAGGCTAAGCATGGCATAGATAAATATCTTAACTTAGAGATTTCTAGCAATCCTACAACTACTAGGATTTCCCAAGCATAGCATATATATAAACCAAAGATTTGTCCATGCAAGTCTAGCAAAAATATTTCTAATGCATATTTGAAAAACATAGGAAGAAAATTATGAAGCACCACTTGCCTTGGTAGTTTGGAGAGTAGCTACACTCCTCACAATCACAATCACTATTGGCACCAAAATCTACACATAAAATCATTGCAACAAATCACATACAAAATAAATACAAGCAAAAATATATGGATGCATGCAATATGATATGTGATGATTTCCTAAACTCAACAAGATAAGTGTACACTACTGGTTCATAAACCAGTTCAAAACTTGCCAAACAAACTTTATTTGGACACTAAAACATTTCTCAAATAATTAATATACACAAAATAGGCCTACACATGTTTCTGTAAATAAAACCATTTTAACAGAAGCAAACCATTTTAACGACGCTCTGGGACACAAGGATCCAAACGAAAAGTGTCAGCAGATGCGCTAGACGCAGGCGAACAAGCTCGCGTGATTCAGAACCAGAAGGGGAACACGAGGCTCACCGAATTTTGTCGCCGGAGTTGGAGACGTCGTCGGGAACTTGCAGTGCTTGATGGAGTCGACGACCTGGGGAAGTATAGGATGAACCAAATACATCAGAAGAAGCGCAATGATGTTGCGAAGCAGTCTGCATGAACCAGAGAGGAAGGGGCGCACGGAGCTCACCGGGATTGGTCGCCGGAGTGGGCTCTGTCTACGGTGGTGCAAGGGCGATTACGGGCAGCCAGGTGGCAGAGTGGTGGCGCTAGGTGAGGGGAAATGTTCGCGGTGCAGAGGGGGTTAAGTAGGGAGGAGAGGGGCGGCGATTACGCCCAGAATCAATGGCAATTAAGCGCGTAGTGACTGCGGCGAGGTAACGGCGGAGCGAGCACCTCGGCCGCGCGTGATTGACGACGACGACGACGGCGTGGTCGCAGGGTCCACTTGTCAGCGAGTGAAACAGAGAGGGGGTGGGGTCAGGTGGTCAGTGACTTGGCGGGTTTGTCTGCGAGTGAGAGAGAGAGAGGGGGAACCCGGGTGGGCTTAGTGGGCTGATTCTGTTGTTGGGCTAGAAAGGTGGCGCCGGCCCTTTTCTAATTCTTTTCTCCTTTTCCTTTTTTGTTTGCAATTTCAGGAATCAAATTCAAACTATTTCAAAAGCTGTTTGAATTCAAATCTTTTCAGGATTTTTGTAGAGTGCAATACTCACAAATCTAGACACAAAAACTAAGTGGTCACTTTGAACTGGCATGGTCACTTGGTATAAAACAAAATAAGAAGTGGCATAGCACTAGTTTAAATAGGTTTTAAAATTGGTTTTCAAATCATATTTGTTTTGAAACTTTGGTTTAAATCCTAGCAATTCTAGCAATACAATCTGAGAGCAATAAGACAACAAGGTTTGGTTCAATGAACAACAATCTCTCATTGGAGAGTAGCATTTGTTTTAAATGCTGATCACATAAAATAATGAGCTCATATGCTCCTGTTTTTGAACTAGTTTGTTTGAAATGAACTCTACATGATCATGGATGCATGGATGATATGCATGAGTTTTGAAACATGATTTTAGGGATGTTACATATAGCAGCCTATTTCAACTATGAGATATGGCAGATGGATGTCAAAACGGCTTTCCTTAACGGAAAATTAACCGAGGAAGTGTATATGATACATCCCGAAGGTTTTGTCGATCCGGCAAATGCTGACAAAGTGTGCAAACTTCAGAAATCCATTTATGGGTTGAAGCAAGCATCTCGGAGTTGGAATATTCGCTTTAATGAGGTAGTCAAATCGTTTGGCTTGATCAAGAGTGATCATGATTCTTGTTTATATAAGAAGATTAGTGGGCGCAAAGTAAACTTTCTAATCTTATATGTGGATGACATATTATTCATTGGAAATGATGTCCAAGTGTTGCAAGAAACGAAGGAATCATTGGAAAGGAGTTTCTCAATGAAAGACTTGGGTGAGGCAACATATATTCTCGGAATCTGGATCTATAGAGATAGATCAAGACGGCTCATTGGATTGAGTCAGAGTACTTTTTTGGACAAAGTGTTGAAGAAGTTCAACATGGAAGAGTATAAAAAGGGGCTCTTACCGATGTCCCATGGCGTAAAACTTAGCAAGACTCAGTGTCCTTCAACAACTGATGAGCGAAGTCGGATTAGTGCGATTCCGTATGCTTCTACAATTGGGTCCATCATGTATGCCATGATTTGTACTAGGCCATATGTTTCCTATGCTCTAAGTGTTGTGAGCAGATACCAGGATGATCCTGGAGAAATCCACTGGACAACGGCTAAAAATATCCTAAAGTACTTGAGAAGGACTAAGGATATGTTCTTGGTTTATGGTGGTGAATATGAACTCAGTATAAAGGGTTACACGGATGCAAGTTATCTTACCGACTCTGTTGATTCTCGTTCGCAATCCGGATACGTGTTTATTATAAACAGAAGTGCTGTGAGCTGGAAGAGTTCCAAGCAAGAGACTGTGTCTGCATCTACAACAGAGGCTGAGTATATTGCCGCCTCGGAGGAAGCAAAGGAAGCTATTTGGATGAGGAATTTCCTCATGGATCTTGGTGTGGTTCAGGGCTCGTCCAATCCTTTAGACGTTTATTGTGACAACAATGGTGCTATTGCACAAGCCAAGGAACCTAGACAACACCAGAAGAACAAGCACATACTCATGCGGTACCACCTGATTCGCCAGTTCGTGGATCAGGGTGATATCAAGTTATGCAAGGTACACACAGATACAAATGTTGCAGATCCATTGAAAAAGCCGTTACCACAACCAAAGAATGAGGCACACATAAGAGCTATGGGCATTAGATGCCTACACATGTGATGTCGGAAGATTGACTCTAGTGCAAGTGGGAGACTGTTGGGAATATGCCCTAGAGGAAATCATGGATCATGATATTTCCCATTGTATTCATAAAGATATTAAGTTGTCCTTCTATAAACATCTGATGTGTATCATTGAATATGTGATTTGGTTTTGGAACTATACATTCATGTTATTTGTACTAAATGTCCTTGGTCATTGAGGTTGTGCTGGACACACAACTTAGACCAATGTGAGAGTCGGCTTGATGACTCGGTTCCACTTGTCATGGTGATACGTCAGAAACGTATCCACCAAGGAGTCATCAACAAGTTTTATGTCGCTGTTTCCAGGGAGGCTAAGGACGTCTTCACTAGGGGAGTCCTTCACTTCCTTTCTCTTTACTTTGTTTTTAGTTTTCTTTGTTTATTTTGCTTGGTTTTGTTTGCCTCTTTTCAAAAAAACACAAAAAAAATTAGTTCCTGCTCTAGTTGCCACCTTGCTCTAGCTTACCATGTTGCTCCCCAAGTTCGCCCTGAAAGATCTTGCAATAGGTAGTGGCTCCATAATTGGGAAAGATAATATTGAAGAATTCTTTAACTATGTTAGCAAGCATGAGGATATTGAGGATAAATCTATAGCAGAGCTTGATCCTAACTATCAGATTGCTATAGCTTCTTTAGTTCATATGTTGGAGACTATTTTTTTTAGCCTTAACCCCTTCATACAATTCTTGTTCCTAAAACTAAAAGAAGAAAGGAATGCTGAAAGAATTTCAGGATGTTGCTAGGGAGGCCAAAAATGTTGCTAGGAATGCTCGGCTCAAGTGTAGATGTTGTGGGTATTTTTGATGAAACTAAGCCTAGAGAAGAATTCAAGATACCCAAACCATTTAAGCTTGTTGGAATGCATGAAGCCTTTGAAAAGAATTTTGATTGGATTGCTCCTAAAAATCGTTTTGATGAAAGTAGTAGACCAAAGAGAGATGACAAGAGATCCTCCAAAACCCATTTGGATGAGATACCTTTCATAGTTGAAGACTTTGCAAGTACGGATTTTAATGCTTCTTCATTTGAAAATACTTGATTCTTCTTGCTTCTTGTGCCTAACTTAAAGGCGTTAAATAAAATTACTTGTTGGGAGATAACCCAAGAGTTTGCTTGAGTCTTGGAAGTTATTAATTCTGTAGTGACCTCTCCTTATCCTTTTTTTTGTGTTTTGTGCTAAGAATGACCTCTAATGAGAGGGAAGCAAGATTTGGGGAGTTGCTGTCCCGAAATAGATTTCTGTCCTCCACCAAAAAAATTCGTGAGGAGTCTCTGTAACTCTGATTGAGCTAACAATTTATGAATAAATCCCCCAGTATGTGGTCTAACTTTAGTTAGTTCAACACTTTTTGATTTGAGCAACATAAAATGTTCGAAAAAATTGGTTTCTACCTGCTGGTCTGTTTTGACAGATTTCTGCCATTATTTGCATTTGCTTCTTATTGATTCTTTTTTGAGTTCTCTTTAGGTGAATTGAGATTTTTGAAGGAGTTAATACAGTATCTTGTGTTTTTAGTGAAAAGACTTGCTTTTTCAAAGCTTTTCCAGAGGTCTAATATCTTTTGAATAAGCTAATGTTGCTAATGAAGATTGTGTGAAGTTTTGTATGAAGGAAAAATTTCAGGTGTAAAGAGAGAATAATGCAATGAGATGAAGAATGGACAAAAGCTTAATCTTGGGGATGCCACCATGGCGTCACCCCAAGAAATATCCAAGAGGTACAAGCGTAAAATGTAACATCCCAAAAATCATGATTTAATGTTGCATATCATTCATGCATTCATAATCATTTTAGGATCATTTTTCAAAAACAGAAGCATTTGTTGTCTATTATTTTATGTAAGCAAGGTAATGGCCTTATTGCTACCTTCTAATAAGAAAATACTTGTTCAGTAAAGAATTGAACATAGGGTTGTTTGATATTTCTAAAGCTTGGCCAAAGTTTTCTAAACAAAAATATAAATTTAAACCATTCATATGCCCATTATAAATAAATAATTAAAGCTTGGTTTATTTCTATAATTCAATGGGCCAATGTATTTCTAAGTGAACAGCTTTGTTCTGTAGTCAAATATGTGTATGGTCCACTTTACAAAAATTCAGAACAAGTTTGAATTCAAACCCATATGAAAAGAATTTGAAAATAATTTCAGAAAATCAAAATAGAAATAGAAAAGAATAAAAGAAAACAGGAAAGGCCGGCGCCACCAAACAGGCCCAGCACCGAAAACAGCCCACGAGCCCACCCGCGAACCTTCCCCCTCTCCTCTCTGTTTCTCACTCTGCCCACGCGCACCCACTCGCTGACGACCCAGACCCACTTACCCCGTCACCCTTCGTCCCCAAATCCCGCGATGACCAGCTTGCCCTGCGGTTTCTTCCCCATTCAAGCCCGACGAAATCGCGATTGACTGCCATTGATTCGCATAATAAATCCCTCCCCCTCTCTGGCTATTTAAACCTCTCCCTCTCCACGACATTTTCCCCCACTCAGCACCACCAGAGCGCCGCTAGGCTACCAGTATTGAGCTTCACACCGCCGCTGTTCTAACGAGCTCCGGCGAGCTATTGCGGTGAGCACCGAGCACCCTCCTGTCTCTAGTTCACGCGCCTGTGTTCGCTAGGTTCTTGTGCACATGTTGATTCTTACCGTTTGTTTCCATGTGGCGTAGGACGTCGCCTTCGTCTTCAACTGGGAGCACCCGACGACGAGACAGACTCTGGCGAGCGATTCTGTTCGTGTTCGTGCAGCTCCGCCCCAACCGCAACCACGTTGAGCATCTTCACGTCTTCGCGACCTCGGTAAGCACCATCGCACCACCCCTGCCCCTCTGGCCTCGCCGGTGCGTCACCACCAGAGGCGTCGTCGCCTCTAGCGCCATTCGCGCCGCTGGTTCTTAGTCAAATGGATCTGATCCGTTGGATCCAAATCCAAAGGCCTCGATTAGATCTGTTAGGGAAACGGTACAATTAGATCTGGGCCATGCAACGTTAGTTAGATCCTACGGCCCGCGAGCGTGATCCGGCCTAACCGGTACGCACCAATTAAAATCTGTGGCGTGGCTAGGTTTTGGATTTAAAATCCGAATTTAGATCTATTAGTCATTTAAACTTGCAAAATTTATAACTTTTGATCCACACATCCAAATTTTGCAAATTATATATCAATGGAATCAGGAAAACGAATTCTATCCAACCATGTATTTTGTTTAATGAATTGCTTCTGTAAAATTAGGTTTTTTGCAGAGACATTTGTAGGCTTATTTTATGTATAAAAATTAATTGGAAAATGTTTTAAAGACTAAATAAAGTTTATTTGATATAGGAATGTTTTGTTTATTGATCAGTATTGTTTAATTGTCTTGTTGGGTTTAGAAAAATCATCACATGTCATTTGCATGCATTCATTTTATGTCTAGATTTTGGTGCTAGTGGTGATTGTGACTGTGAGGATTGTTGTTACTCCCCCAACTACCAAGGAAAGTGGTGCTTCATACTTTTTGTCCCAATATTTTGCCTATGCATTAAAAATATTTTGTATAGGGCTTGCATGATAATTTTTGCTAAGTATCTATATGCTAAGCTTGGGAAATCCTAGTAGTTGTAGAATTGTTAGAATTTTCTCTAAGTTAAGATACTTTCTATTGCCATGCTTAGCCTAGCTAGTAGAAACCAAGGGTGGATTATATACACATGCTATGGAAAATATTTCTAAGTCTTTGACTTATTTTTTTCTTAATAAAACAACTAAGTGAATGAAACACCTGGTGGAATGGTGGATTGGTTTATGTTGAGTTGTTACACAAGGCCCATTTCAATGGTTTACCTTGTGTATCACACTTGTGGAATGCCACCCAGGAACAAAGGTATTTGAGATGCCAAATGTTAAGAAGCTTCTAGTGCAGCCACATGTCATTATGGGCTCTGCCTGGATCATATAGGTTGCAATAACTTAGCCAAATGGACAGTTGGTGGTAGGGGATGATAGGTTTGGAGCGCGTCCATTTTGTTCTAAGGGAAGTCTTCTGAAAGGTCCTGTCTTGGTGAAAATCAAGTCTTGTGGGGAAATTGCACCACATCTGCAGAGGGAAGAAACTAAGTACTTAGCCGTGTCCCCGGTAATGGACAATATGAGCATCAAGACATGTAAGCTATCAAGAATCTCCTCATCCCAATTTCTAAGTTAAAACTTGTGATTGAACAAGGGTGAGGTTCACCAATGTCTATTGGTGGTTCCTTGGGAGTTTTTGCTAAACAAAAACTTAGTGTTTTCAACTGATAGGTAAAACCTATTTTGAGCCAAGCAAGCCTAAGCTACACTTAGCCAAATTCATGTAGAAACTAGATACTAATATTTTACTAAGGTATCACTTGCCAATACTATTCCAATGTATTGACCCACTGTGGCTGTAACTTGTGATGTTTCAGGTTACTCTGATGAGGATTAGGGTTATGAGTCTACACTCAACATGCTTGCCTGTGGCACATGAAGATGAAGACTTTTATTTATATTGTTAAGTTAAACTCTTGTACTAGCCTATGGCTATGGAGTTGTAAAAGACTATGTTATCTCTGGAATGACGATGTAATAATGACCTTCGTTTCTGTGTACTTCATCTTAAACTATGGATGCTAGCAAGTGATCCAGGGACTAGCATTTTAATCACAGGGACCTTTACCTTTATAAAGGTGGGGTCTTACAGATGGTATCAGAGCACTGTGTTGCCTGTAAGATTATGACCCTAGGATTGGATTATAAACCACTAAGGAAAAAATTTCAACACTTGTCTTTTTCTTCTCGTAAACTTTTCTATTCTTCTTTCTCATCTCTATTTGTAGATGAACTCCATCAACAAAGCTGTGAGGAAGGGACCACTCATGACCATGACTTTGGAGTGTGAGACTGAATTTCCCAAGGCCCTCAAGAACCTTATGGTTACCATGGGGATACATGGTGCAGCTGTGTACAAAGGATTCCCTGTGATGGATGAAGGAGAAGAGTACTGGTGGGTGCAACTCCACTTGTACAAAAACAAGGAAGACAACCACAAGGAGTCAGGATTCTGCATCGTCACCAACTCTGAAATGCACACAACATTCTTTGACTCTCCAAGAAATGCAGCTTGGAATGCCATCAAGGAACTTGGTGATAGACTGAAGTGCAGAATGCTCAATACCCAAAATGACCTTAGAGAAGAAAAGAAGCGTACCCAGGACTTATAGGTTGCTAAGCAACGTCTAAGAGAAGACATCATAGATTTAGCAATGGAATCATGTGATCAAGATCGACAGATTGCCTCTAGGGATGCCCTGATAGCTAACTTGGCAAGTGAGTGGGGATTGTAATGTACTCTATTAGTTGGACCACCACACTTATCGTTTTTACTTCCAAAAATTTGTCTAAGTTATGTTGAACCTTTGATGGTTGTAATGGATTTGTGTATGCCATGACTTGTGTGTTTGTTGCAATAGATATGCTTGTGATATTTTTGTCTTGTGATTTTTCTATATTTGATGTTGATTCTAACTTTTCTCTATCTTATAAAAATATATGCCTAATGTTATTATCAACACGGCCGAGGAGTTCAAGGGAACTCGTTTTGGTACTCGTCTCATTGAGCTCACTAGTGTGCTCAACCTTCCACTTTCTAGCATCATGACACTTCCACTCACCAAGTTTGAGAGGAAGGACCTTTGGGGCTTCAGAGTCACTCAGCTGGGACGCCAGACAGAGCCAACCACGGAGACCATCACTTTCAAGCTGATGCATGACGACAAGGAGAAAGGCCTAGATGTAGTCATGCAGGAGTTACTTGGGCGTCTGGTAGGGAGGCACTCCACCGAGCTTAGAGGTCTTTACTTTCACCCCTTCGGGAGACGCAACGAGGAGGGTGAGGCCATCGAGTACGAAGATGCTGCTAGAGAGACGATGGAGCCGATTCGTCTGTACCTTCAGGACCTAGAGGGTCTTATTAGGCACCTAGATACTGATAGAACCAACGTCATTCTTAGCAATGACGAGCTCCAGGTTCATCTCCGAGAGAAGGACAAGCTCTTCGCGGAGCAAGACGAGATATTCAAGGAAATGGAGGCCAAGTTTGAAAGCCAGGACAAGTAATTCAAGAGCCAGGAGAAAAGAGTCCAAGACAGGAACAAGAAGATCCGGGAGATGAAGGAAGAGCTAGAGGCCAAGGACTTCGAGCTTGAGCATCAGCAGGGGGTGATCGAGAGGCTTCGCCCACAGAAGAGGGATTTTAGGGCCAAGATAGAGGCCTTGAATACTAGTGTTGAGGAGTACAAGACCGCTATGGAGAATGCAGGTCTTACCCTTGTTGATGTGGAGATTGATGCGGAGGAGTAGTGTAGACTACTCATTTATCTTTCATCTACCGTACTTTTGATTATTGAGTCGCAATGACCATCCAACATGTGGGTGGCTTGCTATGGTGTGATGCATTTCCAAACTTGTTGTTTATGTCGTTCAAACTCTATGTTATTTTGATGCTTGGTTATGGTGATTGAGTATGTGATGTATTGTGCATGTTAAGCATCTATGGGTATCTCATTCTTATCCTTATGAAAACCACAGATGCCTCCTCGACGTGCCAACCCCAAACCAAACAACAACAATGTCACTCTCGAGATGCAACAGTTGATGACAGCACAGGCACAACTGATGCAGATGATGACCACTTTCATGCAGAACCATAATAAGAATAACAACAACAACAATCAGAATAATCCGCCAGGATTCGACATGCTCAGCAGATTTCTAAGACTGAGGCCTGCAGAGTTCTCAGGAACCACTGATCCAATGGTGGCCAATGATTGGCTACGTTCAGTGAACAAGGACTTAGTGACTATCGGCTGCACCGACGAAGAGAAGGTCAGGTTTGCAGCATGTAGGGGTCCCAACCTAATAAGGTTGATCCCTCCTGTGTTTTACAATGCTAGTCCCTGGATCAATAGCTAGCATCCACAGTTAAGATGTAATATCAGGAAACAAAGGTCATAATATAACTTTATAACCAGGAATAACATAAGTTTATTACATCAAACATAGCCCATTTGGCTATTACAATACATTGCAGCGGAATAATTATAGTCATGGGTCCTTCATCTTCAAGGTGCCACAGGCAGGTGTTGGTTGTAGACTTTGTAGTCCTAGTCAATCAAACAATCTTCATTCAAAAACAATCATCCTGCAACATTACAAGTTACAGCCACAAGGGTCAATACATTTTGAATTGTATTGGCAAGCTTCACTTTTATATATAAGAGTGGATCCTATCATTATATGCATATTTGGCTAAGTAGAGTTTAAGGCTTATTTGCATAAAGCAATATTTTATCCTATCTTTTCAAAAGGGTTTTAAAGTCCTTTGTCAAATTTCTTTTCCAAGTTCCTTGAACTCCTTGGTAGAAACTCAAGTGTTCAAGTCCTTGTCAAAAAAAAAATCCCTTGAGCTACTTGGTAACCCCAAGTGCAACAAGTTTTATGAAATCTCATGAGTTCCTTGGTAACCCCAAGTACATCATGCTCTTGAGCACCTTGGTAACCCCAAGTGCAACAAGTTTTACAAAATCTCTTTGAATTCCTTGGTAGACACACAAGGGCATCAAGTTTTTATATTAGAAGTTGGAATGTCGAGATCTCCCATAGTTCAAACTTTAGTTGCTCAGTATTGTCCATAACCGGGGACACGGCTAAGTACTTAGATTTTATTAACTTCTGCAGAAGGAGTACACTTTACCCACATGTCACAATCCCATCCTTTTGCCACCAGTGGCCTACTGGATTAGTGCTCACCAAGATGGAGTACTGGCAGATTTAGAATGTGACGAAGTCTTTCCAAAAGGTCCTCCCATACATCATTGCTAGCTTTGTCTTCAGCCCCCATGAAGCATTCCAGATCCCCATGTCCAGTAACTAAAGACAATGTATGGGTCTTCCTAATGTAATTGACTAAGCCAGAGCCATAATAGCATGTGGTTGCACACGAAAGCCACAATTGGAGAAGCATGTTTGATCTCTAAGTTTCCTAGGTGGTTTTCTTTTGGAGCACAACACAAAGTGATTGCCATAGACATGGTTCCCTTTTGTTGCCACCTTCTCCAAAACTTAAAGTATCCTCCACCTAGGTGGTTCATTGAGTCCTTGTTTTATTATGTAAAACACAAGTTCTTTTCTCAACCTTTGTAAAATCTCAACATGTATCTCTTTTCAAATTATAGCATATAGCATGGCTAAGCATGTACAACTTCTCAATATTTTCACTAAGGAGTGTATAGGGAATCCTATTAGGATTTTAGCATAGCATAAGTACAGAAATATCTTTTCATGCATATTTTCAAAATCCACTAAGTATAATAAAAATAGTAGGACTGTTGTATGATAGTGTAACTTGCCTTTTTGTTAGGGAATGATAGTCACTCCTTGATCTTGCTAGTCTCTCACTGTGCTAATTTCACTACAATCAAACAAGCATGGTATCAAGTAGCATTCCATACCAACATTCAAACATTATTTCACATACACAAAGCAATGGATCCTATCTCATGCAGAAGAGGGTTCTATTGCAAGGTTGGTCTCTACTAGGTATATAAACTTTGTAAGGTCCACATTGGTCATTTACCAAAATGGCAAAGTCATTGGTTAGAGGGTTTTGCTCAAAGTATATTTTAAAATCCATTCAACATTTTATGTGGTGAAAATTATTCTTTTCAAAGCAAAACTTTATGTTTTTCACCAAGTAAGTTGCCTTTGGCAAGGCTTGGTGTTTTGGATCAGTAAATTTGGTCCATAACATTTTTCCAAAGTTTTCTTTGCAAAAACATTTCCATAATAAAATCAATGAGTTTATTTGGCTAGAAAATGGCTAGGTTAAATAATTCAACTTGAATTTCACCAAAATCATTTTTAACACTAAGGTCAGTAAGGTCACACAAATCCATTTTGCAAAAGATTTAATCCTTAAATCAATTTTAAACAATTTTTATACTCTAAACAAGTACACAAATGTTTCTGCAAATTCAATAAAGCTAACAGATACTATTTTCAAAACTAAGGACATGGTTAGCTAGGGCTTGTTCTCCTGAATCCAATGACATAAAATTTGCAATTTTTGGACGTGTGGTTTGAAAGTTACAAGGGTTTGAAGTTTGCAAATAAATCTGTTTTCAAATTTCTTTTTAAAACGAATTAGGTGACACGCGGCGTGTTTTAACTGGACGATACCGGTTCGGGTGGATCGTGTGCTGCGGAGCGTTGGATTTAAGTTGGATCGTGCGGCACAGAACGCGTACCTCTTCGCGGTAAGTGATCTAATCTCGCTCGTTCAAACTAGATCTGACGGCTGTGGATGGCCTGACCTAATTCTGGCAGCGCTTAGCGGCAGCGTGCGGCGGCGACGCTCTGCTAGCGGCGGAGCTGGCGTTGCAGGAAGCGAGGGAGAGGCTGGCAGGGCTTACCAGGCTCGCAGAGACCTGTTGATGCTCGAGGTGGGGTTGGCTACTCGAGGGGCGCAAGGGGTTGCTGCTAATTGCTCGTCGGAGAAGCTGCGGGCGGCGGTGCTCTCGGGTTGCTGTCGAGGACGATGCTGCAGATCACCAGGAGGTAAACAAAACACATAGTCAGGAGCGCAAGGACACGACGAAGGTGTGTGCGTGAACGAGAAGGCGCGGGGCGGTCTGGTTCACCTGGGAGACGTCGCCGGAGAAGAAGCAGACACGGCGGCGCTCTGTGCTTGACGATGGCGAGGATTGGGGCGCCCTAAGACAAACGGGAAGTGCCGTTAGGTTCGTATGTGCTTGGAGATCATCATTGTGTTCTCGGGGAGGAGAGGGGCGAACAGAATCTACCTGTGGGGCTCGTCGGAGAAAGAGGCAGACGGTGGCGACGGTGGTCGTCGTGGTTGTCGACGCTCTGGATCGCTCGGTGGCAAGCTGGTGTTACGGGGATGATCGCCAGGAGGTGGGGATCACGAGAGGATGGTCGAGGAGGCAAGGGGCGGTGAGGGGCTGCCGGAATTGCTGCGACAGCTCTTCGGAGACGGCGGCGGTGCGAGCTCAAATTGTAGCAGCCTCGGGGCAGAGAGGGAGTGGCGAGTGAGGGGAAAAGAGGAGGAGGAGCAGGCGGTTAAATGGACGTGGCCGCGACGAGGAATTAACGCGGCGTTAAGGCGAATTAAACGCGCGGAATCAAGGCCTGCAACGGCAGCGAGGGGGAAGAGGCGTGGTTCGCGGGTGGGGAAGAAGGGGTGTGGAGTGGGGTCCTCTGGCAGTGAGAAAAAGGGAGTGGAGATGGGGCCAGTAGTCAGTCCCTCGGTGGGTAAGTTAATTTGTGCGAATCGTTTTCTGCGGGGAAAGAAGCTGGGCTGGTTGGTGGGCTTAGTGGGCTGCCTGGGTTGGGTTGGCCCTTTTCCTTTTTTTTACTCTGTGTTCTTTTTCTTTTCTATTTCTGAATTTCTGTTTGAATTCTCTATCAAACAAACATGGTTCAAATAAATTCAAACAACACCCATACTTTGTAAATTTGATTTGGTTCTGTTCAGTAGTCTGAACCTAAATCTAAACTCCATAATTTTTAAATAATAAAGTCCATTATTAGTTATAATAAATGACCATTGCTAATTATCAACTTTGGGTTTGATTTATTTCAACCTCAATTTAAATCCATATATTTTCCAAAACCAAAATAGTGGGTTGTATTTGAAATAAGGTATATTTAAAAAGCTTTATTTAAAATAAATAACAATTTTGTTAAAGGTTCCATTTATAATTTAAATAAATGGATCATGGTTTATTAATAAAATAGGGTTTGGTTTATTAATAAGATCTTCATTTAAAACTCCAATATTTTTCAAAACCAATTCAGTAGGTTTTATTTGGAATATCAATTATTTGGAAAACTTACTTTAAATAATTTAACAAGTTTTGATGTTTCACTCAAATTGGTAAAACCTTTTATTTAAAATAAAGTTTGGATATTAATTCCTTATTATTTTATTTAGCAATCCTTTATTATTTTTAAACAAACTTTTGCTATTTTATTCAAATCAAAATGTTTTAAATCCAAAGCTTGGCCAAGGTTTAATTTGTCTTTACAAAATAATCTTTATTTATAAATCTATCTTTTCTTTTGAAAACCAAATATTTTTATTCAAAGATTCAAAATAACAAATTTAAGACATTTTAATTTCCTTTAATAAATGTTTAACTTTATAAATCTTTTTAGGATTTTATTTGATTCAAATGGGTTTGAGGTTCCATTTAAATTCAAAAAGTTTCTTCTGGCTCTGAAAATCAAACAAAGTTTTATTTTATTAATTTATTTTCACATTACAAGATTTGGAAAATCTTGGGATGTGACAGGCTACCACCCTTAAAATAAATCTCGTCCCGAGATTTGGGAAGGCTGGGGTTACAAGCAAGTTCAAAACAACTAGGGTACTACCACCCTTAAAAATTTTCAAACAAAATTACATTTTGGTCTTCTTGGGTCCTGGAAAACTTCTCTAAGCAATCTTTTGTTTTATTTCCACACTTGACTCATGGGCCAAGGTTGAGTTTCTCCATAGGCTTGTTCAACTTGTTTTTCATCCTTTCTGGACAGTTGCTTGCATAGTGTCCTGGATTCTTGCAGTTGAAGCAATGAATGTCCTTGAGTTCTTTGCGTTGTTCTTGTGGACAAGTTGCTACATAATGGCCTGGTTCTTTGCAGTTGTTGCACCACACTTGGTCAATCTCTTTATTCTTCTTGTTCTCTGGGCATCCACTGGAGTAGTGTCCCATTTCTTTACATTTACGACATTGCACAAGTCTCATGTCTTGCTTGGGCTTCTTGATTTTCTTTGATCCTTTGAATTGGGTTGTCTTGTTTGGATGTAGGAGTGGTCCTTTTCCTTTGGTAGACTTGGATCCTTCTTGTTTCCTTTGTTCCACCATGGCATAGATAGGATATAGGCCTGGAGTATGATCACTTCCTTCACAAAGGTAGCAAGTAGCTTGAGAGGTAGGACATTGTCCAACAGGATGATCTTCTTCACAATTGGGGCATTGTCCTTCATGCTCCTCGGAGGTATGATCCTTGTCTCCACAAATAATGCAAGATGGGGCTCCATCTAGAACAATATTCTTTTCATCCTTGTTATCATACATTCTCTTTGGATAGTTTTCTTCCATGCTAATCATTTGATTAGTCACCTTAAGCATCAGTTGAGACTGCTCTTCCAAAAACCTTTGCAGTGCTGGATCATTATCACTATTGTTGACTAGGAACTGAGCTGTTAGTTGGTTCAACTGGTTTTGGGTTGCTATGAGTTCTTTCATGCTATCAGCTTGGTTGGTGTTGGTGTCATCAACCTTGGAGTCTTTTGGAGTAGTCATCTGTTTGGGTTGAAGGGAGTTTAGAATAGGCAAGATATTTCTAAGGAATTATTTCTAAACACACACATCACAAATCACACAAACAATGTGCATGCAATCACAAACCAAACATTCACAATCAACTTTTGCACTCAAACAACAAGGTTCAAGCACTTTCTTAGGCAACAAAATATTTTTGTTACACCACATAAGTTGGTGTGTTTGACTTAACTATAAATGGTGGTCCATCTACATGGTTCACTTGTGATCTTTCCTTCCTTCATGATTCTTCTTACTTGAGATCTTGGTTTCCTTGAGAAAAACTCTTGGTTGTAATACTTCAAAGTTGTTGATGGTTCCTTCTTATTTTGCATTCCCTCAGTCTCTAAATCTTGAGTAAGATTTCCTTGTTTCACTTGTGGTTCTTAGTAGTTTCCAAGTTGGAAGTCCTTGGTGAACATGCTGAAGATGTTGAAGTCATTAGAGCTGAAGATGTTGAAGTCTTTAGAGTTGAAGACGTTGAAGTCATTAGAGTTGAAGATGTTGAAGAAGGCCTTTGCATATGATGAAGTCTTTGGTCTTGGGGTAGGTTTTCCATCAAGTTGAAGTAGAAGAGGTGTAGTGTTAAAACCAAAATGATTGAGGAAAGAGTTTACAAGTGTTTTTGTAAATAAGTTTTTGGAACAAGTAAAACTCCTATTTTTCTAAGGGTTTTTGTCCAATCCTAGGGTTTACAAATCCTACAGGCAACACAATGCTCTGATACCATCTGTAGGGGTCCCAACCTAATAAGGTTGATCCCTCCTGTGTTTTACAATGCTAGTCCCTGGATCAATAGCTAGCATCCACAGTTAAGATGTAATATCAGGAAACAAAGGTCATAATATAACTTTATAACCAGGAATAACATAAGTTTATTACATCAAACATAGCCCATTTGGCTATTACAATACATTGCAGCGGAATAATTATAGTCATGGGTCCTTCATCTTCAAGGTGCCACAGGCAGGTGTTGGTTGTAGACTTTGTAGTCCTAGTCAATCAAACAATCTTCATTCAAAAACAATCATCCTGCAACATTACAAGTTACAGCCACAAGGGTCAATACATTTTGAATTGTATTGGCAAGCTTCACTTTTATATATAAGAGTGGATCCTATCATTATATGCATATTTGGCTAAGTAGAGTTTAAGGCTTATTTGCATAAAGCAATATTTTATCCTATCTTTTCAAAAGGGTTTTAAAGTCCTTTGTCAAATTTCTTTTCCAAGTTCCTTGAACTCCTTGGTAGAAACTCAAGTGTTCAAGTCCTTGTCAAAAAAAAATCCCTTGAGCTACTTGGTAACCCCAAGTGCAACAAGTTTTATGAAATCTCATGAGTTCCTTGGTAACCCCAAGTACATCATGCTCTTGAGCACCTTGGTAACCCCAAGTGCAACAAGTTTTACAAAATCTCTTTGAATTCCTTGGTAGACACACAAGGGCATCAAGTTTTTATATTAGAAGTTGGAATGTCGAGATCTCCCATAGTTCAAACTTTAGTTGCTCAGTATTGTCCATAACCGGGGACACGGCTAAGTACTTAGATTTTATTAACTTCTGCAGAAGGAGTACACTTTACCCACATGTCACAATCCCATCCTTTTGCCACCAGTGGCCTACTGGATTAGTGCTCACCAAGATGGAGTACTGGCAGATTTAGAATGTGACGAAGTCTTTCCAAAAGGTCCTCCCATACATCATTGCTAGCTTTGTCTTCAGCCCCCATGAAGCATTCCAGATCCCCATGTCCAGTAACTAAAGACAATGTATGGGTCTTCCTAATGTAATTGACTAAGCCAGAGCCATAATAGCATGTGGTTGCACACGAAAGCCACAATTGGAGAAGCATGTTTGATCTCTAAGTTTCCTAGGTGGTTTTCTTTTGGAGCACAACACAAAGTGATTGCCATAGACATGGTTCCCTTTTGTTGCCACCTTCTCCAAAACTTAAAGTATCCTCCACCTAGGTGGTTCATTGAGTCCTTGTTTTATTATGTAAAACACAAGTTCTTTTCTCAACCTTTGTAAAATCTCAACATGTATCTCTTTTCAAATTATAGCATATATCATGGCTAAGCATGTAC
The DNA here is from genome assembly GCA_916181665.1 of Avena sativa. Lineage (NCBI taxonomy): Eukaryota > Viridiplantae > Streptophyta > Magnoliopsida > Poales > Poaceae > Avena > Avena sativa. The sequence continues at coordinate 64,706,347 of OV702279.1, forward strand.
AACTTCAATATTTTCACTAAGGAGTGTATAGGGAATCCTATTAGGATTTTAGCATAGCATAAGTACAGAAATATCTTTTCATGCATCTTTTCAAAATCCACTAAGTATAATAAAAATAGTAGGACTTTTGTATGATAGTGTAACTTGCCTTTTTGTTAGGGAATGATAGTCACTCCTTGATCTTGCTAGTCTCTCACTGTGCTAATTTCACTACAATCAAACAAGCATGGTATCAAGTAGCATTCCATACCAACATTCAAACATTATTTCACATACACAAAGCAATGGATCCTATCTCATGTAGAAGAGGGTTCTATTGCAAGGTTGGTCTCTACTAGGTTTATAAACTTTGTAAGGTCCACATTGGTCATTTACCAAAATGGCAAAGTCATTGGTTAGAGGGTTTTGCTCAAAGTATATTTTAAAATCCATTCAACATTTTATGTGGTGAAAATTATTCTTTTCAAAGCAAAACTTTATGTTTTTCACCAAGTAAGTTGCCTTTGGCAAGGCTTGGTGTTTTGGATCAGTAAATTTGGTCCATAACATTTTTCCAAAGTTTTCTTTGCAAAAACATTTCCATAATAAAATCAATGAGTTTATTTGGCTAGAAAATGGCTAGGTTAAATAATTCAACTTGAATTTCACCAAAATCATTTTTAACACTATGGGTTGGTTCCTAGGGTCAGTAAGGTCACACAAATCCATTTTGCAAAAGATTTAATCCTTAAATCAATTTTAAACAATTTTTATACTCTAAATAAGTACACAAATGTTTCTGCAAATTCAATCAAGATAACAGATACTATTTTCAAAACTAAGGCCATGGTTAGCTAGGGCTTGTTCTCCTGAATCCAATGACATAAAATTTGCAATTTTTGGACGTGTGGTTTGAAAGTTACAAGGGTTTGAAGTTTGCAAATAAATCTGTTTTCAAAATTCTTTTTAAAACGAATTAGGTGACACGCGACGTGTTTTAACTGGACGATACCGGTTCGGGTGGATCGTGTGCTGCGGAGCGTTGGATTTAAGTTGGATCGTGCGGCACAGAACGCGTACCTCTTCGCGGTAAGTGATCTAATCTCGCTCGTTCAAACTAGATCTGACGGCTGTGGATGGCCTGACCTAATTCTGGCGGCGCTTAGCGGCAGCGTGCGGCGGCGACGCTCTGCTAGCGGCGGAGCTGGCGTTGCAGGAAGCGAGGGAGAGGCTAGCAGGGCTTACCAGGCTCGCAGAGACCTGCTGATGCTCGAGGTGGGGTTGGCTACTCGAGGGGCGCAAGGGGTTGCTGCTAATTGCTCGTCGGAGAAGCTGCGGGCGGCGGTGCTCTCGGGTTGCTGTCGAGGACGATGCTGCAGATCACCAGGAGGTAAACAAAACACATAGTCAGGAGCGCAAGGACACGGCGAAGGTGTGTGCGTGAACGAGAAGGCGCGGGGCGGTCTGGTTCACCTGGGAGACGTCGCCGGAGAAGAAGCAGACACGGCGACGCTCTGTGCTTGACGATGGCGAGGATTGGGGGCGCCCTAAGACAAACGGGAAGTGCCGTTAGGTTCGTATGTGCTTGGAGATCATCATTGTGTTCTCGGGGAGGAGAGGGGCAAACAGAATCTACCTGTGGGGCTCGTCGGAGAAAGAGGCAGACGGTGGCGACGGTGGTCGTCGTGGTTGTCGACGCTCTGGATCGCTCGGGGGCAAGCTGGTGTTACGGGGATGATCGCCAGGAGGTGGGGATCACGAGAGGATGGTCGAGGAGGCAAGGGGCAGTGAGGGGCTGCCGGAATTGCTGCGACAGCTCTTCGGAGACGGCGGCGGTGCGAGCTCAAATTGTAGCAGCCTCGGGGCAGAGAGGGAGTGGCGAGTGAGGGGAAAAGAGGAGGAGGAGCAGGCGGTTAAATGGACGTGGCTGCGACGAGGAATTAACGCGGCGTTAAGGCGAATTAAACGCGCGGAATCAAGGCCTGCAACGGCAGCGAGGGGGAAGTGGCGTGGTTCGCGGGTGGGGAAGAAGGGGTGTGGAGTGGGGTCCTCTGGCAGTGAGAAAAAGGGAGTGGAGATGGGGCCAGTAGTCAGTCCCTCGGTGGGTAAGTTAATTTGTGCGAATCGTTTTCTGCGGGGAAAGAAGCTGGGCTGGTTGGTGGGCTTAGTGGGCTGCCTGGGTTGGGTTGGCCCTTTTCCTTTTTTTTACTCTGTGTTCTTTTTCTTTTCTATTTCTGAATTTCTGTTTGAATTCTCTATCAAACAAACATGGTTCAAATAAATTCAAACAACACCCATACTTTGTAAATTTGATTTGGTTCTGTTCAGTAGTCTGAACCTAAATCTAAACTCCATAATTTTTAAATAATAAAGTCCATTATTAGTTATAATAAATGACCATTGCTAATTATCAACTTTGGGTTTGATTTATTTCAACCTCAATTTAAATCCATATATTTTCCAAAACCAAAATAGTGGGTTGTATTTGAAATAAGGTATATTTAAAAAGCTTTGTTTAAAATAAATAACAATTTTGTTAAAGGTTCCATTTATAATTTAAATAAATGGATCATGGTTTATTAATAAAATAGGGTTTGGTTTATTAATAAGATCTTCATTTAAAACTCCAATGTTTTTCAAAACCAATTCAGTAGGTTTTATTTGGAATATCAATTATTTGGAAAACTTACTTTAAATAATTTAACAAGTTTTGATGTTTCACTCAAATTGGTAAAACCTTTTATTTAAAATAAAGTTTGGATATTAATTCCTTATTATTTTATTTAGCAATCCTTTATTATTTTTAAACAAACTTTTGCTATTTTATTCAAATCAAAATGTTTTAAATCCAAAGCTTGGCCAAGGTTTAATTTGTCTTTACAAAATAATCTTTATTTATAAATCTATCTTTTCTTTTGAAAACCAAATATTTTTATTCAAAGATTCAAAATAACAAATTTAAGACATTTTAATTTCCTTTAATAAATGTTTAACTTTATAAATCTTTTTAGGGTTTTATTTGATTCAAATGGGTTTGAGGTTCCATTTAAATTCAAAAAGTTTCTTCTGGCTCTGAAAATCAAACAAAGTTTTATTTTATTAATTTATTTTCACATTACAAGATTTGGAAAAACTTGGGATGTGACATAGCACATCTGCTAGAAGGGCCAGCAACAACCTGGTGGGATAACTTTCATATCACCACCCCCATTGAAGATGTGACATGGGCCATCTTTGAGGATGGATTCCGTACAGCTCACATTTCATCCGGAGTGATGAATTTGAAGAAGAAGGAGTTCCACAACCTGAAGTAGCGTCACCGCAGCGTGGCTGAATACATTGAGGAGTTCAACAATCTGGCACGATATGCACCGGATGAAGTTGATACTGATGCCAAGAGGAAGGAGAAATTCTTCGAAGGACTGAATGATGAACTGAATCTGCAGCTGTCTGTTGCCTATGTCCCAACCTACCAATCACTTTGTGACAAGGCGACCATCTTGGAGAACAAGATGAAACAGGTTGAGAGTAGGAAGAGGAAGCACAGCTTTGATAAGCACAGCTCAGGATCGTCTCACAAGCATTCTCATCATGATGATAGTGGGAGTTCTGGATCCCACAAACATGGAAAGTACAACAACCACCACGGCAACAACCGCCATCATGACAACAAGCATCATCATAGTCATGATAATGACAAGTACAAGAACCACAAGAGTGGATACAAGAGCCACCACAATGGAGGTGGAAGTGGTAGTGGAAGTCAGCCTGTCAAGAAAGATCTCAGTCAGGTTGAATGCTTCAGGTGTAAGAATATGGGGCACTATGCTAATGAGTGCCCAGAAAAGAAAGTTGAAGGTGCTAACACGCCCAACCCTTTCCAGAAGGGACAAGTGAACCACATCAATGTGGAAGAGATATATGAGGAACCTGATGCTGTGGCTGGTAAGTTCAAACTCAATTCTATTCCAGCACTTGTTCTTTTTGATACTGGTGCACCACATTCATTCATATCAAGAGCATTTGTTGATAGAAATGGATTTTGTAACACTACGGTTCTGAAAAGACCGTAGCTTCTATGTGACATGCCAATCCCTGGATCGGTTCATTGGCCCACAATAGAATATGATGAATAACATAGCAAAATATCCGTGTATCATAAATAGCGAAGATCCAGAGTATCATTATTACAATAAAAGCTTAGCTCAAGGCTAGCTCTAATTATTCAATTAGCAACATAAATAAAGCAAATACTCCATTCTTCAAATTGCCCACAAGTGAACAAGTGCCGAGTGGAGTACCGTGGCCTAAATCGATTACTCAGAATCGGAATATCCTGCAACATGAAACGTAGCAGCCCCGAAGGGTCAATACATGGAATGTATGGCAAGTAGAGCTATTAAAGGAGACAATATAGCTAACATCTACATGCATATTAGGCAAGTGGAGCTGTGATTAGCTTGCATTTGCAAATACCTTTGTCCTACTTTCATAAACAGTTTTTGATTTTCTTTGAAAAGATCCCAAATAATTTAACCCATCAACATTAAAGCAATTATGAAATTAGAATGAGCGAGAAACATGTCATGAAATCAATATCAAGCAACTCAGACGTCCATATCCGGGGACACGGCTAATCGATTAGATTATACACCCTGCAGGGGTTAGTACACTTTACCCATGTGACTTGGCCAGCCCAGCTCGTACCACCACTCTCATTTTGGGTGATGATAGGGAGAAGTCGAAGAATAGACCGTTCGGGAGGTAGCTCCCCAAACCCGACACGCACCGGTCCAACCTACCAAAATTCTACATCTCTGGATATGTGGGTTCGAGTTACCACAACCTACTGAGTCCAACCAACCGCCCATTTCATTATTGGCACATGGTTGTACACGTAAGCTACAGAATAAAGAAGCCAATCATTTTCTCTTGATACCTGGGTGCCTTTCCGCAATGATACGACCAAAAATTATCAATACCTTCACACCAGGAGATTCATTGATTATGTTGTTTTTAGTTTTCGCAATCCAACATATTTAGAAACAACTTTCAGCGATGTAACCAGCCCTCGTTCATCATAGCATGGCTAAGCACATCTACCAACAGTGGCTCATCTAGAGGAACGCCCTACCACATAATAGGACATAGCATAGCGATAGTAATACCCTACACATGCATCTACAAACTACACGACAATGCATTGAAAATAGTAGGACAACATCATGAACAAAGTAGCATCTACTTGCCTTGGCTGTAGCGGTCGAACGAACAATCCACACACGAGCAAGCGTTGCACTCATCACAATCTACACGATACAATTGCAATCACATAAACAAACCATACACATTCATATACAAACAATGACAATGCAAGATGCATGCATGGCAAGTTGAACATTGCTACAGTAGTATCACATATTCTTATTCAGTATACTTGCTGTATGCATGCATGGAATATTTTAAGTGCATAGAAAACAAAGCATGCAATTTTTAATTGCCCAACAATGGAGCTAGAAACTAAATAATTGGCCACTGCTAATATACTATTTGTAAAATCTTGGAAAAATATCCACTGTGTAGGAATCCTAAAATAGAGTCAGTACCAATTGGAATTACTCAAAAAGGTTTTATATAAATCCCTAGGTAATTAAAATACTCTAGAAAGCCTTTAAATAGATTCTTCAAAACCATTACTGTAAACCTACCCTTTTAATTCACTACAAGATTCCTCTTGTTCTACTGAATCCAGGGACATCTTATTTGCAATTTTTGGAGTTACAGATCTTTTTCTATGAATTTAATACTCTAAAAGAAGCATTAACTCATTTAATTAACTAAGACAAAACCTTTCTGTAAAAGTGTAAAACTACTGTACAAAAATATTCTACATGAGACACTGATTCCATAAATATTTTATTTGCAATTTTTGGCCCAGTAGATCTAAAGATATGAATTTTTCAAGATTGGAATAAATCTGCCAATTAAATTTATTTAAAATTATATAGTCAAAATTGACTGTTGACTGTGCCTACGTGGCAGATGATGTGGCGCGCTGACTTTTCCACAGCCCGAGCTGACCAGTCAATGGTCCATCTGGACCATTGGATGCTGATCCAAGGGCAGAGGGCGCGCAGGGAGGGAGGCTCACCGGAGTTGCTGTCGGCGGCGGCGGAGGGGCTTGTGGCGCTCGTCGGCATGGCGGTGGCGTCGGGCGCGGCCGAGGGCGGCGTCGGCGGGCGGCTGCAGACGGCGTCGGTGGGTGGTGGCGTTAGCGGCTCCTGCGGGGAGAGAAGAAGGAGGAGGGGGCGGTCAGCAGGCGGGGGAGGCGGCTCTCGCGGGCGAGCGATGAGGAAGGGGGGCGTTGATGCGCGCGGCGAGCACTTACCTCGTCAATGGCGGCGACGGCGTACTCCGGCGAGAAATCGCCGGAGATTGGAGGCGGTTTAGGTGGAGATATTCAGGGGGTTTAGGAGAGGAGGGTTAGGGGTATAAGAGGGGGGTCGCGGGCGGCGCGCGGGGTCGGTGGTCACGCCGAGTCGGCCTCGGCGTCCGTTCCTGCACCGGCTCTGCGCTGACAGGCGGGCCCCAGCTGGCAGCGGCTGTAGCTGCTTGGGCGACAGTGGTTATCCGCCGCGTGGGCGGCGCGCTGGCGCGGGCTGCTGGCTGCTGCCGCGTGGGCTGCAGCCGTGGCTGGGCCGCTGGGCCGTGGGCAGGCCAGCTGGCTGCCGTGCTGCTTCTCTTTTTTTATTCCTTTTTCTTTTCTTTTTCTCTGTCGAATTTTTAACTGAATTTTCTGACAGAACACTATCTACTCTAATCATCAAAATTCAGTTTGCCATAACTTCTTCTACGAAGCTCCGATTCTGGCGATTCAAAGTGCTATGGGTTCGTGGCAGAACCCTCTATGCACCTGTGCCCTCCATACCACCAAAATATAATTTTTTTCACAGTTGCATGGTAAAACCAAGTGTTCATGTGTAGGTGTCAAAATGCAAATGAAAGTGGTTTGTTTTGTCAAAACCTTTTTAAACCGAAATTTTGCAGGGATGATCATGATGCAATGCCATGAATGTTATGCAGTACCAAATATAAAATTTGGGACGTGACAAGACTAACCCCCTTAAGATGAATCTCGTCCCCGAGATTCGGCGTGGCTAGCAAATAGGTGTGGGTGGTCCTCTCGGATGTCATCCTCGCGCTCCCAAGTGGCTTCCTATTTGGTGTGGTGGCTCCATTGCACCTTGCAAAACCTGATCGTCTTGGTACGAGTAATCCTCTCTGCTGTCTCTATTATCTTGACCGGCTTCTCTTCATAGGTCAAGTCATTCTCGAGCTGAACCTCCTCTAGTGGCACCGCGTCTCTCAATGGTGTATCCACCATCTCCGGATGGCACTTCTTCAGCTGGGACACGTGGAACACACTGTGGACGGCGGATAGAGCCTCTGGCAAGTACAACTGATAAGCAACCTCTCCTTTGCGTGCTAAGACCCGATATGGCCCAATAAACCGAGGTGCCAGCTTACCCTTGATTCCAAATCTCTTAATTCCATGAAGTGGCGACACTCTGAGGTATGCTCTATCGCCTATCTCATACACCACTTCCTTGCGCTTGGCGTCAGCGTAGCTCTTCTGCCTTGATTGTGCTACCTTCAGTCTGTCCCTGATTAAGGCGACCTTCTCCTCGGCGTCCTTGATCAAATCAGGTCCAAATAGCTGACGTTCCCCTACTCCATCCCATAGCAATGGTGTCCGGTATCTTTTCCCATATAGCACATCGAACGGCGATGTATTGATGCTGGTTTCATAGCTGTTGTTGTAGGAAAACTCACATATGGCAAATTCTCATCCCAACTAGAACCATGAGCCAAAGCGCAAGCTCTCAGCATATCCTCCAAAATATGATTTACCCTCTCAGTCTGTCCATCAGTATGTGGGTGGAATGTTGTGCTAAACTCCAACCTAGTTCCCAATGACTCATGCAGCTGGCGCCAAAAGTGCGATGTAAATTGGGTGCCTCTATCTGATACAATGCTTTTGGGAACTCCATGTAGGCACACAATTCTGTTCATATAAATCTTGGCCAACCTTGCACTCGTGTATGTTGTCTTTACCGGTATAAAGTGGGCTACCTTGGTCAAATGGTCGACCACTACCCAAATGGAGTCATATCCCGACCTGGTCCTGGGCAATCCTGTGATAAAATCCATCCCCACTCTATCCCACTTCCAATCCGGCACGGGCAATGGCTATAGCAGTCATACTGGCTTCTGGTGTTCCTCCTTCCCTCGGCTACACACATCACATAAGGAAATATGCTCGGCGATGTCTCCCTTCATGTTGTTCCACCAAAATCTGTCCTTTAGATCCATATACATCTTCGTATTGCGCGGATGTATGGAGTACGGCGAGTCATGAGCTTCCTACAGAATCAACTTCCTTATCTCCAGATTGTTGGGAACGCACAAACGATCTCCATACCACAAGGTTCCTTGCTCATCCTCGCGGAACTCTTTTGCTCGATCCTCCTTCATCTTTTCCTTTATTTCATCTATCTCTTTGTCTCCTATCTGAGCCTTCCTGATCCTGTCCTGTAGCGTTGGTTGGACCTCCATTGCTGCCAAATATCCTTCTAACACCACCTCCAGTCGAAGGTTCTTGAATTGCTTGCACAAATCCTCGGGTAATTCCCCAACAGTCAATCCATTGGCATAGACTTTCCGGCTCAGAGCATCTGCTACTACATTGGCTTTTCCTGGGTGGTATTGCAGATTCATATCATAATCCTTGATAATCTCCAACCATCTGCTTTTCCTCATGTTCAGTTCCTTCTGTGTAAATATGTATTTCAGGCTCTTGTGGTCGGTGTACACGTCACAGTGTTTTCCCATTAGGTAGTGCCTCCATACCATGAGCGCATGAACAACTGATGCTAATTCCATGTCATGTGTGGGATAATTCCTCTCATGGTGTTTAAGTTGTCGCGAGGCATATGACACCACTCTCCCATCTTGCATCAGCACACTTCCAAGTCCCTACCGAGAAGCATCACAGTACACTTGGAAATCCTTCTGAAGATCTGGTAAACACAAAACAGGTGCGGTCACTAGTCGACACTTCAGTTCCTGAAAGTTGGCTTCACACGCATCCGTCCATTCAAACTTCCTCTCCTTCTTCAGAAGTTTCATCATTGGCTTAGCAATCTTGGAGAAATTTTCAATGAACCTCCTGTAATATCTAGCAAGTCCCAAAAAGCTCCGAATATCTCCCACATTCTTGGGCGCTTCCCACTCAATTACGGCAGTCACTTTGCTTGGATCAACAGCGACTCCTTCTCCTGACACCATGTGTCCAAGAAAACCAACAGTGTTAATCCAGAATTCACACTTACTGAATTTGGCATACAGCTTGTGCTCCCTCAGCTTCTCCATAATCAGTCGCAGATGTTTCTCATGCTCAGCATCATCCTTGGAATATATCAGTATGTCATCAATAAACACCACCACGAACTTGTCCAACTACTCCATGAATACCTTGTTCATCATGGTCATGAAATATGCCAGAGCATTCGTTAGCCCAAAAGACATAACTGTATACTAATATAAACCATACCTAGTAGTGAAGGCAGTTTTTGGTATGTCCTCCTCCCGGATCTTCAATTGGAAATAACCCGATCGCAGATCAATTTTGCTAAACACCTTCGCTCCTTCCAGTTGATCAAACAAATCATTTATGTTCGGCAGGGGGTATTTGTTCTTGATGGTCACTTCATTCAGGGAGCGATAGTCAACCACTAATCTCTTGCTGCTGTCTTTCTTCTCCACAAATAGAACAGGTGCACCCCATGACGACGAACTAGGCTGAATAAATCCCTTATCCAACTGCTCCTTTAGCTGTTTCTTTAATTCTTTTAGCTCATCCACATCCATCTTATATGGTCTCTTGGCTATAGGTCCTGTTCCCGGCATCAGATCGATGAGAAACTCCACATCCCTGTCAGGTGGCATCCCTGGCAGCTCTTCCGGAAACACGTCGGGGTACTCCTTAATCATTGGCACAGTATCCATGCAACCCCCTTAAGAGAATTCAGCTTACACCTTCCCGGTCGCACAGCCGACTTGAACCTAATCCTCTTACCATCCGGTCTTTTGAGCGATACCGCTCGCTGTGCACAATCTATGTGTCCCCCACGCATAGACATCCAATCCATGCCCAGAATTACATCTAAACCTTGTGATTCCAAAACTACCAGATGTGCAATGAAATTGTGTGCTCCAATCCTCACAATTAAGTCGCGGCATCCCACGCTAGCTATCATATCCCCTCCAGTCGAGCTTACTCTAATAAACCCTTTTAGAGACTCCGTAGGTAACTTATACTTATCCACAAATGCCCTTGATATGAATGAATGCGATGCACCGGTATCGAAAAGTATAAGTGCAGGGTGAGTGTTGATTGGAAACTTACCAACCACAAGATCAGGCTCATCTGGGATCTCCTCCACATTCATGTGGTTCACTATGGCCTTCTGGTTGTTGCCTGGCTTCAGTCCCTTCTTCTCCGGACAGTTGTCTGCATAATGTCCCTTATGGCCACACTTGAAGCATGTCACCTCACTCAGATCCTTCTTCACAAAGCTGTGATCACGGTTGCGGTCATGTCCACTGTGTCCTCCAGAATGGTGGGTGTGTCCTCCCTTGTGGCTATGGTGGTTGCTCTTGTGGCTATCATGGCGATGTCCATCGCCTCCATGGTTGTGGCGGTCATGGCTTCCATGGTGCCCATGGTCACTCCCTCCATGCTTGGAGTGTCCATCATAAGAAGTGCGAGACTTGTGGTGAGAACCAGAGTGGTGATTGCTACTCTTTCTCTTGCGGTTTTCCACCTGCTTGTGCTTCCCTTCCAAGATCCTAGCCTTGTCCATAATATCTTGGAAAGTGGGACAGTAAACCACCAGCAACTGCACTGAAATATCATCACTGAGGACATCCAGGAATCTCTCCCTCCTTTTTGCATCAGTGTCAACTCCTCAGGTGCATAACGAGACAGGTTGTTAAACTCCTCAATATACTCAGCCACGGTTCGGTTGGTTTGGCGCAAGTTGCGAAATTCCTTCCTTTTTAGGCTCAGAACTCCTGAAGATACGTGGTTGGTCCTGAAACCTCCCTCAAACATTTCCCAAGTCATTGTGTCCAGCGGGTGGGTGATCTGAAAAGTGTCCCACCAAGAAGCGGCTGGTCCCTCCAGTAGGTGAGCGGCAAATCTCACCTTCTCAGCATCTGTGCACACAAAAGTTACCAGATCCTTGTTGACTGAACGCAACCAGTCGAGAGCAACCATCAGCTCCGTTGCAGCAGAGAACTTCGCTGGCCTTAGCCTCAGAAACCTAGTTAGCACATCTCCCTGCGGCTGGTTGTTCCCATTGTTGTTGTTCTGAGCTTCCATGAACTGGGTCATAACTTGGGTCAGCTGTGCATGGGCTGCCATGAGCTGCTCCAACTCAGTAGGTTGACGACGGGGAGGCATCTGCGGTTCAGCACAGGTAAGCTTAGAAAGAATCGATTACGAAAACAGGATTCTACCCATGCATTATGACCAAACAACAATAAAACAATCACAGACAATCTCAAGCAAGCAACACATCAGCAAACAAATGGTCCAGTAACATCCCAGGGGTTATCCTAGCAGTATATGTCTACTGAAATAGTTTTTAGTAGAGTTGGCAACAGTTATATACACAAAAGGTCAACAAAGCATTAAAAACAGGAATCCGCCAGAACAGTCCAGCAGTGTTCACGAATTTTTCTACCTGACTTAAACTCGTCAGGAATTTTTGCTGATTTTTGTGTATACAGTACAGAGAGTTTCGAACCAACCATATTTTTTCAGATTTTTCCCAGTTACCAATAAAATATGAAAAATCATGCAGTACAGTTGTGTCAGCAGAAAACTGCATTAGGAAAAACTCAGATATCAACCAAAACTTGCCATAACTCTTCTATAAAATTCGCACAAATAATCCTGGGATATTGGAGTACACATAGGAGCAACTAAATACTCTTAAACTAACAGTAATTAAGTTTTACATCGATCGAGACTAATCCTAATGATTTTACCTAACAAAGACTAATTGGTGGGCATCTATCTACTTCATGAAGAGGTTGCGGTAGGTCCTCGAACTCATGCGTTGGAGCTTCTGTCCACGAACAAACCATGGCGGCGGAGTATACACCTCTCCTGAGTCATCACTTCAAATCTCAAACTCCACCTCTTCGGGATCCTCCTCTTCTTCTTCATTCTCTTCTATGGCTACAACAGCTTCATCTCCTCCACCATCATCGTCTCCATCATCATCATCCTCGTCCTCATCATCATCATCGTTCCCACTGTCATCATTGTTGTCATCAGAGGGTGGATTCAGCTGTGCTTGGAGAGCGGCAATCTGGGCTGCCATATCTTCAATAGTCTGGTCCCTTTCCTGGACGGTACCTTGCAGTTGTTGTATGGTCTGATTTTTTTCCTGCACGGTCCCATTAAGCTGTGCTATGGTTGCATCCCTGCCTATCAGGGCATTCTTCAGAACATCCACAACTTCATGCAAGGTCTCTATCTCCTGTCCCTGGACCACCATGCCATTGATAGCAAAATCTGCTATCTCCTTTACCATCATCACTTTCTCAGCTAGAGCTCCATTCTCCCTTTCCATATCTTCTATGTGCCTCCGACGGGGCGGCATGTTGTTCCTGTCGCCCGGGGTAACCACAACGTTCCCATCCTCATCACGCCTTTCGTAGTCACGGTAGGGTGAGTCTTCTGGCAGCAGGTGTCGGACAAGATGGCACTGGCGTGATAGGGCTTCATGCAGGGCCAAGTTTATTCCAAGTCCCCAGTTGCTGTATGTCTTGGTATAGATCCGATGCACAGGGTTTGGCAAGGCGGCATCCATGAAGATGAAAGTGGTGATCTCCCATGCATCCTCGCCATATCCATAGGTGTACAACCTTCTTCCTCTGAACATGGGCAGTGGCAATCCCAATGACTGCGAGAGCTGTGCTAACTGTCTTGCAACGGGACTTGGTGACTCCATAGTTGCATGCTCAGTCCCGACTTCTCCCATCTATCAATTAAAAGAGGAAAGTGTGAGAATAGCACATGGTAAGAATTTACAAGAGTGAAAGGCATAAGATGAAAGACAGAGTTAATATAAGCTTTAATAATTTTATGGCTTCCTAATCCAAACCTAGGTCATGATCCTACAGTCGACACACAGGCTCTGATACCATCTTGTAACACTATGGTTCTGAAAAGACCGTAGCTTCTATGTGACATGCCAATCCCTGGATCGGTTAATTGGCCCACAATAGAATAAGATGAATAACATAGCAAAATATCCGTGTATCATAAATAGCGAAGATCCAGAGTATCATTATTACAATAAAATCTTAGCTCAAGGTTAGCTCAAATTATTCAAGTAGCAACATAAATAAAACAAATCCTCCATTCTCCAAATTGCCCACAAGTGAACAAGTGCCGAGTGGAGTACCGTGGCCTAAATCGATTACTCATAATCGGAATATCCTGCAACATGAAACGTAGCAGCCCCGAAGGGTCAATACATGGAATGTATGGCAAGTAGAGCTATTAAAGGAGACAATATAGCTAACATCTACATGCATATTAGGCAAGTGGAGCTGTGGTTAGCTTGCATTTGCAAATACCTTTGTCCTACTTTCATAAACAGTTTTTGATTTTCTTTGAAAAGATCCCAAATAAGTTAACCCATCAACATTAAAGCAATTATGAAATTAGAATGAGCGAGAAACATGTCATGAAATCAATATGAAGCAACTCAGACGTCCATAACCGGGGACACGGGTAATCGATTATATTATACACCCTGCAGGGGTTAGTACACTTTATCCATGTGACTTGGCCAGCCCAGCTCGTACCACCACTCTCATTTTGGGAGATGATAGGGAGAAGTCCAAGAAGAGGCCGTTCGGGTGGTAGCTCCCCAAACCCGACATGCACCGGTCCAACCTACCAAAATTCTACATCTCTGGATACGTGGGTTCGAGTTACCACAACCTACTGAGTCCAACCAACCGCCCATTTCATTATTGGCACATGGTTGTACACGTAAGCTACAGAATAAAGAAGCCAATCATTTTCTCTTGATACCTGGGTGCCTTTCCGCAATGATACCACCAAAAATTATCAATACCATCACACCCAGGAGATTCATTGATTATGTTGTTTTTAGTTTTCACAAACCAACATATTTAGAAACAACTTTCAGCGATGTAACCCAGCCCTCGTTCATCATATCATGGCTAAGCACATCTACCAACGGTGTCTCATCTACATGAAAGCCCTACCACATAATAGGACATAGCATAGCGATAGTAATACCCTACACGTGCATCTACAAAATACACGACAATGCCTTGAAAATAGTAGGAAACATCATGAACAAAGTAGCATCTACTTGCCTTGGCTGTAGCAGTCGAACGAACAATCCACACACGAGCAAGCGTTGCACTCGTCACAATCTACACGATACAATTGCAATAACATAAACAAACCATACACATTCATATACAAACAAAGACAATGCAAGATGCATGCATGACAAATTGAACATTGCTACAGTAGTATCACATATTCTTATTCAGTATATTTGCTGTATGCATGCATGGAATATTTTAAGTGCATAGAAAACAAAGCATGCAATTTTTAATTGCCCAACAATGGAGCTAGAAACTAAATAATTGTCCACTGCTAATATACTGTTTGTAAAATCTTGGAAAAATATCCACTGTATAGGCATCCTAAAATAGAGTCAGTACCAATTGGAATTACTCAAAAAGGTTTTATATAAATCCCTGGGTAATTAAAATACTCTAGAAAACCTTTAAATAGATTCTTCAAAACCAGTACTGTAAACCTACCCTTTTAATTCACTACAAGATTCCCCTTGTTCTACTGAATCCAGGGACATCTTATTTGTAATTTTTGGAGTTACAGATCTTTTTCTATGAATTTAATACTCTAAAAGAAGCATTAACTCATTTAATTAACTAAGACAAAACCTTTCTGTAAAAGTGTAAAACAACTGTACAAAAATATTCTACGTGAGACACTGATTCCATAAATATTTTATTTGCAATTTTTGGCCCAGTTGATCTAAAGATATGAATTTTTCAAGATTGGAACTAAATCTGGCAATTAAATTGATTTAAAATTATATAGTAAAAATTGACTGTTGACTGCGCCTACGTGGCAGATGACGTGGCGCGCTGACTTTTCCACAGCCAGAGCTGACCAGTCATCTGAACCATTGGATGATGATCCGAGGGCAGAGGGCGCGCGGGGAGGGAGGCTCACCGGAGCTGATGTCTGCGGGGCCGGCGAGGTCATGGAGGCGGCGTCGGCGGCGGTGGAGGGGCGGGGTCGTGGCGCTCGTCGGCGTGGCGGTGGTGTCGGGCACGGCCGAGGGCGGCGTCAGCGGGCGGCTGCAGACGGCGTCGGCGGGTGGTGGCGTTGGCGGCTCCTGTGGGGAGAGAAGAAGGAGGAGGGGGCAGTCAGCAGGCGGGGGAGGCGGCTCTCGCGGGCGAGCGACGAGGAAGGGGGGCGTCGGCGCGCATGGCGAGCACTTACCTCGTCAATGGCGGCGCCGGAGATTGGAGGCTATTTAGGTGGAGATATTCGGGGGGTTAGGAGAGGAGGGTTAGGGGTATAAGAGGGGGGGTCACGGGCGGCGCGCGGTGTCGGTGGTTGCGCCGAGTCGGCCTCGTCGTCCGTTCCTGCGCCAGCTCCGCGCTGACAGGCGGGCCCCAGCTGGCAGCGGCTGTGGCTGCTTGGGCGGCAGCGGTTATCCGCCGCGTGGGCAGCACGCTGGTGCGGGCTGCTGGCTGCAGCCGTGGCTGGGCCGCTGGGCCGCGGGCAGGCCGCCTGGCTGCCGCGCTGCTTCTCTTTTTTATTCCTTTTTCTTTTATTTTTCTCTGTCGAATTTTTAATTGAATTTTCTGACCGAACACTGTCTACTCTAATCATCAAAATTCAGTTTGCCATAACTTCTTCTATGAAGCTCCAATTCAGGTGATTCAAAGTGCTACGGGTTCGTGGCGGAACCCTCTATGCCCCTGTGACCTCCATACCACGAAAATATAATGTTTTTCACAGTTGCATGGTAAAACCAAGTGTTCATGTGTAGGTGTCAAAATGCAAATGCAAGTGGTTTGTTTTGTCAAAACCTTTTTAAACCGACATTTTGCAGGGATGATCATGATGCAATGCCATGAATGTTATGCAGTACCAAAACTACAATTTGGGATGTGACAGATTTCCAACTAAAAATATTGGGTGTCCTATAAAAGTAAGGTCTCCCGGTGGAGATATGATAGTAAGTCTTGGATGTCGTGATCTAGTGATAGAATTTGGAAAGCATAAGTTTCAAGTCAGTTTGATAATCCTAGATTCCCTAGGACTGGATGTAATTTTGGGAATGGATTGGATGACCAAGTACAAGGGAGTGCTAGATTGTGCCAATCATACTGTCACACTCACAATCCCGGATAAGAAACGGATTAGATTCAAGTCTAACTTTGAATCAAAAGGAAGTAAGATAAATTCTCTTAAGGGGGTTAGCATAGATAGTGTGCTAATTGTGAGAGAATACCCAGATGTTTTTCCAAAAGAATTGCTGGGAATGCCACCGGATAGGGATGTGGAGTTTCTGATTGACTTGCTACCAGGATCAGGACCAATAGCAAAGAGACCTTACAAGCTGTCAGTTGATGAGTTAAAGGAACTCAAGAAACAACTTGGAGAACAGTTGCAGAAAGGATTTATTCAACCAAGTTCTTCATCTTGGGGAGCACCATTCTTGTTTGTTGAAAAAAAAGATAGAAGTCAAAGGTTATGCATAGATTATCGTTCACTCAATGAAGTGACTATCAAGAACAAATATCCTATGCCCAGAATCAATGACTTGTTTGATCAGTTAGATGGAGCCCGTGTGTTCTCAAAGATTGATCTCCGGTCAGGCTATTTTCAACTTAAGATAAGGGAACAAGACATACCTAAGACTGCTTTCACCACTAGGTATCGATCGTATGAGTACACCGTGATGCCATTTGGTTTGACCAATTCACCAGCCTACTTCATGAATATGATGAACAAGGTGTTCATGGAGTTTCTTGACAAGTTTTTTGTCTTTTTCATCGATGACATTTTGATCTACTCCAAGAGTAATCAAGAGCATGAAGGACATTTCCGCTTGATACTTGAGAAGCTTAGAGAGCATAAGTTGTATGCCAAATTCAGCAAGTGTGAATTCTGGTTGAATGAAGTTGGATTTCTTGGACACATTGTGTCAGGAGATGGTGTAGTAGTTGATCCCGCAAAGGTGTCGGCTGTAACTGAGTAGGAATCTCCTAAGTCAGTGAAAGAAGTTCGTAGTTTCCTTGGCTTGGCAGGATACTATAGAAGGTTCATTGAGAATTTCTCAAAGGTAGCTAAGCCAATGACGGAGTTACTAAAGAAAGACAAGAAATTTGATTGGACTGAAGGATGTGAACTTAGTTTCCAAGAGTTGAAGAAGAGACTAGTGACAACACCAGTATTATGTCTGCCAGATTTGGAGAAGGATTTCCAAGTGTATTGTGATGCATTTCACCAAGGATTGGGTGCAGTTTTGATGCAAGAAGGAAAAGTTGTGGCTTATGCCTCGAGACAACTCAAAACTCAGGAAGTGAATTATCCTACTCATGATTTAGAGTTAGCCTCTGTTGTCCATGCACTAAAAACATGGAGACATTATCTTTTGGGAAAGTGATGTGAAGTGTTCACCGATCACAAAAGTTTGAAGTATATCTTCACTCGGAAAGAAATCAACATGAGACAAAGAAGATGGCTAGAACTCATCAAGGACTATGACTTGAGTTTGCAATACCACCCCGATAAATCAAACGTTGTAGCGGATGCATTAAGCCGTAAGGTTTATGTGAATGGCCTTACTAAAGGAGGGTTTCCAGATGATCAGTGTGCCTAGTTCAAAGATCTCAGATTGGAGATTGTGCCCGAAGGACATCTCATATCATTGGATGTTCAACCCACCTTGTTGGACAAAATCACGGAAGCCCAAAAGACGGACAAGGAAATTGAAGATATTAAGGAAAAGATTGGCAAGGGAAAATCCAAAGGATTCCATGAAGACGAACAAGGTACTTTATGGTATGGAAAACGTATCTGCATTCCGCAATATCTGGAACTTCGGAAACTGATTTTACAAGAAGCACACAACTCACCATATTCCATTCATCCGAGTAACACCAAAATGTACATGGATGTGAAGGAAAGATTTTGGTGGAATAATATCAAGAAGGACATCCCCGAACATATTGCTTTGTGTGATGTATGTAGTAGAGTGAAAGCGGAACATCAAAAACCAGCAGGATTGTTACAACCACTACCTATTCCTGATTGGAAGTGGGATAAGATTGGCATGGATTTCATCATTGGATTGCCAAAGACTAGATCGGGATATGATTCTATTTGGGTCATAGTGGATCGCGTAACTAAAGTGGCTCATTTCATACCCATAAAGACAACCTATACAAGTGCTAAGTTAGCCAAGATCTATATGAATAGCATTATGTGTCTGCATGGAGTACCCAAGCATATTGTGTCTGATAGGGGGACTCAGTTCACTTCCCATTTTTGGAGGCAACTACATGAGTCATTGGGAATGAGATTGGAATTCAGCACTGCTTTTCATCCGCAAACTGATGGATAGACAGGAAGGACCAACCAGATTCTAGAGGATATGTTGAGGGCATGTGCCCTAGATTATGGAGCTAGCTAGGATGAAAGTCTACCTTACTCGGAATTCTCTTACAACAGCTATCAAGCCAGTATTGAGATGGCATCGTTTGAGTTTCTCTATGGGAGAAAGTGTACTACACCATTGCTATGGAATGGTGTTGGAGAAAGGAACTTGTTCGGGCCAGAACTAATCAAGGAAGCTGAAGAGAAAGTTAAGTTAGTAAAGGACAGATTGAAGATAGCACAGTCCCGAAAAAAGAGCTACGCAGATCCCAAGCATAGAGAAATCACCTATGAGGTGGGTGATAGAGAATCTCTTAGAGTATCACCACTTCGTGGAGTGAAGAGTTTTGGAGTCAAAGGAAAATTTTACCCAAGATATGTTGGACCATTCAAGATTCTGAGCCGTAAAGGAGAAGTAGCATATGAGATTGAATTACCTGAATCATTGTCTACCATTCACAATGTGTTTCATGTGAGTCAGCTAAAGAAATGCCATTCGGAGATGGAAGAGACTTCTTTGAAGGATACTATACCTTTGGAGGAGGTCCAATTGGAAAGTGATCTCACTTATGAGGAAAACCCTATCAAGATTCTTGAGACTGCTGAAAGAGTTACTCGGACAAAGACTATCAAATTCTGCAAAGTTCAGTGGAACCATCATTCCGAGGAAGAAACAACTTGGGAAAGAGAAGATGATCTTTGGAAAGTCTACCCTCACCTATTTGCTAGCCAATCCGAATCTCGAGGGCGAGATTCACCTTAAGGGGGTTAGATTTGTAGCATCCCAAAAATCATGATTTCAGGTGTAAAGAGAGAATAATGCAATGAGATGAAGAATGGACAAAAGCTCAATCTTGGGGATGCCACCATGGTGTCACCCCAAGAAATATCCAAGAGGTACAAGCGTCCAATGTAACAACCCAAAAATCATGATTTCAATGTTGCATATCATTCATGCAGTCATAATCATTTTAGGATCATTTTTCAAAAACAGAAGCATTTGATGTCTATTATTTTATGTAAGCAAGGCAATGGCCTTCTAGCTACCTTCTAATAAGAAAATACTTGTTTTAATCAGTAAAGAATTAAACATAGGGTTGTTTGATATTTCTAAATCTTGGCCAAAGTTTTCAAAACAAAAATATGAATTCAAACCATTCATATGCCTATTATAAATAAATAATTAAAGCTTGGTTTATTTCTATAATTCAATGGCCCAATGTATTTCTAAGTGAACAACTTTGTTCTGTAGTCAAATATATGTATGGTCCACTTTACAAAAATTCAGAACAAGTTTGAATTCAAAACCATATGAAAAGCATTTGAACATGATTTCAGAAAATAAAAATAGAAATAGAAAAGAATAAAAGAAAATAGGAAAGGTCGGCGCCACCAAACAGGCCCAGCACCGAAAACATCCCACGAGCCCACCCGGGAACCTTCCCCCTCTCCTCTTTGTTTCTCACTCTGCCCGCGCGCACCCATTCGCTGACGCCCCGGACCCACTTACCCCATCACCCTTCGTCCCCAAATCCCACGACGACCAGCTCGTCGCTGCGGTTTCTTCCCCATTCAAGCCCGACGAAATCGCGATTGATTTCCATTGATTCGCCGAGTAAATCCCTCCCCCGCTCTGGATATTTAAACCTCTCTCTCCCTGCGACATTTTCCCCCACTCAGCACCACCAGAGCGCCGCCAGGCTACCAATATTGAGCTTCACACCTCCGATGTTCCAACGAGCTCCGGCGAGCTATTGTGATGAGCACCGAGCACCCCCTGTCTCTAGTTCACGCGCCTATGTTCGCCAGGTTCTTGCGCACATGTTGATGCTTGCCGTTTTTTCCGTGTGGCCTAGGACGTCGCCTTCTTCTTCAACTGGGAGCACCCGACGACGAGACGGACTCGGGCGAGCGATTCTGTTCGTGTCCGTGAATCTCTGCCCCAACCGCGACCACGTTTAGCATCTCCACGTCTTCGCGACCTCGGTAAGCACCAGCGCACCTCCCCTGCCCCTCTGGCCTCGCGGGCGTGTCACCACCAGAGGCATCACCGCCGCCAGCACCATTCGCGCCACTGGTTCTTGGTCAGATGGATCTGATCCATTGGATCTAAATCCAAAGGCCTCGATTAGATCTGTTAGCGAAACGGTATGATTAGATCTGGGCCGTGCAACGTTAGTTAGATCCTACGGCCCGTGAGCGTGATCCTTCCTAACCGGTACGCACCAATCAGAAGATGCCGCGTGGCTAGGTTTTGGATTTAAAATCTGAATTTAGATCTATTAGTCATTTAAACTTGCAAAATTTATAACTTTTGATCCACACGTCCAAATTTTGCAAATTTTATATCAATGGAATCAGGAAAAAGAATTCTATCCAACCATGTATTTTTTAATGAATTGCTTCTGTAAACTTAGTTGTTTTTGCAGAGACATTTGTAGGCTTATTTTGTGTATAAAAATTAATTGGAAAATGTTTTAAAGACTACATAAAGTTTATTTGATATATGAATGTTTAGTTTATTGATCAGTACTGTTTACTTGTCTTGTTGGGTTTAGAAAAATCATCACATGTCATTTGCATACATTCATATATTTTTGCTTGTTTATTTTGATATGTGAATTTGGTGCTATCATTTTATGTGTAGATTTTGGTGCTAGTGGTGATTGTGACTGCGAGGATTGTTGTTAATCCCCAACTACCAAGGCAAGTGGTGCTTCATACTTTTTGTCCCAATATTTTGCCTATGCATTAGAAATGTTTTGTATAGGGCTTGCATGATAATTTTTGCTAAGTATCTATATGCTATGCTTGGGAAATCCTAGTAGTTGTAGAATTGTTAGAATTTTCACTAAGTTAAGATACTTTCTATTGCCATGCTTAGCCTAGCTAGTAGCAACCAAGGGTGGATTATATACACATGCTATGGAAAATATTTCTAAGTCTTTGACTTATGTTTTTCTTAATAAAACAACTAAGTGAATGAAACACCTGGGTGGAATGGTGGATTGGTTTATGTTGAGTGGTTACACAAGGCCCATTTCTATGGTTTACCTTGTGTATCGCACTTGTGGAATGCCACCCAGGAACAAAGGGATTTGAGATGACAAATGTTAAGAAGCTTCTAGTGCAGTCACATGGCATTATGGGCTCTGCCTGGATCATATAGGTTGCAATAACTTAGCCAAATGGACAGTTGGTGGTAGGGGATGATAGGTTTGGAGCGCGTCCATTTTGGTCTAAGGGAAGGCTTCTGAAAGGTCCTGTCTTGGTGAAAATCAAGTCTTGTGGGGAAAGTGCACCACCTCTGTAGAAGGAAGAAACTAAGTACTTAGCCGTGTCCCCGGTAATGGACAATTTGAGAATCAAGACATGGAAGCTATCAAGAATGTCCTCATCCCAATTTCTAAGTTAAAACTTGTGGTTGAACAAGGGTGAGGTTCACCAATGTCTATTGGTGGTTCCTTGGGAGTTTTTTCTAAACAAAACTTAGTGTTTTCAACTGATAGGTAAAACCTATTTTGAGCAAAGCAAGCCTAAGCTACACTTAGCCAAATTCATGTAGAAACTAGATACTAATATTTTACTAAGGTATCACTTGCCAATACTATTCCAATGTATTGACCCACTGTGGCTGTAACTTGTGATCTTGCAGGTTACTCTGATGGGGATTAGGGGTATGAGTCTACACTCAACATGCTTGCCTGTGGCACATGAAGATGAAGACTTTTACTTATATTTTTAAGTTAAAATCTTGTACTAGCCTATGGCTATGGAGTTGTAAAAGGCTATGTTATCCATGGAATGACAATGTAATAATGACCTTTGTTTCTGTGTACTTCACCTTAAACTGTGGATGCTAGCAATTGATCCAGGGACTAGCATGCAATCATCGGGACCTTTACCTTTATAAAGGTGGGGTATTACATCAAAGCTTGGGGACACCCAAGGCATCCCCGTCTTCATCAATAAAAAGCTCAGGTCTGTCTAGACACTTCTTTTTTATTGTTTCATGCATAGTTGTGTTGTTCTTACAGCGTCTTAGTTTTCGTTTTCTTTGCTTAGTTTTTTTAGTTTGCTTGAGTAGTTTGGACCCTTGTTCTCTCTGTGTTGTTTTGCAAATAAGTTGCTTGGTGTTTGGAAATGAGTAGTAAGTTCTTCCTTCAAGTGCAAGAGGAGCTTGCATTGACTGTGACTTAGACTTTAGCATGACATGCTAGGTGTTTTTTTGACCTTATGCTTAGTGATTATTGTTGTAGCATGTGTTGTTCCTAACAATTGGGATTGCTTAGTGTGCCTTGAAGAAATTATGTGTTGTTTTAGCATGCAAAAGCATAGTATTATGGTATTCTCCTTTAATGCTTTTCTTGGGTTGACTTGGCGCATGCTCACACCATGTTATGACTATAAAAAGTCACCATTAGCCTCTATGATCATTTAGTCCTTGACTTGTAGTACCACTCTTTGCTTTGATTAGTATGCTTTGTTGCACTGCATGATTATGGCCATTATGCTCTCTTAGTTGGTTTCTCCCAGTCTTTTGCTAGCCTCCACTTGTATGAGTAAGTTATACTCATGCTTCCAACTCCCAAGAAACCAAGTTATTCCAAAGTGTCCACTATAAACTCCTATGCATGGTGTGTTACACCATTCCAAGTATATTCTTGCTTTCAACTATCTTCCAATTAAAAAGTATTTTGTTATGTGAAAACTTAGTGATTAAAGACCTCAAGAACTTGATGGCACAATTTATATTCTTTGCCCCTAATAAACTTGAACCATCGTGACAACTTTTTTGTATATGCTTGCACTTATAAGTTGGAATTAGCAGGACCGTGCTGTCACGGGGAACGTTTTCAACATTTCACTTGTACTTTGTACTTAGTTGATATCATGTTCTTTTGTTTATGGATGTCACCGGTGTGAAATAAAGAGGGAACTTGTAAGTCCATGGAGTTTGCATCCTGTGTGAGAGAAATGCCTAGGCCGGTAGCCTAAGCCATGCCTAATCATGGTGGAAACTTGCAGCATCACCAGAATGAGATATCTATCAAGCATCCTCAATAAAAAGCTATGCATATTGTAAATAAAAAGATTGCTGAGATGCTCATTGTCTTCTTGCCTTATCATTTTGGTTATGGGAAAGATCCTGTACCATGTGCAAGGGGTACCTCGTTGGTGGTTCTCAATGATATGCAAATACTTACAATGACAAGAACTTACCTGGACCCAAAGTTGAGTATGCATGAGGTGTGGCCCTCGTATTAAAAGGACTTGAGATTGCCAACTTATACTTCGTCAAGCATATACTCCATCTTTGCCACTTTAATATTAACCACTTCAAGATGATTATGATAGGGGCAATGAGGGTTGAAATCTAACAAGTACCATAATTTTTGGAAGCCTTTCTTCCACCATTATCGAGTCTCCACCTTCTACCTTTAGGCACCTTTAAGAGAGCATAGTTATCATTTTGTGTGCAGTGTTCCAAAGCTTATTGATTGATGCATATTGTGATATTACTTGTTCTTGTGCTATTTGTTTCTAGTCACCCTTGTGAACTTTGAAGGTGTCCTGTGAATCTATATTGCTACTCTATGAGGGACAAGCTGATTGCCACTATGCCATGTTTTCTGTATGTGAAACAAACAAACTTTTTTCAATGCATGTTATTCATGATCTTTGTTTGTAGCTTGTCATGGTGCATGCATAGTTACTATGTCCTCTTGTTAGAACTCTGTCTTTCATGCACATGTTTAGAGTTCTTTGATCCCAGCTTTCAATGCTTGCAAATGGTTGGATCTTTATTGTGAGGGTGCATGTGACCTCAAAAATAATTATTTTATCACTTACCTACTCAAGGACGAGCAGGAGATAAGCTTGGGGATGTTGATATGTAGGAAACGTATCTATAATTTTTGATGCTCCATGCTTGTTTAGTATCTACTTTGCTTTACTTGTCTACACTTTGAGGTGCTTTTTACATGTTTTCTGGTACTAACCTATTAACAAGTTGCAACAGTGCGAGATGCCTATTTTCTGATGTTTTTGGTTTCAGAAAAATTAGTAAAGAAATATGCTCGGAATTGAGTTCTTTATAGTGCGAGATGAGGAAGCGGGCCAGGGCAGCCAGACCCCCCAGGTGCGGACAGGGGTGGGCCCGCGCCTGGCTAGGGTTTGGCCCCCCTGGTCGCCTTCTCGGCCTCCCCCTTCGCCTATAAGTGTAAGGGTCCCAACCTTTAATTAAGGTAGAGTCCCCTGTGTTTACAATGCTAGTCCCTGGATCAATAGCTAGCATCCACAGTTAAGATGTAATATCAAGAAACAGAGGTCATATTATAACTTTATAACCAGGAATAATATAGTTTTATTACATCTTACATAGCTCATTTGGCTATTACATTACATTGCAGCGGAATAACTATAAGCATGGGGTCCTTCATCTTCAAAGTGCCACAGGCAGGCATGTTGGTTGTAGACTTTGTAATCCTAATCAATAAATCTCCACTAAAATCAATCAAACCTGCAACATTACAAGTTACAGCCACAAGGGTTAATACATTTGAATTGTATTGGCAAGTTTCACTACTATGTAGAATATAAGTGGATCCTATCATTACATGCATATTTGTCTAAGTAGAGTTTTAGGCTCATTTGCATAAAGCAATAGTTTATCCTATCTTTCAAAATGGTTTTTGATCTTTTGTCAAATCTTTTCTGAACTCCTTGGAATCCACCAAGTGTCTTTGTCAAAATCTCTTGAGCTCCTTGGTACCCCCAAGTACTTCAAGTTTTTATCAAAAATCTCTTGAGCTCCTTGGTACCCCCAAGTACTTCAAGTTTTTATCAAAATCTCTTGAGCTCCTTGGTAACCCCAAGTGCATCAAATTTTCATCAAAAATCTCTTGAGCTCCTTGGTACCCCCAAGTGCATCAAGTCTTTGTTGTCACTTAGAAAGTTTTCTTTTAGAAATTGGAATATCGAGATTTCCCATAGCTTCAAGCTTTAGTTGCTCAGTATTGTCCATATCCGGGGACACGGCTAAGTACTTAGATTTTATTATCTTCTGCAGAAGTTGCACACTTTACCCACATGTCACAATCCCATCTTGTTGCCACCAGTGGCCACTGGATTAGTACTCACCAAGATGGAGTACTGGCAGATTGAGAATGTGACGAAGTCTTTCCAGAGGGTCCTCACATACATCATTGCTAGCTTGTCTTCAGTACCCATGTAGGATTCCAGGTCCTCATTTTCAGTAACCTGAAGACAATGCATGGGTCTTCCCAATGTAGTTGACCAAGCCAGAGCCATAAATAGCATGTGGTTGCACACGAAAGCCACAATTGGAGAAACATGTTCAATCTCTAAGTTTCCTGGGTGGTTTTTCTTTGGATCACAACACAAAGAGATTGCCATAGACATGGTTCCTTTTGTTGCCACCTTCTCCAAAACTCAAAGTATCCTTGGCCACCCAGGTGGTTCATTGAGTCCTTGTTTTATTATATAAAAACACATGTCCTTTTCTCAACTTCATAAAATCTCAACATGTATCTCTTTTCAAAATATAGCATGGCTAAGCATGTAACAACTACATTGTTTTCACTAAGGAATGTATAGGGTATCCTATTAGGATTTAGCATAGCATAAGTATATAAATTCTTTTCATGCATGTTTCAAAAATCCACTAAGTATAATGAAAATAGTAGGACTTTTAGATGATAGTGTCACTTGCCTTTTTGGTAGAGAATGTTGGTTCACTTCTTGATCTTGCTAGTCTCACACTTTTCTAACTTCACTACAATCAATCAAGCAAACACAATATCAACTAGCATTCCAAACCAATGATCAATCAAACAATTCACACACATAAAACAAGAGAAGCTAGGTCATGCATGCAAGCATGCAAAAGATAGGTTTATTTGCAAAGATGGTTTCTACTAGGCTCTAAACTTTGTAAAGTCCAAAGTGGTCATTTTTCCAAAGTGGCAAAGTCATTTGCAAAAGGGTTTTATTCATAAACCATTTTTAAATCCATTCATTATTTTATGTGGTGGAAAATATTTTTATCAAAGCAACAACTTTAAGTTGTTCACCAAATAAGTTGTTGTTTCTCAGCACTTGGTGTTTTGGGGTCAGCAGGTTTGATCCAAATCGTTTTTCCAAAGTTTTTACTCCAAAAACATTTTCATAACAAAACCAATGTTTCCATTTGACTAGAAATGGACTAAATCAATTAATCCATCCTAAACTTTACCAAATCCATTTTTAAAACCATGGGTTGGTTTCTAGGGTCAGTAAGTTCACCACAACTAATTTTGCAAAGATTTTATCCTTGAAAACATTTTGGAATAATTTTTCTAATCTAAACAAGCATTCAAATGTTTCTGCAAAAACAAACATTTTAACAGAGGCTTTTTACTAAACAAAATGCATAGTTGGCTAGGGCTTGTTCCACTGATTCCATTGATATAAAGTTTGCAATTTTTGGACGTGTGGATCAAAAGTTACAAGGGTTTCAATTTGCAAATCAAATCTGTTTTAAACAGAAACTGGCCACGCGTCGCGTTTTGATTGGACGGTACCGGTTCGAGTGGATCGTGCTCTGGGGTTCGTTGGATCTAAGCAGATCGCACGGCTCAGGCTAGCTCATACCGCTTCGCTCAGTTCTAATCTTAGCCATGCGATATCGATCTAACGGCTACTATCTAATTGCCACTAACTGGCGGCGCTCGACGGCTGCGCGCGGCAGCGACGGTCAGGCGACGGGGAAACTGGCGATGCAGGAAGCTAGAAGGGAGGGGAGTATGCTCACCGTGATCGTAGAAGCCTAGGGAAGCTCAACGTGGAGTCGTCTTGGCAAGGGGCGCACGGGGACAGGAGGAATCGCTCACCGGAGTTAGGTCTGGAGACGGTTGCACGCGGTCGTGGTCGGAGGTGACGCTGTGGTTCGCCCCGAAGCAAACGAAGATGCGGTTAGAAGCGCAAGATCAAGGCGAAGCTGTGTGCGTGAAGGAAAGGGCGCGGGGTGGTCTGTGCTTACCAGGGGACTTCGCCGGAGAGGGGCAGACACGGCGGCACGGTCAGTGGTTGTCGAAGGCGACGCTCAGGGGCACCCGCGGTTGAACGGAAGGCACAGCAAGATGCACAAGGATCTGAGGAAAGTGTCCGTGTGCCTGGGGAGGCAAGTGGTGACGTGGGGTTGCCGGAATCCTCGCCGGAGCGTCGTCGGACAGTGGCGTTGTTTGAGCGAAATTCGACAGCCTGGGGGCGTGTTATAGTGATGCGACGGGGGGAAATCGAAGAGGAGATGCTGGCGTTTAAGAAGGCAAGATTGTTGAGCGGAATCACTGCAGCAATTAAGTGAATTTACTCGGGGTTTGATTGACAGAGAACGGCAGCGAGGATTGGGGAGAAGAGGTCGCGGCGGGTGAGGAAGAAGACTCGGGAGTGGGGCCGTTTCGTCAGTGGAGTGAGAGAGGGAAGAAGGGGCCACCAGTCAGTTGCTCTGCGCGTCAGTTAATAGGTGGAAAACGTTTCGCAGAGGAGAGTGGGAGTGGGCTGGTACTGGGCTTAGTGGGCTTGTCGACTAGGCTGTGTCTGATTCTTATTTTTTTTCTTTCAAATTGTTTTTCCTTTTCTGTTCCTATTTTCTGTTTTGAAAATCAAACAACAAATCAAACAATCCAAACTAAATCAAACATTCACCAAACAATGCAATTGAGTTTGGTTCTGTTTAACAACATAAACCAATTCCCAAAATAAAATAATATTTTTATTTTAGAGTCCATTTATAATTAAATAAAATGGACATTAGTTAATAAATCAAAAGGGTTTTATTTTAATAAAAAGCTCCATTTGAGATCTATATATTTTCAACACCAAATCAGTAGGTTTTATTTGAAAATATAAGATATTTGGAAAACTTGGTTAAAATAATTTAATAAGTTTTGATGTTTTATTTAAAATGGTAAAACCTTTTATTTAAATAAAATTAGATATTAAATCCTTATTATTTTATTTAAATAAACCTTTATTATTTTTATTAAAACAAAATGTTTTATTTCAAATGCTTGACCAAGGTTTATTTTGGTTCCATAAAATATTCCTTATTTATAAATCTACCTTTTCTTTTGAAAACCAAATCTTTTACTTAAAGATCCAAAATAGTAATTCCAAATATTTTTATTTTCCTTTATTAAATGTTTTGTCTTTTCAAATCCCTTTAGAATTTGTTTGATCAAAATAGGTTTGAAGGTTCCCATTTGAATTAAAAAAGTTTCTTCTCACTCTGAAAATCAACAAAGTTTTATTTTATTCATTTATTTTTTCACATTACAAGATTTGGAAAATCTTGGGATGTGACAGGCTACCACCCTTAAAATAAATCTCGTCCCGAGATTTGGGAAGTCTAGGGTTACAAGTAGGCTCAAAACAACTAGGGTACTACCACCCTTAAAAATTTCAAACAAAATTACATATTGGCCTTCTTGGGATCCTAGGGAAACTTCTCTGGGCAAACATCTATATTGTGTCCTTTGTTTCCACACTTGACTCATGGGCCAAGGTTGAGATCCTTCATAGGCTTGTTCAACTTGTTCTTCATCTTTTCTGGACAATTGCTTGCATAATGTCCTGGGTTTTTGCAATTGAAACAGTGGATATCTTTGAGTTCTTTACGTGTCTCTTGTGGACAAGTTGCCACATAATGGCCTAGCTCTTTGCAGTTGTTGCACATCACTTGGCCAATCTCCTTATTCTTCTGGTTCTCTGGGAATTCACTGGAATAGTGTCCCATTTCCTTACATTTATGACATTTACACATGTCTTTTGTCTTTCTTTTGCTTTTTGGGTTTCTCCAAAGCTAGGAGTGCATCCAGTTCATGTTGTTCATATCTTATCTGGTAGGTAGGAATGTCTACAGGCTTCCTGGACCTTCTGTTTATCTTTGGATAATTCTTCTTTGGTCCTTTGAATTGGGTTGTTTTTTTGGAGGTATAAGTGGACCTTTTCCTTTGTCATCAACCTTCTTGGTAGACTTGGATCCTTATGCATGGTTTGCAATCATTTGTTGCACTCCACCTTGTTTCCTTTGTTTAACAATGGAATAAATGGGGCATTGGATAGGGACATGATTGTTTCCTTCACATAGGTAGCAAGTAGTTTGAGAGGAGGGACATTGGCCTACTGGATGTTTCTCTTCACAGTTGGGGCATTGATATCCATGCTCCTTGTAAGTATGATCCTTGTCTCCACAAATAATGCAAGCTGGGGCTCCATCTAGAATAACATTTCTGTCATCCCTATTGTCACTAACTCTTTTGGAATAGTTTTCCTCCATATTGATCATTTGATCTGTCACCTTAAGCATCAATTGGGCTTGAGTTTCCAAAAATCCTTGTAGTGTTGGATCTTCTCCACTGGTGTTGGCTATGAACTGAGCTGTCATCTGGTTCAACTGGTGTTGGGTTGCTATGAGTTCTTTCATGCTGTCCTCTTGGTTGGTGTTGGTGTCATCAACCTTGAGGTTGGAGTCTCTTGGAGTAGTCATCTGTTTGGGTTGAATGTAGATTAGAATAGGCAAAATATTTCTAAGGAAATATTTCTATCACACACATCACAATCCACTCAAACAATGTGCAAGCATCCAAACAATTTTTCACTCAAACAACAAAGTTCAAGCACATACTTAGGCAATGAAAATATTTTTGTTACACCACATAAGTTGGTGTGTTTGTCTTAACTAAAATATGGTGGTCCATCTATATGGTTCACTTGTGATCTTTCCATCCTTCTTGGTTGCTTCTTCTTACTTGGGATCATGGTTTCCTTGGGAAAACTCATTGGTCACAAAACATCAAGTGATGTGGCTCCTTCTAACTTTTGCATTCCCTTAGTCTCTAAATCTTGAGCAAGATTTCCTTGTCTCACTTGTCCTTAGTGACAACCAAGATTGAAGTTCCTTGGTGAACATGCTGAAGATGTTGAAGTCATTAGAGTTGAAGAAGTTGAAGTCATTAGAGTTGAAGAAGTCCTTTGCACATGGTGTAGTTTTTGGCCATGGGGTAGGTTTTTCCATCAAGTTGAAATAGAAGAGATGTAGAATAAAAACCAAAATGGTTGAGGAAAGAGTTTACAAGATTGTTTGTAAATAAGTTTTGGAGCAAATACAATTCCTATTTTTCCAAGGGGTTTTGTCCAATCCTAGGTTTACAAATCCTACAGGCAACACAATGCTCTGATACCATCTGTAAGGGTCCCAACCTTTAATTAAGGTAGAGTCCCCTGTGTTTACAATGCTAGTCCCTGGATCAATAGCTAGCATCCACAGTTAAGATGTAATATCAAGAAACAGAGGTCATATTATAACTTTATAACCAGGAATAACATAGTTTTATTACATCTTACATAGCTCATTTGGCTATTACATTACATTGCAGTGGAATAACTATAAGCATGGGGTCCTTCATCTTCAAAGTGCCACAGGCAGGCATGTTGGTTGTAGACTTTGTAATCCTAATCAATCAATCTCCACTAAAAATCAATCAAACCTGCAACATTACAAGTTACAGCCACAAGGGTCAATACATTTGAATTGTATTGGCAAGTTTCACTACTATGTAGAATATAAGTGGATCCTATCATTACATGCATATTTGGCTAAGTAGAGTTTTAGGCTCATTTGCATAAAGCAATAGTTTATCCTATCTTTCAAAATGGTTTTTGATCTTTTGTCAAATCTTTTCTGAACTCCTTGGAATCCACCAAGTTTCTTTGTCAAAATCTCTTGAGTTCCTTGGTAACGCCAAGTACTTCAAGTTTTTATCAAAAATCTCTTGAGATCCTTGGTACCCCCAAGTACTTCAAGTTTTTATCAAAATCTCTTGAGCTCCTTGGTAACCCCAAGTGCATCAAGTTTTCATCAAAAATCTCTTGAGCTCCTTGGTACCCCCAAGTGCATCAAGTCTTTGTTGTCACTTAGAAAGTTTTCTTTTAGAAATTGGAATGTCGAGATTTCCCATAGCTTCAAGCTTTAGTTGCTCAGTATTGTCCATATCCGGGGACACGGCTAAGTACTTAGATTTTATTATCTTCTGCAGAAGTTGCACACTTTACCCACATGTCACAATCCCATCTTGTTGCCACCAGTGGCCACTGGATTAGTACTCACCAAGATGGAGTACTGGCAGGTTGAGAATGTGACGAAGTCTTTCCAGAGGGTCCTCCCATACATCATTGCTAGCTTGTCTTCAGTACCCATGTAGGATTTCAGGTCCTCATTTTCAGTAACCTGAAGACAATGCATGGGTCTTCCCAATGTAGTTGAACAAGCCAGAGCCATAAATAGCATGTGGTTGCACACGAAAGCCACAATTGGAGAAACATGTTCAATCTCTAAGTTTCCTGGGTGGTTTTTCTTTGGAGCACAACACAAAGAGATTGCCATAGACATGGTTCCTTTTTTTGCCACCTTCTCCAAAACTCAAAGTATCCTTGGCCACCCAGGTGGTTCATTGAGTCCTTGTTTTATTATATAAAAACACAAGTCCTTTTCTCAACTTCATAAAATCTCAACATGTATCTCTTTTCAAAATATAGCATGGCTAAGCATGTAACAACTACATTGTTTTCACTAAGGAATGTATAGGGTATCCTATTAGGATTTATCATAGCAT
Source organism: Avena sativa (assembly GCA_916181665.1). Classification (NCBI taxonomy): domain Eukaryota; kingdom Viridiplantae; phylum Streptophyta; class Magnoliopsida; order Poales; family Poaceae; genus Avena; species Avena sativa. Next base: position 64,738,834 of record OV702279.1, read on the forward strand.
AAGTATAGAAATTCTTTTCATGCATGTTTCAAAAATCCACTAAGTATAATGAAAATAGTAGGACTTTTAGATGATAGTGTCACTTGCCTTTTTGGTAGGGAATGTTGGTTCACTTCTTGATCTTGCTAGTCTCACACTTTTCTAACTTCAGTACAATCAATCAAGCAAACACAATATCAACTAGCATTCCAAACCAATGATCAATCAAACAATTCACACACATAAAACAAGAGAAGCTAGGTCATGCATGCAAGCATGCAAAAGATAGGTTTATTTGCAAAGATGGTTTCTACTAGGCTCTAAACTTTGTAAAGTCCAAAGTGGTCATTTTGCCAAAGTGGCAAAGTCATTTGCAAAAGGGTTTTATTCATAAACCATTTTTAAATCCATTCATTATTTTATGTGGTGGAAAATATTTTTATCAAAGCAACAAATTTAAGTTGTTCACCAAATAAGTTGTTGTTTCTCAGCACTTGGTGTTTTGGGGTCAGTAGGTTTGATCCAAATCATTTTTCCAAAGTTTTTACTCCAAAAACATTTTCATAACAAAACCAATGTTTCCATTTGACTAGAAATGGACTAAATCAATTAATCCATCCTAAACTTTACCAAATCCATTTTTAAAACCATGGGATGGTTCCTAGGGTCAGTAAGTTCACCACAACTAATTTTGCAAAGATTTTATCCTTGAAAACATTTTGGAATAATTTTTCTAATCTAAACAAGCATTCAAATGTTTCTGCAAAAACAAACATTTTAACAGTGGCTTTTTACTAAACAAAATGTATGGTTGGCTAGGGCTTGTTCCACTGATTCCATTGATATAAAGTTTGCAATTTTTGGACGTGTGGATCAAAAGTTACAAGGGTTTCAATTTGCAAATCAAATCTGTTTTCAAATTCTGTTTTAAACAGAAACTGGCCACGCGTCGCGTTTTGATTGGACGGTACCGGTTCGAGTGGATCGTGCTCTGCGGTTCGTTGGATCTAAGCAGATCGCACGGCTCAGGCTAGCTCATACCGCTTCGCTCAGTTCTAATCTTAGCCATGCGATATCGATCTAACAGCTACTATCTAATTGCCACTAACTGGTGGCGCTCGACGGCTGCGCGCGGCGGCGAAGGTCAGGCGACGGGGAAACTGGCGATGCAGGAAGCTAGAAGGGAGGGGAGTATGCTCACCGTGATCGCAGAAGCCTAGGGAAGCTCGACGTGGAGTCGTCTTGGCAAGGGGCGCACGGGGACAGGAGGAATCGCTCACCGGAGTTAGGTCTGGCGACGGTTGCACGCGGTCGTGGTCGAAGGTGACGTTGTGGTTCGCCCCGAAGCAAACGAAGATGCGGTTAGAAGCGCAAGATCAAGGCGAAGCTGTGTGCGCGAAGGAAAGGGCGCGGGGTGGTCTGTGCTTACCAGGGGATTTCGCCGGAGAGGGGCAGACACAGCGGCGCGGTCAGTGGTTGTCGAAGGCGACGCTCAGGGCGCCCGCGGTTGAACGGAAGGCACAACGAGATGCGCAAGGATCTAAGGAAAGTGTCCGTGTGCCTGGGGAGGCAAGTGGTGACGTGGGGTTGCCGGAATCCTCGTGTAGAGGTCCCAACCTTAGATAAGTTAGGTTCCTCCTGTGTTTACAATGCTAGTCCCTGGATCAATAGCTAGCATCCACAGCTAAGATGTAATATCAAGATACAAAGGTCATAATATAAATTTATAACCAGGAATAATATAAGTTTATTACATCAAACATAGCTCATTTGGCTATTACAATACATTGCAGCGGAATAAATAAAATCATGGGTCCTTCATCTTCAAAGTGCCACAGGCAGATGTTGGTTGTATACTTTGTAGTCCTAGTCAATCAAACAATCTTCATTTAAAAACAATCAACCTGCAACATTACAAGTTACAGCCACAAGGGTCAATACATTTTGAATTGTATTGGCAAGCTTCACCTTTTTTTTGTATAATAAGAGTGGATCTTATCATTATATGCATATTTGGCTAAGTAGAGTTTAAGGCTTATTTGCATAAAGCATTGTTTTATCCTATCTTTTCAAAAAGGGTTTTAAAGTCCTTTGTCAAATTTCTTTTCCAAGTTCCTTGAACTCCTTGGTAGAAACTCAAGTGTTCAAATCCTTGTCAAAATATCTTGAGCACCTTGGTAACCCCAAGTACAACAAGTTTTATCAAAACCCATGAGTTCCTTGGTAACCCCAAGTACATCATGCTCTTGAGCACCTTGGTAACCCCAAGTGCAACAAGTTTAACAAAATCTCTTTGAATTCCTTGGTAGACACACAAGGGCATCAAGTTTTTATATTAGAAGTTGGAATGTCGAGATCTCCCATAGTTCAAACTTTAGTTGCTCAGTATTGTCCATAACCGGGGACACGGCTAAGTACTTAGATTTTATTATCTTCTGCAGAAGGAGTACACTTTACCCACATGTCACAATCCCATCCTTTTGCCACCAGTGGCCTACTGGATTAGTGCTCACCAAGATGGAGTACTGGCAGATTGAGAATGTGACGAAGTCTTTCCAAAAGGTCCTCCCATACATCATTGCTAGCTTTGTCTTCAGCCCCCATGAAGCATTCCAGATCCCCATGTCCAGTAACTAAAGACAATGTATGGGTCTTCCTAATGTAATTGACTAAGCCAGAGCCATAATAGCATGTGGTTGCACACAAAAGCCACAATTGGAGAAGCATGTTTGATCTCTAAGTTTCCTAGGTGGTTTTCATTTGGAGCACAACACAAAGTGATTGCCATAGACATGGTTCCTTTTGTTGCCACCTTCTCCAAAACTTAAAGTATCCTCCACCTAGGTGGTTCATTGAGTCCTTGTTTTATTATGTAAAACACAAGTCCTTTCTCAACCTTTGTAAAATCTCAACATGTATCTCTTTTTCAAAATATAGCATATAGCATGGCTAAGCATGTACAACTACAAATTTTTCTCTAAGGAAGTAAGGGCATACTATTAGGATTTAGCATAGCATAAGTATAAATCATTTTCATGCATGTTTTCAAATCCACTAAGTATAATGAAAATAGTAGGACTTTTGTATGAGAGTGTAACTTGCCTTTTGGTAGGGAATGGGGTTTACTTCCTTGATCTTGCTAGTCTCACACTTTGCTAATTTCACTACAAGTCAATCAAGCAAAACACAAAATGAACTAACATTCCAAACCAAGGTTAAACAAACAATTTCACACACACATAGCAATGGAATCTAAGTCATGCAAAGGAGGGTTCTTTTGCAAGGTTGGTCTCTACTAGGTTTATAAACTTTGTAAGGTCCAAATTGGTCATTTACCAAAATGGCAAAGTCATTTGCAAATGGGTTTTATCTCAAGACCATTTTAAAATTCATTCATCATTTTATGTGGTGAAAATTATTCTTATCAAAGCAAAGCTTTAGGTTTTTCACCAAGTGAGTTGCCCTTGGCAAGGCTTGGTGTTTTGGGTCAGTAAGTTTGGTCCAAAACATTTTCCCAAAGTTTTCCTTGCATAAACATTTCCATAATAAAATCAATGAGTTTATTTGGTTAGAAAATGGCTAAGTTAAATAATTCAACCTATATTTTACCAAAATCATTTTTAACACCAAGGGTTGGTTCCTAGGGTCAGTATGGTCACTAAAAACCATTTTGCAAAAGTTTTATTCCTAAAATCATTTTTAAACAATTTTTCTCCTCTAAACAAGTACACAAATGTTTCTGCAAATTCAAACAAGCTAACAGATACTATTTGTCAAACTAAGGCCATGGTTGGCTAGGGCTTGTTCTCCTGAATCCAACGACATAAAATTTGCAATTTTTGGTCGTGTGGTTTGAAAGTTACAAGGGTTTGAAGTTTGGAATTAAATTTGTTTTCAAATTTCTTTTAAAACGAAATAGGTGACACGCGGCGTGTTTTAACTGGACGGTACCGGTTCGGGTGGATCGATCTCTCTGGATCGTTGGATCTAAGTGGAATCGCACGGCGCTGGTTGCTCGATACCCCTTCGCCCACTTTCTTTCCTATACGTTAGATCTAAATCTAACGGTCACTAGCATGCTTGCCAAATTCCGGCGGCGCTCGGTGGCTGCGCGCGGCGGCGATGGTCTGGCTGCGGCTATCGCCGGTTCTAGGAAGCAAGGTACGAGGTGAGAACGCTCACCGTGATCGCGAGGCCGAGGTGTTGCTCGGGGCGTGATCGGTTGGTCGCGGGGCGCTCAGGGTCTGTAGTAATTCCTCGCCGGAGTGGAGGTCGGCGTCGGGTGGTTCTGTCTGCGGTCGAGGGCGACGCTGTAGATCATCCCGAAGCAAAACAACGATGCGGTTAGATGCAGAAAGATGTGGCGAGTGCGGGAGTGTGAAGAAGGAGGCGCGGGGTGGTCAGATGCATACCAGAAATGCTCGTCGGAGTTAAGCCAGACGGTGGTGGCGGTAGGAGTCGTCGCTGCAGATCGCCCTAAGGCAAAACAGGAGCACATTCAGATGCGCAAGAGCAAGTCGATGCTGTGTGCATGAACGAGAGGGGTCGGGGCGGTCTGGTTCACCTGAAAGTCGTCGCCGGAGTGGAAACGAACGGCGACGCTGTCGGAGCTTGTCGAAGCCGACGCTCCGGGGCGCCCGCGGTTGAAGGAAGGGCACGGGGAGAAGCGTCTGGGAGTGGGGTAGCTGCTAGCATGCTCGGAAAGGTGGAAGGTGGTCTGTACTGGCCTGAATTGGCCGGAGACGGCGGTCGGAACAGAGGAGCTCGAGGAGGGGATTGGGGTGGTCTAAGGCGTGCGAGTGCGAGGTGTCAGAGGGGAATTATAGAGGATGCCCTGGCGTTTCCATCTGCGTGATCAAGGCTGGTAACATCGGTCGCGTTAAAGCGAATTAAGCTGGAGAAATCAACGGTAGAACGGGGGAGAAGAACTGGTCGCTGCGGGGTGGAGAGGAAGAACAGTGGAGTGGGACCGTTGCGTCAGTGGGTAAAAGGGAAGAGGGGGTGGTCCACATGTCAGTTCCTCTGTGGGTTTAAAAGGGAGTGTGAAACGTTTTCTTTCGGGGAAGGGGAGTTGGGCTGGTTGGTGGCTTCCTGGGCTAGGCAGCTAGGCCAGGTCGTTTGCTCTATTTTTTTTTCTGTCTAAATCTTTTTCTATTTCCAAATCTATTTTTCTGTTTTGAATTTCATCCAACTATTCAAGCATTCAAATAATTCAAACAATTCAAACCATTGTAATGGGTTTTTGGTTCTGTTTATCACCATAAACCAAATCTCAAAATAATATTTTAAAACTTTTTTTTAGGTTCCATTTATTAATTAAATAAAATGGACCATGGTTTATTATTAGAATAGGGTTTGATATTAATAAAATCCCCATTTGAAATCCAAATATTTTCAAAACTCAAACAGTAGGTTTTATTTGGAAATATTAAATACTTGGAAACTTGTTTTAAAACAAAATAACATTTTATTTTAGAGTCCATTATTAATTAAATAAAATAGACTTTCATTATTAAATCAACTAGGGTTTGTTTTATTGAGAATATTTATTTTAAAATCTAAAATAAGCCAAAACACTTTAGTAGGTTTTATCTGAGAATATCAATATTTGGAAAACCTATTTTAAATAATTTTAATAAGTTTTGATGTTTCAATTTAAATTGGTAAAACCTTTTATTTAAATAAGTTTGGATATTAACCTCATTAATTTATTTAAACAAATCTATGCTAATTTTATTTAAAGTAAATTGTTTTAATTCAAAAGTTTGGCCAAGGTTTAATTAGGTTTTATAAAATATTCTTTATTTATAAACTTCTATTTCATTTGAAAATGAATCTTTTCAATTAAGAGTTTCAAAATAGTATTTCAATAACATTTTATTTTCTTTATTAAAAGGTTTATCTTTTTAACTCCTTTAGGATTTTATTCAAATGGGTTTGAAGTTCCAATTGAATTCAAAAAGTTTCTTCTGGCTCTGAAAATCAAACAAAGTTTTATTTTATTCATTTATTTTCACATTACAAGATTTGGAAAATCTTGGGATGTGACAGGCTACCACCCTTAAAATAAATCTCGTCCCGAGATTTGGGGAGGCTAGGATTACAAGCATGTTCAAAACAACTAGGGTACTACCACCCTTAAAAATTTTCAAACAAAATTACATAATGTCTTTCTTGGGATCCTGGGAACTTCTCTAAGCAAACATTTGCATGTGTCCTTGGTTTCCATATTTGACTCATGGGCCAAGGTTGAGTTTCTCCATAGGCTTGTTCAACTTGTTTTTCATCCTTTCTGGACAGTTGCTTGCATAATGTCCTGGTTCCTTGCAGTTGAAACAATGAATGTCCTTGAGTTCTTTACGTGGCTCTTGTGGGCAAGTTGCTACATAGTGGCCTGGTTCTTTGCAGTTGTTGCACCACACTTGGTCAATCTCTTTATTCTTCTTGTTTTCTGGGCATCCACTGGAGTAGTGTCCCATTTCCTTACATTTACGACATTGGGCAAGGCTCATGTCTTGCTTGGGCTTCTTGATTTTCTTTGATCCTTTGAATTGGGTTGTCTTGTTTGGATGTAGGAGTGGTCCTTTTCCTTTGGTAGACTTGGATCCTTCTTGTTTCCTTTGTTCCACCATGGCATAGATGGGACAGTGATTAGGAATATGATCACTTCCTTCACAAAGGTAGCAAGTAGCTTGAGAGGTGGGACATTGTCCAACAGGATGATCTTCTTCACAATTGGGGCATTGTCCTTCATGCTCCTTGGAAGTATGATCCTTGTCTCCACAAATAATGCAAGCTGGGGCTCCATCTAGAATAACATTCTTGTCATCCTTGTTATCATAAACTCTTTTGGGATAGATTTCTTCCATGCTGATCATTTGATTAGTCACCTTAAGCATCAGTTGGGATTGTTCCTCCAAAAACCTTTGTAGTGCTGGATCTTTATCACTATTGTTGACTATGAACTGAGCTGTCAGTTGGTTTAACTGATGTTGGGTTGCTATGAGCTCTCTCATGCTGTCAGCTTGGTTGGTGTTGGTGTCATCAACCTTGGAGTCCTTTGGAGTAGTCATCTGTTTGGGTTGAAGGGAGGTTAGAATAGGCAAGATTTTTTTCCTAAGGAATCAATTCTAATCACACACACCACAATTCACACAAACAATGTGCATGCAATCTCAACCAAATATTCACAAACAACTTTGCACCCAAACAACAAGGTTCAAGCACATACTTAGGCAACAAAACATTTTTGTTACACCACATAAGTTGGTGTGTTTTTGACTTAGCTAAAATATGGTGGTCTATCTATATGGTTACTTGTGATCTTTCCTTCCTTCATGATTCTTCTTACTTGAGATCATGGTTTCCTTGAGAAAACTCTTGGTCACAATACTTCAAAGTTGTTGATGGCTCCTTCTTATTTTGCATTCCCTCAGTCTCTAAATCTTAAGTAGGATTTCCTTGTTTTACTTGTGGTCCTTAGTAGTTTCCAAGTTGGAAGTCCTTGGGAAATATGCTGAAGATGTTGAAGTCATTAGAGTTGAAGAAGTTGAAGTCATTAGAATTGAAGATGTTGAAGAAGTCCTTTGCACATGGTGTAGTCTTTGGCCATGGGTAGGTTTTTCCATCAAGTTGAAATGGAAGAGAAGTAGAGTTGAAACCAAAATGGTTAAGGAAAGAGTTACAAGTGTTTTTGTAAATAAGTTTTTGGAACAATTTCAACTCCTATTCTTCTAAGGGTTTTTGTCCAATCCTAGGGTTTACAAATCCTACAGGCAACACAATGCTCTGATACCATCTGTAGAGGTCCCAACCTTAGATAAGTTAGGTTCCTCCTGTGTTTACAATGCTAGTCCCTGGATCAATAGCTAGCATCCACAGTTAAGATGTAATATCAAGATACAAAGGTCATAATATAAATTTATAACCAGGAATAATATAAGTTTATTACATCAAACATAGCTCATTTGGCTATTATAATACATTGCAGCGGAATAAATAAAATCATGGGTCCTTCATCTTCAAAGTGCCACAGGCAGATGTTGGTTGTAGACTTTGTAGTCCTAGTCAATCAAACAATCTTCATTTAAAAACAATCAACCTGCAACATTACAAGTTACAGCCACAAGGGTCAATACATTTTGAATTGTATTGGCAAGCTTCACCTTTTTTTTTGTATAATAAGAGTGGATCTTATCATTATATGCATATTTGGCTAAGTAGAGTTTAAGGCTTATTTGCATAAAGCATTGTTTTATCCTATCTTTTCAAAAAGGGTTTTAAAGTCCTTTGTCAAATTTCTTTTCCAAGTTCCTTGAACTCCTTGGTAGAAACTCAAGTGTTCAAATCCTTGTCAAAATCTCTTGAGCACCTTGGTAACCCCAAGTACAACAAGTTTTATCAAAACCCATGAGTTCCTTGGTAACCCCAAGTACATCATGCTCTTGAGCACCTTGGTAACCCCAATTGCAACAAGTTTAACAAAATCTCTTTGAATTCCTTGGTAGACACACAAGGGCATCAAGTTTTTATATTAGAAGTTGGAATGTCGAGATCTCCCATAGTTCAAACTTTAGTTGCTCAGTATTGTCCATAACCGGGGACACGGCTAAGTACTTAGATTTTATTATCTTCTGCAGAAGGAGTACACTTTACCCACATGTCACAATCCCATCCTTTTGCCACCAGTGGCCTACTGGATTAGTGCTCACCAAGACGGAGTACTGGCATATTGAGAATGTGACGAAGTCTTTCCAAAAGGTCCTCCCATACATCATTGCTAGCTTTGTCTTCAGCCCCCATGAAGCATTCCAGATCCCCATGTCCAGTAACTAAAGACAATGTATGGGTCTTCCTAATGTAATTGACTAAGCCAGAGCCATAATAGCATGTGGTTGCACACGAAAGCCACAATTGGAGAAGGATGTTTGATCTCTAAGTTTCCTAGGTGGTTTTCATTTGGAGCACAACACAAAGTGATTGCCATAGACATGGTTCCTTTTGTTGCCACCTTCTCCAAAACTTAAAGTATCCTCCACCTAGGTGGTTCATTGAGTCCTTGTTTTATTATGTAAAACACAAGTCCTTTCTCAACCTTTGTAAAATCTCAACATGTATCTCTTTTTCAAAATATAGCATATAGCATGGCTAAGCATGTACAACTACAAAATTTTCTCTAAGGAAGTAAGGGCATACTATTAGGATTTAGCATAGCATAAGTATAAATCATTTTCATGCATGTTTTCAAATCCACTAAGTATAATGAAAATAGTAGGACTTTTGTATGAGAGTGTAACTTGCCTTTTGGTAGGGAATGGGGTTTACTTCCTTGATTTTGCTAGTCTCACACTTTGCTAATTTCACTACAAGTCAATCAAGCAAAACACAAAATGAACTAACATTCCAAACCAAGGTTAAACAAACAATTTCACACACACATAGCAATGGAATCTAAGTCATGCAAAGGAGGGTTCTTTTGCAAGGTTGGTCTCTACTAGGTTTATAAACTTTGTAAGGTCCAAATTGGTCATTTACCAAAATGGCAAAGTCATTTGCAAATGGGTTTTATCTCAAGACCATTTTAAAATTCATTCATCATTTTATGTGGTGAAAATTATTCTTATCAAAGCAAAGCTTTAGGTTTTTCACCAAGTGAGTTGCCCTTTGCAAGGCTTGGTGTTTTGGGTCAGTAAGTTTGGTCCAAAACATTTTCCCAAAGTTTTCCTTGCATAAACATTTCCATAATAAAATCAATGAGTTTATTTGGTTAGAAAATGGCTAAGTTAAATAATTCAACCTATATTTTACCAAAATCATTTTTAACACCAAGGATTGGTTCCTAGGGTCAGTATGGTCACTAAAAACCATTTTGCAAAAGTTTTATTCCTAAAATCATTTTTAAACAATTTTTCTCCTCTAAACAAGTACACAAATGTTTCTGCAAATTCAAACAAGCTAACAGATACTATTTGTCAAACTAAGGCCATGGTTGGCTAGGGCTTGTTCTCCTGAATCCAACGACATAAAATTTGCAATTTTTGGTCGTGTGGTTTGAAAGTTACAAGGGTTTGAAGTTTGCAATTAAATCTGTTTCAAATTTCTTTTAAAACGAAATAGGTGACACGCGGCGTGTTTTAACTGGACGGTACCGGTTCGGGTGGATCGATCTCTCTGGATCGTTGGATCTAAGTGGAATCGCATGGCGCTGGTTGCTCAATACCCCTTCGCCCACTTTCTTTCCTATACGTTAGATCTAAATCTAACGGTCACTAGCATGCTTGCCAAATTCCGGCGGCGCTCGGTGGCTGCGCGCGGCGGCGACGGTCTGGCTGCGGCTATCGGCGGTTCTAGGAAGCAAGGTACGAGGTGAGAACGCTCACCGTGATCGCGAGGCCGAGGTGTTGCTCGGGGCGTGATCGGTTGGTCGCGGGGCGCTCAGGGTCTGCAGTAATTCCTCGCCGGAGTGGAGGTCAGCGTCGGGTGGTTCTGTCCGCGGTCGAGGGCGACGCTGTAGATCATCCCGAAGCAAAACAACGATGCAGTTAGATGCAGAAAGATGTGGCGAGTGCGGGAGTGTGAACAAGGAGGCGCGGGGTGGTCAGATGCATACCAGAAATGCTCGTCGGAGTTAAGCCAGACGGTGGTGGTGGTAGGAGTCGTCGCTGCAGGTCGCCCTAAGGCAAAACAGGAGCACATTCAGATGCGCAAGAGCAAGTCGATGCTGTGTGCGTGAACGAGAGGGGTCGGGGCAGTCTGGTTCACCTGAAAGTCGTCGCTGGAGTGGAAACAGACGGCGACGCTATCAGAGCTTGTCGAAGCCGACGCTCCAGGGCGCCCGCGGTTGAAGGAAGGGCACGTGGAGAAGCGTCTGGGAGTGGGGAAGCTGCTAGCGTGCTCGGAAAGGTGGAAGGTGGTCTGTACTAGCCTGAATTGGCCGGAGACGGCGGTCGGAACAGAGGATCTCGAGGAGGGGATTGGGGTGGTCTAAGGCGTGCGAGTGCGAGGTGTCAGAGGGGAATTATAGAGGATGCCCTGGCGTTTCCATCTGCGTGATCAAGGCTGGTAACGTCGGTCGCGTTAAAGCGAATTAAGCTGGAGAAATCAACGGCAGAACGGGGGAGAAGAACTGGTCGCTGCGGGGTGGAGAGGAAGAACAGTGGAGTGGGACCGTTGCGTCAGTGGGTAAAAGGAAAGAGGGGGAGGTCCACATGTCAGTTCCTCTGTGGGTTTAAAAGGGAGTGTGAAACTTTTTCTTTCGGGGAAGGGGAGTTGGGCTGGTTGGTGGCTTCCTGGGCTGGGCAGCTGGGCCAGGTCGTTTGCTCTATTTTTTTTTTCTGTCTAAATCTTTTTCTATTTCCAAATCTATTTTTCTGTTTTGAATTTCATCCAACTATTCAAGCATTCAAATAATTCAAACAATTCAAACCATTGTAATGGGTTTTTGGTTCTGTTTATAACCATAAACCAAATCTCAAAATAATATTTTAAAACTTTTTTTTAGGTTCCATTTATTAATTAAATAAAATGGACCATGGTTTATTATTAGAATAGGGTTTGATATTAATAAAATCCCCATTTGAAATCCAAATATTTTCAAAACTCAAACAGTAGGTTTTATTTGGAAATATTAAATACTTGGAAACTTGTTTTAAAACAAAATAACATTTTATTTTAGAGTCCATTATTAATTAAATAAAATAGACTTTCATTATTAAATCAACTAGGGTTTGTTTTATTGAGAATATTTATTTTAAAATCTAAAATAAGCCAAAACACTTTAGTAGGTTTTATCTGAGAATATCAATATTTGGAAAACCTATTTTAAATAATTTTAATAAGTTTTGATGTTTAAATTTAAATTGGTAAAACCTTTTATTTAAATAAGGTTGGATATTAAATCCTCATTAAGTTATTTAAACAAATCTATGCTAATTTTATTTAAAGTAAATTGTTTTAATTCAAAAGTTTGGCCAAGGTTTAATTAGGTTTTATAAAATATTCTTTATTTATAAACTTCTATTTCATTTGAAAATGAATCTTTTCACTTAAGAGTTTCAAAATAGTATTTCAATAACATTTTATTTTCTTTATTAAAAGGTTTATCTTTTTAACTCCTTTAGGATTTTATTCAAATGGGTTTGAAGTTCCAATTGAATTCAAAAAGTTTCTTCTGGCTCTGAAAATCAAACAAAGTTTTATTTTATTCATTTATTTTCACATTACAAGATTTGGAAAATCTTGGGATGTGACACCTCGCCGGAGCGTCGTCGGACAGTGGCGGTGTTTGAGCGAAATTCGACAGCCTGGGGGCGTCTTAGAGTGAGGCGACTAGGGGAAATCGAAGAGGAGATGCTGGCGTTTAAGAAGGCGAGATTGTTGAGAGGAATCACTTCAGCAATTAAGTGAATTTACTCGGGGTTTGATTGACAGAGAACGGCAGTGAGGTTTAGGGAGAAGAGGTCGCGGCGGGTGAGGAAGAAGACTCGGGAGTGGGGCCGTTTCGTCAGTGGAGTGAGAGAGGGAAGAAGGGGCCACCAGTCAGTTGCTCTAAGGGTCAGTTAATAGGTGGAAAACGTTTCGTAGAGGAGAGTGGGAGTGGGCTGGTACTGGGCTTAGTGGGCTTGTCGACTGGGCTGTGTCTGATTCTTTTTTTTTCTTTCAAATTGTTTTTCCTTTTTTGTTCCTATTTTCTGTTTTGAAAATCAAACAACAAATCAAACAATCCAAACTAAATCAAACATTCACCAAACAATGCAATTGAATTTGGTTCTGTTTAACAACATAAACCAATTCCCAAAATAAAATAATATTTTTATTTTAGAGTCCATTTATTATTAAATAAAATGGACATTAGTTAATAAATCAAATGGGTTTTATTTTAATAAAAAGCTCCATTTGAGATCTATATATTTTCAACACCAAATCAGTAGGTTTTATTTGAAAATATAAGATATTTGGAAAACTTGGTTAAAATAATTTAATAAGTTTTGATGTTTTATTTAAAATGGTAAAACCTTTTATTTTAATAAAATTAGATATTAAATCCTTATTATTTTATTTAAATAAACCTTTACTATTTTTATTAAAACAAAATGTTTTATTTCAAATGGTTGACCAAGGTTTATTTTGGTTCCATAAAATATTCCTTATTTATAAATCTACCTTTTCTTTTGAAAACCAAATCTTTTACTTAAAGATCCAAAATAGTAATTCCAAATATTTTTATTTTCCTTTATTAAATGTTTTGTCTTTTCAAATCCCTTTAGAATTTGTTTGATCAAAATAGGTTTGAAGGTTCCCATTTGAATTCAAAAAGTTTCTTCTCACTCTGAAAATCAACAAAGTTTTATTTTATTCATTTATTTTTTCACATTACAAGATTTGGAAAATCTTGGGATGTGACAATAAGAAGCCCCCGATGCAGAAACCCTAAGAACCCGATCAAATCTCCACGAAACTGTCTGTAGCCACCGCCACCATTGTCCTAGATCGAGGGGATCTGAAGTTCTTCCCGGCACCCTATCGGAAGGGAGATCGTCCCGGAGGCCGTCTCTCCGGTATGATGCGTGAGTAGTTCCACCTTGGACTATGGGTGCATGTAGTATCTATATGGTTGTATCTCCTCCTTTGTGCTTTCATGTATAGATCTTGTGAGCTCCGTTCATGATCAAGATATAATCTATTTGTAATCATGCATGTTGTGTTTGCGGGGATCCGATGGATATTGAGATTATTATGTTGGTTTGATTAATGGTTTTGTCTTTATGATTCTATCATGTCTGTGTTGTTTGTGATCTTGCATGCTCTCTGTTGTTAGTAGCTATCTTGGCCAAGTAGTTGCTAGTGACTCCAAGAGGGGGTATTTATGCTCGATACTGGGTTCATGCCTCTAGTTTCCAAGGGAAGTGACATAAATCTCTTCGGTTGTAGATTTGTTGTTGCTACTAGGGAGAAAACAACGGTCTCTTGTTGATTGAACATGTGGACTGTTCACCTGTCACACTTTGCTTAATGCAGTTGTATGTTGCTTACAACTTAATACTGGAGGGGGTTCGGTTGATAACCTGAAGGTGGACTACTAGTCATAGATGCAGTTGGATGGCGTTCTATGTATCTTGTTGTATTGCCCAATCGAATCTCATAGGATCTTTCTAACTGGTAATTGCATTGTTATGCCTTGCTCTGCTCCTGTCAATTGCCGTGCTGTAATTTGTTTACCCTTCATGCCATGTTGTTTATCTAAGGAGAGAACCTCTAGTGAACTATGGACCCCGGTCTAATATTTACCATTGATACATCTTCCACTGTTACTTGTTTACTTGCTGCAAACCATTAACTTCCACACCATACGTTTAATCCTTTGTTACAGGAAACCGGTGAGCTTGACAACCTCACTAATTCGTTGGGGCATAGTCTTGAGTTTGTGTTGTGCAGGTCTCCGCGTTGCTTGCAACACCTATGTGACGTTTCCTTCCTCCTACTGGTTTGATAACCTCAGTCTCTATTGAGGGAAAACTTTCTACTGTGCTTCTTCACACCTTGCTCTTGGGGTTCCCAACAAGACTCCACATCAAGCACCAAGTTCTCTGGCGCCACCAAGGAGTCATCACATGGGCATGGAGATGCTATTCCGACTTACACGGATTCGGCTAAAGAGTTTAGCGAGTCAGATTGACCCAGATTAAGGTACAACGAACAAGTTGTCATTTGTATATCTGAATCAATGCAATCCTTAGACCTGAGGTTATTGCATAATACGAGTTGAGGATCACCAACTTAGGTTCTGTCAAATGCTAATCCGTAACTGGGCAGTTATAAAGGCAAAATTCTGGTGGACTGAGAATCAAGCTGCGTGATGTGAATAATCAAGATGGGATTTTCCCCCTCCACTTGGAGATATATTCTCTAGGCCCTCTCGGATGATATGATTCTGAAAGCATGGCCATGCACGACTCGGTTAAGTGTTAACCGAGGCGATCGACTAAAAGTTAGTCGGGTGAATATCTTATCTCGGATCGAGAAGAGAGTCGGAATATTTAAGGAATGACAAGTATTCGCCTATAGTATAACAAGGTACATCGTGAGGCAAAATGGACTCGGACGCAAGTCTTGGAAAGGCAAGTCGTCATGACTCTTTGGTACTTGGGAGTTGGCACGTTCTGATAGGATCCGCTACGACTGATTGATTGAGAGTCGGACTCCAATCGTGTCAAAGTAGCCATCATCCTGCGGGGTCACACACTTAAGAGCATGAGCAAGTTCGGATTGGATCTGAACCGGAAATCTGGTTGGGTTAGACCCGAGCCAGTTTTGGACCGAGTCAGTGAGTCGGACTCACGGTGACTAATATTATATGGGCTTCAGTGAATGGGCACGAGAGTGGAGCCCATGTTCACTCCCTATATATAGTGGAGCACAGTAACCCAGGAGGGTTAATCGTTGATTAGTTAGGTCATTCCATGTGTTTGAAACCCTAGCTCCACAGCAGTCCTGCCGACGTACCAAACCTAGTAGTTCGCTGCCGGTGCTCCTCCTTGTACGTGTGGATACGATCAGAGGTGTTGTATGATCAGCACTAGTACGATTGGATCGCAAAGGACTGCACTGCATTCAACTGGCGCGCTTCATCAGTAATCTGCAACTGCGCGTCTAGTGGTAAACCTCGTGGCCATCTACCTCATCTAGATCTTGGGATCACCACGTTAGAGGAAAAGTTTTTTATCTCTACCTGGCCCAACAGTCATAATAAAGATGCACAAAGATAAATCATAATTGGGAATGGCAAACTTTGTTCTTGGTCAGGGAACAGCTGACAAATAGTTTTCAAGGAAAGCTTTTGTAAACAAGTTTACAACAGGAGTACTCTTTGCTCAAACATAAAAGGCTTTTCACAATGATAGCTTTCAAAGTAATACTCATTCAAATAAGAGTCTTGTGCAAAACAAGGAATATAAGGAACATGATTGAATAAATCATCATATGAATGATTGAAACACAATGACTCAAATGCTTGCTAGAGATAGAAAGGAATAGGTTTACTGAGTCAACTAAGAAGTAAAATAAAGTCCCTTCACAAAGGGAAGCAGGGATTTCAAGTTCATAAAGAGCTTTCAAAAGATTATGGTACTTACTCGCTTTGAGCTCTCATTGCCTCTATCATAAGCATCTTGAGGTGATTAAAGTTAAAGTGAACAAAGATGGAGTATATGCTTGACAAAGTATAAGTTGGAAATCTCATGTCCCTTGAGTACGAGGGCCGCTCCTCATGCTACTCAACTTTAGTTACCGGTAAGTTCTTGTCATTTTAAGTACATGTGCATCATAGAGAACCACTAACGGGGTACCCCTTGCACATAATACCAGAGCTATCCCATATCAAAATGACAAGGCAAGAAGACAGTGAGCATCTCAGCGATCTTTTCATTTGCTATTTGCATAGGTTTTATTGAGTATGCTTCACATATTGCTAACTATGGTTATGCTGCAAGTTTCCACCATGATTAGGCATGGCTTAGGCTAGTGTCCCAGGCGTTTCTCTAACACACATACATAACTCCATGGACTCACAAGATCCCTTTTATTTCACACCGATGACATCCATAAACAAAAGAGCATGATATCAACGAGGTAGATATTTACAAGTGTTGAAAGCGTACCCCGTGACAACACGGTTCTGCTAATACCAACTTATAAGTGCAACCATATACAACATAGATGACATAATGGTTCAAGTTTATTAAAGGCAAGAAAATAAGGTGTGCCATCAAGTTCGTGAGATCTTTACTAACTAGTTTTCACATAACAAAAGAATTTTTAATTTGAAAGATAGATAAAGCTTGAGAATTTACTTGGAATAGAAATAATGCTAATAGGTAGATATGCTAGACAGAAATGGAAATGGTTTTGGTTTAAAGGATTGGATGCACGAGAAGTATTCCCTCCCAGTATAGATTTTTGGCTAGCAAGGCTAGGTAGCAAGCAAAAGAGTTGAAGGAAGAAAGCAAACATACAAGTGATAAAGCCAAACATGCATTCTTCCTTGAAGACACAAAAGATCTTAAATAAATAATACTAAGCTTATGATCCAAACAAGAAAGAAAATAAATGATACAAAATACATGTAAGTGCTTTTCCTCAAAAAGTGTTGCTACTGACCAGAGGTTGGTTTGCCAAAACCAATTTAAATTTACTTGATTCTCCCAAAGTGATACCAATACTAATCAACAAGATCGATCATATAACATAGATTGCAAAATAAAATAAGAAGTGCAAAAAGTAAAAGATGAAGCTTCTCAATAATATTCCATAAAGGCACTCACACCAAGGGATACATAGATAACCAACTAAAGGAGAGATACTTCCACAATGAAAACCATCCTATATGATAACTTATCCACTCAAGATAGTACTAATAAAAAGGTAAAAAGATGAAAGATAATGATGTGATACCGCGACACTCCCCCAAGCTTGAAACAAACTAAGGGGATGCCAAAACCTGATGAAGAATTAATCCCTCGGTGGTGGTGGTGTTCCCTTGTTCAGGGTGAGGAAGCTCTCCAGCATCTTACGAAGCATGTTATTCTCCTCTTGAAGTATGTCCACCTTTCTCCTTAGAGCTCGGTACTTATCACAAAACTTATCAGTGGTTCGAAGGGCTTCCACTACCTCAGGGCAGGAACTGAGGTCTGGAACGGAGGTCATCATCCCCTGCATATTATGAGAAAAAGCACGTCCAGTGTTAATTGCCCCTACAAAAGTAGGTTTTCTTGCCCTTGATCCTGTGGCAGCTTGTCCCTTCATGCATGATGTCATGTTCTTCACCTCCTTCTCGACACTCCAATCCATGTATTTTCGCCTAGTAGCGAATCTTTCTTCTTCCACGAGCTCCTTTCCCTTGCCGTAGGCGGAGACCATGGTGCCTCTAAACTTGAGAATATTTCCTGATAGAAATAGATCAAAAAGAAAACATGACGAGAACACAATATACTGTAGAGGTCCCAACCTGATAAGGTAGAGATCCCTGTGTTTACAATGCTAGTCCGTGGATCAATAGCTAGCATCCACAATTTAAGATGTAATAGCAAGAAACAAAGGTCATATTACAACTTATAACCAGGAATAAAATAATTCATTACATCTTACATAGCTCATTTGGCTATCTCATTACAATGCAGCAGAAATAACTATGTAGCATGGAGTCCTTCATCTTCATATGCCATAGGCAATCATGTTGGTTGTAGACTTGTAATCCTATTCAACACACTTCACTAACATCAAACAAGCCTGCAACATAATAATTTACAGCCACAAGGGTCAATACATTTGAATTGTATTGGCAAGTGACCCTATGGTAGAATAGTGGTATCTAACATCTATATGCATTTGGCTAAGTGTAGTCGAGGCTTGCTTTGCTCAAAATAAGTTTTTCTTATTAGTTGAAAACACTAAGTTTTGTTTATCAAAATCACCTAAGGAACTACCAATAAAAAATGGTGGTCCTTTACCTTGTTCAACCATAAGTTTTTAACTTAGAAATTGGGATGAGGAGATCCTTGATAGCTTCAATGTCTTGATGCTCAAATTGTCCATTGCCAGGGACACGGCTAAGTACTTAGATTTTAATCTCTCGAGAGGTGGTGCACTTTCCCCACAAGACTCGACATGCATCAAGACAAGATCTTTCAGAAGACTTCCCTTAGACCAAATGGACGCGTTCCAACCTAACACCCCTACCACCTTCTGTCCATCTGGCTAAGTTATTGCAACCTATATGATCCAGGCAGAGCTCATATTGCCATGTGGCTGCACGAGAAGCTTCTCAACACTTAAAATCTCAAATCTCTTTGTTACTGGGTGCCTTTCCACAAGTGGGATACACCAGGTAGACCCCTGAGTAACCACTCAACACAAACCATTCTTTCCATTCCACCCAGGTGATTCATTCACATAGTTGTTTTATTAAGCAAAAACATAAGTCAAAAGACTTAGTAAAATTTCCATAGCATGTGTATATAATTCACCCTTGTTTTCTACTAACTAGGCTAAGCATAATAGTAGAAAGAATCTTAACTTAGGGAAAATTCTACTAATGCATCATCTACTAGGATTTCCCATGGCATAGTCAACACATAGAAAAAATCCATGCAAGTCCTACTTAAAAATATCATTAATGCATAGTCAAAATAATAGGAAAAAATGTATGAAGCACCACTTTCATTTTTAGTAGAGATACTAGGTTCACTCCTTGATCTTGCAATAGTCACACTCTTCAAAGTTCACTAGAATTCAATTAAGCAAGCACATATTCAAACAATTCACCACATAAAATAATGGAAAAGACTATTTTATTGGAAAAGTGGTTTCTCCTAAGGCTATAAGCATTTCAAAACACCTATTGGTCATTTATAAAAGTGGCAAAACCATTTAAAAATAAGTTATTCAAAATGGCCATTTTAAATTATTTTTGTTTTGCTATAAATGATTTTATTAAAAGAATAATTTCTAGTGTTAGCCAAATATGTTTTTAAACATAAATGTTACTGTTTATGGTCAAAGTGTTTAAAACTAATCCACTTGCAAAAAGGTTTCACTCAAAATTCATTTTTAAATCAGAGCAACAATTTTATTTTACTAGAAATGCTTTTATTCTAAGGAATAATACCTTAGTGTCGAAAAATATATTTTTAAATCCAAATGTTAGTGTTTATGGTCAAAGTGTTTAAAACAAATCCATTTGCAAAGATTTCAATTAAAAATCATTTTTAAATTATTGCAACATTTTGTTGTACTAGAAACGCCTTTAATAAAAGTAATAATTTTCTAGGGTTAATCAAATACATTTTTAAATCCAAAAGTTAGTGTTTAGGGTCAGATAGTTCAAATCAAACAATTTTCAAAAGAATTTACTCAAAAATTATTTTTAGAATAATTTTTATACACAAAATAGTCCTACAAATGTTTCTGCAAAAACACCTAATTTTCCTGAAGCAAAATACTAAAGGGCATGGTTGCAAAGGTTTCATTTTCCTGATTCCAATGATATATAATTTGCAAAATTTGGACATGTAGAACTAAAGTTATGAATTTTTCAAAATCAACCATCTAATAGATTCTTTTCTGTTTTTAAAACAACAGGCAGGGCCACGTGTCTTGTTCTTATTGGTCTGTACCGATTCGGCAGGATCGCGCGATGTGGATCGTTGGATCTAAAGTAAATCGCACGAAACACAACACACGATACCATTTCGACTAGGATCTAATATCAGCCAATAGATCAGCATCTAACGGCTTACAGCGCAACGACCAGAGATGGGCGGCGCTGGGCGACAGTGAGCGGTGACGCGGCTCTGTCAGCAGTGGTTTGGCACAACTAGGAAGCAAGGGAGGTAACGAAGGGGATTACCGTGATCGGGTGATCGCAGTGAAGATCAAGGTGGTTGTCGTTTGTCGAGGGGCGTACGAGGTTGCCGACAATCGCTCGCTGGAGTTCACGACGGCGTCAGGCATGCACGGGTCTGGTCAAAGACGAAGCTACAAGGCACGCTAGGACAAATGAACGGTGTCGTTAGACACGTAGGAGAGTGGTGAGTACATGAGGATCAATGAGAGGGGGAGGCGTGGTCGGAGTTTACCAGTAGAGATCGCCGAAGTTGCAGCAGACAACGGTGGTGCTCAGTCATCGTCGTTGCCGAGCTTCTAGGGTGCGCGCGTGCAAGCGGTGAGTGCTGGTAGGTGCGGGAGACGCTGGCGATCAAGATCGTGTGTGTTCGGGGCAAGGGGATGGTCAGGCGTCGCCGGAATTCGACGGGTAACTCGTCGGAGGTAGTGACGGAGCAAGGAAAATTCAGCACAGCCTGGTGGTGTTCAGGTGCGAGTGAGCGAGGGGAAAGAGATGGGAGAGGGGAGCGCTAAGTAGGGCATGGTTACGGGGAGTTTTAACCGCGGAAGTAACGCGAATTGAAGCAGTCTTCAATGGCCAGAAACGACGAAGTGAGGGGCGTGGTCACCGCAGGGTGGAGACGACGACATGACGTGGATGTGGGGCCAGTTAGTCAGTAGGGTTGAGGGTGGGGTGCATGGTGAGAAAAGAACTTGCGGGGGAGGGAGAGAGTGCCGGGTGGGCTGGGGTTTGATCCCTTTTCTATTTTTTCTTCTTTTTTCTTTTTCTTTTTCTTTTTCTTTTTCCAATTCTATTTTCTGTTTTGATTTTATTCAAATGATTCAAACACTCATTTGTTTTCAAATCTTTCCCAAATTTTTAGTAGGTTTTTATACTGTTTTAACAATGTATTTTAAAGTCCATTTTAGAATATTTTTCTTATATTCTCTTATGGTTTTTATTATTTATTTAAATTATACATTTGTCTTTATTTAAATAGGATTTAAATATGGTTCCAATCCATATTATTTTATTCAAATGATTTAAACATCTGTTTAAATTCAAATGTTTCTCAAACCTTTTTAGTAAGTGTGTACTGCTTAGTAATGTGTTTAAAATTCCATTTTAGATTATTCAAATGTTCTTCTATGGTTTAATATTTATTTAAATGAGGTTTGTGTCTTTATTCAAACCATTGATTCAAGCTTCCATTTGAATTTAAATTTCAGCAAACCTTTTCAGTAGGTTTAATCTATTGATTAGTGTGTTTAAATAATTCACTTTGAATTATTTCAAACATTTTATTTTGATTTAATATTTATTTAAATGAGGCTTTATTTAAATATAATTTGCATATGGTTAAATCCCATATACTTTTATTTGAATAATCTTTATTACTTTATTTTTATTTGAATTATCTTTATTCCATTTGCTTATGGATTTAATTAAAGTTTTAAATTGTCTTCTAAATAATTCTCTTGGGATTTATTATTTAGTTTAGGCAATTTGTCTTTATTTAAATAAAATTGAATATGGTGTAATCCATATGATTTTATTTAAATAATCTTATACTTCTATTGTTATTCAGTAAACTTTCATTTGTTTATGGATTTGGGCAAGATTTAATTTGTCTTTTAAATATTCCTTATTTATTTATTTCTTTCTTTGCCTTATAAAATCCATATCTTTATATTTATAGATCCAAACTTGTTGATTCCAAGTTGTATAATTTTATTTAATATTTTTTTATTCTTTTAAATCCTTTTAAGATCATTTTGCTCACAATTTGGTATTTATTTTAGCTAGGAGCTTTATTAGCCTTGGAAATTATTTCCTTTTATCTTATTAAATTTATAAGTTTTTATCCATGGCTCCAAATTGAATGAAACCAATTTCTATGGTTTTATAATATTTTTGTTTATCATTTTTGATCATTTAAAAATGTTTGTTGACAAATTTTTATATGGAAAAAATCCATAGTCTTAGAGAGATCTTGGAAATGATTTATTCCATTAGGGTTTAGGGTTTTGGTTTAACTTTTCCAAGTGTTTAAATTTCAAGATACATTCTTTGATGAATGCATTTCACTTGATTGAAATTTTGTTGGATGCCCTTTTCATTCAAATTTTGTTCAAGAAGGGTTTTGATATTTCCATTTAGAAGCAAAAAAGTTTCTTTTCACCATAAATTTCAACAATTGTTTCTTTTGTTTATTTATTTTTCACATTTCAAAATTTGGAAAATTTTGGGATGTGACAGGCTACCACCCTTAAAAGAAATCTTGTCCCAAGATTTGGGAAGGCTAGAGGTTACAAGTTGGATTTAAGACAACTAGCGTACTACCACCCTTAAAAGATTTTTGACTAGATTACATCTTGGCTTACTTGAGATCTTGATGTATCTTCTCTGGACAGGTGTTTGCATAGTGTCCTTTGTTTCCACATTTGAAACATGTGACAAGGCTGATGTCTTTCATTGGTTTGCTTGTCTTGTCTTCTTTTCTAGACAATGTGATGCATAATGGCCTAGCTCTTTGTTTTTGTGGCACGTCACTTGGCTAATGTCCTTCTTCTTCTTGGGTATCACTATCTCTTGTTTGTTTTCTTGGCTCTTCTTCTTTTCTGGACATTCATTGGCATAGTTTCCCTTCTCTTTGCAATTGTGACATTTCTCCTAGATAATGTCTTTCTTGCTGGGGTTGGGGCATTTCTTCTTTTTCTTGGGTTTTCCCACCTCAAAGGTGGGAAAACTTCCTCAGTTCCTTGAACGATTCCTAGGATAACGTCCATGTTTCCTATTTTGTCCACCATGGTGAGTTACAATTTATGGAGGGGCAAACTGAGATTTGACTTTGTCTTCATCGTTTTTGGTATGGAGGTTTCCAAACATTTGATGTTTCCCATCTTGTTTCATCTGTTGAACTATAGGATAGATGGGGCATTGGATAGGGACATGATTATTTCCTTCACATAGGAAACAAGTAACTTGAGATGTGGGCATTGTTTAGTTGGATGTTTCTCTTCACAATTAGGGCATTGGTCCATATGCTCTTTGTAAGTGTGTCCTATGACTCCACAAATTTTGCAAGATTGAGTTCCTTCTATAATATCATCCTTGATATCATTGTTGTCACAATCACTTTGGGAAAGGTTGTTTCTCATGTTGATCATTTGATTGGTCATCCTTTGCAACAATTGAGATTGGGTTTCCAAGAACTTTTGCATGCTGGGTCTAACTCAATGTTGTTGGCTAAAAACTGAGTTGTCACTTGATTCAACTGGGTTTGGGTTGCTAGTAGTTGTTCTCTCATGTGCATCTCTTGGATGTTGTGGTTGTCACCATCCTTGATGTTGGAGTCTCTTGGAGAAGTCATATGTTTGGGTTGGATTGGGATTAGAGTAGGTAGAAGATTCCTAGAGAAATATTTCTACTTACACACAACAATTCACATAAAGCAATGTGAAAGCAATCACAATCATGCATTCCACTCAAACAACAGGATTCAACCATATTTTTCGGCAACAAAATATTTTTGCTACACCACATAAGTTGGCGTGATCAACAAATCGATCTAAACTAAACACTAGTATGGTGGTCCAACTATAGGGTTCACTTGGGATCATTTCATTCTTCTTGGTTATTTCTTCATGAACAAAATCATGGTATCCTTGGAAAAATTCTTGCATCTTGGTCACAAAGATTCAAAGGTGATGATGGTTCTTTATAGATTGTGTTTCCTTAGTCTACAAGTCTTGATTTGTATTTCTTATCTCACTTGTAGTCCTTAGTGATGCCCAAGTTGAAGTCCTTGGTGAAACTGAAGTTGAAGTCATTGGTGATGTTGAAGTCTTTGCTCATGGTGTAGTTCTGTCCATCCAGTTGAAAAGGAAGAGATGTAGATTTAAAACAAAAGGTTGAGGAAAGAGTTTACAAGATTGTTTGTAAATAGGTTTGGAACAAATTCAACTCCTATTTTTTTCAAAGAGGTTTTGTCCAATCGTAGGGTTTCAATCCTACAGGCAACACAGTGCTCTGATACCATCTGTAGAGGTCCCAACCTAATAAGGTAGAGATCCCTGTGTTTACAATGCTAGTCCTTGGATCAATAGCTAGCATACATAGTTTAAGATGTAATATCAAGAAACAAAGGTCATATTACAACTTATAACCAGGAATAAAATAATTCATTACATCTTACATAGCTCATTTGGCTATCTCATTACAATGCAGCAGAAATAACTATGTAGCATGGAGTCCTTCATCTTCATATGCCAGAGGCAATCATGTTGGTTGTAGACTTGTAATCCTATTTAACACACTTCACTAACATCAAACAAACCTGCAACATAATAAGTTATATCCACAAGGGTCAATACATTTGAATTCTATTGGCAATTGATCCTATGGTAGAATAGTGGTATCTAACATATATATATGCATTTGGCTAAGTGTAGCTGAGCCTTGCTTTGCTCAAAATAAGTTTAACTTATTAGTTCAAAACACTAAGTTTTGTTTATCAAAATCACCCAAGGAACTACCAATAAAAATTGGTGGTCCTTTACCCTTGTTCAACCACAAGTTTTTAACTTAGAAATTGGGATAAGGAGATCCTTGATAGTTTCAATGTCGTGATGCTAAAATTGTCCATTGCCGCGGACACGACTAAGTACTTAGATTTTACTCTCTCGAGAGGTGTGCACTTTCCCCACAAGACTCGACATGCATCGAGACAAGATCTTTCAGAAGACTTCCCTTAGAACAAATGGACGCGTTCCAACCTAATACCCCTACCACCTTCTATCCATCTAGCTAAGTTATTGCAATTTATATGATCCAGGCAGAGCCCATATGGCCATGTGGCTGCACTAGGGTACTACCACCCTTAAAAGAAATTTTGTAGGGTTACATTGATGGTTCACTTGACTATGGGTTCAATAATCGATATCCAAACAAGGAATCCTTATTTGACTCAACTGAGTTAACTAATTCCTGCCATCCACATCATCTAATTCTTCAAGGGTTCCATACATGTCGATGTGGTTCACATGTCCTTTCTGGGCCACATTGGAATTGCTTTCATTGGAGTTTCTAGCATCCTTTTTTTTTCTCAGGACAATCTGATGTATAGTGTCCAAGTTCCTTACAATTATAGCACTACAACTGGCTAATGTCTTTCTTCCTGGGATTGCCATGTTGGTTCTGACCAAGGTCATCTCCATTGTCAGTATCATTCCCATTATTATCACTTCCATTGTTGTTGTGGTGATGCTGATGTGGTCCAGAATATCCATTGCTCTTTTTGAATGAACGCTTCTTTTGTGATGATCCTGAGTGATACTTGAGGTTATGCTTCCTCTTTCTGTTCTCAACTTGATTCATCTTGTTTTCCAAGATAGTGGCTTTGTCACAGAGTAATTGATAAGTTGGGACATAGGCAACAGACAGCTGCAGGTTCAACTCATCATTAAGTCCTTCGAGGAATTTATCTTTCCTCTTACCATCTGTATCGACTTCATCCGGTGCATAGCGTGCCAGATTGTGAACTCCTCAATGTACTCAGCCACACTGCGGTGATGTTGTTTCAGATTGTGGAACTCCTTTTTCTTCAAGTTCATCACTCCAGATGAGATGTGATCTGTACGGAAACCATCCTCAAAAATAGCCCAAGTCACATCCTCAAGGGGAGTGGTGATCTGAAAGTTGTCCCACCATGTTGCTGTTGGCCCTTCGAGCAGATAGGTTGCAAACCTGTAAGGTTCCCAACCTTTAATAAGGTAGAGATACTTGTGTTTACAATGCTAGTCCCTGGATCAATAGCTAGCATCCACAGTTAAGATGTAATATCAAGAAACAAAGGTCATAATACAGTTTTATAACCAGGAATAAAATAATTTATTACATCTTACATAGCTCATTTGGCTATCTCATTACAATGCAGCAGAATATAACAATAGCATGGGGTCCTTCATCTTCAAAGTGCCACAGGCAGACATGTTGGTTGTAGACTTGTAATCCTATTCAACAAACTTCACTAAAATCAAACAAACCTTCAACATAATAAGTTATAGCCACAAAGTTCAATACATTTGAATTGTATTGGCAAGTGATACTATGGTAGTATAGTGGAGTCTATCATCTATATGCATTTGGCTAAGTGGAGCTTAGGCTTGCTTTGCTCAAAATAGTTTTTCCTTATCATTTGAAAACACTAAGTTTTTGCTTGACAAAATCACCCAAGGCATCTACCAATAGAAATTGGTGATCCTTCAACCCTTGTTCATACACAAGTTTTAACTTAGAAATTTGCATGAGGAGATTCTTTATAGCTTCCATGTCTTGATGCTCAAATTGTCCTTTACCAGGGACATGGCTAAGTACTTAGATTTTTACACTCTGCAGAGGTGGTGCACTTTCCCCACAAGACTTGGTTTCACCAAGACAAGATCTTTCGGAAGCCTTCCCTTAGACCAGAATGGACGCGTTCCAACCTATCAAACACCTACCACCAACTGTCCATTTGGCTAAGTTATTGCAACCTATATGATCCAGGCAGAGCCCATAATGCCAAGTGGCTGCACTTGAAGCTTCTCAACATTTGACATCTCAAATCTCTTTGTTCCTGGGTGGCCATCCACAAGTGATACACACAAGGTAAACCATAGAAATGGGCCTTGTGAACCACTCAACACAAACCATTCCTTCCATTCCACCCAGGTGATTCATTCACTTAGTTGTTTTATTAACAAAACACAAGTCCACAGACTTAGAATTTTTTCCATAGCATGAATATATATTCCACCCTTGTTTTCTAATAGCTAAGATAAGCATGATAGTAGTAGGAAACTTAACTTAGGAAAATTCTACTAGGGTTTCATCTATTAGGATTTCCCATGGCATAGTTTATACTTAGAAAAAATTCCATGCAAGTCCTACTTAGAAATATCACTAATGCATAGTGAAAATAATGGGACAAAAGTATGAAGCATCACTTGCCTTTTTGGTAGAGAGTATAAGTTCACTCCTTGATCTTTGCAATGTTCACTCACTTCAAATCACTATAATTCAATCAAGCAAACAATATTTCAATCTACCATTCAAGGAATTCATCACATAAAATGATAGAAACAAAACAATGCATGCAAGCATGCTAAAGATTGTTTTATTTGTAAAAGTGGTTTCTAATGGGTCATAAACATTTTAAAACACCTAATGGTCACTTCATAAAGTGGCAAAACCATTTGCAAAAGATTTTGCTTCATAAACCATTTTTAAACCAAGTCATTGTTTTATGTGGTTGAAAATGTCTTTAGCAAAGTAATACTTTTATAGGGTTCACCAAATACATTTTCAAATCATAAAACTTGGTGTTTGGGGTCAGAGAGTTTTAAATCAAAACATTTCCCAAAGGTTTCCTTCCAAAATCATTTTTAACAATTTAAACCATATTTTTATTTGACTAGAAATGCTTTAATTCAAGGTTTCATTCTTTTGCTTCACCAAATATGTTTTTGAAACCACAAATTGATTTCTATGGTCAGTAGGTTCAAAACAAACCATTTGACAAAGGTTTTATCTCAAAAATCATTTTAGAACAATTTTTATATCCTAAACATGCATACACAAGTTTCTGCAAAAAAATCAATTTAACAGAAGCTTTTTACTAAAAAAAAGTGCATGGTCAGAAAGTACTTATCTTGCTGATTCCATTGATATAAAATTTGCAAAATTTGGACGTGTGGTTTGAAAGTTATGAATTTTTCAAAATGTAACATCTAATAGATCAATTCTGTTTTAAATCAAACGGACAGGGACACGTGGCTGCTTCTTATTCGTCTGTACCGCTTCGGTTGTATCGAACCTTCTGGGCCTTCATATTTAAATGACTATGCACGACACAGATCATAGGATACCCCTTCGATTAAGTTTCTATCGCGGGCGTTGGATCTAAATCCTACGGTCCTCAACGCTTTGACCATTAACTAGCGGTGCTGGCAGCGGCGACTGGCGGCGGAGTGGCCTGGCGGTGGCGTTGCCGGCGATGCAGGAAGCGAGAGAGGGAAGGGAGATGCTCACCGAGTTCGTGGAGTGATGCTGAAGCTCAACGTGTTTGCAGTTTGTCGAGGGGCGCACGGGATCGGTCGGAATTCCTCGCCGGAGTCAGTGACGGCGTCGGTCTCGCTCAGACGTCGTTGGTGGCGAAGCTACAGAGTGTGCTAAGACGAGTGGAAGACACGGTCAGATGCGCAAGGTCCTGGCGCGCACAGGAGTATCAAAAAGAGGGGAAAGGGGGGTCAGATGATACCGGAGAAGGTCGACGGAGTAAATGGCAAACGGCGGCGCTGCTGGTCGTTGTTGTTGCCGATGCTGGGGGGAACGTGCGGGCGAGCTGGAGCTACGGGGAAGGTTCTCCAGGGGGTGGGGAGCAAGTGAGCGTGGTCGAGGGGGCAAGGGGCGGAGGAGGCTGGCCGGAATTTCCGCGGATATTTGCCGGAGACCGTGGCGGTGTAGGCGGAAATAAGGACGGCCTGGGGCGCTCTTGCAGTGATTTCTGAGGAGAAACAGAGAGGGGGCGAGGGTGTTTAAGATAGCATGGTTGAGGGGGAGGATTAATCGCGCATTAAAACGAATTTACGCCCCGAATCAATTGGTAGTAAACGGCCAGGGCGTGGTCTTCGCGGGTGGAAACGATGAACAATTCTGTGGGGTCGGACGGTCAGCGAGAGTGAGGAGAAGGAGGTGGGGTCCAACTGTCATTGACTTAGCGGGTTCATTCACGAGTGAAAACGGTTCGCTGCGGGTGGGGTGGGGAGATGGGCTTGCTGGGCCAGGTGGGCTAGCTGGGCTGGGCTACACCTATTCATTTTTTTTTATCTGATTGTTTTTCTTTTTCTCATTTGATTTTTCTGTTTTGATTTTGTTTAAACAATTTAAACTTTTATTTGAATTCAAACCTCAACCAAGATTTGTGTAGGTTTAAATACTGATTAGTAATATAATCTGAAGTTAATTTTGGAATAAAATTTTATTCTTTTTGGGGTCTTTTAATTATTCAAAAAGGCCATTGTTTTAAATCAAATAAGATTTAATACTATTTTCAAACACCATATAAATTCTTTAAACCTTCCAAATCTTTTCAGTAGGTTTTTATTTGTTTAATAGGGTGTCAAATAATTCATCTTGAATTATTTGGAAAGTATTTGATATGATTCATAAATCACTTGAATTGGGTATTTGTTTTAATTCCAATGGAATTTAATATAGTTTTAATTCCCTAAATTTTGTTTGGAAGATTTCTTTAATCTTATTTAAATTAATTAAACAACTTATATTCCTATTTGGGTAAATTCCAAAATACTATTTTCTCATGAATTATATAATTATTCTTATTAGAGATTTGGATAATGCCATTTTATTTTATTTTGGAAATTCTTTATCGTTTTATTTTATTTGGATTTGGATTAAATTCATTCCATTTGCTTATGGATTTGTCCAAGATTTAATTTGGTCTTTAAATATTCTTTATTTAATATTTCTTTCTTCATCTTATAAAATTCATATCTTTTTATTTAGGGATCCAAACTTGGTGATTCTAATTTGTACAATCTTATTTAATGTTTATTTATCTTTTTAAATATCTTTAGGATTATTTGCTCACCATTTGGTATTGATTTCTAGATAAGTGTTTTATTAGTTTTGGAAATTACTTTTCCTTATCTTATTAAATTCATAAGATTTTATTTATGGCTCCAAATTAAGTGAAACCAAATTCTATGGTTTTATAATATTTCTATTTTTCATTCTTGATCTTTTGTAAATGTTTGTTGACAATTTTTTATATGGATCAAATCCATAGGCTTGGAGATAACTTGGAAATGATTTTTATTCCATTAGGGTTTTAGGGTTTTGGTTTATTTCTCAAGTGTTTAAATTTCCAAATGCTTTTATGAAGAATGCATTCCTCTTGATTTGAATTTAGTTGTATTCAAATGTTAACCAAAGTTTGTTCAAGATGGTATTTTATGTTTCCCTTTAGAAACAAAAGTTTCTTTTCACCCTAAAATTCAACAATCTTTTATTTTGTTTAATTTTTCACATTACAAGATTTGGAAAATCTTGGGATGTGACAAAACCTAACTTTTTCCTCGTCGGTGCAGCCAACAGTCACTAAGTCCTTGTTCACCGAATGTAACCAGTCATTGGCTAACATTGGATCAGTTGTTCTAGAGAACCTTGCAGGCCTCAGTTTCGGAAATCTGGTGAGCATGTCAAGTGCTGGAGACTTATTTTCATAAGGAGCTTTAGCAAATTTGGAAAAGTTAAACTCATAAGATTCTCCATCAAACTTGGTTAAAACTTTCTCCTTCTTACAATCTCTAATTGATCCACAAGTGTTAAAGAAAGGTCTACCAAAAATGATAGGACAAGTTTTACTAGCTTCTGAACCAAGCACTACAAAATCAGCAGGATATTTAATCTTACCACAAAGAACTTCCACATCTCTTACAATGCAAATTGGGCACACCGTCTCTATATTATCAAGGTGAATAACCACATCATTGTCCTCTAGTTCACAAGGACCAATTTCATGAATAATTTCCTTGTAAATCTCATAAGGAATAACACTAGAACTAGCACCAATATCACATAAACAATAATATCAATGATCACCAATTCAAACAGAAAGCACATGGACAGTAGCTTTCGTAGCTTTACTAGGATGAGAGACAATATTAGAAGCATCTTTACAGAAGATAATGTGCCCATATTCTACATTTTTAGTGACAAGATCTTTCGCAATGGCTACTACCAGTTCAACAATTATTTGTTCATCAGGTTCAACAGCTTTCTTTGTACTTTTGATAACCACATTAGCCATACTAGAATGTTCCTTTACCTTAGCATGAAAAGGGATTTTATCAATATAAGGTTCAGACAAAATAGGATCAACGGTACAAACTTCAGTGTTTCTAACAGGAACATGATTAACAACATATTTATAAGGTGCATGGTACTTGTCCCACTTATTTTTAGGAATTTCTATATAAGGGGAAAAGGCTTTAAAACAATTGGAAATACTTTGAGAATCAAGACCATCCTCAGTACTAATATCATGAAAGTCATTAGTTCACATAATATATTTAATGCATTCATAATCATAATTTATACATGATTTTCTTCCTTTATCATTCTCCCATGCTTCAGTGTTTTCTTGAATACGGTCTAGAAGATCCCATTTAGCTTTTTACTTCATACGTGTGAACGATCCAGCATAAGAAGCATCTAATAAATCTTTATCATGAAGAGAAAGCCTTGCATAAAAGTTATCAATAATAATATTGTTAGGGAGTTCATGAAAAGGACATTTAAGCATTAGTAATTTTCATCACACCCAAGCTTGGGCTGTACTCTCTCCATCACGAGGCAAAAATTTATATGTTAGATTCCTATCCTTATGAATCTCACTGGGAGGATAGAATTTGGAATAAAAGAGAGGTACTATTTCCTCCCATTCCATAGATTGTCCATTCTTCAGCAGCTTATACCATTCTTCAGCTCTTCCTTTCAATGATATGGAGAGTAACTTCTTCTTAACCTGTTCAGTTGTGATACCTGCACACTTAAACAACCCGCATAATTCATGGATAAAAAGCAAGTGATCACTAGGATGGATAGTTCCATCCCCAAAATAATAATAATCCATAACACGATTAACAATTCTTGTAGGTATCTTAAAAGGATCTATCTCAACAAGTGGTTCATATACTACCCTAAAAATGGTAGTAGCTTTCCCAAATACGAAACCAAGTGGTTTATCCATATTAGAAACGAAGTAGCAAACAAAATTAAAAAGTAATACTCATAGTAGAAGTTTCATTTACCAGTTCCACTCTTCAATAGCGCTTCACTCCTCGACAACGCCGCCAGAAAATAGTCTTGATGACCCACAAGTATAGGGGGTGTATCGTAGTACTTTCGATAAATATTAGTGTCAATCCCAACAAGGAGCAGAAGGTGTTGACTAGTGGTTTGGAGCAGGAAATCTCTGTAAATACTTAACAGACGGATTTTTAGGGTTTTTTGATAAAGCAAGGAAATAAAGTACAATTAAATAAAGACAACAAATAATTGTATCAAGTGGCCCAATCCTTTCTTAGCAAAGGACAAGCCGGTGGTAATACTTATGAGGACCGAACGTTCTAGAGGACACATGGGAATACTGTCAAGTGCTTTCATTTCATATGGATGATTAATCATCTTTGGTTTGATAAGTGTTGTGTTGGTAAACCTGTGCTAATGTACCGAACTTACTTGGACTAATACATACTTGTGATTAAACCCCTTGAAAGCATCCACAACTACAAGAAAGTAATTAAGATAAAAACCTAACCACAGCCTTAAAATCTGAGATCCTACACTCCCTTGTGCAAAGGTTTCCTAACGGGGTTTCAGGTTTCTGTCACTCCGGCAACCCCACAATTAGTAGCCAAATACACAATGCATTCTCCTAGGCCCATAAATGGTGAAGTATCATGTAGTTGGCGTTCACATGAAACTACTAGAAGAGTAGCACCTCAACATAAATATTAAACCATTGAATAATACCTCAACACAATAACACTACTAACAACATGACTTCTCCCATGTCCTCAAGAACTAAACGAAATACTCACGAGACATCATATGGATCAAGATCAGAGATGATATGATGATGAATAACAATCTGAACATAGACAATAATTCAATGGTTCCACTCACAAGCATCAACTACAATAGTAATTAACACCGGGAAAGTTTCTCCTAAGAACTAAGCAAGATTCAACGCAATTGTTACAGCGGGATGGAGTGATGATGATGGTGCTGGTGGAGATGGTGGTGTGGATGATGATGATGATCTTGATGAAGTCTAGCTTGATGGAGGTGTTGATGGCGACGATCTCCCTCTCCGGGAAGGAATTTCCCTTATAGAAATGTCTCTGTCGGAGAGATCTTTCTCTCTATGGAATCTTTATGTGATTGCTCCACGGACTTTAAGGTTTCGAAAGGAAGAAATAGGCGAAGGGGCGGAGCCAGAGGTGTGCCAGGGCGGACACACCCCTGTAGGCGCGACCCAGGGTGGCCTGCGCTTGGGGGGGTGTGGGCCCCTATGGCCCAACTTCGCCTCCCCTTCTGGCTTCCTTCTTCTTCTGGAAAAATATGATTTTCCGTAGTTTTCTGATATTTTTCTAATCTTCGCGAAAACTACATCTAGACACCACTTTTTCCAACAGAATCCTGACTCCGGCATTCGTCCTCCAAGAATCATCCAACATGCAAAAACGGATGAAATAACATAAGTATCACCTCTTAATAAGGAATATATCAATGAATAGAAGAAAATTATGATATAGAATGGTGATGCAAATTGGACGTATCAACCTTCAACACAGGGGAGTCTTCATACAGTAGCACACTTATGATTGGGGCGCTTCTTCTTCTTCTTCACGAGGGCCTGATTATGATCATTCTTACGATGATCCACCAGCTTGGAGTTACTACCCGCGTTTTGATTGATCTCCACTTAGCACAAAAGCCTAAGCTTGGGGGGAGGTATACCAACATCACACTCATCTACATATCATGTTCCATCGGTACTTTGCATATCCATGTTTTTCTTTCTTTTTAGTTTTTGTTTCGTCTTTCCAAAACACAAAAAGACCAAAAATATTTTTGTTGTTTCTCTTTGCTTTCTTCTTTAGCTTTTAGCTGTGGTTTGCTATAAGAAAAATCCAAAAAGATTTTGCTTTGTTTTCTTTTGCCTTCAGTTCTTGTTTAAAAAAATCGAAAACCCAAAAATATTTGTTGTTCTTGTCTGGTTTTGTAAAGTTTGTTGCAGGGTTTAGCAGTCCTCATTGAATTCTTGCAGTTTGGGTTTCATATTATTATTCAAGCCACACGAGTGAAAGGCAATGATGATTTATGACAACTCGAGGTGTGGTAAGAGGCTGGTAATGAACTCTATTTGTTTTCATTTTTGTACATATACTCATCATTGTGGGCATGCTTAGTCTGTTCGTGTAGGGTGTATGTTATTTAATTGATCCTTAGTAGTTCTTGCTCTCTTATGATTAGCTCCAACTTGCTAATAGTTTGTAGCATGTCATATAAATGTTTGCTTGCATTGTTCTATTCATAACTTGGTATGACATTGTGGTATCCTCCATTGAATGTTTATTTGAATCGAATTGGCACATGCTCATGCATGCATATGACTAAACAAAAGTCAGTTAAGCCTCGATGATTTATTTCTCCTCAGAGTTCTTGTGTCACTTTTATGCCATAATTAATTTTGTCTTGTTGCAAGCATGATTATGACAGTTACTACTCTCTCGATTGTCGCTCCCTTTCTATTGCTAGCCTTCACTTTCACTGAGTATGAGCCCTACTCATGCATCCAACTCCCCAAAACAAAAATTGTCAAAAAGTGTCCACCATATCTACCTATTAGCATCATTGCTATTCCGTGCATATTTATTATGCCATGTTTTCTTCCAAATAAAATGTTTGCTTGTTATGAGAAAATTAGTTAGTAAAGCTCTCACGAACATGACGACACACTTTATTCTGTTTCACTTAATAAACCTGAACTATTGTGACTGTCCATGAAAGTTATATGCTGTCATGGGGAACGCTTTCAACACATGTAAATATTATCTAGTTGATATCATGCTCTTTTGTTTATGGATGTCGGCGGTGTGAAATAAAAGGGGAGCTCGTAAGTCCATAGAGTTATGCATATGTGTTAGAGAAACGCCTGGGTGTCTAGCCTAAGCCATGCCTAATCATGGTGGAAACATTTAGCATAACCATAGTGAGAAATCTATGAAGCATCCTCAAAAAAAATATATATAAAAAAGGAGAAGAGAAAAAAATATGCACCATGCTCATGGTAAATAAAAGGATTGCTGAGATGCTCACTGTCTGTTGCCTTGTCATTTTGATATGGGATAGCTCCTGTGTCATGGGGCAAGGGGTACCCCGTTGGCGGTTCTCTATGATACACATACACTTACAATGACAAGAACTTATCAGTGACTAAAGTTGAGTAGCATGAGGAACAACCCTCATACTCAAGGGACATGAGATTTCTAGTTTATGATCTGTCAAGCATATAACTCGTAGTTGACCTCACTTTAAACTTAACCGCTTAAAGATGCTTATGATAGGGGCAATGAGAGATCAAATCTAATGAGTACCATACTTTCAGGCATTTGGAAGCCTTTCAAACTTTATAATATTTTACTTCACTTTTACGTTGAGTCACCATTTATTCTATGAGCACCTTCCCGAGAGCATAGCTGTCATTCTTAATGTAATGTGCTTGTCGCAGAACACGGTTAATTGTGACATAACTTTGATGCTTGTATCTTTGATATCTTTACTTATAGTATTCACTTAAACTTCAGAGGTGCCTTGGAATTTATGTTTTGCTTCAAAATCAAAGGAAAGCGAGATACCACTTTATCATACCTTCTTATGAGCATTACAATGTTTCTTATGCTTATGTTTCATGCTGCTTATTATTATTGTGTTGGAATCTCTTCATAGCTTGCATGACTATTGAGTAGACTTATTTGCATACTCTTTATTATGAATTGCCTAAGTATTTACTCATATGCTGAGAATATATACATCTTATGAAGTAAATGTGTTCGTGAAAGTTTCTTTTATCGCACTCAGTTTTCAACCAAATTGCTTGAGGACAAGCAATAAGCGATGCTTGGGGGGAGTTGATACGTCCAAAACATATCTACTTTCCTGAATACTTTTGCTATTGTTTCTCCTCTAATATGTGTGATTTGGATACAACTAACACAGACTGACGCTGTTTTCAGCAGAATTGCTTTGGTGTCTAATTTTTGTGCAGGAAAAATACTTTCAGGAAAAACCGAGAAAATATTGCAAAACTCCTATTTTACCAGAAGACTCACGGAGCCAGAAGACGAGACGGAGAAGGGCCACGGGGGGCCCACACCACCTGGTGAAGCGGTCCAGGCAGGCCGCCCCAGGGGGGTGGTGTGGCCGCCTCGAGCACCACCTCGACCTCTCCCTTCGCCTACATAAGCTCTCTGACCTAAAAACATGGGGGGGTCGACGTTTTTCTACATAGAGTTCCGCTGCGCCGCCACCACCAGAAACCGCGATTCGGAACCAGAAACTCCGTTCTAGCAACCTGCCGGGATGGGGAATTGGAGAAGATCATCGCCATCATCATCACCGACACTTCTCCATAAACCATTCATGTTTCCCCATACACGAGTGAGTAATCCCCCGCAGTAGGCTATGGGGATGGTAGGGATTGGATGAGATCTATCATGTAATTGCATAAGATTGTTAGGACATGGTGCCTAGTATCTATTGTTAGTGCTTTTTGACATTGTTGCAACTTGTTATGCTTAATTCTTGTCACTAGGGCCCGAGTGCCATGATCTCAGATCAGAACATGTTACTGATTCATGATGATAGTATTATTTGTGATCTTAACTATAAAGTTGTTTACACATATTATTGTCTGGAACCCAATGTCCGAATTGACAGAAATAGGGATAACCGAAGGGGATGGTTGTGATGTGAGGATCATGTGTGTTCATGCAGTGTTAATGCTTTGCTCCGGTAGTCTATTAAAAGGAGTACCTTAATTTCTAGTAGATTCCCTTGAGGCCCCACTGCAATGGGCTAGGGGATTTCAACTCGCGGGATCCGACTTCCTGTGCGAGTTCAACATGGAGTCCAAGATGAGTGTAATCGCTAGGTTTCGCAAACTTGGGCTGCCAATCACTCAGAAGTCCCATTTCGAGCCGAATTCGTCCCACCGCTGCCAAATACAAACTTTTCGTCAACTGCCCCATGAAGGAGACGTTTGGGACCTCCATGTCACTACTCTATCCGTGACGCGAGCGCCAAGTCGGCATCCACGTAGGCAAAACGAGGAACTAGACCCCACGTAGCGTTGAAAAAACTTCACAAATTCACTCACTCCTTCGGATGAACACTAGAACCGCTGGCGGCGAAATCAACCCTCCACCTAAAACGATCCCTTGGGACATTTGCCTGCCGGTGCAACGTTGTTGTGCCCTCTTGCTGATCCCGAGCTCTAATGCCGCATGCTGTGCCCACCGTTCCAAGGATTTAGCCCGCCTCCGCCGCCAGACGAGCTGAGCAGCACAGAGGATGGCAGATCGTCGTACCCTGAAATAAGTGTTGGATACATGCGTGAGCTACTCTTCTCTTCGCTTTTCGCACTAACTATAACTCCAATCTGTCTATTTACCTGAAAAAGATAGATCGAACCTAGAATTGTTTGCTAGACGAACGCTGACAGACAAGTTCTTATTTTTCCCCCAAATTTCTGTAAACTAGGCCCCCCCAGAGGCCCCTTACGTGGTTTAGGTACGCGTCAATGGATACCAACCGCAAATACCAAATGTGAGGGCCAAGTGGAATGATGATACTTATGTTGCGATTAAAGAAGCACCGACGCATATTTGCACTATCCCTGGTATAGTTGCTGCTCTGCGTAAACATATTGAGATGGGACCGACGCAGGCTGCACGGTTTAGCTTCATGGATGAACAACGCAGAAAGGTTACTATAAAGTGTGACAGTCAGATGTCCGGGTTGCTAAAATGGTTTCCGCACATTCAAATGTTTCTCCTACAATGTAGAATAGTGGATGTGGAAGCTGCTTCCACTACTAGTGGCCATGATATTCAAGCTCAGGGTGGTTTGACTCGAAGCCCTGCTGATGTTAAGCAAAATGTGGTTCATCGTCTGCGCCATGCTTCTGCAGCGGAACCTCCTCGAAGGAGTGCCCGTTTTTCCGTGGTGCAAGACCCTGTTGTGGATGTCGGTCATTCTTCCGTTGCCAGAACTGCTGCTATTGTGCAAACTAAGGCTTCGGGAGGCTGCCCCGCTATTGTGGAATCTGCTGGTGTTGTAGCTCAGCCTGCTACTGAACCAATCGCTACTGCTCTTGTGCAAACTAAGGCTTCGGGACCCCGCCCCGCTTTTGCCAGAACTGCTGGTGTTGTTGCTCAGCCTTCTACTAACCCAATCCCTGCTACTGTTGTGCAAACTAAATCTTTGGGAGGCCGCCCCGCTGTTGTGGAATATGCTAGTGTTGTTGCTCAGACGGCTACTGAACCAATCCCTACTTCTGTTGTGCAAACTAAGGCTAAGGGAGACCGCCCCACTATTGTCGAATATGCTAGTGTTGTTGCTCATCCTGCTACTGAACCAATCCCTGCTGCTGTTGTGCAAACTAAGGCTTCAGGAGGCCACTCCGATGTTGCCAGAACTGCTGGTGTTGTTGCTCAGCCTGCTACTGACCCAATCCCTGCTACTGTTGTGAAAACTAAGGCTTCGGGAGGCTGCCCCACTTTTGTGGAATCTGCTGGTGTTGTTGCTCAGCCTGCTACTGAACCAATCCCAGCTTCTGTTGTGCAAACTAAGGCTTCGGGAGGCCGCCCGCTGTTGCTTGAACTGCTGATGTTGTTGCTCACCCTGCTACTGATCCAATCCCTACTGCTATTTCCAGAACTACTGTCTTGGGTTCTGGTCCTACTTAAACCCATGGTTAAGTTTAGCATGCTGCTGCTACCGCTGTCGAGGCTAATCTAAGACCAGTTGTTGAGGAACAAGCCCATGGTCTAGACTCTGATATTGTCATCGAACCTCAAGGTACACTTTCGTATCGGTGTCTAGAAGTTCACTGCAAAATTAGATGATGGCACAGAAAAAATAGTCGACGACATTGATGTATCCATTGGCACATACGATCCTGAAGTGGTACAGATATCTGAACTGATAGCAGCGTTACATGAGAAGGTTGAGTGGGGGGGTCCTCCCAGGAAGCACATTTGACATTTTTTGCTTACAACAACATAAAGGCTATAGAATTAAAAGTTGATAGTGATTTAGCCGTACCGATAAGTAGGATGAGTCGAACTAGACGGGAAGTGTACGTGCTCACGCGCCTGCTAACGGTTGGACAGGAATTTGAGGTCAGCAATGATAAAGACGAACTTGTAGAAAACATGATTGACCTTATGGAGGACCTCACTCGACATGGTTCGAGTGACAGTAGCTTCAAACATAGGAGAGATTTACAGGGGAGAAACATAATGAGGAGTAGGAAGAGCATCCCCAGAATGAGCACCCCGAAGAAGGGCATCACCAAGCAGACCACTCCAGAGAAGACGACACCCAAGAGTTGCATGAAAAAAGGCACCACTCCGTAGAGTACACCCCTAAGATCCAGTCATAATGCAACACCGAACAGTAGGAGCAAAAAAGATAAGAGGGACAAACCGGTGGTGAACGAGGTGGTGAACACACCCAGGAGCAGCAGCAAAAAGGCTAAGGTGGCTCGCACAGAGGATACCACACCCAATAGTAGCGGCAAAAATGCTAGCTTGAAGAGGAACACGCCGCAGAGGTCCTGCAATAATGCCGGCGCGAAGGAGAACACACCCAATTGTGGAAGCAAAAATGCTAGCTTGATGGGGAACACGCCGCAGAGGTCAAGCAATAATGCCGCCGGGAAGGAGAAAACACCCAATAGTGGCAGCAAAAGTGCTAATTCAAAGGGGAACACGCCACAGAGGTCAGGCAACACACGTGAGGGGAAATAGGAAGGATATCACACCGAGTAGTAGCAGCAAAAAGGTTAGTTCAGTTAGGAACACAACACAGAGGTCAAGACCTAATGGGGCTACCATCATGGATAATACCATCAGGAAGGAGGATGTACACAAGAAGAGAAAGAGGGTTATGTACAGTCGCGATGAAATAGAATCTGATTACTATTTGTGTGTCGATGAACATGTGATGCATGATAGTGTAAGACCATCCCCTGTGGTTGCAGCAGCACCAACAAAGCGTCTGAGAGAAAACAGAGTTGACGGGGAGGTCGATTGGGCCAATGTTCCGGTCCATGTAGTTGCAAATGATGGTGCAGCCCCACCCCTGAGAGTCCATACAATGTGTGCAGTGCTAGGCATTGGTGAGGATGGTGAAGATTCTGAATTAGATATAAAAGATCGCACTGTGGAGCATCAAGAATCCGGTGATGATGAGATCGACGAGACACTTATGGATGGGGTTGGCATTACAGTTGATGACTTGGGTCCCGATTTAGAGAGGTGATACATGACCACGAGGATCCTATAATTTCTGTTGGCACCGAGTTCAGCAGCATGCATGAGTTCAGGATGTCGTTCCGGCATTTTTGTATCAAGGGGGAGTTCGATGTTCATATATTGAAGAACACTGCCCAAAGGTATTAGGAGGTTTGCAGGTTAAATTTGAAGAACAGACAGGTGGTGATACCTTGTCCGTGGAGGATTGCAGCCAGAGCCCTACCCACGTCAAAGGAAATTATGGTATCCTGGCAATGAATGGAGCAAACCATTTCAACTTTATCATTTTCACTCTATAATATAAGGAAAGTTGATGTGCAAGATCTTTCTGGCAACTCCGATTATGATGTAAATTAATCTGTGTTGCAGGTGAACAAATTGGGCCCTCCCCACATGTGTGCGACAGGGAGCATGCTGAAATCCTCGATGGCTGATATGGAGTGGGTGGCTTTACAAGCTATGTCCATACTAAAGCATAACCATAGGGAGACCGCGAAGAATATTCAAAATAAACTCCTTTCTCATTACAACATTGCCCTACTGTATTATATAGTTTGGAAAGGTAAAGAGAAAGATCTGAAAATCTTGCATGGGGATTGGACTAATAGCTTCAGGATGTTGTACAACTTCAAAGCTGAGGTACATGCTAGGTGTCTAGGGAGTGTTGTGGAGATCGACACTAAATCGGAAGGTGGAGATTGACACTAAATCGGAAGGAGTTCGGATGTAGGCCATATCTGAGCGTAGACAGTACTGTCTTAACTGGCAAATGGAAAGAGTGCCTAGCATCTACCACAGCATTGTATGGTCACAACTGGATGTTCCCAGTGGCATTCAGGCTATTCAATATAGAGACAGAGGAAAACTGGGTCTGGTTTATGAGGCAGCTCAAGAGATCTATAGGACAAATGGATCCATTGGCTATATCCACACATGCATGCAAAGGGCTGACGAATGCAGTGAAGGAGGTGTTCCCGCGAGCTGAGGGTAGAGAATTCCATGCTGATACGCCCAATTTGCATCACCATTCTATATCATAATTTACCTCTATTTATTGATATTTGTCTTATTATGAGGTATTACTTATGGCATTTCATCTGTGTATACATGTTGGATGATTCCTGGAGGATGGACTGCCGGAGTCTGGATTCTGATGGAAAAGACGGCGTTTCGGTGCAATTTCGCGAAGATCAGGAAAATACCAGAAAAAAATATGGAAACATATTATTTTACCGGAAGACAAAGGAAGCCTCAGGGGGCCCACACCAACCTAGGCGCGGGCCCACCTGACCCCGCGCCTAGGGTGGGTTTGGCCCACCTGCTCGGCCTTCGACTCTGCCCCTTCTCCTATATCTTCCCTATGGAACCCTAATACCAGGGGAGAAACCACGCATAGATTTCCGCCGCCTCTCGGGGCGGAAAACACTGAGGAGAAAGATCTCTCCAGCAGACAGATTTCTACCGGGGGAATTCCTTCCCGGAGAGGGGAGACCATCGTCATCAACACCATCACCAATCTAGGCTTCATCGGGATCATCATCATCATCCATACCATCATCTCCACCAGCACCATCACTCCGGATATTGCTTAGTTCATTAGGGGAAACTTTCCCGGTGTTGATTACTATTGTTGGTGATGCTTGTGAGTGGAACGATTGGATTACTGTTTATGTTTAGTGTGTTTTCCATTATCATATCATCTTTGATCTTGATCCATATGATGTCTTGTGAGTAGTTCATTTAGTTCTTGAGGACATGGGGGAAGTCATGTTGTTAGTAGTGAATCTGTGATGAGTTATTCTTCAATGGTTTATTATTTAAGTTGTGGTGCTATTCTTCTAGTGGTGTCATGTGAACATCGAATACATGACACTTCACCATTTATGGGCCTAGGGGAATGCATTGTGTATTTGGCTACTAATTGTGGGGTTGCCGGAGTGACAGAAACCTGAAGCCCCGTTAGGACACATTTGCACAAGGGAGTGTAGGATCTCAGAGTTTAAGGCTGTGGTTAGATTTATATCTTAATTACTTTCCTGTAGTTATGGATGTTTGCAGGGGGTTTAATCACAAGTATGTATTAGTCCTAGGAAGGGCAGTATGTTAGCACAGGTTCACCCACATAACACTTACAAACACCAGAGAAGAGTACTCAGCTATTTGAAGCGAAAGCACTTGATAGAATTCCAATGTTTCCTCGAGAACGTTTGGTCCTTATAAATATTTCCACCGGCTTGTCCTTTGCTAAGAAAGGATTGGGCCACTTGTTCCGTTTGTTAGTTACTTCTGTTACTTGCTCTTTGCTTTGTTGCCTTGTCAGAAAACCACTAAAAATCCGTTTGCTAAGTATTCATAGGGATTTCCTACTCCATACCACTGTTCAACACCTTCTTCTCCTCGTTGGGATCGACACTCCTATTTATCGAAAGTACTACGATAAACCCCCTA
Source organism: Avena sativa (assembly GCA_916181665.1). Taxonomy (NCBI): domain Eukaryota; kingdom Viridiplantae; phylum Streptophyta; class Magnoliopsida; order Poales; family Poaceae; genus Avena; species Avena sativa. Next base: position 64,781,815 of record OV702279.1, read on the forward strand.
TACTTGTGGGTCATCAAGACTATTTTCTGGCGCTGTTGCTGGGGAGTGAAGCGCTATTGAAAAGTGGAACTGGTAAGGGAAACTTTCACTATGAGTATTTCTTTTGTTACTGCTTGTTACTTTGTTTACAATATGAATAACCCACTTGGTTTTCTGTTTGGGAAAACTACTACCACTTCTATGGTAGTATATGAACCACCACATGTTGAGATAGAACCTTTTAAGATACCTACGAGTATTGTTAATTGTGTTATGGTTAATTATTATTTTGGGGATGGAACTGTCCATCCTGGTGATCACTTGCTTTTTATCCATGAATTATGCGGGTTGTTTAAGTGTGTTGGTACCACAACTAAATAGGTGAAGAGGAAGTTACTCTCCAGATCCTTGAAAGGGAGAGCTGAGGCCTGGTATAAGATGCTGAAGAATGGACAATCCATGGAATGGGAGGACATGGCATCTCTCTTTTACTCTAAATTTTATCCTCCCAGTGAAATCCACAAGCATAGAAGTCTTATATATAACTTTTGGCCTCTTGATGGAGAGAGTACAGCCCAAGCTTGGGGGAGATTCATGAACTCCCTAACAATGTCATTCTCAATAACTTTTATGTTAGGCTTAATCTTCATGATAAAGATTTACTAGATGCTTCGTGTTCTGGATCATTCACAACTATGAAGGAAGAAGCTAAATGGGATCTCTTAGACCATATTCAAGATAATACCGAGGCTTGGGAGAATGAAAAAGGAAGAAAGTCAGGTATAAACTATGATAATGAGTGCATTAAATCTTTTATGGAAACTAATAACTTTCGTGATATTAGCAATAAGTTTGTCCTTGATCCTCACTTCTTGCGGAATGTTTTAATGCTTTTGCTTCTTATATTGAGATTCCCAAGAAAGAGTGGGACAACTACCATGCTCCTTATAAAAGACATTGTTACCCACGTTCCTACTAGTATAGAGGTTTGTACTGTTGATCCTATTTTGCCTGAAACTTATGTTGAGAAGATCCCTTTTCCCTCCAAGGTAAGGGAACACTCTATTTTGGCCAATGTGGTTAGCAAAAGCGCAAAAAAAATGTGGGTTCCGATGAGCTGATTGATATCGAGCCTGTAGTAGCTATTGTCAAAGATCTTGTCACTAGAAATATAGAGGATGAGTATATTGTCTTCTTTGAAGATGCTTCTAATACTATCTCTCATCCTAGTAAGGGTAGAAAATCTAGTGTTCCTTTCCTCTTTGTTAAAATTGGTGATCATTGCTACTATGGTTTATGTGATATTGGTGCTAGTTCTACTGCTACCCCTTTTATGCTTTACAGGTAAATTATGCATGAAATTGGTCCTTGTGATCTTGAAGACATTGATGTGGTTATTCACCTTGCCAATAGAGAATAAGTTTTCCCCATTGGTATTGTAAGAGATGTGGAGGTCCTTTGTGGTAAGATTAATATCCTGCTGATTTTCTAGTACTTGGTAAAGAAGCTAGTAAAACCTATCCTATCATCTTTGGTAGACCCTTCCTTAATACTTGTGAGGCTATCATAGATTGTAGGAAGGAAAAAGTATTTACTAAGTTTGCTGGAGAATGTTATGAGTTTAATTTTTCTAAATTTGCCAAAACCCCTTATGAAAATGAATTACCTGATGAGGATTTCAAGGTTGAAAAACTGTCTTCTATTTCTCTTGCTCCTAACAATGCTTTGCAGCAGTTCATGGAAGATCATGAAAGTGATGCCTTTATGAAGGAAAGAGATGATATTGATGAGGTTTTCCTTCGTTAGCCTGAATTACTTAAGCATAATTAACCTGTGGAAGATTTGGGTACCACACTACCACCCAAAGTGGATCCTGTTTTCGAATTAAAACCTTTACCTGATGATCTTAAATATGTTTATCTTGATGATAAGAAGATATATCCTGTTATTATTAGTTCTAAACTTTCAAGTATCGAAGAAGCATCGAGGAGCTATGGGCTATACTCTTGATGATTTAAAAGGAATTTCTCCCACTATATTTCAGCATGCTATTAATATTGAGCATGATGCAAAACTAGTTGTTGAGCACCAGCGCCTTCTAAATCCTAATATGAAGGAAGTGGTAAGAAATGAGGTATTAAAACTCCTTGATGGTGGTATTATTTATCCTATTGCTGATAGTCAATGGGTTAGCCCTGTTCATTGTGTTCCCAAGAAAGGAGGAATTACTGTTGTGCCTAATGAGGATAATGAGCTTATACCCTAGAGAGTAGTTGTTGGGTATAGAATGTGGATTTATTTTAGAAAGATTAATAAAGTTACTAAGAAAGATCATTATCCTTTGCCCTTTATTGATCAAATGCTTGAGAGGCTGTCCAAAAAGACTCACTTTTGCTTTCTTGATGGTTATTCTGGGTTTTCTCAAATCGCTGTGAAAGCACAGGACCAGGATAAAACCACTTTCACTTGTCCTTATGGTACTTATGCTTCTAGGCGTATGACTTTTGGTTTATGTAATGCTCCTGCTACTTTTCAGAGATGTATGCCTGCTATCTTTCATGGTTTTTGTGAAGAAATTATGGAGGTTAAATGGACGATTTTTCCGTCTATGGAACTTCTTTTGATAACTGTTTGCACAACCTTGATAAAGTTTTGCAGAGATGTGAAGAAACCAACCTTGTTATTAACTTGGAGAAATGTCATTTCATGGTTAATGATGGAATTGCTCTTGGACATAAGATCTCTGAAAGAGGCATTGAAGTTGACAGAGCCAAAGTTGAAGCAATTGAGAAGATGCCTTGTCCTAGGGATATCAAAGGTATTCGTAGTATCCTTGGTCATGCTGGTTTCTATAGGATTTTTATTAAAGATTTATCCAAAATTTCAAAGACCCTTACTAATCTTCTTCAAAAAGATGTACCTTTTGTTTTTGATGATGATTGTAAGGAAGCTTTTTAATCTTTGAAGTATGATTTAACAACTGCTCCTATAGTCGAACCACCTGATTGGAGTTTACCTTTTGAAATCATGTGTGGTGCTAGTGACTTTGCTTTGGGTGTTGTCCTTGGACAACGTGTTGACAAGAAGCTGAATGTTATTCATTATGCTAGTAAGACTCTAGATGCTTCTCAAAAGAATTATGCTACTACTTAAAAAGAGTTCTTAGCTGTAATCTTTGTTTGCGATAAGTTTAGAGCTTATATTGTTGATTCTAAGGTTACTATTCATACTGACCATGCAGCTATTAAGTACCTTATGACAAATAAGGACGCTAAGCCTAAGCTTATAAGGTGGGTGTTACTTTTGCAAGAGTTTGATCTACATATTGTGGATAGGAAAGGTGCTGATAATCCTGTTGCTGATAATTTATCTCGTTTGGAAAACATTTCTTTTGACCCTTTGCCTGTTAATGATAATTTTCCAAATGAGCAGTTAGCTGCAATAAGGGTAAGTCCCCATGAGAATCCTTGCTATGCTGATTATGCTATCTTTATTGTTTCCAAGTATTTGCCTCCAACCTTTATAGCCCAACAAAGAAGGAAATTCTTCTATGATCTGAGGCATTACTTTTGGGATGACCCACACCTATATATGGAAGTAGTAGATGGCATTATGAGAAGATGTGTTCCAGAATTTGAACAACAAGAGATATTGAGAAAATGTCATGGCAGTTCTTATGGAGGAAATCATGCTGGGGATAGGACTGCACATAAGGTTTTACAATCTGGATTTTATTGGCCTACTCTTTTTAAAGATGCAAGGAAGTTTATCTTATCCTGTGATGAATGCCAATGAATAAGTAACATCTCTAGACGCAATGAAATGCCTATGAATTATTCTCTTGTTATTGAACCTTTTGATTGTGGGGGATTTGAATTTATGGGGCCTTTTCCTTCTTTAAAAGGGTATACTCATATTCTTGTTGCTGTTGACTATGTTACAAAGTGGGTAGAAGCCATACCTACGAGTAGTGATGATGGTAAGACCTCTCTGAAAATGCTCAAAGATGTCATTTTTCCTAGGTTCGGTGTACCTAGATATCTCATGAGTGATGGAGGATCCCATTTTATTCATTGGGGTTTTAGAAAAAATCTCGCTAAGTATGACGTAAACCACATAATGGCTTCAGCTTATCACCCCCAAACTAGTGGGAAAGTAGAACTTTCCAATAGGGAAATTAAATCTATCTTGCAGAAGACTGTCAATAGTTCTAGAAAAAATTGGGCTAAAAAGTTGAATGACGCTTTGTGGGCTTATAGAACTGCTTATAAAAATCCTATGGGGATGTCTCCTTACTAAATTGTCTATGGGAAAGCTTGTCACTTACCTTTAGAATTAGAACACAAAGCTTATTGGGCAGTGAAAGAGTTCAATGGAGATTTTAGACTTGCTGGTGAGAAAAGACTGCTCGATTTAAGTAATCTAGATGAGTGGAGAGGGGAAGCTTACGAAAAAGTAAAAAGATGGCATGATAGGAGAATTCTCAAAAGGGAGTTCCATGTTGGTGAGAAAGTTCTTTTGTATAGGTCTCAGATTTTTTGTAGGGAAACTGCTCTCCAAATGGGAAGGACCTTTTGTTATCAAGGAAGTGTACCATTCAGGTGCCATTAAAATCTCTTCTCTGAAGGATGACACAACATAGGTGGTTAATGGTCAAAGACTAAAACATTATATTTCTGGAGATTCTTACAATGAAGAAGTGGATGTCATTCAAATGGTGACTCCAGAAGAATTTATCAAGAACCAAACACCAGAAACTGCAGAGTTCATCTTTGAATAGGTAAAAGTGGTGAAAACAGAAGGTTCATGAAAGTCCAATCTTTTTATAAGTTACGAGACGAAACAGAAGAGGAAACGGAGCCCGGGGTGGACAAACCCACCCTAGGCGCGGGCACAGCCTGGCCGCGTTTGAGGGGGTTTGACTCCCCCAAACTCCGTCTCCGCTTCGTTTTTGTGTCAAAACTTTCCTTATGCATTGAATCTTCGTAATATATAACCCACCGGATCCCCCGAGGTTCGTGCATCGTGTTCTCGTCATGTTTTCGTTTTTTATCTGTTTCTGTGAAGAAAATTCTCCGTTTGGAGCCTCAATGTCTTCCTCTGGATCACCCACGGAGGACCCCTCTACGGATATCCTCAACCCGTACTTGTATGATTTGAGGATTCAACCCAAAGAGTTGATCCTCACAGAGGGGAAGTTACGGATGAAAGAAGTTCAAGGCCCTAAAGGAGAAGGCAACCTAGAATACATGATGGATGCAATGGAACAAGAAGTTTTCAGGTACAAGAAGATGGAAGAACGCGAAGTGGATGTTATTCATAAGATAAGTTCAGAACTCATCACCAAGCATGAGAGAGAAGTTGTTGAGCTCCAAGAAGAGATCTTCTCACTCCATCAAATCACCAATCAATTGCAAGCGCAACTCTATGACATACAAAATCAAAATTGTGAGTATGAAGCTAGATTTGATCTCATTAGCTCTGCTGCTAGTTTCAGAATTGTAGAAACAAAGACATACTTTTTGGATGGGGAACCATTGCCTTGTAAGTTTGATGATGACAAGATACCACCACCACTAAAGGAGTAATTCGTCATCAGGTTTGGCATCCCCTTGGCTTGTTCCAAGCTTGGGGGAGTGCCACGGTATCACCACCACTATCTATTATCTTTTACCTTTTCAGTGGATTCATATCTGTGGTAGAGGGATTATCTTATAGTTTGGTTTGCATGTGGAAGTATCTCTCGTTTAGTTGATTATCTATGTATCCCTTGGTGTGAGTGCCTTTATTGGAATATTAATGAGAAGTCTTATCTTTTACTTTTTGCACTTCTTATTTTAGTTTGCAACCTCTATTATATGATGGATCTTGTTGTTCAGTATTGGCACCACTGTGGGATCATCAATTGGATCTAAATTGGTTTTGGCAAACCAAGTTCTGGTCAATGGCTTTAGTTTGAAAGAAAAAGAAAGAGAGGAAAAAGCTTACAGGTATCTGGTATCATTTATTTTCTTTCTTTTTGGCTCATAGGCTTAGTATTCTTTATTTAAGATTCTTTTGTGTCTTCAAGGAATATTGCATGTTTGGCTTTATTACTTGTATGTTTTCTTGCTTGTTTCAACTATTTTGCTTTCTACCCAGCCTTGCTAGCCAAAAACCTGTTTTGAGAAGACATACTTCTCATGTTTTCAAAACCCTTTGAACCAAAAAATTTTGCCACTTGTGTCCACCATAACTACCTAATAGATATTGATATTCCTAGTAAATTCTCAAGTTTCATCTACCTTTCAAATTAAAAAGTATTTTGTTATGTGAAAACTGGTTAGTAAAGCTCTCACGAACTTGATGGCACACTTTTTTTACTCGCCCCTAATAAACTTGAACCATCTGGACATCGAAGTTGTATATTCTTACATCTATACGTTGGAATTAGCAGAACCGTGCTATCACGGGGAACGTTTTCAACATTGCACTTGTACTCTATACATAGTTGATATCGTGTTATTTTGTCTATGGATGTCAACGGTGTGAAATAAAGAGGGAACTTGTAAGTCCATGGAGTTTGTATTCTGTATTAGAGAAACGCCTGGGCCACTAGCCTAAGCCATGCTTAATCATGGTGGAAACTTGCAGCATCACCATAGTGAGTCATCTATGAAGCATCCTCAATAAAAAGCTATGCATATGGTAAATAAAAAGATTGCTAAGATGCTCATTATCTGCTTGCCTTGTCATTTTGGTTATGGGAAAGCTCCTGTACCATGTGCAAGGGGTACCACATTGGCGGTTCTCAATGATATGCAAATACTTACAATGACAAGAACTTACCTGGAACCAAAGTTGAGTATGCATGAGGAGTGGCCCTCATATTCAACGGACATGAGATTGCCAACTTATATTTCGTCAAGCATATACTCCATCTTTGTTCACTTTAACCTTAATCATCTCAAGATGCTTATGATAGGGGCAATGAGGGCTCAAAGCTAGTAAGTACCATAATCTTTTGGAAGCTCTTTATGACTTGTAATCCTTGCTACCCTCTAAGAAGGGACCTTTCGCCTAGTTACCAGTTGAGTCAGTACACCTACTTCCTCTCTATCTCCATCAAGCTTTTGAGTTGTTGTGTTTCAAGCATTCATATAGTGATTTATTCAATCATGTTCTTTATCTCCCTTGTTTGCACAAAACTCTTAACTATTGAGTATTACTTTGAAAGCCTTCACTTGTGAAAAAAACCTTTTTGACCAAAGAGTGCTCCTGTTTTGAAACTTCTACAAAGAGCTTTTGGGAAACTATTTACCAGGTGTTCTCTGACCAAGAACAAGTTTGCCAACTCCAATTATGATTTATCTTTATGCATCTCTATTTGTGACTGTTGTACTTTCTTGCAAGCTAAGTTATATAATGGTGAGTTGCTTTCTTCTATGAGTTGTGCAATGGTAAGTGTGATGCTTCTTGTTCGTATTCTTTTATCGACACTTCACTCCATAAACATGTGGACATTTTTACTGAGCTCAGTATTCGCTTGGGGACAAGCGAAGTCTAAGCTTGGGGGAGTTGATATGCCCAATTTGCATCACCATTCTATATCATAATTTACCTCTATTCATTGATATTTGTCTTATTATGAGGTATTACTTATGGCTTTTCATCTGTTTATACATGTTGGATGATTCCTGGAGGATGGACTACCGGAGTCTGGATTCTGATGGAAAAGACGGCGTTTCGGTGCAATTTCGCGAAGATCAGAAAAATACCAGAAAAATATGGAAACATATTATTTTACCGGAAGACGAAGGAAGCTAGAAGGAGGAGCGAAGGGGGGCCTCAGGGGGCCCACACCCCCTACGCGCGGGCCCACCTGACCCCGCGCCTAGGGTGGGTTTGGACCACCTGCTCGGCCTTCGAATCTGCCCCTTCTCCTATATCTTCCCTACGGAACCCAAACACCAGGGGAGCGACCACAGATAGATTTCCGCCGCCTCTCGGGGGCGTAAAACATCGAGAGAGAAAGATTTCTCTGGCATACAAATTTCTGTCAGGGGAATTCCTTTCGGGAGAGGGGAGACCTTCGTCATCAACACCGTCATCAACCTAGGCTTCATCGGGATCATCATCATCCACACCATCATCTCCACCAGCACCATCACTCCGTCCCGCTGTAACAATTGTGTTGGATATTGCTTAGTTCATTAGGGGAAACTTTCCCGGTGTTGATTACTATTGTAGTTGATTCTTGTGAGTGGAACCATTGGATTATTGTTTATGTTTAGTTTGTTATCCATTATCATATCATCTTTGATCTTGATCCATATGATGTCTTGTGAGTAGTCAGTTTAGTTCTTGAGGACATGGGAGAAGTCATGTTGTTAGTAGTGAATATGTGATGAGTTATTATTCAATGGTTTAGTATTTAAGTTGTGGTGCTATTCTTCTAGTGGTGTCATGTGAACATCGACTACATGACACTTCACCATTTATGGGCCTAGGGGAATGCATTGTGTATTTGGCTACTAATTGTGGGGTTTCCGGAGTGACAGAAACCTGAGCTCCCGTTAGGACACATTTGCACAAGGGGGTGTAGGATCTTAGAGTTTAAGGCTGTGGTTAGATTTATACCTTAATTAATTTCCTTTAGTTACGGATGTTTGTAGGGGGTTTAATCACAAGTATGTATTAGTCATAGGAAGGGTAGTATCTTAGCACAGGTTCACCCACATAACAGTTACAAACACCAGAGAAGAGTACTCAGCTATTTGAAGCGAAAGCACTTGACAGAATTCCCATGTGTCCTCGAGAACGTTTGGTCCTTATAAGTATTTACACCAGCTTGTCCTTTGCTAAGAAAGGATTGGGCCACTTGTTCCGTTTGTTAGTTACTTCTGTTACTTGCTCTTTGCTTTGTTGCCTTGTCAGTAAACCACTAAAAATCCGTTTGCTAAGTATTCACAGGGATTTCCTGCTCCATACCACTGTTCAGCACCTTCTTCTCCTCGTTGGGATCGACACTCCTATTTATCAAAAGTACTACGATACACCCCCTATACTTGTGGGTCATCACATGCCCACCTGATGCTCAACATGTACAGACACTACGCAGGCAGCGTATTTGGTTACATGTTGGCTGCTGCTAGATCTTATAGAGCTGGGCGCTATGAATATTTCATGAGCAAGATTTTTGTGGAAGCCCTAGATCTTCCCTAGTACTTGGCCGCACATCATTCACAGCTACGTAAGAGGAGTCAGTTCAACCCTAACATCAAAGTTGATTACATAAACAACAACCTAGATGAATGCCTGAATAACTGGGTGAAGGACATAAATGTCCGTCCTGTTCATATGTTGATGGACGACATACAGGGTATGATCATAAAGCTGTTAAATATAAGGAGAGAGATTGTTCGGAGTCTTATAGGAAATATGCTACCGCCTGTTGTACATCAACTTCATAAGATAAAGGTCCTTCATAGAGGACAACATGGATTTCAAGTTAATAAAGATCTTTCAAAAGATTATGGTACTTACTAGCTTTGGGATCTCATTGCCCCTATCATAAGCATCTTGAGGTGATTAAGGTTAAAGTGAACAAGGATGGAGTATATGCTTGATGAAAAATAAGTTGGCAATCTCATGTCCCTTGATTGCGAGGGCCGCTCCTCATGCTACTCAACTTTAGTTACCAGTAAGTTCTTGTCATAGTAAGTACATGCGTATCATAGAGAACCGCCAACGGGGTACCCCTTGCACATGATACAGGAGCTATCCCATAATCAAAATGACAAGGCAAGCAGACAATGAGAATCTCAGCAATCTCTTATTTACCATGGGAAAAAGGTGCTTTTTTCTCTCTTTCCTCTTTTCAATATGTCTCTTTCTCTTCTTTTTTTATATAAGAAGAAAGCTTCATAGATTTCTCATTATGGTGATGCTGCAAGTTTCCAACATGACTAGGAATGGTTAGGATAGCGGCCCAAGCCTTTCTCTAACACACATACATAACTCCATGGACTTACAAGATCCCCTTTTATTTCACACCGACGACATGCGCAAACAAAAGAGCATGATATCAACTATGTACAATGTATAGGTGCAATGTTGAAAGCGTTCCCTGTGACAGCACGATTCTGCTAATCCCAACTTATAGGTGCAAGCATATACAACTTCGAGGACACAATGGTTCAAGTTTATTAGGGGCAAGAAAATAAGGTGTGCCATCAATTTCGTGAGAGCTTTACTAACTAGTTTTCACATAAGAAAATATTTTTTTTATTTGAAAGATAGATGAAGCTAGAGAATTTACTTGGAATAGCAATAATTCTAATAGGTAGATATGGTGGACACAAATGGCACGGGTTTTGGTTTAAAGGATTGGATGCATGAGAAACATTCCCTCTCAGCACAGGTTTTTTGCTAGCAAGGCTGGGTAGTAAGCAAAAGAGTTGAAGGAAACAGTCAAACCTACAAGTGATAAAGCCAAACATGCAATCTTCCTTGAATACACAAAAGATCTTAAATAAAGAATACTAAGATTATGAGCCAATCAAGAAAGAAAATAAATGATACAAAATACCTGTAAGTTCTTTTCTCTTTTCCTTTTAAATATCAAAAAGTGTTGCTACTGACCAGACCTCGGTTTGCCAAAACCAATTTAGATCTACTTGATGCTCCCAAAGTGATACCAATATTGATCAACAATATTAATCATAAAATATATATTGCAAACTAAAATAAGAAGTGCAAAAAGTAAAAGATGAGACTTCTCATTAATATTCCATAAAGGCACTCACACCAAGGGATACATAGATAACCAACTAAAGGAGAGATACTTCCACAATGCAAACCAACCTATAAGTAAATTCTCTACACAAGATATGAATCCACTAAAAAGGTAAGAAGATAAAAGATAATGATGTGATACCACAACACTCCCCCAAACATGGAACAAGCCAAAGGGATGCCAAACCTGATGACGAATTACTCCTTCGGTGGTGGTGTTCTCTTGATAAGCTTTTCAATCAGTTCCCTCAAATCCTCAATATCAAAAGTTAGAGTACGAATCAATTACGAATTATGCTCAATGCGGTTCATGATCATGTCGGACCGAGAAGCCCAGTCCTTGTTGTTCTTTCCCCACTCTTCCTTAGAGTGTTCCTTCCCTGCATGGTTAGAGCGAGGCAGATCCCAAACAGAAGGCAACTTCCCTTTTGGCAACTTTTGGTATTATTGCTCATGTATAAGAGTATGGAAGGGGTTCTTGGTGCATGGAGGAAGTGACCATGGAGAGAGGATATGACGCGGAGTTTTCCCTCCTGTAGACATCCGTGCTGTCCTCCTAAGCTTGGTAGGGTTTGCCACCACTCCAATTCTTGCAACGGTAGCGCGGGTGTTCGGGTGCTCGTCGTCCTTCATGTCCTCTTCATCCCCAACCAAGATCTCCTCCTCCTTGGGGTTTTGAGGATCATCTTCCACGGGCTTCTTGACCTTGTCGTTGGCGGGGACCATGGTGCCTCTAAACTTGAGAGTATTTCCTGACAGAAACAAATCGAAACAAAAACACGACGAGAACACGATATATGAACCTCGGGGATCTAGGGGGTTATATATTACGAAGTTATATGACATAAGGAAGGTACTGTGCAAAAACGAGGCGGAGACGGACACCGGGGTGGTCTCACCCGGGCTCCGTTTCCTCTTCTATTTCGTCTCGTAACCTTTCATATGTGATAAAAACATCAGAAATATAAATAAAAAGGTTTTTCGCGAACCTTCTGTTTGTAGCACTTTTTATCTATTCAAAGAGGGGCTCTGCAGATTCCTTCTCTCCATCACCTGAAAATTCTTTTCATACAAAGCCTTACACAAACCTCATTGGCAACATTAGTGTAAGCAAAAACAATAAACCTTTAGGTTCAAACTTCAACTAAAATCCATCAAAACAAAATCTAATGTAGCAACTCCTTTCCAAAAACCCAAAAATAATCTGGAATGGAATCAACACAAGAGGCAAATGCAAATGATGGCAAAAATGTGTCAAAACAGGCCAACAGGTACAGATTGATTTTTTCGAAAATCTTCTGTTGCTCAAATAAAAAGTGCAAAACTAAAGAAAGTTGGATAACAACTTGGAGAATAAGAACAGAAAATTACAGCTCCATCTAAAATAATGAGCTCCTTCACGAAAAGTAATTGATCTTGACACAAAAACTAAAACAAAAAAGATAAGGAGCGGTTATTACCGAGGTAATAACTTCCAACACTCAATAAAACTATTGGGTTATCTCCCAAGAAGTACTTTTCTTTAATGCCTTTAAGTTACGCTTGATAATTTCAAAGATGCTCACATAGGACATATAGATTTGAAGTGAAAGAGAGCATCAAGAATCAAATATCCAACACATTTGAGTCTAACCCACTTCCTATGCAAGGGAGTCTCATGAGAAAAAAATTATTAAAAGAAAAGGCAACTAACATAGGAAGACAAAACAAATGCAACTTCCAAACTTTCAATATAAAACGGGGAAACTTAATATTATTGAGATGCATAAAACCATGTTTCCCTCTCTCATGATAACTTTCAGTAGCATTCTGAATAAAGTTGACAATATAACTATCACAAGAAACAACTTTATCATTAGAATGAGCATACTTAAAATCATCAAAAAGAGGTCTAAGTTCATAAACTGGATGAATAGAAGCAAGTTGTTCCATCCTAAAATCTTCATTAGGCAATTCGTTCTCATAAGGAGTTTTAGCAAATTTGGAAAAAATTGAACTCATACGATTCTCCATCAAACTTAGTCAAAACTTTCTCCTTCTTACAATCTATAATAGACCCACAAGAATTCAAGAAAGGTCTACCAAAGATAATAGGAAAGGTTTTACTAGCTTCTGAACCAAGTACTAGGAAATCTGCAGTATATTTAACCTTACCACAAAGAACATCCACATCTCTTACAATGCCAATTGGACAGACTGTCTATCTATTAGCAAGGTGAATAACCACATCAATGTCCTCAAGCTCACAAGGACCAATATCATGCATAATTTCCCTGTAAAGCTCATAAGGAATAGCACTAGAACTAGCACCAATATCACATAAACCATAATAGCAATGATCACCAATTCTAACAGAAGCACAGGGACACTAGTATTTCTAGCTTTTCTAGGATGAGAGACAATATTAGAAGCGTCTTCACAGAACACAATGTGCTCATCCTCTATTTTTAGTGACAAGATATTTCACAATGGCTACTACAGGTTCAATGTTTATTTGTTCATCAGGTTCCACAGTTTTCTTTGCACTTTTGCTAACCACATTAGCTATGGTAGAATGTTCCTTTACCTTAGAAGGAAAAGGGACTTTCTCAATATAAGGACCAGACAAAATATGATCAATAGTACAAACTTTATTGCTAGTAGGAACATGAGTAACAACATCTTTATAAGGTGCATGGTACTTGTCCCACTTCTTTTTAGGAATTTTAATATAAGAGGCAAAATCCTTAAAACAATTGGAAATACTTTGAGAATCAAGACCATACTCAGTACTAATATCACGGAAGTCATCAGTTCGCATAAAATATTTAATGCATTCATAATCATAATTTATACCTGACTTTCTTCCTTTGTCATTCTCCCATTGTTTAGTGTTCACTTGATTATGGTCTAGAAGATCCCATTTAGCTTCTTCCTTCATACGTGTGAATGATCCAACACAAGAAGCATCTAATAAATCTTTATCATAAAGTGAAAGGCTTGCATAAAAGTTATTGATAATAATATTGTTAGGGAGTTCATGGATAGGATATTTAAGCATTAGTAACTTCAATATCCCCCAAGCTTGGGCTGTACTCTCTCCATCACGAGGCCAAATGTTATATATTTGATTCCTATCCTTATGAATATCACTGGGAGGATAGAATTTAGAATAAAAGAGAGGTACTATTTCCTCCCATTCCATGGATTGTCCATTCTTCAGCAGCTTATACCATTCTTCAGCTCTTCCTTTCAATGATATAGAGAGTAACTTCTTCTTCACCTGTTCGGTTGTGATACCTACACACTTAAACAACCCGCATAATTCATGGATAAAAATCAAGTGATCACTAGGATGGACAGTTCCATCCCCAAAATAATAATTATCCATAACACGATCAACAATACTTGTAGGTATCTTAAAAGGATCTATCTCATTAGGTGTTGGTTCATCTACTAATTTAATAGTGGTAGTAGTTTTCCCAAACAGAAAACCAAGTGGGTTATCCATATTGGAAACAAAGTAACAAACAGAAATAAAAAGGAATACTGAAAGTAGAAGTTTCCTTTACCAGTTACACTCTTCAATAGCGCTTCACTACCCGACAACGGCGCCAGAAAATAGTCTTGATGACCCAAAAGTATAGGGGGTGTATCATAGTACTTTCGATAAATAGGAGTGTCGATCCCAACGAGGAGCCGAAGGTGTTGACTAGTGGTTTGGAGCAGGAAATTTCTGTAAATACTTAGCAAACGGATTTTTAGGATTTTTCTGATAAAGCAAGGAAATAAAGTGCAAGTAAATAAAGATATCAAAAAATTGCAGCAAGTGGCCCAATCCTTTCTTAGCAAAGGACAAGCCGGTGGAAATACTAATGAGGACCAAATGTTCTCGAGGACACATGGGGATACTGTCAAATGTTGTCGTTTCATGTAGCTAATTAATCTTCTTTGGTTTTATAAGTGTTGTGTGGGTGAACCTATGCTAATGTACCGACCCTACTTGGACTACTACATACTTGTGATTAAATCCCTTGCAAGCATCCGCAACTACAAGAGAGCAATTAAGATATAAACCTAACCACAGCCTTAAACTCTGAGATCCTATACTCCCTTGTGCAATGGTTTCCTAACGGGGGTTCAGGTTTCTGTCACTCTGACAACCCCACAATTAGTAGCAAAATACACAATGCATTACCCTAGGCCCATAAATGGTGAAGTATCATGTAGTCGACATTCACATGACACCACTAGAAGAATAGAACCATAACTTAAATATTAAACCATTGAATAATACCTCAACACAATTCCACTACTAACAACATGACTTCTCCCATGTCCTCAAGAACTAAACGAACTACTCACAAGACATCATATGGATCAAGATCAGAGATGATATAATGATGGATAACAATTTGAACATAAACAATAATTCAATGGTTCCACTCACAAGCATCAACTACAATAGTAGTCAACATCGGGAAAGTTTCCCCTAAGAACTATGCAAGATTCAACACAATTGTTACAGCCGGATGGAGTGGTTATGATGGTGTTGGTGGAGATGATGGTGTGGATGATGATTATTATGATTCTGATGAAGTCTAGCTTGATGACGGTGTTGATGGCGATGATCTCCCTACTCCTGGAAGGAATTTCCCCGGGAGAAATCCATCTACCAGAGAACTCTTTCTCTCTCGGTGTTTTCCGCCCCGCAGAGGCGGTGGAATCTTTCTATGGTCCCTCTCCTCATTTTAGGGTTTCGAGGAGAAGATATAGGCGAGAGGGCGGGGAAGGAGGTGGGCCAGAGTGGCCACACCCCCTGTAGGCGCGGCCCAGGGTGGCCCGCTCCTGGGGGGTGTGGGCCCCTTATGTCCCAACTCCGCCTCCCCTTCTGGCATCGTTCGTCTTCTGGGAAAATATAGTTTTCTGTAGTTTTTCTGGTATTTTTCTGATCTTCGCGAAATTGCATCAAAACACCGCCTTTTCCATCAGAATCCTGACTCCGGCAGTTCATCCTCCAAGAATCATCTAACATGCAAAAACATATGAAAATACATAAGTAACACCTCTTAATACGAAATATATCAATGAATAGAAGGCAAATTATGATATAGAATGGTGATGCAAATTGGACGTATCATTCTCCCGTAAAAAAACAACAGCTGTGAGGTGGTTGATACGTCCAAAAACGTCCACACGGATGTTGTGAACATCGAGCGGCGGGAATGCACCTTCTTAGAGTGGCAGCATACCGGGAAACCAGGCGACCATGCATTGTTCTTCTTGGTGAACAAAAGAACTCTACCACATTTGGATCAGTATTTATCTGACTACTTCTCTCTGGAAAAGTTCAGAACTATGTACGCTAGTTCCGTCGAGCCCTGTACTGAACCATCTCAGTGGCCTCAAGTTCAACTTAGTTTTGAGCTGCGCCAGCCAGTAACAAAAAGAGGCAGAGGTAGACCACATGTGAAGAGGTTTAAGAATTTTCTATATTTCAGCTTTTAGTGGTAGCAAAGAAGGGCAAAAACCGATGCAAAACCTGTTGTCTTATAGGCCATACAGCAGCGGGGTATCCTATTAATGCACCCAAACCTAGGTATGATATGGTACCTATACAAAAAAAATGGTCGTACTATGTAGATATTAGGTGTTTAACCATGTCCTGTTTTTGGACAGGAAGCGCAAGGTAAGAATCACGACTACGGACTCGGTGATTTTGCTGCGGGAAGAAAATTAAAACGAGTGGAGTGATGAGGCTGAACACAATTCTGATGCTGATTGGCTTGACTTCCCTCGACCTGGAGATGCAGAGTATGTGAATGTCAGAAAGCTGGCACGCATGAAGAGGAGGAAGGCGGGAAATGAAGAAGACATAGGAAATCGAGGCAAAGAAGTGGCACCCAGGAAGGGTAAGAAGGCTGGCACCAAATGTAAGGTTCCCAACCTTTAATAAGGTAGAGATCCCTGTGTTTACAATGCTAGTCCCTGGATCAATAGCTAGCATCCACAGTTAAGATGTAATATCAAGAAACAAAGGTCATAATACAACTTTATAACCATGAATAAAATAGTTTTTTACATCTTACATAGCTCATTTGGCTATCTCATTACAATTCAGCAGAATATAACAATAGCATGGGGTCCTTCATCTTCAAAGTGCCACAGGAAGTCATGTTGGTTGTAGACTTGTAATCCTAATCAATAAATTTCACTAACATCAAACAAACCTGCAACATAATAAGTTACAACCACAAGGGTCAATACATTTGAATTGTATTGGCAAGTGATACTATGGTAGTATAGTGGAGTCTATCATCTATATGCATTTGGCTAAGTGGAACTTAGGCTTGCTTTGCTCAAAATAGTTTTTCCTTATCATTTGAAAACACTAAGTTTTTGTTTGATAAAATCACCCAAGGCATCTCCCAATAGAAATTGGTGATCCTTCAACCCTTGTTCAACCACAAGTTTTTAACATAGAAATTGGGATGCGGAGATTCTTGATAACTTCCATGTCTTGATGCTCAAATTGTCCTTTACCAGGGACATGGCTAAGTACTTAGATTTTACACTCTGTAGAGGTGGTGCACTTTCCCCACAAGACTTGGTTTCACCAAGACAAGATCTTTTAGAAGCCTTCCCTTAGACCAGAATGAACGCGTTCCAACCTATCAAACCCCTACCACCAACTGTCCATTTGGCTAAGTTATTGCAACCTATATGATCCAGGCAGAGCCCATAATGCCAAGTGGCTGCACTTGAAGCTTCTCAAAATTTGACATCTCAAATCTCTTTGTTCCTGGGTGGCCATCCACAAGTGAGATGCACAAGGTAAGCCATAGAAATGGGCCTTGTGTAACCACTCAACACAAATCATTCCTTCCATTCCACCCAGGTGATTCATTCACTTAGTTGTTTTATTAAAACAAAACACAAGTCCTTGACTTAGAAATATTCCATAGCATGAATATAATCCACCCTTGTTTTCTACTAGCTAAGCTAAGCATGATAGTAGTAGAAATCTTAACTTACAATAATTCTACTAAGGTTTCATCTACTAGGATTTCCCATGGCATAGTTATACTTAGCAAAAATTCCATGCAAGTCCTGCTTAGAAACATCACTAATGCATAGTGAAAATATTGGGACAAAAGTATGAAACATCACTTGCCTTGTTGGTAGAGAATATAAGTTCACTCCTTGATCTTGCAATATTTACACTCTTCAAATGTCACTACAATTCAATCAAGCAAGCAAGAATTCAATCTACCATTCAAGCAAACATCACATAAAATAATAGAAACAAAGCAATGCATGCAAGCATGCCAAAGATTGTTTTATTTATAAAAGTGGTTTCTAATGGGTTATACACATTCTAAAACACCTATTGGTAATTTTATAAAAGTGGCAAAATCATTTGCAAAATATTTTACTTATAAATCATTTTAAACCAAATCAATATTTTATGTGGTTGAAAATGCTTTTAGTAAAGCAATAATTTTATAGGGTTCACCAATTACATTTTTAATTCATAAAACTTGGTTTTTGGGGTCAGAGAGTTTAAATCAAAACATTTCCCAAATGTTTTCCTCCAAAATCATTTTTAAACCATAATCAACATTTTTATTTGGCTAGAAATGCTTTTATTCAAAGATTTATTCTTTTGCTTCACAAAATATGTTTTTGAATCCACAAGTTGGTTTCTATGGTTAGTAGGTTCAGACAATCCATTTTCCCAAAGGTTTTATCACCAAAATAATTTTAGAACAAATTTTATATCAAAAATATGCCTACACATGTTTCTGCAAAAACAAACAATTTAACAGAAGTAATTTACTAAACAAAGTGCATGGTTGGAAAGTACTTGTCTTGCTGATTCCATTGATATAAAATTTGCAAAATTTGGGCGTGTGGTTTAAAGTTATGAATTTTACAAAATTGAACATCTAATAGATCAATTTGTGTTTTTATAACAAACTCTGGGCCACGTGGCTGCTTCCTATTGGAAAAAAATGGTTCGCGTGGATCGACAGATACAAACCGCAGGATCTAACTTGATCGCACGGCACAGATGCTCTCGTACCCTTTCGTTTATGTTCTATCGCGTCCGTCTGATCTACATCGCACGGTTCTGATCTACTCCTTGGGAAGGGTTGTTTCCCATGTTGATCATTTGAGTGGTCATCCCTTGCAACAATTGGGATTGGATTACCAAAAAAATTTGTATGGTTGGGTCTAATCCATTGTTGTTGGCTAAAAACTGAGTTGTCACTTGATTCAACTGGGTTTGATTTCTAGTAGTTGATCTCTCATGTGCATATCTTGGTTGTTGTTGTTGTCACCATTCTTGATGTTGGAGTCTCTTGGAGTAGTCATCTGTTTGGGTTGGATTGGGATTAGAGTGGGCAAAAGATTTCTAAGGAAATAGTTCTAATCACACACATCACAATTCACACAAGCAATGTGCAACCAGTCACAAACAAACACTCCACTCAAATAACAAGTTTCAAGCACATTTTTAGGCAACAAAATATTTTGCTACACCACATAAGTTGGTGGGTTTGATTTAAACTAAACATGGTGGTCCAACTATATGGTTCACTTGAGATCATTCCTTCCTTCTTAGTTGATTCTTCATGAACAAGATCTTTGTATCCTTAGAGAATTTCTTGCATCTCGGTCACAAAACTTCAAGGTGATGATGGTTCCTTCTAAGTTGTGTTTCCTTAGTCTTCAATTCTTGAGTAACATTTCTTGTCTCACTTGTAGTCCTTAGTGATATCCAAGTTGAAGTCCTTGTTGAGAATAAGGTTGAAATCACTTGAGTTGGTGAAGTCCTTTGCTCATGTTGAAGTCTTTGGCCATGGGGTAGGCTTTGTCCATCAAGTTGAAGTAGAAGAGGTGTAGAATCAATACCAAAAAGGTTGAGGAAAGAGTATACAAGATTGTTTGTAAATAAGTTTTGGGACAAATACACTCCTATTTTTCTAAGGGGTTTGTCCAATCCTAGGTTTACAAATCCTACAGGCAACACAATGCTCTGATACCATCTGTAAGGTTCCCAACCTTTAATAAGGTAGAGGTCCCTGTGTTTACAATGCTAGTCCCTTGATCAATAGCTAGCACCCACAATTAAGATGTAATATCAAGAAACAAAGGTCATAATACAACTTTATAACCAGGAATAAAATAGTTTATTACATCTTACATAGCTCATTTGGCTATCTCATTACAATGCAGCAGAATATAACAATAGCATGGGGTCCTTCATCTTCAAAGTGCCACAGGCAGTCATTTTGGTTGTAGACTTGTAATCCTAATCAATAAACTTCACTAACATAAAAAAACCTGCAACATAATAAGTTACAGCCACAAGGGTCAATACATTTGAATTGTATTGGCAAGTGATACTATGGTAGTATAGTGGAGTCTATCATCTATATGAATTTGGCTAAGTGGAGCTTAGGCTTGCTTTGCTCAAAATAGTTTTTCCTTATCATTTGAAAACACTAAGTTTTTGTTTGATAAAATCACCCAAGGCATATCCCAATAGAAATTGGTGATCCTTCAACCCTTGTTAAACCACAAGTTTTTAACTTAGAAATTGGGATGAGGAGATTCTTGATAGCTTCCATGTCTTGATGCTCAAATTGTCCTTTACCAGGAAAATGGCTAAGTACTTAGATTTTACACTCTGTAGAGGTTGTGCACTTTCCCCACAAGACTTGGTTTCACCAAGACAAGATCTTTTAAAAGCCTTCCCTTAGACCAGAATGGACGCGTTCCAAACTATCAAACCCTGTAGCATCCCATTTGTCTAACAACTGTAATGCTACTTGGTCTAGTAATATAATAGCTACTTCCTACATATAATTGTTGCATCATCATCATATCATGCTCATGTCATCATGCCACCTTGCATTTGAGCATCATACAAAACCCTGTTTGTGTTGGTTCTTCTCTCATATGCATTATAAATTGTATTTGCCTCTTGATATTGTATTTGGTTCTTGATATATTGTTAAATGCCCAAGTTGAGTTGGGGGCATATCTTTTATTTAACTCCACCACCTTTTCTTTCACCACCTTGTAATTCCACCATCCAATTAATATGAGCTTTGCATTTTAATTGAGTTTACCTCTAGCTCATGTGGGTTGGGATGGATCCAAATTCTTTTCCACATGCTCTCATCTTGGCATCATTATGTTTTCACATTATTGATATATGAGAGCCACATGGCCACCTTTGCATGCCCTGTGGGTGGGACCCTTTCTCCTAGCTTCCATATGGATTATTATGGAATTATGTTCATGTTGGAATATTTTTGGGACTATTAAACATCTAGTGGAATAAACACACTAGCAAGCCCCAATTTTAATCAAATATGCTCATCTCCATCTAGTCCACTTGGGCTTCCTTCTAAATTCTTTTGCTTGGGCCTTACTCCACATTTTGGAATGCATAAGCACAATGCCATGTAAATAATCTTGTTATCACAAAATAAGCATGGTATTAATTAATTATGCATGGCCCATGCAAGTACCACCTTTTGCTTGTCATTTGGTTTTTTTTTGATTTGTGAGAGGATCATCATCTTTCCATCTCTCCCTCCTTTTTGGCTTGTTCTTGTTTGTTTTGCTTAAACCTTATCGAAACAAGCCCTAAACCACCTCCCTCTCCCTCTACACCCTCCTCTCTACTCCAAAACCCTAAACCTAATCACCTAACCTTAACACCATCTTCCATACCACCCCTAATCTAAACTAAAAACCCTAACCCAGCCACCCCTTCTAGCCCTAGCTCTAACCCTAAGCTTACCTCTCTTCTCACCACCCTCCTCTCTCCATGCCGAGGCACCAGCCCTACCCGAGCCACCCCTCCAATCCTAGCTACACCGAGCCACCCAACCCTAAAACCTAACCCGACCCTAGCTAGCCCGAGCCTAGCTCCACCCTCTCTCTCCCTCTCTTTCTCCCCCTTCCATTTGGGCCCCAGCCGAGCCTCCCCACCGTCCTTGCACCACCTCCCAGGCTCCATGCCGAGCACGTGAGGGAGAAGGTGATAAAGGTGACCGAAGCCACCTTCCCCTTCTACCACGCCATCCACTTTTCCCCTCCGTTCCTATCCACTCCCCACAACCCCCTTGGCCTCTCCCAGATCTCCCCAGGGCCCTGCCCCTTCCCTCTCTCTTCCTCGCCACAGCCTACCCGACGCCGGCCACCGTCGGCTTCGGCGTTCCCCTGCAGTACGAGGAGGCGAGCGTGGTGTTGTGGGCGTCGTGGAGTACAAGGAGACCCCCTGCAGCAGCCCCGTACACGGAGACGCGAAGAGGAAGCCCCAGCACCGCTGCCCCAGCGCGAGCCCGACGCAAACCCTAGCTTCACCGGCGTCTGCCTCGCCGCCGATCCGCTGCTCGCCGACCCGATCCAACACCGTCAACCAACTCTCGGTGAGCCCAAGAACCCCTTAGACATGCCCCGGTTCCTCTTCGCTTCCTGGTTGCGACGATCGTTACGTCGAATACGCTGCGTGCGCCGGCGGCGTTGTCGTCTGCTCGCCGCTGCGCCTCGCAGACACCTTACCTAGGCCGCGCGTCCCTCCCTGACACCAAGCCCAGGCCAGCGCAGTGGCTCTGCCCCTCTGCGCACGCGCCCACGTCGCGGGTTCGACGCCCCGCCTCGCCATGCCGCGCACCGCGCGCGCCAGACGCAGAGAGAGGAAGATCCACAGTAGCCGCCGTCACTTTTCAGATAACCCCCTCCCCTTTTTGTCCAGCAACCCGCGGTCCAGCCCGGCCCACAGTCAATGCCTGTGGCCTTTTTATAAAAAGGCTCCCGGACTTTAGGTTCCTCAACCCGCAGTCCCCTTGAGCCCACCTGTCAGCGGCTGCGTTCTTTTTACAAACAGCACCCCTAGTTTTCCAGGCCCCAACCCGCAATCCCTCGCTGCCACGTGGTCCCCCTGGCCCCTCGCTGCCACGTGGGTCCTCCGTCGCCTCTGGCCCCACTTGTCTGCGCCTGTGGCTAAGTCTGGGCCGAGTAAGAAAAGTAGTCTGTGTATCTGTTTAAATTCAAACCTTTTTAAAATTAATTCAAATTCAAATTTCAATTTTGTTTTTAAATAACTTTTAAAATATAAAACTAAATAATACAAATAATATATGTTTTTGAATCAGAAAAATGTGAGGATTTCAAATATGCTATTCAAATTACATTTTGCACACTTTATTTTCCAAGTTGATTAAAATTACATAAAATGCCCCTTGACTTAATTAATTAATAACTTTTGTTTTATAACTCCGAATTTAACAAATGATATGTCTAAAATGATTAGCTCGACGAGACCTTTATGTTTATGCTATCCATGACTTAAATTGCAGCATGCATCATATAAATATAAAGTATACAGCAACTAATATGAGTATAAAATGTGGCCACAACTCAATAAAATGACTTATTCTTGTATTCCACACCTCACCCATGCCATGCTACTTTATTGCCATGCAAATTGTGCATCATTCATCATGGCATGATTGTTAGCTTGTCGCATTTTAACTCATATGCTTGTGCACTGTATTTATGTTGGCCCTTGTTTGTTTGGTTCTTCTTCGAATAGACGCTGAGCAGGGGATATATCAAGAAAACCAGGAGCACTACCCAGATCCTTCTCTCGCTTCAACTGAGCTGCCAGGCAAGCACTACCACATGCTTGCATACATACAGTACCTATTGCTTCTATCTTATTCTTGCATCATTGAGTCGCGATTGCATTAATCTGAATCCTAAGTATTGCATAGCCTTTACATTTAAACCCCACCAAGCTTGTTCCTCCATCCCGTGAGCCATTACTACAGGAGTTGTTTGAGCCATGCGAGTCATAGAACAACATGTGTAGGGTATGTGGGAGTCTGATGGATAACGAGGTACCTAAACAACTTAACCTGAGTAGTAATGGGATAACTAATGAAAGTGGCACCGGTGAGCAATATCTGCTATTTGGTTTTTCCGGCTCACTTTTGTCCCGTAGGACCCCGAGTACTTGATTCCTGTTCCTTGATTATTCGCGCTATCCACATCCGGGAGGCTTATGGGACCCCCCTGAGCCAGAGCTTGATTCATTCTTATTTCTTGGGGCCACAAACTAGTTGGAGGTTTTATTTACTATCCTGTACTTATGCCATGCTTTACCGCTTTATTTAAGATTGTGCGAGGAGCACACTGTACTGTTTAGGTAAGCGGAGTGTTTTCGCGGTATCAACAAGCCCAGCCACACTTTCGGGTTCCCGGTCGTTTACAGCCATTGTCGCAAACCTTGAGTCCGTCTCGGAGTCAGCTAACTTCGTTGCGGGTCTACTCAATGGGGTGGCCCCCTGAAATATTTCTGAATCCTGTGATTGCTTTGTCGTGAAGGCCTCGTTGGGTTTTGATTTGGTTTTTCCGAGGTTGATCGAGTGTGTGTTGCTATTTGTGCACCCCTGCAGGGTAAAACTTTCTGAAAGCCGTGTCCGCGGTTATGGACGACTTGGAGCACAATTTCTCGATCATAGACAAGCATAACTAAAGTACCGCTTTAAATTTGACTAAGTAACTGACTAGTAAATAGTGCAACACTCATGGAATGGTTAATAAAATTTCCAACGGATGGGGGGTTGTTCGTCCGCTTCCTCGTTGGTAAGCGAGGATGAGGATGGATCTGTGGATATTACTGTTATAACTGTTGTCATTAATTCACGGACATCCATCTATCTTTGGTTAGGCGGATGGTTAGCGATTATCTATAGAACTGTTAGGGTTTATCTTTCGCTGCAATTGCGTCACCCTAGGTTGTGTCCCCTTTAGAGGCATAAAGACTTGCTGAGTACCCCTAGGGTCTCACACGATAAATTATTTGATTCAGATGAACAGGTACACTCACAAGATGGATACTGGGTGGAGGAGGCGGATGATGTGGGCAACGATCGTTCGGTGTAGAGATTCCGGGAACGGGGATCCGTGAGACCTGTGGGCGGGATGTGCTTATTTATGGGGCATCTTATGCCGATTTGCTTCTTATCCGTACTCGGATCTTGTTTGCCGCTTCCGTCTGATACTCTGATGTGTGATGTATGAGGAGATATCCTAAAATATTATATCTATCTAGGACATTTGAATCTTGCCGTATGGCATTGCTATATTTCCTTTCTTTTTAGATGGAATGGCTCTGATGTACTGTTGTATGGTGGCTTGCATACATACTCATTTGTGTATGTAGTTGATCCCTTCGCCTGCCGATTACGCCGCCCGTTCTAGTCCCGATGTTTGGAAATGGTTGGGACGGCCGAAAGGTCTACCTGTAAGTGGCATTTGGGCCCCACCGTACTATTTCAACCATTTCCGTTCATCCAGGCTTGAATCTAGGAGCGTAATTCACCGAGGTAGTTACAATTGGTATCAGAGCCATCCCGCCCTTCAGGGTCTCAGCCAAATGGTCGTTGTCAGTCTAGCAAATATTTTTGGTAGTTATGTATACTAGGGAAAAACAAAACGCGAGAGTAGGACTGCTTCCATTTTTCTTCTTAACCTTCCACCCACCCTTTTCTGGTAAGGAAGTGTAACGTTTTCAATCCTCTTCTTAAAATTTCAAACTAGGATTCACGTGTTCTGGGTTTCTGTAGTACCATAGGTTGTGTGTGTGTGTGTGTGAGTAATTCCTTGTCTATCTGTTGCATCCAAGTTGTTATCACAATCAGCCTTTTGGTTATCAACTGTTGGTACATTCCATACCGACAGGCTTTTGCAAACTGATGCGATCTATCTGATTTGTTGCATACCGCCGCGATCTGTCTTACTCTTTGTTATCCGACGTTATCTTGTTTGGGGTGTTCGTTTCCGTAGTTACCAATCTTTAGGTTCATCGTGAGAAGAAGGGGTTAGGATATGTGTTCTACTTATTCATGTGCGGAGTAATGATTTGAGTGCGGGATGGAGTCGCGACCATACCACTACTCTTATCATTTGCTTTTGTATATTGAATTGGTAGAGTCACTAATCTTGATTCGTTAAGTAATTTTGCGCGTCTATTGGTATTTTAATGCCGAAATTTGTGGAAAATTTTTCTTTGATATATCTGTGTACCACACTCCTTTTCAGTCGTGTGCGATATGCTTAATATCTTCTAGGTGCTTTGAACTTTGTTGATATTTTAATATCATCTTAGTAATTTGTATCCTTTAATCTTGGTTAATTCCATCTTGGTACTATTTTGGATTATTATTATTCTCCATGATAGTACTGACTTGCGTTTTATATCAATCGCAGGATGGCTCCACCATGCCGTTCTGATGAGGACATACCACCTGAACTGGGGTCCGCGTTGTCAAACATCGCAAATGCCTTGGCAGCAATGCAGCAGAACCAGCAGCGTTTTGAGGAAAGTGTTCGGAGGAATGAGTTTGCTCCACTACCTCCACCTCCCAAGCGAGGAGACATCAAAAGCTTTCTGAAGTTCAACCCTCGCCAATTTGATGTTTCTGATCGACCACTTGATGCTGATGATTGGTTGCGTGAGATGTCAAGGCTACTGGAGACTGCTGATGTTCCTGAACAAGAATGGGTAAAGTGTGCTACTAACCTTCTGAAGGGGGATGCAGCTCTCTGGTGGGAGAATTACCTGAAGGCAAACTGCACTGGTTTTCAGCCTACTTGGGAACGGTTCACTGGAGCGTTCAAAGAGCAGTATCTGTCAGAAATTGTCATGGAAAGGATGAAGGAAGCGTTTCTCAACCTCAAGTAGGGAAATGACAATGTCAATACATACATCAGGAACTTCATGAACCTTTCTCGATATGGTGGCGATGAGATATCTGATGACAAGAAGAAGCAAAAGAGGTTCCGTCAAGGGCTCAATGCATTGATTAAATATGCAATCACACATGCAAGGCCGGCGTCTTTCCTGGAACTTCAGCATACAGCTCTGCAGGAGGAAGCAAGTAGGCAAGTGTTTGAGGAGTCAAAGAAACACAACCGTGATGCACCAAGCTCTTCAGCTATGTCAGCTCCTTCTAAGCGTCGTGTTTGGGTTCCTAACACCCCACCGTCGCTCCCGGCTCCACCAAGACCTGCAAGCTACGCGGCAAGGCCACCAAACTTCATCACTGCTGCTCCCAGGGGCTACAACCACCACTACCCTGGAGCGCCTGGCGGAGTCCCTGGCTACGTTGCTCCACGTCCACCTGGTGCTTGTTACATATGTGGAGAATCTGGGCATCTAAACTGGAACTGTCCGTTGAAAAACAAAGCTCTTCCGCCACCACCTCCAAGATCTGCGGCAAGCTCTCCTTTGGTTCGTGCACCACCACCTCGGGCTCTCAACATCAACACCAAGCCCGGGTCTACTGTTGCTCGTGCCAACTGTGTCAACGCTGCTCAAGCTGAGCATGCACCTGGAGTTGTGATGGGTATGCTTTCCGTTAACTCAGTCCCTGCACGAGTTTTGTTTGATTCTGGTGCATCGCATTCTTTTGTCTCTATCAAGTTTGCAAGTGAGAATGGGTTAGCGTCGGATCCTCTTCTTAAGCGGTTAATGGTTCTTTCTCCTGGAGCAACAATGGCAGCTTCTAAAATCAGCCATGGCAATCAAATTGAGATTGGTGGCTCTTTGTTCTCGGCGTCCTTAATTGTTCTGGGCAGTTCTGACATTGATGTCATCTTGGGCATGGATTGGTTGACGAAAAATGCAGCTGTGATTGATTGTGCTGAACGCTCGGTTTCTCTGAAGATTCCTGAAGGCCATATAGTCTTTTCTCCAAGTCTAACTCCTGCTATCCAGCTTTTCTCTTTGGCGGCTCTGAATGATGATGCTATGGAAGCTATTCAGAGTGTTTTGGTGGTCTGTGAGTTCCCAGATGTCTTTACTGAAGAGTTGCCGGGTATGCCTCCGGATCGTGAGGTTGAGTTTGTAATTGAGATTGAACCTGGAACGGCTCCTATCTCCAAGCGGCCTTATAAAATGGGTCCTGCTGAGTTGGCTGAACTCAAACGACAACTTGATGAACAAGAGAAGTTGGGTTTCATTCAACACAGTACTTCTTCTTGGGGTAGCCCAACAATCTTTATGAAGAAGCGTGACAAGACTGATAGACTTTGTGTTGACTATCGGGCTCTCAATGCTAAAACCATCAAGAATAAATATCCCCTTCCGCGGATTAATGATCTCTTTGATCAGCTAGCTGGAGCTGTGGTGTTCTCTAAGCTTGACTTGAGAAGTGGTTATGACCAAATCAAGATTCGCAAGGAAGATGTGCCTAAAACAGCCTTCACCACCCGCTATGGCCTGTATGAGTACACGGTCATGTCTTTCGGTCTCACCAACGCACCTGCTACCTTCTCGAGGCTCATGAACTCGGTTTTCATGGAGTATCTTGATAAGTTCGTTGTGGTCTATCTGGATGACATCCTAGTCTATTCTAAGTCAAAGGAAGAGCATGAAGAACACCTTCGGTGTGTCCTAAACAAGCTTCGTGAGAACCGCTTGTATGCAAAGTTCTCAAAGTGTGAGTTTTGGCTGCCTCAAGTAACCTATCTTGGTCATGTCATCTCTGCCAAGGGCATTGAAGTCAACCCGGAAACTGTGAAGACAATTGTTGAATGGCTTCCTCCTGTTAATGTCAAAGAAGTGCGGAGTTTCCTTGGTTTGGCTAGTTGTTGCCGTCGCTTCGTTCCGAACTTTTCGAAGATAGCGAAGCCTCTTACCGATCTCCTCAAGAAAGGCAAGAAATAACTTTGGACTCCTGCATGTCAAGCAAGCTTTGAGACACTCAAAGAGAAGCTCACTTCCACGCCAGTCTTGGTTCCTCCGGACACATCTAAGCCTTTCCAGATATTCTGTGACGCCTCTTTGCAAGGATTGGGTGTAGTCCTTATGCAAGAAAAACAAGTTGTTGCTTATCCCTCTCGACAGTGGAAGACGCATGAGATCAACTATCCTACACATGACCTCGAGCTCGCAGCAGTTGTCTTTGCTTTAAAGCTGTGGAGGCACTACTTGCTTGGCAACCGTTGTGAAATCTTTTCTGATCACAAAAGTTTGAAGTATATCTTCACACAGCCTGATCTCAACCTTCGGCAGAGGAGATGGATTGAAGCAATCAATGATTTTGATTTGACCATCAACTACACTCCGGGCAAAGCTAATGTCATGGCCGATGCTCTCAGCCGCAAAGCTTATGTCAACAACCTCATGATGGAAGAACAACAGCCTCTCTTGTGCCAGGAATTCCGTCAGCTCAACCTTGAAGTTGTGGAACAAGGGTATCTCCAGAACCTTCTGGCCACTCCTCTCTTGGAAGAGAAGATTCGCTTTCGTCAGCTTGGTGATCCGCACACCAGAAAGATCATCTCCAAACTTCAGCTTCCGAAGTATGAGTCCTTCCACGTCGATGATCAAGGCACGCTTTTCTTTGAACACCGGATGTTTGTTCCGAACTACCCGGGTTTGAGAGAGCAAGTTCTCAAGGAGGCGCATGATTCTGTCCTGTCTATCCACCCTGGCAGCACAAAGATGTACATGGACTTGAAAACACAATATTGGTGGCCGGGTTTGAAACGATATTGTGCCAAGTATGTCTCGGAGTGTGATGTCTGCCGCAGAGTGAAAGCTGTCCATCAGAAACCTTTCGGTCTTCTACAGCCATTGAAACCCCCGGAATGGAAATGGGAGAAAGTAGAGATGGACTTCATCACTGGTTTTCCGAGGTCGTAGAAGGGCAACAATGCAATCTTTGTTGTCATTGACAGGCTTTCTAAAGTGGCTCATTTCTTCCCTGTCAAGGAAACAATTTCTGGAATTCAGTTGGCTGAGCTCTATATCAACAGAATTGTCTCTCTGTATGGGGTTCCGCTTGAGATCAGTTCAGACCGTGGGAGCATCTTCACTTCCAAGTTCTGGGAAAGTTTCCTAAATGCTTTGGGAACAAAATTGAACTTCAGCACAGCTTACCACCCTCAGTCGCAAGGACAAGTTGAAAGGATCAATCAGATTCTGGAGGATATGCTTCGTGCTTGCGTCATCTCTTTTGGCATGAAGTGGGAGGAATGTCTTCCTTATGCTGAATTCTCTTACAACAACAGCTTCCAGAAAAGTCTGAAGATGGCACCATTTGAGGCTCTCTATGGCCGCAAATGCAGAACTCCGATTGGTTGGTCAGGTGCAGGAGAAAGAATTTGGTTTGGCCCCGACATTGTAACCCAAGTGGAGGAGAAGGTGCACATCATTCTTGAAAATCTGAAGATTGCTCAAAGTCGCCAGAAGAGCAATTATGACAGGAAGCACACGGACATGGTGTATGCCCCTGGTGATCTCGTGTACCTTCGTGTCACTCCCATGAAAGGCACTCACCGTTTTGGTATCAAAGGAAAGCTGGCTCCTAGATACATCGGTCCCTTCAAAATTCGTGGAAGAAGAGGAGAAGTTTCGTATGCTCTTGAGCTCCCGGAAAAACTCAAGGTCCATGATGTTTTCCACATCTCTCAACTCAAGAAGTTCTTCAAGGATCCCGGTAGGACCGTGGATCATGAGCTAATCAATCTCCAAGAAGACCTGTCTTATCAAGAACACCCCACCAAAATCCTTGAGACCGCAGAAAGAAGGACTCGCAACAAGTCCATCAAGTTCTGCAAGGTGCAGTGGTCGCACCATTCTGTTGATGAAGCCACGTGGGAGCGTGAAGATGAACTCCGTGCCAACTATCCTACCCTCTTTGTGTCTTCTTCTTCTTCCTAGAATCTCGGGGCGAGATTCCTGTTTAGTGGGGGAGAGTTGTAGCATCCCATTTGTCTAACAACTGTAATGCTACTTGGTCTAGTAATATAATAGCTACTTCCTACATATAATTGTTGCATCATCATCATATCATGATCATGTCATCATGCCACCTTGCATTTGAGCATCATACAAAACCCTGTTTGTGTTGGTTCTTCTCTCATATGCATTATAAATTGTATTTGCCTCTTGATATTGTATTTGGTTCTTGATATATTGTTAAATTCCCAAGTTGAGTTGGGGGCATATCTTTTATTTAACTCCACCACCTTTTCTTTCGCCACCTTGTAATTCCACCATCCAATTAATATGAGCTTTGCATTTTAATTGAGTTTACCTCTAGCTCATGTGGGTTGGGATGGATCCAAATTCTTTTCCACATGCTCTCATCTTGGCATCATTATGTTTTCACATTATTGATATATGAGAGCCACATGGCCACATTTGCATGCCCTGTGGGTGGGACCCTTTCTCCTAGCTTCCATATGGATTATTATGGAATTATGTTCATGTTGGAATATTTTTGGGACTATTAAACATCTAGTGGAATAAACACACTAGCAAGCCCCAATTTTAATCAAATATGCTCATCTCCATCTAGTCCACTTGGGCTTCCTTCTAAATTCTTTTGCTTGGGCCTTACTCCACATTTTGGAATGCATAAGCACAATGCCATGTAAATAATCTTGTTATCACAAAATAAGCATGGTATTAATTAATTATGCATGGCCCATGCAAGTACCACCTTTTGCTTGTCATTTGGTTTTTTTTTGATTTGTGAGAGGATCATCATCTTTCCATCTCTCCCTCCTTTTTGGCTTGTTCTTGTTTGTTTTGCTTAAACCTTATCGAAACAAGCCCTAAACCACCTCCCTCTCCCTCTACACCCTCCTCTCTACTCCAAAACCCTAAACCTAATCACCTAACCTTAACACCATCTTCCATACCACCCCTAATCTAAACTAAAAACCCTAACCCAGCCACCCCTTCTAGCCCTAGCTCTAACCCTAAGCTTACCTCTCTTCTCACCACCCTCCTCTCTCCATGCCGAGGAACCAGCCCTACCCGAGCCACCCCTCCAACCCTAGCTACACCGAGCCACCCAACCCTAAAACCTAACCCGACCCTAGCTAGCCCGAGCCTAGCTCCACCCTCTCTCTCCCTCTCTTTCTCCCCTGCCATCTGGGCCCCAGCCGAGCCTCCCCACCGTCCTTGCACCACCTCCCAGGCCCCATGCCGAGCACGTGAGGGAGAAGGTGATAAAGGTGACCGAAGCCACCTTCCCCCTCTACCACGCCATCCACTTTTCCCCTCCGTTCCTATCCACTCCCCACAACCCCCTGGCCTCTCCCAGATCTCCCCAGGGCCCTGCCCCTTCCCTCTCTCTTCCTCGCCAGAGCCTACCCCGACGCCGGCCACCGTTGGCTTCGACGTTCCCCTGCAGTACGAGGAGGCGGGCGTGGTGTTGTGGGCGTCGTGGAGTACAAGGAGACCCCCTGCAGCAGCCCCGTACACGGAGACGGGAAGAGGAAGCCCCAGCACCGCTGCCCCAGCGCGAGCCCGACGCAAACCCTATCTTCGCCGGCGTCTGCCTCGCCGCCGATCCGCTGCTCGCCGACCCGATCCAACACCGTCAACCAACTCTCGGTGAGCCCACGAACCCCTTAGACATGCCCCGGTTCCTCTTCGCTTCCTGGTTGCGATGATCGTTACGTCGAACACGCTGCGTGCGCCGGCGGCATTGTCGTCTGCTCGCCGCTGCGCCTCGCAGACACCTTACCTAGGCCGCGCGTCCCTCCCTGACACTAATCCCAGGCCAGCTCAGTGGCTCTGCCCCTCTGCGCACGCGCCCACGTCGCGGGTTCGACGCCCCGCCTCGCCACGCCGCGCACCGCGCGCCAGACGCAGAGAGAGGAAGATCCACAGTAGCCGCCGTCACTTTTCAGATAACCCCCTCCCCTTTTTGTCCAGCAACCCGCGGTCCAGCCCGGCCCACAGTCAGTGCCTGTGGCCTTTTTATAAAAAGGCTCCCGGCCTTTAGGTTCCTCAACCCGCAGTCCCCTTGAGCCCACCTGTCAGCGGCTGTGTTCTTTTTACAAACAACACCCCTAGTTTTCCAGGCCCCAACCCGCAATCCCTCGCTGCCACGTGGTCCCCCTGGCCCCTCGCTGTCACGTGGGTCCTCCGTCGCCTCTGGCCCCACTTGTCTGCGCCTGTGGCTAAGTCTGGGCCGAGTAAGAAAAGTAGTCTGTGTATCTTTTTAAATTCAAACCTTTTTAAAATTAATTAAAATTCAAATTTCAATTCTGTTTTTAAATAACTTTTAAAATATAAAACTAAATAATACAAATAATATATGTTTTTGAATCATAAAAATGTGAGGATTTCAAATATGCTATTCAAATTACATTTTGCACACTTTATTTTCCAAGTTGATTAAAATTACATAAAATGCCCCTTGACTTAATTAATTAATAACTTTTGTTTTATAACTCCGAATTTAACAAATGATATGTCTAAAATGATTAGCTCGACGAGACCTTTCTATTTATGCTATCCATGAATTAAATTGAAGCATGCATCATATAAATATAAAGTATACAGCAACTAATATGAGTATAAAATGTGGCCACAACTCAATAAAATGACTTATTCTTGTATTCCACACCTCACCCATGCCATGCTACTTTATTGCCATGCAAATTGTGCATCATTCATCATGGCATGATTGTTTGCTTGTCGCATTTTAACTCATATGCTTGTGCACTGTATTTATGTTGGCCTTTGTTTGTTTGGTTCTTCTTCGAATAGACGCTGAGCAGGGGATATATCAAGAAAACCAGGAGCACTACCCAGATCCTTCTCTCGCTTCAACTGAGCTGCCAGGCAAGCACTACCACATGCTTGCATACATACAGTACCTATTGCTTCTATCTTATTCTTGCATCATTGAGTCGCGATTGCATTAATCTGAATCCTAAGTATTGCATAGCCTTTACATTTAAACCCCACCAAGCTTGTTCCTCCATCCCGTGAGCCATTACTACAGGAGTTGTTTGAGCCATGCGAGTCGTAGAACAGCATGTGTAGGGTATGTGGGAGTCTGATGGATAACGAGGTACCTAAACAACTTAACCTGAGTAGTAATGGGATAACTAATGAAAGTGGCACCGGTGAGCAATATCTGCTATTTGGTTTTTCCGGCTAACTTGTGTCCCGTAGGACCCCGAGTACTTGATTCCTGTTCCTTGATTATTCGCGCTATCCACATCCGGGAGGCTTATGGGACCCCCCTGAGCCAGAGCTTGATTCATTATTATTTCTTGGGGCCACAAACTAGTTTGAGGTTTTATTTACTATCCTGTACTTATGCCATGCTTTACCGCTTTATTTAAGATTGTGCGAGGAGCACACTGTACTGTTTAGGTAAGCGGAGTGTTTTCGCGGTATCAACAAGCCCAGCCACACTTTCGGGTTCCCGGTCGTTTACAGCCATTGTCGCAAACCTTGAGTCCGTCTCGGAGTCAGCTAACTTTGTTGCGGGTCTACTCAATGGGGTGGCCCCCTGAAATATTTCTGAATCCTGTGATTGCTTTGTCGTGAAGGCCTCGTTGGGTTTTGATTTGGATTTTCCGAGGTTGATCGAGTGTGTGTTGCTATTTGTGCACCCCTGCAGGGTAAAACTTTCTGAAAGCCGTGTCCGCGGTTATGGACGACTTGGAGCACAGTTTCTCGATCATAGACAAGCATAACTAAAGTAACGCTTTTAATTTGACTAAGTAACTGACTAGTAAATAGTGCAACACTCATGGAATGGTTAATAAAATTGCCAACGGATGGGGGGTTGTTCGTCCGCTTCCTCGTTGGTAAGCGAGGAGGAGGATGGATCTGTGGATATTACTGTTATAACTGTTGTCATTAATTCACGGACATCCGTCTATCTTTGGTTAGGCGGACGGTTAGCAATTATCTGTAGAACTGTTAGGGTTTATCTTTCGCTGCAATTGCGTCACCCCAGGTTGTGTCCCCTTTAGAGGCATAAAGACTTGCTGAGTACCCCTAGGGTCTCACACGATAAATTATTTGATTCAGATGAACAGGTACACTCACAAGATGGATACTGGGTGGAGGAGGCGGATGATGTGGGCAACGATCGTTCGGTGTAGAGATTCCGGGAACGGGGATCCGTGAGATCTGTGGGCGGGATGTGCTTATTTATGGGGCATCTTATGCCGATTTGCTTCTTATCCGTACTCGGATCTTGTTTGCCACTTCCGCCTGATACTCTGATGTGTGATGTATGAGGAGATATCCTAAAATATTATATCTATCTAGGACATTTGAATCTTGTCGTATGGCGTTGCTATATTTCCTTTCTTTTTAGATGGAATGGCTCTGATGTACTGTTGTATGGTGGCTTGCATACATACTCATTTGTGTATGTAGTTGATCCCTTCGCCTGCCGATTACGCCGCCCGTTCTAGTCCCGATGTTTGGAAATGGTTGGGACGGCCGAAAGGTCTACCTGTGAGTGGCATTTGGGCCCCACCGTACTATTTCAACCATTTCCGTTCATCCAGGCTTGAATCTAGGAGCGTAATTCACCGAGGTAGTTACAAACCCCTACCACCAACTGTCCATTTGGCTAAGTTATTGCAACCTATATGATCCAGGCAGAGCCCATAATGCCAAGTGGCTGCACTTGAAGCTTCTCAACATTTGACATCTCAAATCTCTTTGTTCCTGGGTGGCCATCCACAAGTGAGATGCACAAGGTAAGCCATAGAAATGGGCCTTGTGTAACCACTCAACACAAACCATTCCTTCCATTCCACCCAGGTGATTCATTCACTTAGTTGTTTTATTAAAACAAAACACAAGTCCTTGACTTAGAAATATTCCATAGCATTAATATAATCCACCCTTGTTCTCTACTAGCTAAGCTAAGCATGATAGTAGTAGAAATCTTAACTTATAATAATTCTACTAAGGTTTTATCTACTAGGATTTCCCATGGCATAGTTATACTTAGCAAAAATTCCATGCAAGTCCTACCTTAGAAACATCACTAATGCATAGTGAAAATATCGGGACAAAAGTATGAAGCATCACTTGCCTTGTTGGTAGAGAATATAAGTTCACTCCTTGATCTTGCAATATTCACGCTCTTCAAATGTCACTACAATTCAATCAAGCAAGCAAGAATTCAATCTACCATTCAAGCAAACATCACATAAAATAATAGAAACAAAGCAATGCAGGCAAGCATGCCAAAGATTGTTTTATTTATAAAAGTGGTTTCTAATGGGTTATACACATTATAAAACACCTATTGGTCATTTGATAAAAGTGGAAAAATCATTTGCAAAAGATTTTACTTATAAATCATTTTTAAACCAAATCAATATTTTATGTGGTTGAAAATGCTTTTAGTCAAGCAATATTTTTTATAGGGTTCACCAATTACATTTTTAATTCATAAAACTCGGTGTTTAAGGTCAGAGAGTTTAAATCAAAACATTTCCCAAAGGTTTTCCTCCAAAATCATTTTTAAACCATAATCAACATTTTTATTTGGCTAGAAATGCTTTTATTCAAAGATTTATTATTTTGCTTCACAAAATATAATTTTGAATCCACAAGTTGGTTTCTATGGTCAGTAGGTTCAAACAATCCATTTGCCCAAAGGTTTTATCACCAAAATAATTTTAGAACAAATTTTATATCAAAAATATGCCTACACATGTTTCTGCAAAAACAAACAATTTAACAGAATCAATTTACTAAACAAAGAGCATGTTTGGAAAGTACTTGTCTTGCTGATTCCATTGATATAAAATTTGCAAAATTTGGACGTGTGGTTTGAAAGTTATGAATTTTACAAAATTGAACATCTAATAGATCAATTTTTGTTTTTATAACAAACTTTGGGCCATGTGGTTGCTTCCTATTGGACAAAAACGGTTCACGTGGATCAACAGATACAGACCGCAGGATCTAACTTGATCGCACGACACATATGCTCTCGTACCCTTTCGTTTATGCTCTATCGCGTCCGTCCGATCTACATCACACGGTTCTGATCTACTCGACCACAAAGTGGCGGCGCTGCGACGGCGACAGGCGGCGGCGTGGTCAGATGATGCAGTCGCCGGCGATTTAGGAAGCAAGAAAGACAGTGGAGTAGCTCACCGGAATCGTCGTGGAGAGGGAATTCTTGACGAGTGCTCGGTTGGTGAAGGGGCGAACGGAGACGTTGTTGATTGCTCGCCGGAGTTCGTGGAACCGTCGGGTGCGGTCAGTCGTCGACGAAAGCGACTCTAGGGTGCACGAGCGAGCAAGCAAACGGCATGGTTAGATGCACATATGAGTGGAGAGTATCGAAGCATCAAAGAGAAGAGGAGGCACGGTCAGGGACTACCTGTAGGGCTTGTCGGAGTAGAGGCAGACGGCAGATGCGAGAGGTTGTCGTTGTTGCCAATGCTGTGGAGCGCACGGGGGCGAGTCGAGGCCACTGGAAGATGCGCAGGAGTCTGGGGATCGTGCTCGTGTAGTCGAGGAGGCGAGGCGCGGTGGAGGATGGCCGGAATCGACGTCGGAGTTCATCGGAGATCGCGGCAGTGCAAGCAGAAATGGGGACGACCTGGGGATAGAGAGGGCCAGGTAAGAGAGGGGAAAGAGAGAGGAGGCGCAGACGATTTAGTACGCATGATCGCGGGGCCGTTTCGTGGCGTAGTTAACGCGGATTTTCGTCGGCATTCAAACGGCTTCAACGGCCAGCGAGGCGTGGTCAGCGGGCGGGTGAGGGAGACGCTGAGGTGGCGATGGGGTCCGTTTGTCAGCGAAAGGAAGAGAGAGGAGGTGGGGGCCAGTGATCAGTGACTGCGCGGGTTCTTTCTGCGGTAAGAAAAACGCTTCGGGGAGAGAGGGAGAGGTGGGCTGCTGGGCCAGTGTGCTGGGCCTTGGCAGTGGGCTGCTTGGTTTCATTTTTTTATACAAAATGTTTTTCCTTTTCTATTTTGAATTTCCTGATTTGATTTTCATTCAAACAATTCAAACTCCAAATCAATTCAGACCACCACCAAACTTTGGGTATATTTTAATTCTGTATAACAATACATTCCAAAGTCCAAAATAGAACAATTATTTTTAGGGTTTATTATTTATTAGAAATAAATAAATAGGCTTTAGTCTTTATTTCAAATAGGGTTCAAATATGTTTAAAACTCTATTTGACTTTCTAAATTTCCACAAAAAAACTTTTCAGTAGGTTTTATTTGAAAATATAAAACACTTGGAATTTTTATTTAAAATACTTTAACAAGTTTCAGTGTTTATTTAAAATGGAAAAAGCCTTTACTTAAATAAAATTAGATATTAATAAATCCTTATTATTTTATTTAAATAATCCTTTACTCTTTTTATCAAACAAAATATTTTATTTTAAAAGCTTGGCCAAGATTAATTTTGACTCTTTAAAATAGTCCTTATTTATATTTCTACCTTTTCTTTTGAAAACCATTTCTTTTATTAAAAGATCAAAAATAGTGATTCCAACTATTATAACTTTATTTTTTAATTGTTTATCTTTTTAAATCCCTTTAGGATTCTATTGGATCAAAATAGGTTTTGATGTTTCCATTTGGAATCAAAAAGTTTCTTATCACCCTAAATTTCAACAATTATTTATTTTGTTTACTTATTTTTCACATTACAAGATTTGGAAAATCTTGGGATGTGACACCAAAGAAGCACATTACTATGTTGATGTCAAACCTTTCTATGTATTCTGTAAAATTCTAGAGCTGTGTTCGTGGGAATTGTCGAGCGAAACAAGCGTGTAGCGGTGTCTTAAGACAATATGAGTGATTTCACGTTGTCATACTTATCCGTTAATTGACTATGTAATCACGCTCGCGTAGCGACTTGAGATTTGGTAATGCCTGAAGACACTTGTTGAAGCCGAAATTGTGAATGTGCAACTACTATCTATACAGTCGCAGAACCAGAGCCGATGGGGATTGCTCCTCCAGTTCGATGGATGGTAGTGACACATACATAATTTACATAAGCTCTTACTGGTAGCGCTAGTCAGATCCCTATTTTTAGAATTACACTTATTAAAAGGTTCTGAGCTGCTACAATCCCACGAAGTAGCAATTTATTTCAGCTGCTGGAAAATGCCATGGCAACATAAATAGCAAAGTCAACATAATCCTCCTACTCCATACCCATGGACAACCCTTGGCTCCTAATCTGGGATAGGTCTGGATAGTAGATGCTACCAGCCTGCACCATGGGTACCCTGGCGCTGTCGATGCGGATGCATCGATTGTCAGCAACAAAGATAGCATAGCTGTCGATGCCTCTGACCGGCTGAAGGACATGGTTCTGTGTATCAACCCGGTAAACAACGGGCCTTCCGCCGTAGACTGGTCCACTCACAACAAACAACAACTCCCCGTCGGACTCGACTAGGTAAAATGATTCTCCGGGTACCGGCAGCCCGGAACAGGGCGTGCGACGATGGCATGCATCTCCAGGGTCCGTGCGGAGCGCTGCATCTAGACATCTCCATGAGCAGCACCAGGCATAGTCGAGATGACAGGCCCGTATCTGTCTGCGACAAAAACATCACCGTCGTAAGAAGTCATGCTCCAGAGTTCCGCGAGGTCATTCAGCGTGTACCACCCTTCACCAAAGATCGGGCGACTGCCTTCCTTTGTGCCCTCATCTGCCCACCGAATGATGGTGTTCTGAAGGTTTGATGTAAACACCATCAACGACGGGAACATTGTCACAACAACAGAAGCTACCTACTCGGTCGGTATCTCCACCCTCAGGCGCTTGATAGCTCCCGAGAAGGGTTTGTACAACCGTGTCTTGTATGGCTAAACCCTCTGTCCAAGCACAAGGAGGCCATCGGTTGTGCTACCAACGTAAAAGTACCTTCCAGAGACACAGAGAGGGAGAGAGATAGGAGAAGTAGAGATTCGTCAAGTTAAACAGGCAGACATTCAATCAAGGTAAACAATTAGATGGAGAAACAAAACTTGAAAAACATATCGTATAGGAGGTGAACGCAAAAAAAGGATCGCACATATACATATGAATATCAAGAAAGCACCTGCAAATAACCCGACTAATCTTCTTCTCAAGGTAGCATTTGGTTCTCACGTTCAGCAACGTGATGGCGGCATCGTCTACCCCATACTCCTCCGACAACTGGTTCTCTAGAACAATCCAGTTGGCCGGTATAAAGCACTCCTCCGTGAAGCCGCGCCAAGCACTGCAGACTACCCGAAAGGCGGCGTAGTAGTTGAAGTCGTCCGTCGACAGGAAGATGTCACCTATCTTCTGTATGACTCCCTCGGGGAGATCATCCCACGGCGAATCCTGCTGCTTGTTGCCGGCCATGGATGATGGTGTTCATGTGGTCTCGGTCCAGTCGAATGGTAGAGGAAGCGGTTCCAGAGATAGAAATTTATTAAAGAAGGCCTGGGAATTCCAAGGGAAGCCTGTGGAAACAAGATGACCGGATGCACACACCAACTGCAAGCCCAACCGCGAACGATCCCGCATGTACTCTCTCTCATTGGTTCGGTTCCTGCCAAGTAAATGCGGGTGGTTTCTACACGGGCAAGTTAATGCAGGGGGTTGCAGTTTCAAGTTTACTAGTATCCAGGAAAGTAAGGTGCCATGATCATATAAAATGAATAGCTCATACAAACATCTAGCAACAATGTTGCCATAAGTTATTGTTATGGATGTGTACATATTTGAACGCATCACTATAATGTGCCACCTATTGATGATTGATGACATGGATCTAGCTTTTCTTCGCGTATTTGCATTCAATCACTCATGGATTTGTTAACATATTTTTTGGCAATGGCTGAGGAACTCCACTCTCTTGGTAACATGCTTCGTCAACGAGCCATTGTTGATGCAATGCAAAGTACATACTATGGTCTTCATTGTTATCCCATTTAGGTTCTCTATTTTTCTTCATCATGGAGCAACTAATTTCAAATGAATATCTAGTAAACAACAGATCGGTACATGTTTTCCACCACAATCACAAGAAGAAAACTGGATGGAATTTCACCTTGTTGGCATTGTGCCGAACAGAGTGGATGTGGCCTTGGGGTTCGGAGAGTAAGGCGCCTTGGCTGGTACGGGTGCGACCATGGAGACGGCGAGCTCGGATTTTGGAGGAGGACAACATGACCAAAATATCGTCCCATTGTTGTGCTATGGGTCCAGCTCCGGTTTGGGAGGAGGAGGGCGAGACCGATCAGGTTTAGCCGGGTGCCAGATCTCGCCGCTGAAGGAATTCCCTCCCAGCTCCGCGCCATGGCGGTGACCATAGATTCACCTTTGGGGAAAAAGAAGGCCGGGTCAAAAAGACCGTTTGAACATGAGGGCTCCAGCGCTGCAAGTCTACATGGCAGCCATGATGGCAGTGACTTAACGGTCAAAAGTGACAGGCGGGGCCCAATTTGACGGGCGTTTGCGAGTTTTCCCGTGTTCAAACGGTTTGTTAAATTCGTGCCAAAAAAACCCTTTGAAAATTTGTCATGCCAACTCATGGTATCGCGATCTAATATGGATGAAGTCGGACCCCGCGTTGCCTTGGCGCTTCAACTTTCGGGCCGCAAGTTAAAATTGTCAACGGGCTGGAAAGACAAAAGATGTTGTGCAAGTTCTCATTGCGAGCACATATGACTATATATGGAACACATGCCTATGATTACTTAGTACTTGGATGCTTTATATTACTTATCTGCAAATGCCCTTGATCTTGATATTTGATACGTCCAAAACGTATCTACTTTCCCGAACACTTTTTCTATGGTTTATCCTCTAAACTTGTGTGATTTGGATACAACTAACACATATTGATGCTGTTTTTAGCAGAATTGCTTTGGTGTCTAGTTTTTGTGTATAAAATCAACTTTTAGTAAAAATCCCGGAAAATATGCCAAAAATCCTATTTTACGAGAGAGACTCACGAAGCCAGAAGACTAGGAAGAGGTGGGCCACGAGGGGCCCACACCCCCTGCCCGCGCTTGGAGGGGTGCGGCCACCTCGGGCACCCCCTCGTCCTCTCTCTTCACCTAATTAAGGCATCTTGACCTAAACACCAAGGGGGGTTTGAAGTTTTTCCAGAAAGAGTTCCGCTACACCGCTGCCACCAGAAACTACGATTCGGAAACAGAAACTCCGTTCGGGCACCCTTTTGGGATAGAGATTTGGAGGTGATCATCACCGACGCTTCTCCATCAACCATCCGTGTTTCCCCATCCATGAGTGAGTAATCCCCCGTTGTAGGCTATGGGGATGGTAGGGATTGGATGAGTTCTATCATGTAATCAAATAAGATTGTTAGGGCATGGTGCCTAGTATCTTTATTAGTGCTATTTGACTTTGTTGCAACTTGTTATACTTAATGCTTGTCACTAGGGCCCGAGTGCCATGATCTCAGATCTGAACATGTTATTGATTGATGATGATAGTATTTTTTGTGATCTTATCTGCAAGTTGTGTACACACATCATTGTCCGGAACCACAAGCCCCGAAGTGATAGAAATTAGGACAACCAGAGGGGATGGCTGTGATATGAGGATCACATGTGTTCATGGAGTGTTAATGCTTTGCTACGGTGCTCTATTAAAAGGAGTACCTTAATTTCCAGTAGATTCCCTTGAGGCCCCGCTGCAACGGGCTGCTGGACAAAAGATGTTGTGCAAGTTATCATTGCGAGGACGTATGACTATTGATGGAACACATGCCTATGATTTCTTAGTACTTGGATGCTTTATCTTATTTATCTGCAAATGCCCTAGATCTTGATGTTATATGAATAGTCTCGTCCATGCAACGCCCGTCCATCCATCCCTATGCCTACCGCACTCGAATCCTACTGTTTGCTAATGTTGTTACTACTGCCTTTGTTTTACTGCTGATGTTACTTTGCTATTGATACTACAAAACTTTTGCTACTGATAAACTACTGTGAGCAATATTATTTCCAGGTGTAGCTCAATTGAAAACTCAGTTGTTAAGGCTTATAAGTATTCTTTGGCCCCCCTTGTGTTGAATCAATAAATTGGGTTATACTACCCTCAAAGACTGTTGCGATCCCCTATACTTGTGGGTCATCAATACTATTTTCTAGCGCCATTGCCTGGGAGCATAGCTTTATTTGTAAGTTCACTTGGATCTAATAGTGTTCGCTGCTATTCCTTTTCATCATGGGGAACTTTCGTGATGGAAAGTTTCCTATTTTACCATCCACTACAAGAAGAGGTACAGTCCTAAACAGCTCCATTTCTCTTGATTCACCGTCTGTTATAAGTAAGCTTGTTACACCACCACATACACATGATACACACACTACTAGTAATGCTAAATCTTAAATTTCTTCTGATGCTCATGATGTTACTTCTACTGTGCTTGATGCGAGTGGTTCATTAGTTCCTTTCCTAGATGCTACTATTGCTAGAACTATATTGGGAAACACTGAAACTCCTAGTGAAGACACTATTACTCCTGTTAGCTCACCTGAGTCTAGAGAGAGTTATGATATTAATGATGGTTACATTGAAAGGACTGATGAATTTATTGAAGAATATCAAAACACACGCGGTTCTAGTGCTATTAGGAGTCTCCTTGAGAGACATACTATTATACCTAAACTATCTCCTGATGCTATGTTTGCTACTTCTCCCATAGATATTAAAGATAAAGATTATGATTTCTCTCTTGATTTATCCTATATAAACATTGTCAAGAAAGAACCTTTTTGTGGGACTGATAATGAAAAGGTTGTGGCACATATGAATGAGCTTTCCACTATGAGTGCCTTATTCTCTGATGATATTAAGATGCGCAAGTACTTTATTACTAAAATCTTCCCTTTTTCAATAAAAGGAGAAGCTAAAGCTTGGTTTAAAAGTTAACCTCCTGGATCCATTGATAGCTCTGATTGCTTGGTTGCTACTTTCTTTTAGAAATATTTCCCTCCTAGTGCTAGACATACTGCTTTGCAGAAAATTTTCGATTTTAATCAGGGAGAAGAAGAGAAATTGTCCGAGTCATGGAAAAGGTTATTTGCTTTGATTCATGCACATCCTGGATGTCCATTACCTAAAAATGAGCTTTTTGATATATATTATAATGGACTAATTGATGAATCTAGGACATACCTAGATAGTTTTGTTGATTGTGTTTTCAGGAAAAGAACTCCTGCAGAAGCTGAAGAATTAATGGCTAAAATAAGCAAGAATTATGATGATTGGACTTCAACTGAGCCAACTACACCTAAACCAATTGTGCCTGAACCAACTCCAACACCAACACCAAAGAAGAGGGGAGTGATTGAATTAAATGATGATGTGATGAAAGAAGCTAATAAATGTCTTAAGGAGAAGGGTATTAGATCTGAAGATGTGAAGAATTTACCACCTATAGAAGAATTATGTAAGCCAATTCCTCACTCATCCACTATTAGGTACAGTCACTCCAACACTTTGATGAAGGTGATATTCCCTATGGTAAACCTCCTGATCAATGTTTAGAGGAACTTGACATTTTTATTTTTAAACATGGTAATTTTAATAAACAAGTTCATAATCACTTATTGGAAAACTCTAGATCTATCAATGAGTTGAAAGATATTGTGGAAAGAACCGCTAATGATGTTAAAATGCTTGTTAAACACTTCCAAATGGTTCAAATTCAAATTGATCAACTTGCTAAGGTACAAAAAGATATGCTAGTTAATGCTTCTGGATAGAAACATGTTTATGGAATTAGAACTAGGAGTGGTACTGCCACTCAAGATCCTTTATATCCTGAAGGACATCCTA
Organism: Avena sativa; assembly: GCA_916181665.1. Classification (NCBI taxonomy): domain Eukaryota; kingdom Viridiplantae; phylum Streptophyta; class Magnoliopsida; order Poales; family Poaceae; genus Avena; species Avena sativa. The sequence continues at coordinate 64,826,225 of OV702279.1, forward strand.
AAAGAATTGAGCAGGATTCTCAACAAGTTGAAAATAGTGGTAGTCCTCATAAGAGAAGTAAAAAGAAAAATAAAATAGTTGAGGAACCCTCTGAACCTGCTGTAGATCCTAATAGTATATATGTCTCTGATACTGAAACTTAGAGTGGTAATGATAACAATGATTCTTCTAATAAGGAAGAAATTGAAGAAGAACCTGAGAATCCCACTAAGAACCCTAGGTACACTAAAGAAGATTTTATTGCTAATAAACATGGTAGTGAAAGAGAACCTTGGGTGCAGAAACCAATGCCTTTTCCTAATAAGAAACACAAGTCAAAGGTGGAAGAACACTATAACAAGTTTTGTGAGTGGATAAAACCTTTATTTTTGCAAATTCCTTTGACTGATGCTATTAAGTTGCCTCCTTATTCAAAGTATATGAAGGATACTGTCTCTAATAAAAGGAAGATTCCTAATGAGGAAATTTCTACTTTGCTTGCTAATTATTCCTTCAATGGTAAGGTTCCAAAGAAACTTGGTGATCCAGGTATTCCAACTATTCCTTGCTCTATTAAAATTAATTATGTTAGAACTGCTCTGTGTGATTTGGAGATAGAGTTAGTGTTATGCCTTTTTCTCTCTACAAGAGACTTCAGCTAGAAAAATTGATACCAACCGATATATCTTTGCAAATGGCTGATAATTCTACTACTATCCCTTGTTGTATATGTGAGGATGTTCCTATTCAAGTGGATCATAATTGCTTGGGTTTAACTGATTTTATTGTGCTTGAGATGCCTAAAGATGATAATATGTCTATTATTCTTGGGAGACCTTATCTTAATACTGCAGGTGTTGTCATCAATTGTAATCAAGGAAAAGTAACTTTTAATATCAATGACAAATAGCATACTATCTATTTCCCCAAGTAGATTTATAAGAGCTATGGCCTGAATTCCATTGAAAATTTGAGGGCATCAAAGTTGGAGAAATATATTTTCCCATTCCACAAGAAAGTTTTGAAATTATTATGATTGGGACCATTGCTATCAAGATTGAGGTAACATAATCATTCAGTAAAATGCAAAGTTTTGTTTCATATAATATTTTTTTGGTAACAAGACTTGATCAACCTTGTTAACAAAGGGATTTTAATGAACAAAACAATGCTTTCACAATGGTTATACTTGCTCACTTTTATTTTTCTCTACTCCAATCTTTGCTCTTCGTCTTGTTAGTCTTAATTTTGATAATTGCTTGGTTTTTAGAGTGTCTTAGAACTTCTGTAGGTTTGGTTTTGTTTTTCTTTTGTGTCTTTCAGAAAAAATCTTTTTCTGCGAGAAAATCAATTTTCATAACCTGAAAATTGGCCAAAAATAAAGTTTCCTGAAAAAATTCAGAAAATTCATATTAATTGTTTCCTCGAAAAAAGGGGCAGAGGGGCACGTGGATTGGCCTAGGGGGACCCACCAGGCCAGCACACCCACTGGTGGTGCGGCCAGCGCAGGGCGCGTATGGCTTGGGTGGAGCCCACCTATGGCCCTCCATGTTGTCTCCTTCTAGCCACTTCTTTCTCTCTCTCTAAAAACACCAAAAAAAATTCTCAAGCTCGAGTTCCTATTGTTCTTGCTCCCTATTTTCAATCTCCTTGCTCATCCCATCTTTGTTGCTGATTTTTGGAGGGATTGCTCTCCGGTATGTGCATCCTCCGCTTGTCCAATTATATTTTTGATTGGTGGATTGTATCTTGAGTATTTTGCTAGTATAGGTGACTGGTTGTGTGAGCTTGCATGCTTGTTCTATGCTTATAGATTTAATTTTGATGCATGTTTAGCCCTCTAGCAAGTTCCTATAGTAGTTCCTCATCATTTATCAACTTGGAAATCACATGGTTTGATGTTTGTCGAAAAATTTCAAAAAATGGTCATGGACAACCACACCTTTGGAGAAGTGTTTGAAAGTGATGCACCAAGGAGAACAAGGCCTTCGAGATCATCCTCTCGATCTAGGCCATTTGTAACATCCCAAAAATCATTATTTGAAAAGTTAGCATATCATTCATGCATTCATAACATCTGGTCATTTCAAACAAGATTTCAAATAAGAAACCATTTGTATGCCTAGTATTTTATGCAACTAAGGCAATGGTTTTATTTTTATTTTCCAAGTAGGAGAATGCTTTGGATTGATCAGAAATGTTTTAGAGTTGAATGCAAATCTTGCACAAAGATTTTCAAAACAAAATTCATTATAAAACCATTTGTATGCCTATTATATATATATTTGAATAAGGCATGTTTTTTTTAATGTGTAAAGTGCTTTGGAGTAAACAGTAGGGTTTTTGTAACATCCCAAAAATCATGATTTCAAAGTCTGCATATCATCCATGCATTCATAATCATTTTAGGATCATTTTCAATGTCATTTCAAAATATAAGCATTTGAATGTCTATTATTTTATGTAAGCAAAGCATTGGCCCAATGCTACTCTCTAGTATGAGATTATTTATTTTAAACCAAAGATATTTGATCCTAAGTTTGTTTCATAATTTCAAAAGATTGGACAAAGTTTTCAAAACAAAGAATGAATTTAAAACCATTTTTATACCTTTATTAAACAATGGTAAAGGCACTGTTTTCTTTTAAAATTTCAAAGGACCAAAGTAAGTTTGAGTGAACAACAGTGCTAAAGCTCAATTAAGAGCTAGATCCATCCTACAAAAATTCAGAACAAAATTGAATTCATTTTATTTTTAAAATCATTTGAAAATGTTTTCAGAAAATCAAATTAGAAATAGAAAAATATAAAAGAAAATGGAAAAGGCCAGCGCTGCCATTTTGGCCCAGTACAAGAACTAGCTCACTAAGCCCACCCGGGCCAGTCCCCTCTCCTCTCTGTTTCTCATCCTGCCGGCGCACACCCACCCGCTGACGCCTTGGACCCACCTAGCCTCGTCATCATCGTCCTCAATCACCGCGCGATGACCCGCTTTTCCATTACCACCGTGCAATGACGCCGCGTTTAAACCTTGCTTAAATCCCATTGAATCAACGCATAATTCTCTCCCCCGCTCTAGCTACAAACCCCCCTCCCCACCCCGCACCTTTCCCCTCACTTCCCTCGCTCACTCCGCCACTAGGCTGGCCGCATTCGAGCTCAAACCACCACGGTACAGATGACCTCCGGCGACTGATTCCGGTGAGTTACGAGCGCCCCTTTGCCTCTGCTTCAAACGAGCGTGACCAGCATGTTCTTGCACGTCTCCTGATGACATTTGTTTGTCTTCTCTGACCCAGGCCGCCGTCCCCGTTCACACCCGCAAACGTCAGAGCCGCCGCCCGACTCCGACGAGCGATTAAGGTAAAACACGACTGCCCCTTATATTCTCCTTGACACTATAGTGTTAGCCGTGACCTTGCGCACCTCCTGATACACCTGGTTCGTGCTAGGGTGATCCAGAACGTCGCCAACGTCTTCGTCACCGTGCACCCGACGCTGTCCTCAACTCCGACGAGCTCCCACGGCCACAGCAGCTCGCCCATGTCCACGCCAGTAGCCTCTTGAGCTTCCTCATAACCTTGCGACGCAGGTAAGCACCGCCACTACCCCTACCCCCTCTGGAATCGTCGAAACGCCGTCTCCCGTAGCGTCGCCGCCAGCATCCATTTGCGGCGCCCATCCTTGGTCGCATGCTTGGCAGCCGTTGGATCTAGATCTAGCGCATAGGATTAGATCACTTATTGAAGGGGTACAAATAGATCTTCCTGTGCGATTTCACTTAGATCGTGCGACCCACGTTGATCGATCTGGCCGAACCGGTACGAGCCAATCAGAACACGCCGCGTGTCTGTGTTTTAAATTTAAAATCTGGAATTATATCTATTAGTTGTTCAAACATGCAAAATTCATAACTTTTGATCCACACGTTCAAAATTTGCAAATTTTATATCATTGTAAACAGGAGAAAGAATTCTATCCAACCATGCAAATTTTTTAATGATTTGCTTCTGTAAAATTGGTTATTTTTGCAGAGACATTTATAGGCTTATTTTGAGTATGGCAATTATTTGAAAAATTATTTAAAGAATAAATAAAGTTTATTTAGTGTGTATTTGTCTTGTTTGTGATTCAGTACTGTATACTTGTCTTGTTTGACTTAGAAAAAAATCATCACATGGCATTTGCATGCATTCATATATTTTTGTTTGTCTATTTTGATATGTGAATTGGTGCTATTATTTTATGTGTAGATTTTGGTGCTAATAGTGATTGTGGTTGTGAAGATTGTTGCTACTCCCCCAACTACCAAGGCAAGTGGTGCTTCATATTTTTGTCCAAATATTTTGACTATGCAATAGAGATATTTTGTATAGGGCTTGCATGAATATTTTGCTAAGTATCTATATGCTATGCTTGGGAAATCCTAGTAGTTGTAGAATTGTTGGAATTTTCTCTAAGTTAGGATACTTGTTATTGCCATGCTTAGACTAGCTAATAGGAACCAAGGGTGGAATATATTCATGCTATGGAAAATATTGTTAAGTCTTTGACTTATGTTTTTTCTTAATAAAACAACTAAGTGAATGAAACACCTGGGTGGAATGGAAAGAATGGTTTGTGTTGAGTGGTTACACAAGGCCCATTTATATGGTTTGCCTTGTGTATCTCACTTGTGGAAAGCCACCCAGGAACAAAGGGATTTGAGATGCCAAATGTTAAGAAGCTTCTAGTGCAGCCACATGGCATTATGGGCTCAGCCTAGATCATATAGGTTGCAACAACTTAGCCATTTGGACAGTTGGTGGTAGTGGGATGTTAGGTTGGAACGCGCCCATTTGGTCTAAGGGAAGGCTTCTGAAAGGTCCTGTCTTGGTGAAAATCAAGTCTTGTGGGGAAAGTGCACAACCTCTGCAGATGGAAGAACCTAAGTACTTAGCCATGTCCATGGTATTGGACAATTTGAGCATAAAGACATGGAAGTTATCAAGAATCGCCTCATCCCAATTTTCTAAGTTAAAAACTTGTGGTTGAACAGGGGTGAAGGTTCACCAATTTCTATTGGTGGTTCCTTGGGAAAGTTTTGTCAAAGAAAAACTTAGTGTTTTCAACTAATAGGTAAAACCTATTTTGAGCAAAGAAAGCCTAATCTACACTTATCCAAATTCATGTAGTAACTAGATGTTAATATTCTACTAAGGTATCAATTGCCAATACTATTCCAATGTATTGACCCACTGTGCCTGTAACTTGTGATGTTGGAGGTTACTCTGATGATGAAGACTACTATTATATATAATTAAGATAAACTCTTGTACTAGCCTATGGCTATGGAGTTGTAAAAGACTATGTTATCTCTGGTATGACGATGTAATAATGACCTTTGTTTCTGTGTACTTCATCTTAAACTGTGGATGCTAGCAATTGATCCAAGGACTAGCATTACAATCACAGGGATCTTTACCTTTATAAAGGTGGGATCTTACAGTTTTATACAGAAATAAGTACAAGGATTTCACTACAAAAATCCATAGGTGATTTGAAATCAAACCCATTTGATTTTTAGTTTGAATTTGATTCCTAAAAATCGAAACAGAAAAATAAAAGCAAAAAGAAAAAAAATGAAACCAACAGCTGCCTATTGGGCCCAACACCAGATCCAGCCTATCTAGCCCACCCAGGTCGTTTCTCTCTCTGTCTCTCTCACATGCGCAGCTCTACCCATAGTCACTGACGTGCGGACCTCACTGCCACCTCATCCCTTCTTCCCCAAATCATGCCCACGGACCGCGTCGCCGCTGCCGTTGTTGCCGATAATGGTGCGTTGTAATTATCCATAAATTCGAAGGCATTTCCTATCGAGCTGCTGCCTACTTAAGCCCCTACACCCCACGGTCATAACCCCCATAAGGTGAATATCGCCCTCGAGATTTGGATTGGCTAACAAATAGGTGAGGGTGATCTTTCTGAAGGTCATCTTCTCTTTCCGAAGTTGCTTCCTCTTTGGAATGATGATTCCACTGAACTTTGCAAAACTTGATAGTCTTCGTACGAGTAAATCTTCTTGCAGTTTCCATAATTTTGATAGGTTTCTCTTCATAAGTGAGATCACTCTCCAACTGAACCTCTTCCAAAGGTATAGTATCCTTCAAAGAAGTTTCTCCCATCTCCGGATGACATTTCTTCAACTGGCTTACGTGAAACACGTTGTGAACGGCAGACAGTGATTCACGCAACTCAATTTCATAATCCACTTCTCCTATACGACTCAGAATCTTGAATGGTCCAACATACCTTGGTGCTAATTTTCCTTTGACCCCAAATCTCTTCACTCCACGGAGTGGTGAGACTCTAAGATAAGCTCTATCACCTACCTCATAGATGACTTCTCTATGCTTTGGATCTGCGTAGCTCTTCTGTCGGGACTGTGCTATCTTCAATTTGTCCTTTACCAACTTGACTTTCTCTTCAGCTTCCTTGATTAGTTCTGGCCCGAACAAATTTCTTTCTCCAACACCATTCCATAGAAATGATGTAGTACACTTCCTTCCATAGAGAAATTCAAACAGTGCCATCTCAAAGCTGGCTTGATAGCTGTTATTGTAAGAGAATTCTGTGTAAGGAAGACTTTCATCCCAACTAGCACCATAGTCTAGGGCTCATGCCCTCAACATATCCTCCAGAATCTGGTTGGTCCTTTCTGTCTGTCCATCTGTTTGAGGATGAAAAGTTGTGCTGAACTCTAATCTTGTTCCCAATGATTCATGTAGTTTTCTCAAAAAATGCGAAGTTAATTGGGTTCCTCTATCCGACACAATAATTTTGGGTACTCCATGTAGACACATGATCCTATTCATATAAATCTTGGCCAACTTAGCACTTGTATAGGTTGTCTTCACGGGTATGAAATGAGCCACTTTAGTTAGGCAATCTACCACGACCCAAATAGAGTCATATCCTGATCTAGTCCTTAGTAGTCCAGTGATGAAATCCATGCCAATCTTGTCCCACTTGCAATCAGGGATAGGTAGTGGTTGTAACAATCCTGCTGGTTTCTAATGTTCCGCTTTCACTCTATTACACCCATCAGACAAACCAATATGTTCTGTGATGTCCTTCTTGAGATTATTCCACCAAAATCTTTCCTTCACATCCATGTACATTTTCGTATTACTCGGATGAATGGAATATGGTGAGTTGTGTGCTTCTTGTAAAATCAGTTTCCGAAGCTCTGGATCTTGCAGAATGCAGATACGTTTTCCATACCGTAAAGTACCCTATTCGTCTTCATGGAATCCTTTAGCTTTCCCTTTGCTATTTTTTCCCTTAATCTCTTCAATTTCCTTGTCCATCTTTTGGGCTTCCCTGATTTTGTCCAACAAGGTGGGTCGAACATCCAATGACATGAGATGTCCCTCAGGTACTATCTCCAATCTGAGTTCCTTGAATTGGGCACACAGATCATCTGGCAACTCTCCCTTAGTGAGGCCATTTACATAAACTTTACAGCTTAAAGCGTCCACTACACCATTTGCTTTACTTGGGTGGTATTGCAAACTCAAGTCATAGTCCTTGATGAGTTCCATCTTCTTTGTCTCATGTTGATTTCTTTTTGAGTGAAGATATATTTCAGACCCTTGTGATATGTGAACACGTCACAACGTTTTCCCAAAACATAATGTCTCCATGTTTTGAGTGCATGAACAAAAGAGGCTAACTCTAAATCATGAGTAGGATAGTTCACCTCATGAGTTTTGAGTTGTCTAGAGGCATAAGCTACAACTTTCCCTTCTTGCATCAAAACTCCACCCAATCCTTGGTGAGATGCATCACAATATACTTGGAAGTCCTTTTCCCAATCTAGCAGACATAAGACTGGTGCTGTCACTAGTCTCTTATTCAATTCTTGGAAATTGAGTTCACATCCTTCAGTCCAATCAAATTTCTTGTCTTTCTTAAGTAATCCCGTCATTGTCTTAGCTACCTTTGAGAAATTCTCAATGAATGTTCTATAGTATCCTGCCAGGATAAGGACACTATGTACTTCTTTCACTGACTTGGGAGATTACCACTTAGTTACAGCTGACACTTTTGCGGGATTAACAGCTACACCATCTCCTGACACAATATGTCCGAGAAATCCCACTTCATTCAACGAAAATTCACACTTGCTGAATTTGGCATACAACTTGTGCTCCTTGAGCTTCTGAAGTATCAAACGCAAATGTTCTTCATGCTCGTCTTTGCTCTCGGAGTAGATCAAAACGTCATCGATGAATACGACAACAAACTTGTCAAGAAATTCCATGAACACTTTGTTCATCATATTCATGAAGTAGGCTGGTGCATTTGTCAAACCAAATGGCATCACGGTGTACTCATACAAACCATACCTAGTGGTGAAAGTAGTCTTAGGTATGTCTTGTTCCCTGATCTTTAGCTAAAAATATCCTGATCGGAGATCAATCTTTGAGAACACACGGGCTCCTTCTAAATGGTCAAACAGATCATTGATTCTAGGCAAAGGATACTTGTTCTTGATAGTTACTTCGTTGAGTGGACGGTAATCTATGCATAACCTTTGACTTCTATCTTTCTTTTCAACAAACAATACTGGTGCACCCTAAGACGAAGGACTTGGCTGAATAAATCCTTTCTGTAACTGTTCTCCAAGCTTTTTCTTGAGTTCCTTTAACTCATCAAATGACATCTTGTAAGGTCTCTTTTCTATTGGTCCAGATCCTGGCAGTAATTCAATCAGGAACTCAACATCTCTATCTGGTGGCATTCTAGGCAATTCCTCTGGAAACACATCCGGATAGTCTCTCACAATTAGCACACTGTCTATGCTAACCCCCTTAAGAGAATTTAGCTTACTTACTTTTGATTCTAACTTAGATTTGAATCTAATCCTTTTATTATCCGGGGTTGTGAGTGTGATAGTACGATTGGCACAATCTAGTACTACTTCATACTTAGTCATCCAATCCATTCCTAGAATGACATCGAATCCTTGGGAATCTAGGATTATCAAACTTATGCTTCCCAAATTCTATCATTAGACCACGACATCCAAGGCTCACTATCATCTCTCCACTGGGAGAGCTTACTTTTATAGGACACCCAATATTTTCAGTTGGTAATCCATTTTTATCAACAAATGATCTTGATATGAATGAATGCGATGCGCCAGTATCAAAAAGAACAAGTGCTTTAAAATAATTGAGCTTGAACTTACCAGCCACAGCATCAGACTCTTCATATATTTCATCCACATTAATGTGGTTTACATGTCCCTTTTGGAAGGGATTGGGCTTGTTGGCACCTTCAACTTTCTTTTCTGGGCACTCATTAGCATAGTGCCCCATCTTCTTACACTTGAAACATTCAACCTGACTGAGATCTTTCTTTGCAGGCTGACTTCAATTTCCACTTCCACTGTGATGGCTCTTGTGTCCACTCTTGTGGTTCTTATACTTGTCATTGTCATGATTGCGATGATGCTTGTTATCATGATGACAGTTGTGGTTGTGGTGGTTGTTGTACTTCCCATGTTTGTGGAATCCAGAACTTCCACTATCATCATGATGGGAACGCTTGTGAGATGATCCCGAGCTGTGCTTATCAAAGTTATGCTTAATCTTTCTGAGCTCAACCTATTTTATCTTGTTTTCCAAGATGGTAGCCTTGTCACAAAGTGATTGATAGGTTGGGACATAGGCAACAGATAGCTGTAGGTTCAACTCATCATTAAGTCCTTCGAGGAATTTCTCCTTCATCTTAGCATCAGTATCAACTTCATCCGGTGCATAGCGCGCCAGATTGTTGAACTCCTCGATGTTCATGCGGTGACGTTGTTTTAGGTTGTGGAACTCCTTTTTGTTCAAGTTCATCACTCCAGATGAGATGTGAGCTATACAGAATCCATCCTCAAAATAGCCCAAGTCACATCCTGAATGGGAGTGGTGATCTGAAAGTTGTCCCACTAGGTTGTTGCTGGTCCTTCGAGCAGATGTGCTGCAAACCTGAATTTTTCATCGTCGGTGCAGCCAACAGCCACTAAGTCCTTGTTAACTGAACATAACCAGTCATTGGCTACCATTGAATCAGTGGTTCCCGAGAATTTTGCCGGCCCTAGTCTCAGAAATCTGGTGAGCATGTCAAATGTTGTAGGGTTATTCTGATTGTTGTTGTTGTTATTGTTGTTCTGATTATGATTTTGCATGAAGTGTGTCATCATTTGCATAAGCTGACCTTGAGCTATCATCAACTGCTGCATCTCGGGAGTGACGTTATTGTTGTTGTTTGGGTTGGGGTTGGCACGGCGGTTAGGCATATGTTGTTTCAATAAGGAAAAGAAATGAGACACCCATAGATGCTTAACATGCACAATACATCACATAGAAACAATCATAATAAGCAAGCTCAAATTAACATAGAGTTTGAATGACATAAACAACAGGTTTTGAAAATGCAAACACACAATTGCAAGCCATCCACATGTTGGATGGTCATTGCGACTCAATAATCAAAGTATGATAGATGAAAGATAGTCGAGTAGTCTACACTACTCCTCCATGTCGACCTCCACGTCAACAAGAGCAATACCTGCATTCTCCATGGTGGCCTTGTACTCCTCTACACTAGTGGTCAAGGCCTCGATCTTTGCCCTAAGGTCCCTCTTCTGTGAGCGAAGCCTCTTAATTACTCCCTGCTGGTGCTCAAGCTTGAAGTCCTTGGCCTCTAACTCATCCTTCATCTCCCTGATCTTCTTGTTTCTGTCTTGGACTCTTTTCTCCTGATTCTTGAACTTCTTGTCCTGGCTCTCGAATCTGGCCTCCATTTCCTTGACGATATTGTCTTGCTCCGCGAAGAGCTTGTCCTTCTCCCTCAACTGAACCTGGAGCTCGTCATTGCTAAGCATGACGTTTTTTGTATTGGTGTCAAGGTGTCTAATAAGACCCTCTAAGTCCTGAAGGTATAGACGAACTGGCTCAATCGTCTCTCTAGTAGCGTCATCGTACTCTACTGCCTCACCCTACTCGTCACGTCTCCCGAACGGGTGACAGTAAAGGCCTCTAAGATCGGTGGAGTGCCTCCCAACCAGGCGTCCAAGTAACTCCTTCATGACTACATCTAAGCCCTTCTCCTTGTCATCATGCATCAGCTTGAAGGTGATGTCCTTCGTGGGTGGCTCTGCCTGGCGTCCCGGTTGTGTGACTCTGAATCCCCAAAGGAACTTCCTCTCAAACTTGGTGAGTTGGAGTGTTGTGATACTAGGAAGTGGAAGGTTGAGCACACTAGTGAGCTCCACGAGACGAGAATAGAAACGAGTTCCCTTGAACTCCTCGGCAGTGATGATAACAATGTTAGGCATCTATTGTATAAGATAGAGAAAGATTAGAATCAATACAAGTAGGAAAAAAATCACAGGACAATAAAAACACAAACACACTTTCAACAATAAACCACACAATTCATGGCATACACAACTCCAATACAAATGTAAGGTTCCCAACCTTTAATAAGGTAGAGTCCCCTGTGATTGCAATGCTAGTCCCTGGATCAATAGCTAGCATCCACTGTTAAGATGTAATATCAAGAAACAAAGGTCATAATACAACTTTATAACCAGGAATAACATAATTTTATTACAAATTTCATAGCTCATTTGGCTATTACATTACATTGCAGCAGAATATCTATAAGCATGGGGTCCTTCATCTTCAAAGTGCCACAGGCAGACATGTTGGTTGTAGACTTTGTAATCCTAATCATCAAACTTTACTAACATCAATCAAACCTGCAACATCAAAAGTTACAGCAACAGTGGGTCAATACTTTGGAATAGTATTGGCAAGTGATACTATGGTAGTATAGTGGAGTCTATCATCTATATGGATTGGCTAAGTGGAGCTTAGGCTTGCTTTATATCAAAATAGATTTTTCCTTATCATTTGAAAACACTAAGTTTTTGCTTTGACAAAAATCACCCAAGGCATCTACCAATCAAAGATTGAAGATCCTTTAACCCTTGTTCAACCACGAGTTTTTAACTTAGAAATTTGGATGATGAGATTCTTGATAGCTTCCATGTCTTGATGCTCAAATTGTCCTTTACCAGGGACATGGCTAAGTACTTAGATTTTACACTCTGCAGAGGTGGTGCACTTTCCCCACAAGACTTGGTTTCACCAAGACAAGATCTTTCAGAAGCCTTCCCTTAGACCAAATGGACGTGCTGCAACCTATCATTCCCACTACCGCCAACTGTCCAGATGGCTAAGTTCTAGCAACCTATATGATCCAGGCAGAGCCCATAATGCCAAGTGGTTGCACTTGAAGCTTCTCAACATTTGACATCTCAAATCTCTTTGTTCCTGGGTGGCAATCCACAAGTGTGATACACAAGGTAAACCATAAAAATGGGCCTTGTGTAACCACTCAACCAAAAACCACCAAGCAAGTCCCTTTCCACCCAGGTGATTCATTCACTTAGTTGTTTTATTAAACAAAACACAAGTCCTCAGACTTAGAAATTTTTCCATAGTGTGAATATATATTCCACCCTTGTTTTCTATTAGCTAAGCTAAGCATGATAGTAGTAGGAATCTTAACTTTGGAAATTTCTACTAAGGTTTCATCTACTAGGATTTCCCATAGCAAGGTTTATACTTAGTAAAATTCCATGCAAGTCTTAATTAGAAATAACACTAATGCATAGTGAAAATAATGGGACAAAGTATGAAGCATCACTTGCCTTTTTGGTAGAGAGTATAAGTCCACTCCTTGTCCTTGCAACAATCACACTCTTCAAGTCACTACAATTCAATCAAGCAAGGCACAATCTCAATCTACCAATCAAGCAAAACATCACATAAAATGATAAAGTCAAAGTAATGCATGCAAGCATGCCAAGCTTTGTTTTATTTGAAAGAGTGCTTCCTAATGGGTCATAAACATTTAAAAACACCTAATGGTCATTTTATAAAGTGGCAAAGTCATTTGCAAAAGATTTCACTTCATAAACCATTTTCAAAACAAGGTATCATTTTATGTGGTGTAGAAATGTTTTTACTAAGGCATTAATTTATAGTATTCACAAAATATGTTTTCAAACCATAAAACTTTGTGTTTAGGGTCAGAGAGTTTAAAACAAAACATTTCTCAAAGGTTTTCCTTCAAAACCATTTTTAATAAATAAACCCTATTTTTATTTGACTAGAATTGGTTTTAAATCAAAGAATCATTCTTTTTCTTCACCAAATACATTTTTGAAACCAAATAGTGATTCCTAGGGTCAGTAGGTTCAAAACACACCATTTGTCAAAGAATTTATCCCCAAAAACATTTTTGAACAATTTTTATAACCTAAACAAGCATACACAAGTTTCTGCAAAAACAAACAATTTAACAGAAACTTTTTACTAAACAAAGTGCATGGTTGGCTAGGGCTTGACTTGATGATTCCATTGATATAAAGTTTGCAAAATTTGGACGTGTAGTTTGAAAGTTGTGCAATTTACAAAATCACATATCTAATAGATCAAATTCTGTTTAAATCAAACAGACTGGGACACGCGTCCTATTCCTATTCGCCGAAAACGTTTCGCGTGGATCAAGCGACGCAGGCCGTTGGATTTAAGTCATATCGCACGGCGCGCAGGTGCTACTTACCCCTTCGTCTAGCTTCTATCCTAGCCGCTGGATCCTAATCGCATGGCACCTAGCACACTAGCCAGAGACGGGCGGCGCTGGCGGCGGCTGGTGGTGGCGGAGCGGTCAGACGGCGGCGGAGTCGACGCTACAGGAAGCGAGGGAGGAAGGGAATATGCTCACCGTGTTCGCAGAAGCCTGGGGAAGCTCAAGGTGTTCTCGAGGAGTCAAGGGGAGCACGGAGTTCACGGCTATTGCTCACCGGAGTTCTTGCTGGCGTCGGTTGCGCACGGTCGTGGTCGAGGGCGAGCACCTGGGATGCAGGCAAGCGAAGAAAAGTATCAGGAGGATGCACACGGTCTCTGTGGTTGCAGGGGGACTCACCAGAGCACAAGGGGAGCTCGGGGTTGGCATCAGTAACTCGCCAGAGCCGGTGCAGACGATAGCAGCGGGCAGTGGTTGTTCTTGCCGACGCTCTGGGGTGAGCGCAGCCGAGTTGAGGCCACTGGAAGGTGCGCCAGGGTCTGGGGAGTGTGTGAGCTTGGTCGGGGAGGCCAGGGGCGATGCGGTGCTGCCGGAATTGGCCAAGAACCTCGTCGGAGACGGAGGCGGTGCAGAAGAAATTGGAGACGCCTGGTGGCTCTCGAGGCGTGGTGTTTGGGGGGAAAGGAAGAGGAGAAATGGGCGTTTAAGCGAGTGTGGTCAGGGGGCGTTGATCACGCGGCATTGAAGTGAATTGACGACGCAAATCAATCGGCAGTAACGGGAGGAAGAACATGTCGCGTGGGGAAGAAGCTGACGTGGTTGTGGGGTCGTCTTGTCAGCGATAAAGGGGAAAGGGGAGTGGGGTCCAGTTGTCATTCGTTGTGCGGGTTAATACGTGAGTGAAAGAAAACACTTCAGGGGAGAGAGGGAAATGGGCTGCTGGGCTTAGTTGGGCTTAGCTGGGCTAGGTCGGTTTGATTCCCATTTTTTTGTTCTGTTTCTGTTTTTCTTTTTCTATTTCTTATTTCTGTTTTGAAAATCAATCAAACAATTCAAACAACAAATCAAACAAATTTCTACCACACTTTGTATTGAGTTTTGGTTATGTTTAACAACACAAATCCAAGTCCCAAAATAAAATAATAATTTTATTCTTTTTAGGATCTATTTAATAATTAAATAAAATAGACCTTAATTATTAATTCAAATAGGTTTTGATTTATTTAATAAAATCTCCATTTGAAAACTAAATATTATCAAAACCAAATTAGTAGGTTTTATTTGAAAATATAAGATACTTGGAAAACTTGTTTAAAATAAAATAACATGTTTTGATGTTTAATTAAAATGGTAAAACCTTTATTTTAATAAAATTGGTTTAATAATAAACTCTCCTTATTTTTATTTAAATAAACATTTACTCTTTTAATCAAAACAAAACATTTTATTTCAAAAGCTTGGCCAAGGTTTAATTTGGCTCTATAAAATAATCCTTATTTATAAATCTACCTTTTCTTTTGAAAACCAAATCTTTTATTTAAAAGATCCAAAATAGTAATTCCAAATATTTTTAACTTTATTAATTGTTTTATCTTTTCAAATCCTTTAGGATTTGTTTGATCAAATAGGTTTGAAGGTTTCCAATTGGATTCAAAAAGTTTCTTCTCACCCTGAAAATCAACAAAGTTTTATTTTATTCATTTATTCTCACATAACAAGATTTGGAAAATCTTGAGATGTGACAGGCTACCACCCTTAAAATAAATCTCGTCCCGAGATTTGGGGAGGCTAGGGTTACAAGTTGGTTCAACACATCTAGGGTACTACCACCCTTGAAAATTTCCAACTAAATTACATCTTGTCTTACTTGGGATCTTGATGTAACTTTCCTGGACAGAAGTTTGCATAGTGGCCTAGTTCCTTGCATTTGAAACATGTAATAAGGTTGAGGTCTTGAGGTGGCTTCTCTGGACAATATGATGCATAATGTCCTAACTCTTTGCAGTGGTTGCACATCACTTAGCTAATATCCTTCCTCGTCTTGGGTTTCACTAGCTTTGTTTGTCTTCTTGGCTCTTCTTCCTTTCTGGGCATTCACTGGCATAGTGTCCCATCTCTTTGCAATTGTAACATTGCAGCTCGCTTTTGTCCTTCTTCTTCTTCTTGGGTCTCTCCAAATCTAGGAGTTCTTCTAGTTCATGCTCTTCATATCTCACCTCAAAGGTGGGAAATCTTTCTCTCTTCTTGGGGCAGTTACTAGAGATATGACTTTCTTCTTCACAATTAGGGCATTGATCTTCATGCTCCTTGGATGTATGATCCTTGTCTCTACAAATATTACATGCTTGGGTTCCTTCTAGAATAGCATCTTTGTCATCCTTGTTATCATTAGCTCCTTGGGAAAAGCTTTCTCTCATGTTGATCATTTGAGTAACCAATCCTTGCAACAATTGGGATTGAAGTTTCAAAATCCTTTGTATGGCTGGGTCTAGTCCATTGTTGTTGGCTAAAAGTTGAGTTGTCATTTGGCTCAACTGGTTTTGGGTTGCTATAAGTTCTATCATGTTGTCCTCTTGGTTGTTGTTGGTGTCACCATCCTTGATGTTGGAGTCTCTTGGCGAAGTCATCTGTGTGGGTTGGATTGGGATTAGAATAGGGAAAAAATAATTCTAAGGGAATAATTCTAATCACACACATCACAATTCACTCAAGCAATGTGCAAGCAATCACAAGCCAAACATTTCACTCAAACAACAAGTTTCAAGCATATTTTTAGGCAACCAAAAATATTTTTGTTACACCACTTAAGTTGGTGGGTTTGACTTAAACAAAATATGGTGGTCCATCTATATGGTTCATTTGAAATCTTTCCATCCTTCTTAGTTGATTCTTTATGAACAAGATCTTTGTATCCTTAGAGAATTTCTTGCATCTTGGTCCCAAAACTTCAAGGTGAGGATGGTTCCTTCTAAGTTGTGTTTCCTTAGTCCTCAAGTCTTGTGTAACATTACTTGTCTCACTTGTAGTCCTTAGTGATATCCATGGTTGAAGTCCTTGGTGAGAATGCAGAAGATGTTGAAGTCATTAGAGTTGAAGATGTTGAAGTCATTAGAGTTTATGAGTCCTTTGCACATGGTGAAGTCTTTGGCCATGGGGTAGGCTTTTCCATCAAGTTTGAAATAGAAGAGATGTAGAGTCAAAATCAAAATGGTTGAGGAAAGAGTTTACAAGATTGTTTGTAAATAAGTTTTGGAACAAATACAACTCCTATTTTCTAAGGGTTTTGTCCAATCCTAGGGTTACAAATCCTACAGGCAACACAATGCTCTGATATCATCTGTAAGGTTCCCAACCTTTAATAAGGTAGAGTCCCCTGTGATTGCAATGCTAGTCCCTGGATCAATAGCTAGCATCCAAAGTTAAGATGTAATATCAAGAAACAAAGGTCATAATACAACTTTATAACCAGGAATAACATAATTTTATTACATCTTTCATAGCTCATTTGGCTATTACATTACATTGCAGCAGAATATCTATAAGCATGGGGTCCTTCATCTTCAAAATGCCACACGCAGACATGTTGGTTGTATACTTTGTAATCCTAACCATCAAACTTTACTAACATCAATCAAACCTGCAACATCACAAGTTACAGCCACAGTGGGTCAATACTTTGGAATAGTATTGGCAAGTGATACTATGGTAGTATAGTGGAGTCTATCATCTATATGCATTTGGCTAAATGGAGCTTAGGCTTGCTTTGCTCAAAATAGATTTTTCCTTATCATTTGAAAACACTAAGTTTTTGCTTTGACAAAAATCACCCAAGGCATCTACCAAACAAAGATTGAAGATCCTTTAACCCTTGTTCAACCACAAGTTTTTAACTTAGAAATTTGGATGATGAGATTCTTGATAGCTTCCATGTCTTGATACTCAAATTGTCCTTTACCAGGGACATGGCTAAGTACATAGATTTTACACTCTACAGAGGTGGTGCACTTTCCCCACAAGACTTGGTTTCACCAAGACAAGATCTTTCAGAAGCCTTCCCTTGGACCAAATGGACGCGCTCCAACCTATCATTCCCACTACCACCAACTGTCCAGATGGCTAAGTTCTAGCAACCTATATGATCCAGGCAGAGCCCATAATGCCAAGTGGTTGCACTTGAAGCTTCTCAACATTTGACATCTCAAATCTCTTTGTTCCTGGGTGGAAATCCACAAGTGTGATACACAAGGTAAACCATAAAAATGGGCCTTGTGTAACCACTCAACCAAAAACCACCAAGCAAGTCCCTTTCCACCCAGGTGATTCATTCACTTAGTTGTTTTATTAAACAAAACACAAGTCCTCAGACTTAGAAATTTTTCCATAGTGTGAATATATATTCCACCCTTGTTTTCTATTAGCTAAGCTAAGCATGATATTAGTAGGAATCTTAACTTTGGAAATTTCTACTAAGGTTTCATCTACTAGGATTTCCCATAGCAAGGTTTATACTTAGTAAAATTCCATGCAAGTCTTAATTAGAAATAACACTAATGCATAGTGAAAATAATGGGACAAAGTATGAAGCATCACTTGCCTTTTTGGTAGATAGTATAAGTCCACTACTTGTCCTTGCAACAATCACACTCTTCAATTCACTACAATTCAATCAAGCAAGGCACAATCTCAATCTACCAATCAAGCAAAACATCACATAAAATGATAAAGTCAAAGTAATGCATGCAAGCATTCCAAGCTTTGTTCTATTTGAAAGAGTGGTTCCTAATGGGTCATAAACATTTGAAAACACCTAATGGTCATTTTATAAAGTGGCAAAGTCATTTGCAAAAGATTTCACTTCATAAACCATTTTCAAAACAAGGTATCATTTTATGTGGTGTAGAAATGTTTTTACTAAGGCATTAATCTATAGGATTCACAAAATATGTTTTCAAACCATAAAACTTTGGGTTTAGGGTCAGAGAGTTTAAAACAAAACATTTCTCAAAGGTTTTCCTTCAAAACCATTTTTAATAAGTAAACCCTATTTTTATTTGACTAGAATTGGTTTTAAATCAAAGAATCATTCTTTTTCTTCACCAAATACATTTTTGAAACCAAATAGTGATTCCTAGGGTCAGTAGGTTCAAAACACACCATTTGTCAAATATTTGATCCCCAAAAACATTTTTGAACAATTTTTATAACCTAAACAAGCATACACAAGTTTCTGCAAAAACAAACAATTTAACAGAAACTTTTTACTAAAAAAAGTGCATGGTTGGCTAGGGCTTGACTTTCTGATTCCATTGATATAAAGTTTGCAAAATTTGGACGTGTGGTTTGAAAGTTGTGCAATTTACAAAATCACATATCTAATAGATCAAATTCTGTTTAAATCAAACAGACTGGGACACGCGTCCTATTCCTATTCGCCGAAAACGTTTTGCGTGGATCAAGCGACGCAGGCCATTGGATTTAAGTCATATCGCACGGCGCGCAGGTGCTACTTACCCCTTCGTCTAGCTTCTATCCTAGCCGCTGGATCCTAATCGCACGACACCTAGCACACTTGCCAGAGACGGGCGGCGCTGGCGGCGGCTGGGGGAAGAACAGGTCGCGTGGGGAAGAAGCTGACGTGGTCGTGGGGTCGTCTTGTCAGCGATAGAGGGGAAAGGGGAGTGGGGTCCAGTTGTCATTCGCTGTGCGGGTTAATTCGTGAGTGAAAGAAAACGCTTCAGGGGGAGAGAGGGAAATGGGCTGCTGGGCTTAGTTGGGCTTAGCTGGGCTAGGTCGGTTTGATTCCCTTTTTTTTGTTCTGTTTCTGTTTTTTCTTTTTCTATTCCTTATTTCTGTTTTGAAAATCAATCAAACAATTCAAACAACAAATCAAACAAATTTCTACCACACTTTGTATTGAGATTTGGTTCTGTTTAACAACACAAATCCAAGTCCCAAAATAAAATAATAATTTTATTCTTTTTAGGATCTATTTAATAATTAAATAAAATAGACCTTAATTATTAATTCAAATAGGTTTTGATTTATTTAATAAAATCTCCATTTGAAAACTAAATATTATCAAAACCAAATCAGTAGGTTTTATTTGAAAATATAAGATACTTGGAAAACTTGTTTAAAATAAAATAACATGTTTTGATGTTTAATTAAAATGGTAAAACCTTTATTTTAATAAAATTGGTTTAATAATAAACTCTCCTTATTTTTATTTAAATAAACCTTATTCTTTTAGTCAAAACAAAACATTTTATTTCAAAAGCTTGGCCAAGATTTAATTTGGATCTATAAAATAATCCTTATTTATAAATCTACCTTTTCTTTTCAAAACCAAATCTTTTATTTAAAAGATCCAAAATAGTAATTCCAAATATTTTTAACTTTATTAATTGTTTTATCTTTTCAAATCCTTTAGGATTTGTTTGATCAAATAGGTTTGAAGGTTTCCAATTGGATTCAAAAAGTTTCTTCTCACCCTGAAAATCAACAAAGTTTAATTTTATTCATTTATTCTCACATAACAAGATTTGGAAAATCTTGGGATGTGACAACAAATACCAAGGTTCAACATAACTTAGACAAAATTTTGGAAAAATACGACAAGTGTGGTGGTCCAACTAACGGGGTACGTTACAATTCTCACTCACTTGAAAAAATAGCTATCAGGGCATCCTTAGTGGAAATCTGTCTATCTTGATCACAATACTCCCATATTAAGTCTATGATGTCTTCCATTAGACGTTGATTGGTAGCCTCTAAGTCTTGGGTATGGTTCTTTTCTTCTCTAAGGTAATTTTGAGTGTTGAGCATTCTACATTTGAGCCTATCACCAAGCTCCTTGATGGCATTCCAAGCAGCATTTCTTGCTAAGTCAAAGAATGGTGTGTGCATTTCAGAGTTGGTGACCATGCAGAATCCTGAATCTTTGTGGTTGTCTTCCTTCTTTTTGTACAAGTGAAGTTCCACCCACCAATACTCTTCTACTTCATCCATCACTGGGAATCCCCTATACATAGATGCACCATGTATCCCCATGGTAACCATAAGGTTCTTGAGTTCTTTTGGAAACTCCATCTCACACTCCTAAGTCATGGTCATGAGTGGTCCCTTCCTGACGGCTTCGTTGATGGAGTTCATCTACAAATAGAGATGAGAAAGAATATTAGAAAAGTTTACGAGAAGAAAAAGACAAGTGTGGAATTTTACAAAGTGTTGTAGTTTTCCTTAGTGGTTTCTTAGTCTAATCCAACCTAGGGTCATAATCCTATAGGCAACACAATGCTCTGATACCATCTGTAAGACCCCACCTTTGTAAAGGTAAAGGTCCTTGTGATTGCAATGCTTGTCCCTGGATCAAATGCTAGCATCCACAGTTTAAGATGAAGTACACAGATACAAAGGTCTTTATCACATCGTCATTCCAGAGATAACATAGTCTTTTACAACTCCATAGCCATAGGCTAGTACAAGAGTTCAACTTAACAAAATAAAGTAAAGTATTCATCTTCATGTGCCATAGGCAAACATGTTGAGTGTAGAATCATAACCCTAATCCTCATCAGAGTAATCTGCAACATCAGTAGTTACAGCCATAGTGGGTCAATACATTGGAATAGTATTGGCAAGTGATACCTTAGTAGAATAATAGTTTCTAGCTTCTATATGAATTTGGCTAAGTGTAGCTTAGGCTTGATTTGCTCAAAATATGTTTTTCCTATCAGTTGAAAACACTAAGTTTTTGTTTGACAAAAACTCCCAAGGAACAACCAATAGACATTGGTGAACCTTTACCCTTGTTCAACCACAAGTTTTTAACTTAGAAATTGGGATGAGGAGATCCTTGATACCTTCAATGTCATGATGCTCAAATTGTCCGTTGTCGGGGACACGGCTAAGTACTTAGATTTTTCCTTCTCAAGAGGTAGTGCACTTTCCCCACTAGACTCGACATGCATCGAGACGAGACCTTTCAGAAGCCTTTCCATAGACCAAATGGACGCGCTCCAACCTATCACCCTACCACCAACTGGTCATCTAGCTAAGTTATTGCAACCTATATGATCAAGGTAGAGCCCATATGCCATGTGGTTGCACTAGAAGCTCCTAAACACTAAGTATCTCAAATCCCTTTGTTCCTGGGTGGCTTTCCACAAGTGTGATACACAAAATAGACCATAGATATGGGCCTTGTGTAACCACTAAACATAACTGTAAGATCCCTCCTTTATAAAGGAAAAGGATCCCTGTGATTGCAATGCTAGTCCCTGGATCAATGCTAGCATTCACAGTTTAAGATGAAGTACACAGAAACAAAGGTCATTATTACAGTCATCCCAGAGACAAACATAGTCTTTACAACTCCAAGGCCACAGGCCTAGTACAAGAGTTTAAATAAGTAAATAGATAAAAGTCTTCATCTTCATGTGCCACAGGCAAACATGTTGAGTGTAGACTCATGACTACTAATCCTCATCAGAGTAACCTGCAACATCACAAGTTACAGCCACAATGGGTCAATACATTGGAATAGTATTGGCAAGTGATACCTTAGTATAATTTTGGTGGACTAGATACTATATGCAATTTGGCTAAGTGTATCTTAGGCTTGCTTTGCTCAAAATAGGTTTTGCCTATTAGTTGAAATCACTAAGTTTTCTTTATCAAAACTTTTCCCAAGGAACCACCAATAGACATTGAGGTCCTTCACCCTTGTTCACCCACAAGTTTTTTACTTAGAAATTGGGATGAGGAGATTCTTGATAGCTTCCATGTCTTGATGCTCAAGTTGTCCTTTTCCAGGGACATGGCTAAGTACTTAGATTCTTCCATCTGCAGAGGTTGTGCACTTTCCCCACAAGCCTTGATTTTCACCAAGACAGAACCCTTCAGAAGCCTTCCCTTAGACCAAATGGACGCGTTCCAACCTATCATCCCACTACCACCGACTGTCCAAATGGCTAAGTTCTAGCAACCTATGTGATCCTGGCAGAGCCCATATTGCCAAGTGGCTGCACTAGAAGCTTCTTAACATTTGGCCTCTAAAATCTCTTTGTTCCTGGGTGGCTTTCCACAAGTGAGATACACAAGGTAAACCATAGAAATGGGCCTTGTGTAACCACTCAACTTAAACCATTCCTTCCATTCCACCCAGGTGTTTCATTTACTTAGTTTTTTTATTAGGCAAAACACAAGTCCAAAGACTTAGAAATATTTTTATCATAGCATGTATATTTCACCACCCTTGGTTGCTACTAGCTAGGCTAAGCATGGCATAGATAAGCATCCTTAACTTAGAAATTTCCTAGCAATTCTACAACTACTAGGATTTCCCAACATGGCATATAAGCAAAAATAGCATGCAAGACTAGCAAAATATTTCTAATGCTTAGTAGAAAACATAGGGATAAAAATATCATGAAGCACCACTTGCCTTGGTAGTTTGGAGAGTATATACACTCCTCACAATCACAATCACTATTGGCACCAAAATCTACACATAAAATCATAGCAACAATCACATACAACATATATACAAACAAAAATATATGAATGCATGCAATATAATATGTGATGGTTTTTAAAAGTCAACAAAGCAAGTGTACAGTACTGGTTTATAAACAAGTTCAAAACTTGCCAAACAACATTTATTTACACCTTAAAACATTTCTTAAACAATTCATATACTCAAAATAGCCCTACACATGTTTCTGTAAATAAAACCATTTTAACAGAAGCAAAACGTTAAACACATTGCATATTTAGAAAGGGCTTGTTCTCCTGATTCCATTGATATAAAATTCAACAAATTTGAACATGGGGATGAAAAGTTATAGCTAAAACAAATTCAAACAACTAATAGATTCAAATTATGTTTTTAAATCTAATTCCTGGCCACGCGTCACGCTCTGATTGGCGCGTACCGGTTCGCTCAGGATCGCGTCTGTGAGCCATTAGATCTACTTAATCTACACGGTCCAGATCTACTCATAACGTTTCGATAAGTGATCTAATTTCACGCGCTGGATCCAGATCCAACGGTCCTGGATCAAACGACCACAGATGGGCGGCGCTGGCGGTGGCTACTGGAGGCGGCGTGCTCGGCCTACGGTGGCGCGACACTACAAGGGGTTCTAGGGTCGTCGGAGGCGCTTACCAGGTTCATAGCGACGCGCTGATGCTCAACCTAGTGACGACTTGGCAAGGGGCGCACGGACACGGCTGCACGGGCTCGTCGGAGTTGTTGTCAGCGTCGGGATCGGGTGGACGACGACCTTGGCGACGCTCCTGGTCACCCTAGCATGAACAAACGGCATCAGGAGACACACAAGACCACGGCGAACGTGTTCGTGTGAAACAGAGGCGAAGGGGAACAAGGGGCTCACCGAATTTGATCGCCGGAGTTGAGGATGTCGTCGGGAGCTTGCAGCGTTTGACGAAGTCGACGACCTGGGGCAGTACAGGACAAACCAGTGGGGTCAAAAGGTGCGCAAGGAAGTTGTGAAGTGGCTCGTATGAACCAGAGGGAGAGGGGCGCATGGGGCTCACCGGGATTGGTCGCCGGAGTGAGCTCTGTCTGCGGCGGTGCGAGGATGATTGCGGGCAGCCTGGGGGCGCTCTGTGCTCGGAGTCTGGGGAGAAATGGAGAGGGGGCAGAGGGGGTTTAATTAGGCAAAGCGGGGGCGTGGTTTACTCCTGCAATCAACGCGAATTGATGAGCGAATCAAACAGGAAACGCACGGCGCGATTTGGGGAAGAACACGTCGTGGGTGGTGGAGACGACGACGCCTTGTGGGCCGCGGCTGTCAGCGAGAGAAACAGAGGGGGAGTGGGTCCTGTCTGTCAGTCACTCGGCGGGTGCGGGTGTGAGTGAATAAAACGGTTCGCGGGGTGGGGTTTGCTGGGCTTAGCTGGGCTAGTTGGGCCAGATTCGACTGAAAACTTATTTTTTTCCTTTTAGCCTTTTTCTTTTTCTGTTTGGTTTTTCTGAAATAAATTTCAACTCCAAATCAAATGAGTTTGAATTCAAATATTCTCTAGGTTTTTATACTGCAAACCTTGCACTCAAATGTGTGTCAAACACTACTGTTTACTCAAAATACTTTGATCAAGTGAAAAATAAAATAAAACCAAGCCTTTATGATATATATACAATAGGCATAATATTGGTTTTATTTACTCATTTTGTTTTGAAACTTTGTTCAAGCTTTTGAAAGTTCCTAAGTTTGAATTTCAAACCTTACTGAACCAAAACAAGTACTCTTCTCATTGGAAGATATTACTAAGGCTAGAGCAAACTTACATGAAATAATAAGCATATATGCTTCTGTTTTGAAATGATTTGTTTGAAATGAAATTCATATGATCATGGATACATGGATGATATGCATGAGTTTGAAACATGATTTTTAGGGATGTTACAATAACCCAAACATACCATTCCACCCAGGTGATTCATTCACTTAGTTGTTCTATTAAGCAAAAACACAAGTCAAAGACTTAATAATATTTTCCATAGCATGTATCTAATCCACCCTTGTTTGCTACTAGCTAGGCTAAGAATGGCAATATAACAAGTATCTTAACTTATAGCAAATTCTACCTAGACTATAACTACTAGGATTTCCCATAGCATAGCATATAGATACTTAACAAAATCTCATGCAAGCCCTATACAAAATATCACTAGTGCATAA
The DNA here is from genome assembly GCA_916181665.1 of Avena sativa. Lineage (NCBI taxonomy): Eukaryota > Viridiplantae > Streptophyta > Magnoliopsida > Poales > Poaceae > Avena > Avena sativa. The sequence continues at coordinate 64,851,553 of OV702279.1, forward strand.
TAAAATAATGGGACAAATACATGAAGCACCACTTTCCTTGGTAGTTGGGGGAGTAGCAACAATCCTCACAATCACAATCACCACTAGCACCAAAATCTACACATAAAATGATAGCACCAAATTTACATTCAAATTAATCAAGCAAAAATATATGAATGCATGCAAATGCCATGTGATGATCTTCCCAAATCAAACAAGACAAGTAAATAGTACTAAACACAAAACTAAACTTTTATAGACAAGATAAACTCAAATTAGTCTTAAAAACATTTTTTATACAATTTTTATACTCATAATAAGCCTACAAATGTCTCTGCATAAAATTCCATTTTAACAGAAGCAAAATACAAAACCAAACCTACACTAGTGTAGGATTTATTTTTCTGAATCCATTGATATATTATTTGCATTTTTTGGACAAACAAATCAAAAGTTATGAATTTTACAAGTTTAAGTGTTCAAAATTCTTTTCTAGATTTTTATTTAAATAGAACCCACACGTGGTGTGCTCTGATTGGACGGTACCACTTCGCCCAGATCGGCCAACGTGGAGCGTTGGATCTAAGTTAGATCCAGTGGCCCATATTAAAGGATACCGCTTCGTACTCGATCTAATCCTATCCCTGTGATTCAAATCTAACGGCGCAGATTCAATGACCAAAACTTGGCGGCGCCGGCGACGACGACACGGCGGCAGCGCTCTGCCAGTGAGGTTCCGGAGTCTATAGAGGGGGTTGGGGGCTGTGGTTTGTCTTACCAGCTTCGCAAAGTTGCGAGGAAGCTCGATGAATCGTCAGTGTGGACGGGGGCGTTTTGTGGTGTCCTGAAGACCTCGACTGAGTTCATGCCCGCATCTTATGATTACTACCGTTGCTGCTGATAATGGCGCGACGTAATTAGCCACGAATTCGCAGGCGTTTCCTGTCGAGCTGCTGCCTACTTAAGCCCCTACACCCCACGGTCATTTCCCCCCAGTCAGCACACTCTTTCCGCCACCAGGCTATCGGCAATTTATTCTGCATCTCTGCTGCCTGACGCGCTCGGGCGAACTATTCCGGTGAGTCCAACGCGCCCCTCTACCTCTCATTCATAACTTTTGATCTGTTTTTCCAAAAAATGCAAATAATATATCAATGGATTCACAAAAATAAGTCCTACACTATTGTTGGTTTGGTTTTGTATTTTGCTTCTGTTAAAATCGGATTTTATGCAGATACATTTGTAGGCTTATTTTGAATATAAAAATAGTTTAAAAAATGTTTTTAAGACTAATTTCAGTTTATCTAGTCTATAAAAGTTTAGTTTTGTGTTTAGTACTGTTTACTTGTCTTGTTTGATTTGGGAAAAATCATCACATGGCATTTGCATGCATTCATATATTTTTGCTTGATTAATTAGAATGTAAATTTGGTGCTATCATTTTATGTGTAGATTTTGGTGCTAGTGGTGATTGTGATTGTGAGGATTGTTGCTACTCCCCCAACTAACAAGGAAAATGGTGCTTCATGTATTTGTCCCATTATTTAGTGATATTTTTTATAGGGCTTGCATGAGATTTTGTTAAGTATCTATATGCTATGCTATGGGAAATCCTAGTAGTTATAGTATTGGTAGAATTTGCTCTAAGTTAAGATACTTGTTATATTGCCATGCTTAGCCTAGCTAGTAGGAAACAAGGGTGGATTATATACATGCTATGGAAAATATTGTTAAGTCTTTGACTTGTGTTTTTGCTTAATAAAACAACTAAGTGAATGAATCACCTAGGTGGAAAGGTATGTTTGGGTTATGTTGAGTGGTTACACAAGGCCCATATCTATGGTCTAGCTTGTGTATCACACTTGTGGAAAGCCACCCAGGAACAAAGGGATTTGAGATACTTAGTGTTTAGGAGCTTCTAGTGCAACCACATGGCATATGGGCTCTGCCTTGATCATATAGGTTGCAATAACTTAGCCAAAGGGCCAGTTGGTGGTAGGGTGATATGTTGGAGCACGTCCATTTGGTCTAAGGGAAGGCTTCTGAAAGTTCTCGTCTGGATGCATGTCGAGTCTTTTGGGGAAAGTTCACCACCTCTCGAGAAGGAAAAATCTAAGTAGTTAGCCGTGTCCCCGACAACGGACAATTTGAGCATCAAGACATTGAAGCTATCAAGGATCTCCTCATCCCAATTTCTAAGTTAAAAACTTGTGGTTGAATAAGGGTAAAGGTTCACCAATGTCTATTGGTGGTTCCTTGGGAGTTTTTTTCAAACAAAAACTTAGTGTTTTCAACTGATAGGAAAAACCTATTTTGAGCAAAGCAATCCTAAGATACACTTAGCCAAATTCATATAGAAGCTAGAAACTATTATTCTACTAAGGTATCACTTGCCAATACTATTCCAATGTATTGACCCACTATGGCTGTAAGTTGTGATGTTGCAGGTTACTCTGATGAGGATTAGGGTTATGAGTCTACACTCAACATGTTTGTTTGTGGCACATGAAGATGAAGACTTTACTTTATTTTGTTATGTTGAACTCTTGTACTAGACTATGGCTATGGAGATGTAAAAGACTATGTTATCTCTGGAATGATGATGTAATAAAGACCTTTGTATCTGTGTACTTCATCTTAAACTATGGATGCTAGCAATTGATCCAAGGACTAGCATTGCAATCACACGGACCTTTACCTTTACAGAGGTGGGGTCTTACACCATCATACAATGAGGATATTATTGCGCCGCGCTTTGGCAACAAGGGATATGAGGGCGGTGCGCACCCTTCTACCTTCCCTTGTTTCACCTTTTTACAAGCTGCAGGGATTCTTGATGATTTCCTAACTCTTGTTTGGAGGGTTGGACTAATTGATTATATTAAGGATGAGAGTGAGCAATATGCTATGATCACTAAAACTTTTATGGAGAGTTTCTCTTTCACTAACACCCCTTTCAGGACAGACGTTTCATTCAAAATCTATGGCAAGCCTGTCACCATGACATTGAAGAAATTTTGTGACATTATAGGTATTGGCATGGCTAGGACGGTGAAGAAGATTCAAGCTTGACCCGCTGATTTGTTGGAGCTCTACCGCGGGGCAACTAATGATGATGACCCCACAGCCCAGCGCGGGAAGATAAGAAATATTCATCTCCCAACTATCAGATATTTTTCTTATTATCTTGCCACTAGTATTCTTCATAGGGAGAACACTATCAATATTTCTAACCATCATTTGGCCTTTCTAGCTGCTGCACTCAACAATGAAACCAGGTATAATCTTGGTTCTCTCATTGCTCCTCGCTTAGCTGCTAGAGGACCCATTTATGGGGGTATTATTGCTGCACGTGTAGTTGCTACCTTAGAACTTTCTGTTGATCCAAATGATACAATTTTGGCTCCAAAGAGGCTTCATTTAGCTGCCATTGAAAGCACATCACTTTGTTACTTCTAGCTCTACCGTTGAAAGCGCATCACTTTGTTACTGCTAGCACAATTTTGGATCCAAATGATGTTTACTGATGGGGAAGAGAGGGAAATTCCTTTGCCACAAACCACATTGTTTAGTATTTGTAGGGGACCTTGGTCACGCTCCAAGGAGGAGATGGATGAGCAGTTGCGCATTCGTGGTTTCCACGGACACTACCAGGGGGACGCGCACTCGTATGACCACTGTGTGCACTACACAGGGGCTTCCTCGAGCACGTACCAGGATGAACGGGCCTCTTCGTCACATTACAGAGGCGCACCTTCTTGGCTAGGCTGGGATTGAGCTCCACTTAGTCCAAAAGCCTAAGATTGGGGGGAGGTATACGGACATCACACTCATCTACATACATGCTTCATCGGCACTTTGTATATCCATGTTTCTCTTTCTTTTTGGTTTTTGTTTCTGATTTTGCAAAACACAAAAAGACCAAAAATATTTTCTTTGTTTCTCTTGGTTTGTTTCTTTGTTTTTTTAGCTTTGGTTTGCTTCAAGAAAAATCCAAAAAGATTTTGCTTTGTTCGTTTTTGCTTTGAGTGCTTGCTTTGAAAAATCAAAAACACCAAAAATATTTGTGGTTCTTCTTTGGTTTTGTGAAGTTTGTTGCAGGGTTAAGCGGTCCTTAGTGGATTTTGGTTTCATGTTATTATTCAAGACACACAAGTGAAGGGCAATAATGAAGATTAATGACAACTTGAGGTGTGGTAAGAGGCTGGTAATGAACTCTATTTGTTTTCGTTTTTGTAGATATACTCATCATTGTGGGCATGCTTAGTCTGTTCATGTAAGGTGTATGTTATTTATTCGATGCTTAGTAGGTCTTGCTCTCTTATGATTAGCTCCAACTTGCTAATAGTTTGTAGCATGTCATATGAATGTTTGCTGCATTTTTCTATTCATAACTTGGTATGACATTGTGGTATCCTCCTCTGAATGTTTCATTTTAATCGACTTGGCACATGCTCACACATGCATATGACTGAACCAAAAGTCAGTTAAGCCTCGATGATTTATTTTGCCTTAGAGTTCTTGTATCACTTTTATGCCATAATTAATTATGTTTTGTTGCAAGCATGATTATGACAGTTATTTCTCTCTCGTTTGTCGCTCCCTTTCTATTCCTAGCCTTCACTTGCACTGATTATGAGCTATACTCATGTTTCCAACTCCCCAAAACCAATATTGTCAAAAGTGTCGACCATACCTACCTACTAGCATCATTTTCTATTTCGTGCATATTCATTATGCCTTGTTTTCTTCCAAATGAAATGTTTGGTTGTTATGAGAAAGTTGGTTAGTAGAGCTCTCAATAACTTGATGGCACACTTTATTTCTTCCACTTAATAAACCTGAACCATTGTGACTGTCCATGAAAGTTATATGCTTGCAAATTATAGGCTGGGAGTTAGCAGAACCGTGCTGTCACAGGGAACGTTTTCAACACCTATAATTATTTACCTAGTTGATATCATGCTCTTTTGTTTACAGATGTCGTCGATGTGAAACAAAAGGGGAGCTTGTAAGTCCATGGAGTTATCTATATGTGTTAGAGAAACGCCTGGGATGCTAGCCTATGCCATGCCTAATCATGGTGGAAACTTGCAGCATCACCATAATGAGCAATCTGTGAAGCATCCTCAATAAAAACAATGCAAATAGCAAATCAAAAGATCACTGAGATGCATATTGTCTACTTGCCTTGTCATTTTGATATGGGATAGCTCCTGTATAATGTGCAAGGGGTACCCCGTTGGCAGTTCTCTATGATACACATGTACTTACTATGACAAGAACTTACTGGTAACTAAAGTTGAGTAGCATGAGGAGCGGCCCTCGTACTCAAGGGACATGTGATTTCTAGTTTATGGTTTTTCAAGCATATATGTAAGACACCACCATTGGTAAATGCCCCTGTGATTGCAATGCTAGTGCCTGGATCGAATTTCTAGCATCCACAGTTTAAGATGAAGTACATAGATACAAAGGTCATTATTACATCGTCATTCGAGAGATAACATAGTCTTTACAAATCATTAGCCCAAGGCTAATACATAGAGTTCATAACATAAAGTAAATAAATACAAGTCTTCATCTTCATGTGCCACAGGAAAACATGTTGGGTGTAGACTCATAACCCTAGTCTCCATCAGGGTAACCTGCAACATCATAAGTTAGAGCCATAGAGGGTCAATACATTTGGAATTGTATTGGCAAGTGATACCATAGTATAATAGTAGCATCTAATAACTATATGAATTTGGCTAAGTGTAGATCAGGCTCGCTTTGCTCAAAATAAGGTTTTCTTATGAGTTGAAAACTCTAAGTTTTTGTTTGACAAAAACATCCAAGGAACCACCAATAGACATTGGCGAACCTTACCCTTGTTCAACCACAAGTTTTAACTTAAACAAATTGGGATGAGGAGATTCTTGATCATTTCAATGCCTACGATTCTTAGATTGTCCATTGCTGGGGACATGGCTAAATACTTAGGTTGTACCCTCTCGAGAGGTGGTGCACTTTCCCGACAAGACTTGACATGCATCAAGATGAGACTTTTCAGAAGCATTCCCTTAGACAACCATGGACGCGTCCATCCTATCAACCCTACCACCAACTGTCCATCTGGCTAAGTTCTTGCAACCTAGTTGGTCAAGGCAGAGCCCGTATGCCATGTGGTTGCACTAGAAGCTTCTCAACACTAAACATCTCAAATCGTTTTGTTCCTGTGTGGCCATCCACAAGTGTGATACACAAGGTAAACCATATACATGGGCCTTGTGTAACCACTCAACACAAACCAATCTTTCCATTCCACCCAGGTGATTCATTCACATAGTTGTTTTATTAACCAAAAACATATTCATAGACTTTGCATAATATCATAGTATGAATATTCCACCCTTGTTTTCTACTATCTAGGATAAGCATAAGTATAGAATGTTTCTTAACCTGGGGAAATTCTACTAAGACAATATATATAGGATTTCCCAAGCATAGCATATACTTAGAAAAATAATCATGCGAATCCTACTCCAAATATTCTCTAGTGCATAGATAAAATAGTGGGACAAAAATATGAAGCATCACTTGCCTTGGTAGTTGGGGGAATAGGAACAATCCTCACAATCACAATCACAATCACCAAAATCTACACATAAAATCACAACCCCAAATTCACATTGAAAATACAAACAAAAAATATATATGAATGCATGGAAATGCAATGGGATGATTTTCTACACTAAACAAGTCAAACTAAACACTACAGAACACAAGGTAAACTTTCTAAAGTCCAGATAAATCAAAATTTACTCTAAAACAATTTTTTAAACATTTTATATAGCCAAAATAAGCCTATGGTGATGCATAAAATCCTAATTTTACAGAAGCAAATGATCAAACCAAGGCCTTAGATGTGTAGGGCTCATTTTCCTGAAACCAATGATATATAATTTGCAATTTTTGGACAAACAGATCAAAAATTATGAATTTTACAAGTTTAAACAACTAAAAACCTTTTCTAGATTTGATTAAAACCAAACGCAGGCACGGGCGCGTTCTGATTCGCTGGTACCGCTTTGGCCGGATCCCGTTCGCGGGCCGTTAGATCTAAGTACATCGTGCGGTCCATATCAGACCGTACCGCTTCGCACTAACTTCTATATCTAACCCCTAGATCTAGATCGAATGGTCCAGGGTGAAGCGACCATAGCTGGGCGGCGCTGATGGTGAGCCGGAGGTGACAGCTCTGCCGGCGATGCTCTGGCGATGCTAGGGGGTGAGGGGAAGGGCGTAAGGCATTACCGAGGTCGTGGCGATGACCCGGTTGTAGTGGAGATCACGGGTGAGGGCGGGGCGCTCGGGTATGGCAGTAATTCCTCACCGGAGTTGCGCTCACTGTCGGGCCCTAGCAGATGTTGAAGAAAATAAATGGGAGACATCAGTGGACGCGCACAAGAACGAGGGTTGCGTTAAGCAAACCAGAGAGCGAGAGGGGGTCGGGGCTCACCGGGATGGTCGCCAAAGCGGGTCTGGACGGCGGCGGCGCGAGTATAAATTCGTCGAGCCTAGGGGCTCTCCGAGTTTGCTGAGTGAGGGGAAATGGAGAGGGGCAGTGGGGGTTTAAGTAGCAGGGTCGAGAGGGGCAGTCAGCCCGGGAATCAAGCGCAATAACACAAATTGAAACAGGGAGGAAACGTTAGAGAGGGGCGTGGGTCCTCTTGCGTGAGATTGACAACGATGTTGACGTGGCAGTGGGGCCTGCCTATCAGCGAGGGGGGTGCGGCTCGCGCGTGTGAGAAACGTAGGGGCGAGGGTGTAGAGGTCCCTACCTGATAAGGTAGAGATACATGATTTTATGATGCTAGTCCCTATCAATAGCTAGCATCCATAGTTTAAGATGTAATATCAAGAAACAAAGGTCATAATACAACTTTATAACCAGGAATAAAATAATTCATTACATCCTACATAGCTCATTTGGCTATCTCATTACAATACAACAAAAATAACTATAGCATGGAGTCCTTCATCTTCAAAGTGCCACAGGCAATCATGTTGGTTGTAGACTTGTAATCCTATTCAACACACTTCACTAACATCAAACAAAACCTGCAACATAATAAGTTATAGCCACAAGGGTCAACACATTTGAATTGTATTGGCAAGTGATACTATGGTAGAATAGTGGTATTTATCATCTATATGCATTTGGCTAAGTGGAGCTTAGGCTTGCTTTGCTAAAAATAGGTTTTCCTTATAAGTTGAAAACACTAAGTTTTTTCTTTGTCAAATCACCCAAGGAACAACCAATAAAATTGGTTAACCTTTAACCCTTGTTCAACCACAAGCTTTTAACTTAGAAACTGGAATGAGGAGATCCTTGATAGCTTCCTTGTCTTGATGCTCAAATTGTCCATTGTCGGGGACACGTCTAAGTACTTAGATTTTACTCTCTCGAGAGGTGGTGCACTTTCCCCACAAGACTCGACATGCATGGAGACAAGATCTTTCAGAAGCCTTCCCTTAGACCAAAATGGATGCGCTCCAAACCTATCACTCTACCACCAACTGTCCATTTGGCTAAGTTATTGCAACCTATATGATCCAGGCAGCGCCCATATTGCCATGTGGCTGCACTTGAAGCTTCTCAACATTTGACATCTCAAATATCTTTGTTCCTGGGTGGCTTTCCACAAGTGTGATACCAAGTTTTCCCCAGTATACTTGACTTGGTGATACCCAAGTTTTCCCCAGTGTAGTGGACTTGTGTAACCACTCAACACAAACCTTTCATTCCATTCCACCCAGGTGATGCATTCACATAGTTGTTTTATTAAACAAAACACAAGTCATAGACATAGAAATATTTCATAGCCTGAATATAATCCACCCTTGTTTTCTACTAGCTAGGCTAAGCATGATAGTAGTAGGAAGCTTAACTTAGGGAAAATTCTACTAAGGCACCATCTACTAGGATTTCCCATGGCTTAGCATACTTAGTAAAAATTCCACGCAAGTCCTACTTAGAAATATCACTAATGCATAGTCAAAATATTAGGACAAAATGTATGAAGAACCACTTTCCTTTTTTAGTCGAGAATATAGGTTCACTCCTTGATCTTGAAATTGTCACACTCTTCAAAGGTCACTAAAATTCAATCAAGGCACTAATTCAATCTAGCATTCAATCAATTCATCCCATAGAATAAAGAAAACAAAATAATGCATGCACGAATGCAAAAGATTGTTTTAATGGAAAAGTGGTTTCTACTAAGGCTATAAACATTTTAAAACACCTATTGGTCATTTATAAAAGTGGCAAAACAATTTAAAATCAAGTTAGTGAAAATGGGCCATTTAAATCATTTTTGTTTTGTTAGAAAGGATTTAAATCAAAGTAATATTTTGTAGTGTTTAGCCAAATATATTTTTAAGCACAAATGTTAGTGTTTATTGTCAAATTGTAAAAAAAAAACATTTCCAAAAGGTTTCACTCAAAAATCATTTTTAAATCAAGAACCATTTTTATTCCACTAGAAAAGCTTTTTATTCAAAGGAATAATTCCTTAGTGTCACAAAATATATTTTTAAATCCAAAAGTAGGTTTTTATGGTTAGTAGGTTCAAAAAAAATCATTTTGTAAAAGATTTTAGCCTAAAATCATTTTTAGAATAATTTTTATAACCAAAATAGGCCTAGAAATGTTTCTGCAAAAACAACTACATTTACAGAAGCAAAACACTAAACAAAGGGCATGGTTGCAAACTTTTATTTTTCCTGATTCCAATGATATAAAATTTGCAAAATTTCGACGTGTGGATTAAAAGTTATGAAATTTTCAAATCTAAACATCTAATAGAAATGTTTCTGGCTATTTAAAACAAAAGGTAGCTACATGTCCTGTTCTCATTGGCCAATACTGAGCAGCGTGGATCGTTGGATCTAAAGGAAATCGTGCGGCTCTGATCTAGCGTACCCTTTCCTTTTAAGTGATTCTATCGCAGCCACCGGATCGAGATCTAACGGACATAGGCGAGATGGTCAAGATTGGGCGGCGCTAGCAACGGCGAGTGGCGGCAGCGTGCTCGGGCAGTGGTGTACCGGCGACTAAAGTAAGCGAGGGAGAGGGAGGAGTAGCTCACAGTGTTCGCAGTGCATTGCTGATGCTCAACGTGGTTGAAGTGGACGAAGGGGCGCATGAGGATGTCGTGAATCGCTCACCGGAGATGGTCCTGGCGACAGGCGAGCTCGGCATCGTCGATGGCGAGGCTGTACGGAACGGGGAGACAATTATGAAGGTTGCGTTAGACGCGCGCGAGTGAGGAGAGTAGGCGTGGGTCAACCAGAGGTGTCGTGGGAATGGTCACGTCAGATGCTGCAATCGGCAGCGAGTAGTAGAACCAGGGGCAAGGGCGGCCAGCCATCTGCGGTGCAAGATGAGGGCGGAGACTCAGGGGTTTACCCAGGTTCGGCCACCCGGAGGGTAAAGACCTACTCCTGCTGGATTGTATTATGGAGGTGGTACAATGGGCGAGCTCGGCGGCTAGGCGGCGAGTCGCTTGGGTGTATGATGGAGCGTGCGTCTACACGCCCTGCAGGGAGGTTTATATAGGCTCACCTCCCCTAGGGTTTACATATCTCAACCGAATCAGTTAAAGCTTCGGTACTCGTTTAACCTAATCCGACTGGGCCTATCCACTCGCCTGGGCCTTCAGCTTCCAGTCGCTTGGATCCTCGCTAGGCTTCAATCCAGTCGCCGTCTTGCAGGCCCACTCGCTAGTTCTTGGGCCAGTCGGAAACGTCCTGCCGGGTATACCCCGGTAGGCACATCCCCATCAGTATTCCCCGAGGCCGTCGTCGATTAGGCGCAGGTGGCTGCTGGCAGTCGGAGTATGCGGCTTCAGAGTAGATATTCAGTCGAATCGTCGGCGGGCTCCTGTATAAAGGAGAAAACCAGTCATCCAGATCGCAGCTTTGGCGAGTCGAGTCGGCGAAACACTGTCATAGTGGTCGGGTCGGCGAGCCGAGTGGCTGAAGTTGGACCGTTAAACGTGGTCAAACTAGCCGTTGGGGTAATCCAACGGTAACTTTTGGCATAATCATCGCGCGGTAACGGTTCCCTGATTTGGCGGGTAACATCCGCTATATAAGGGGAATGGCAGGCATTCGGAGAACCACCTTCTCACCATTTCCTCCGATCGCGACCCAGCCGACCAGAAATCCCCCGACCCCCAACAATTCTCTCCGCCATGGACCTCTCCACCGAGCCCTGGGGTAGATCTAAGTGCACGAGGGCGCAACTGGCTTCCTTTGAGGAGGCCAGGATCTTGCGAGCCGGCTGCTGGCGCATCCCCGCGGCCGGAGAAATGACCCTGAACCCGCGAGAAAGAGAATTCATCTGCTTCACCAGCCATCTCGAACGGGGGCTAGGGTTCCCCACGTCCCTGTTCTTCCGGCGCTTCTGCGCCTACTTTGGGATCCAGCCATCGGATCTGGGTCCCCACAGCATCGAGCAGCTCGCCATCTTCGTGGCGTTCTGCGAGTGCTACTTGGGCTGCCGGCCCTACTTCCCTCTATGGCAGGATCTGTTCCACGGACGGATCAGCCGCGAGGAGGCGGGCGGCCCAATGCTTGCCGCGGGCGGCCTAACCTTCCAGCTGAAGTCGAAGGCTTCATTTTTTGACTTGATGCTGCCCGCCAAGGCTGCAAGCGACTGGAAGAAGTCGTGGTTCTATGTTGCCGAGGCAACCCCGAAGGGCGAGACGGCGATTCCGCGGTACTCCGCCAACCGGTCCGAGCCGCGCCGTCTCCAAGTCGGCAAGCTCCCCAACGACCAGCGGATGGTCGTTGACGAGATGCTCCAGACCATCCGCAGCCTGAAGAAGAAGGGCCTCCAGACGATCAACCTATACAACTGCTGGCTCACGCGGCGGCTCGTCCCTCTGGTCGACGCGACCATTATATGTACCAGTACACGGGCCGGGAAGACTCGACGAAGGCCTGCCTCGCCGAGTGGAAGCTGGAGGACTAAATCCCAGCATTGAAGAAGATCACCCAGGCGGTGTACCTGGACGCAGAAGTTGGAGTCGCCCCTTACACCGCAAAGCGTCCAGCCCCAACGGTAATCACCTCACTTCATTCGCAGTCGCAGTTTTTGCAGTCGCGGTAATTCTGATCTTATCTTGCATTCTTTGCAGCTGTTCCAAGTGGTGGAAGGATGGCTCCCACCTTCGGACGACGAGAATTCGAGCTCGTCCGTCCAGGAAATGGGCGAGTCGCCTCCCGCCAAAGGCGATTCCGGGAACGACGAGATTGACGATGACGACGAGTCCGAGGAGGAGGTCGCCCCGCTTGTTCACAAGACCCGCGGGCAGTGACAGCGTGAGCTTGAGGCGAGTAAAAGCCTCGAGCATCACGATGACGACAAAGAACTTCCGGAGACCACCTCGCACCGACAAGCTACTCCGCTGAAGAAGAAGGAGAAGGAGACGAAGGCTCCTCCGAAGAGGAAACCGAAGCCGACGAGGCCAGCCTCGCCGCCGCACTCGGCGAGCAGTTCCGACGCCCCCAGCCCAGCCAAGGACGAGGCGCCCCCGACGACAGCCGCGCTGGACACGGCCACCGTCGAGGTGCCGCTGGCTTCAATGCCTCCGCCACCAGTCTCTGGGATGGGGGGTGCTCCGGCTGCAACGGCTTCGCCTCGCAAGGAAGCCCCTGCCGAAGATATCCCAGAGGCTCCGGCTGCGGCCTCAACGACGAAGAAGCCGTCCGTGTCTTGGGCACGGGACGTCCTGGAGATGGGCTCAGTCGCCAACTGGGCCCTGAACTGGAGAAACCGGCCGGCCTCCGCACGGGGCTACGCTTTATTCTAGTCGCCAACTTAGTACCCTCACCCTCCTTTGTCTTCCATAACCACTTGAATTATTTTTGCTTACACGATTGATGTACAGGACCGGAGTGAAGAGAATGGGCCACCCGACCGTGGCTAAGGTGCCACCCGTCACCAGGGAGGAAGATCCTTCCCGTAAGAGGAAGGCGGACGAGGTCGTCGACCCTACAGATGGCAGCAAGAAGGCCAAGGGCGATGACGTCGTCACGATCTCTGACGATACAGCGGTCGCGCCGACTGAGCCCGCAACAGAGGCGGCCGCGTCCACGAAGGAGGGCGCTCCCTCACCTGGAATGGCCGAGCCGACCTCCTTCGGGGCGGGTGCCTCCATCGCGACATTCCCACGCTTTATGGCCAAAGCGGCCACGGCGAGTGGAACTTCGCCATCGAGCCGTGCACATGGGGTCGCCGATGCGGAAATCGACCAGCGTTGTGGGTATACGCCAGCTCTCCTCACGTCCGTGGATGCGATACAACTCCATGGCATGCTTGGCGCAGCCATCTAGGTATGTCCAGTCCCCGAGGATCAGGTCGGTGTTTTGCAGCGGTCTCATCCTTTAAGCACCTTGTTATTATTTTTCGCGTCCAGTCCCCGAGTGTGCACTCGCTGAATTTCAGCGGGTGGGCACTTGGAATTTCTTGAGTGCCAGTCCCCGAGTGCGAACTCGCTGAATTTCAGCGGGTGGGCACTTGGAATTTTCTTGAGTGCCAGTCCCCGAGTGCACACTCGCTGAATTTCAGCGGGTGGGCACTTGGAATTTTCTTGAGTGCCAGTCCCCAAGTGCACACTCGCTGAATTTCAGCGGGTGGGCACTTAGGATTTTTTGCATCGTCTAACTGTTTGAATGATGTGCAGGGTCTGCAACGTGAATCAGCTGACCGATTGGCAGCGAAGCACCGCGCGGAAAAGGAACTGGCCACCGTCCAGGAAGCGAATAAAGGGCTTCAGGAGGTTGCCGCAAAGGCGGAGGAAGCTCGCCAGGGACTTGTCCCCGCGGGTGAATTGACAGCGGCGCACTCGGCCCTGAGCTCGGCTGAAAAGCAGATCGCCGATCTCGAGCGCGAGCTGCGAGAGGCGAAGGAGGAAGTGGGCTCGGCTGATGGGAGAGCCAAGGCCGCCATTGCGGCCGCCGAAGAGGATCGTAAAGTGTCGGACGCCCTTGTTGCTGGGCTTCAGGACGATCATACGGCGCTTCAACGCTTCATCACGGATCTCGCCCGCCCGCTGATTGGTAAGTGCACTTGCCTCTGCCAGTAGCTTGTGCTGTTTGTGATGTCCAACGTGCTCACTGTTGTCCTCTACTCGCAGGTCGCATCATTGATAGCGCGGAAGAGGCGAGCTCGCTCGACGCGCGGCAGTGTGTGGGCATGCTCGTTGACTCGGCGACATTGTCGGCGACGTGCATCCGAGCATACCTCCAGGAGATATCACCCACATAGGTGATTCCCAGCGACCTCGTCGAGGTGTGGAAGTACATGGAGAAAGCGCCCTCGGTAGTTGAATTCATGACGCGGTCGGTGTTTCGACACGGAGCATCAACGGCGCTGAGCCTTGGGCTTGCTCACTTCCCAGAGGACTTCGACCTCGATGACGTGACGAGCGGCTACCCTTCGTCGACTGGCGCGGTGGAGCTTTTTGAGGTGCTAAAGTTGACGGACCGCGCCGCGGTCTACTCGGAGCGTGTCTGGGCAATGGGCGACCTCCTTCCATACCAGGAGACGGTCGTCGCGCTTAACGACCCCGAGCCTCCGCACCGCGATTTCAAGGTCGAGCAGCCTTTCCGCGCGGCGATGGCGGGTGAACTGACAACGTACCCATCAAACCCATAAACGTCGTTCATTCGCAGTCGTCGGGGTGCTGGCGAGTCATCGTCAAAGCCTGCAGAATAGGGTAGTTTGCCCTGAGGCGTTAGTAGCAGGTCTGCCGTATGGGCATATTTTGTAATATGAGACAATACGACATGCTTTTGAATGAGACATCGTGTCTGTGTTGCAATTTGTCATGTGTTTTGTGATTGTGGTTTGAACGAGTCCCCGAGCACGTCCGCCCTTTTGTGGGGTTTACCTCGTGTATGATATGTTTGTTGTTTTTGAATGTTTTGTTATTGTTGTCTAGTCGCCGGACTCGAAGAGCCAGTCGCAGGGCGACTCCCTTGAACGCTCTATACTTCACCGTTTTCCCTTGCGCGAACGGGGTCGGGTGGCCGAGTCCCCGAGCGTGGTACTTGGTTGTTCTAGGTGCGATTCGAGGGTGGTTGAGGACTTGGCGCGTTGGTTTGGGCGCATCACTCCTGCCTGGTCCGTTGGGCCAGTCGCGTGGCGAGTCCTGGGCATGCTATCTTACTTGGCGTTTTCCCGAGCCGCTCGCAATGAACTGGTAGTCAGTCCCCGAGCGTGGTACTTATCCGTTCGAGTCGCTATGCCGAGGATGCGGAGGACCATGGTCGCTGTACGAAGCGAAGGCAGTTGTCTTGGCTCGTAAAGCCAGTCGGGCGAGGCGACTCCAATGGTGCTCCGGGTAGGCGTTTTTCATGGACGATGCAAGACCTGAGGTTACTCAGTGCTCTTGCGTCGCACTACTTAGCCGTGCCAATCGATGTTCCAAAGGTTGACTTCTGCGGTTAGCTGGACGCTGTTATTACGAGTGCGAGTGGCACAAGACATGGAGAGTAAGCGCAATTTGCGGTAACCGATTCTTTTTATTTCAGAGCGACTGGAGAGTACATATATGAGGTTCTAGGGGTAGAACTTCCGTAGGAGGTTTACATTCCATGGTCGCTTGACGTCGAGTTCGCCGTCCCCGCGGACGTCAATGAGGTAGTAGGCGTCGTTGCCAAGCACTCGCCCGATGGCGAATGGTCCCTCCCACGGAGGGGAGAGCTTGTGCATGCCCTTCTTGTCCTGGATGAGGCGCAACACCAGGTCGCCTTCCTGGAAGGTGCGAGTTCTCACCCGCCGGCTGTGGTAGCGGCGGAGTCCCTGCTGATAGATGGCGGTGCGGGAACGAGCGAGTTCACGTGCCTCGTCGAGCTGGTCGAGTCCGTCTTGGCGAGCGAGTTCGTTTGCAGCCTCCATGTAGTGGACGACCCGTGGCGAGTCGTGTTCGAGATCGGTGGGCATGACTGCCTCGGCGTCGTACACCATGAAGAAAGGGGTGAACCCTGTCGACCTGTTGACCGAGGTGCGGATGCCCCAGATGACGGAGGGTAGCTCCTCGACCCAGCACCCGGCGGTGCGCTCGAGGGGTACTTGGAGTCGTGGCTTTAGGCCGTGGAGGATGCTTTGATTGGCGCGTTCTGCCTGGCCGTTGGACTCCGAGTGGGCGACCGACGCGAGGTCGAGCCGGATGTGGTGCTCTTCGCAGAATTCGGCCATGGAACCTTTGGCGAAGTTGGTGCCGTTGTTCGTGATGATGCTGTTTGGGAACCCGTAGCGATATATGAGCTCGCGTAGGAATTTAGTGGCGGTCTGCCCATCGCATTTCCGGACTGCCTTGGCCTCCACCCACTTTGTGAATTTGTCGACCGCGACCAGCAGGTGGGTGTAGCCGGAGGGGGCCTTCTTGAAGGGGCCTACCATATCCATGCCCCACACAGCGAATGGCCAGGTGATGGGGATTGTCTTGAGCGCTGAGCTCGGCACGTGCGTCTGGTTGGCGTACTTCTGGCACCCGGCGAACCGCTGGACAATGTCGACAGCATCGGCGTGTGTGGTGGGCCAGTAGAAGCCATGTCGCATAGCCTTGGCGACCAGAGAGCGGGCGCCGGCATGGTGGCCGCAGTCACCGGAGTGGATATCGTGGAGGATCTTGCGTCCTTCGGCGGGTTGGACGCAGCGTTGGAACACGCCGGTGACACTGCGCTTGTGGAGCTCGCCGTAGATGATGGTGTAGGACTTGCATCGACGAGCGATCATCCGAGCGTCCGTCTCGTAAGCCGGCAACATGCCGGCTTCTAGGTAGGCGATGTAGGGCTTGGTCCAGTCGTCTGGCTCGTTGACGAGTGCGACCAGGGCTGCCTCTGGTTGGAGCGGGACTCTGATGTCGATCTCCCTCGGGGGAGAGACTGATGGCTTGGTGATCGTGTCGAGGAAGACGCCGGCGGGTGGTGCGAGTCGAGCCGACCCGATGCGAGAGAGTGCGTCGGCCTCCTCGTTCTTCCGCCTGTCGATCCACTCGATGGAGTAGCCTGTGAAGTGTCCGCCCAACTTGTCCACTGCTTGGCGGTACGCCGCCATGGTGGGGGAGACGGCATCGCAAGTGCCAGCGACTTGCCCCGCGACGAGGTCGGAATCTCCGTAGCAGCGTAGGCGGTTGAAATTAATCTCCTTGGCGGCTCGCATGCCATGGAGTAGGGCCTCGTACTCGGCCATGTTGTTGGTGCAGGGTGTGAAGTCAAGGAAGAGGATGTAGCGGAGCTTGTTGCCCTTTGGTGAAGTTAGCACGATCCCTTCGCCTGCGCCGTCCGCGTTCTTGGAGCCGTCAAAGTGCAGGCTCCAGTAATGGAGGTATGGGAGCTTCTCTGGCTGCTGGGCCTCTTCCCAGTCGGCGATGAAGTCCGCTAGGGCCTGTGACTTGATCGCTTTTCGTGGTTCGTATTTGATGTTGTGGACGCCGATTTCGACGGCCCACTTGGCGACCCGCCCGGTCGCCTCACGGTTGCGGATGATGTCTTGCAATGGTGCCGAGGAGACGACCGTGATCGGGTGCTCCTGGAAGTAGTGCAGCAGGCGCCGCTGAGCTCTGAAGACCGCGTATACCAACTTTTGGTACTAGGGGTACCGTTGGCGCGACTCGGTGAGGACCTCACTGATGTAGTACACCGGTCGCTGTATTGGGCGTTCCTTTCCTTCCTCTGGTCGTTCAACGACCATGACGGCACTGACGACGCGTTCGGAAGCCGCGACGTAAACCAACATGGGTTCTTTGTTGGCGAGGGCGGCGAGTAGCGGTGCGGCGAGTAGCACCTTCTTGAGGTCGCGAAGCACGTCATCCGCCTCCTTGTCCCACTCGAAGTTGGGGTTCTTGCGCATCAGGCGGTATAGGGGCATCGCCTTTTCGTCCAGGCGGGGGATGAAGCGACTGAGAGCCGCTACTCGTCCGGCCAGTTTCTGGACGTCGCGTAGGCACTCGGGTTTGCCGAGCCGGGCGATCGTGTCGATCTTCGTGGGGTTCTCCTCGATCCCTCGCTTGGAGACGACATACCCCAGTAGTTGTCCTGCTGGTACACCGAAGGTGCATTTGCCTGGTTTGAGCTTTATCTTGTATTTTCGCAAGTTGGCGAATGTTTCCGCTAGGTCGGCGAGTAGGTCACCCTGGCGAGCGGACTTTACGACCACGTCGTCGATGTAGACGTGGATGTTGCGGCCAATTTGGCTCGCGAGGCATTCTTGCATGCACCGCTGGTAGGTCGCCCCGGCGTTCTTGAGGCCGAAGGTCATGGCAGTGTAGCAGAAGGCTCCGAATGGCGTGATGAACGCCGTCTTCTCCTCGTCCTCGACGGCCATTTTGATCTGGTTGTACCCGGAGTAGGCATCGAGGAAACATAGCGACTCCGAGCCCGCGGTGGAATCGATTATCTGGTCGATCCGTGGGAGGACGAAATGCTCCTTTGGGCAGGCGCTGTTCAAGTTTGTGTAGTCGATACACATCCTCCAGGTCCCGTTCTTCTTCTCGACTAGGACTGGGTTTGCCAGCCACTTGGAGTATTTGATTGGCCGGATGAAGCCTGCATCGAGTAGACGCTGCACCTCCTCGGCGATTGCTCGGCGACGCTCTTCATTGAAGGGCCGCAGCGACTGTTTGACGGGTCGCACTTTGGGGTCGGCGTTTAGCTTGTGCTCAGCGAGCTCCCTAGGGACACCGGGCATGTCAGAGGGCTTCCATGTGAAGATGTCCCTGTTCTCACGGAGGAACTCGATGAGCGCGCCTTCCTACGCTGGGCTCAAGCCCGTCCCGATCGTCACCGTCTGGCTGGAGTCGCCTGGGACCAGCTCGCCGGTGCGGGTGTGCGTCGTTGCCTCGAAGGTTGAGGTGTTTGCGCCCTCCGAGTTGGGCTTCTTGAGTATGGTGGGGTCGTCGTTGTTGACCCCGCTCGCGTACTTGGCGAGCTCATCGGCGTGGTTGGTCTCCGCCGCGATGACGGCGTCAGCGAGCTGGGCTCCTTTGGCCTCGCACTCGGCGGCCATGTCGGGGTCGCCGTTCATGGTGATGACGCCGCACGGCCCGGGGAGCTTCATCGCGTTGTACGCGTAGTGGGGCTCTGCCATGAACTTGGCGAACGCCTGGCGCCCCAGGACGCAATGGTAGGGGCTGTCGAAGGGCACGAGCTCGAAGACGATCCGCTCGGTGCGGAAGTTTGCTGGTGTGCCGAAGGTGACTGGCAGCGTGACCTTACCGATCGGGTACGCCTTCCGACCGGGGACGATGCCGTGGAACGTGGTGTGGGTCGTCTCGATCATCGACTGCGGGAGCCGCAGCCGCCTGAAGGTGTCCAGGTACAGGATGTTGATGGAGCTGCCGCCGTCCATCAATGTCTTGGGGAGCCAGTAGTCGCCGACCTTAGGCTTGACCACCAGGGCGACTCGACCTGGGTACTCGATGCGTGGCGAGTGATCTTGTCGACTCCAAGTGATGGGCTGCTCCGACCAGTTGAGGAACTGGGGAACGTCTACCTGGGCCACCGCGTTGACGGCGACGGCGCGGGCGATGACCTTCTTCTCGCGCTTCGTGTTGAAGCCCGTGAAGGTATGGAGCGAGCCGGCCACTTTGCCGAATTTTCCGCCGTTTGGCGGGTCGTTGTCGAGGTCCTCCCATGCTCGCCGTGCCTTCTCGATCTCCCTGAGGGTGTGGCAGTCGGCGGTGGTGTGCGTTGCGGGCTTTCCTTCCCTGCTATGAAACGCACATGGTTGGTTAAGGAGGGCCACAGGGTCGAACCTTGGCTTGGCCTTGTAGTTTCCGCCGTCGCGGCGTTGTCCTTCGTCGCGGCGGAAGCTCTTGGGCTCGCGTTGCACGTGCCTGGTGTTGGCGACGAAGTCGACTCGCCCGTCACTGCGGCGCTTGCCGGTGAGGCGAGTGTTGCTGTAGCGTAGGTCGGACCGTCGTCCGCTGTCGTTGCCGCTTGTGCGGCGTTGACCTCCTGACTCGTTGTCACTTTCCTGGTTTGGATCTTCCTCCGCGTACCGTTTGGCGATTTCGAGGAGGTCGGGGATGTTGCCGAGTGTGCGAGAGTGTCGCTTGAGCTTGGCGACCAGGTGCTCGTAGCGGCACGAGGTCTTGAAGCAGTGGATCGCGGTGTCCGGGTGGATACCGACCGCGTTGTACCAGAGTTCTTGCCACCGTTGGACCCAGTTGCGGGTCGACTCGCGGGGTCCTTGGACGCATCGCTCCAAGTCCTCGATGGTGGTGGGGCGGGTGTAGGAGCACTCGAAGTGCCTGACGAAGGCGTCGTGCATCTCCTCCCAGGAATCGATACTGTCCTGGGGGAGGGTGTTGATCCACTGCCTGCACGTCCCTTCCATCATCAGGGGGAGGTAACGGGCGGCTAACAGGTCGGTGTGGCCCGCGATCCCCATCGCCATGAGGTATGTATCGAGCGAAACGGCGGGGTCGTACGAGGGATCATACTTTTCTATATCCTTCGGCGCCTTGAAGTTTGGCGGGTACTTCTCGCCTCGGATCATTGGTCCGAAGCACTTGGGGCCGAGTCGACTGAGCGACCCCATGGGCTCGCCGTCGCGGCGATTGGTTAGGGTGTGTCGCAGGTCGTCGGGCTGGCGTGCGCGCCAGCTTTGGTTGTTGATGATGTGGGTGCGGGCGTCGAAGGGTTGCCCGTTGGCGGCGACGAAGTTGGTCGCTGGCCTGGGGTCGTTTGTGGAGAGTGCCGCGTTCGCGGGTCGGTGTTGGAGCTGTAGTGGCTCCGGTGGCGGGCAGTTGAGGGTGTTTGCCGCCGCTGGGCGGCCGCTTGAGGCCGCCCTGCTTCCCGACTAACGCGAGTATACTCGACCCTGCGAGTCGGCGCCCGCGTTTTGCTGCTCGACGGCCTTGGGGAGCAGGGCCCTGACGTACTGGATCTGTAGGGCGCTGTCGCCCGTGGCCGTGATGTTGTCGGCTGCCGCTCGGCCTGCCACGAGGTTGTCCATCGGGGTGGAGAATAGTGGGAGGCCGTTTGCGTCTCTCTCCCGTGAGGAGACTACTATCCGCGGCTGGTCCCGGGGAGGTGTGCGGTTGGGTGGAGGTGGGGCGCCCATCGCCGTTGATCCTGGCGGGGGCCGGGCGCTTCCTCCTGGTGGCGCGTTCTCGCATATCGCGCGCTCGGCCACGCGGGCCGGGTCGTTTTCGTCGTCGAAGTTCAGGGCGCGCCCCTGAACGGTGGGGTTCAGGCGCGATCTGATCCGCTGCTGGTGGTAGCGCGATAGTTCCTGCGACGTCACCTGCTCGAGGCGAAATTTTTCGCGCTCGGCTTGTTCCTTGCGCACCGCCTCCGCCAGTTTCAGGCGGAGTTCCTCGACCTCCGTTGCCGTGGCGTTAGAAGGTATTGGGGTGGAGAATGGATCCTCCGGTGGATCGGTGTCGGTCGCCATGTAGGTCGCGGTGTGGCGACCGGTTCCGTCGCGGAGGTCGGCGGAGTTCTCCGACCCGGAGTCGAATTCGAAGATCCCGAGGATGGAGGGGTCCTCGAAGTCTCCCACGTTGGAGACCTAGGTGATGGAGCCCGCGGGTGAAGCCGCGGTGATGGACCCAGCGAGCGACGCCGGGGTCGCCGAGTCGGCGTCGTCGTTGAGGGCCGCAACTTCTGCGGCCGTTGAGTTTTCGGACACGTCTCTGTGGGCCGAATTGTACTCGGAGGCGAGGTGATGGATCATGCGGATCTGGCTCTCGGAGAGCCGATCGCGTTGCGGCGACTCGCGGATGCGAGCCGAATCCTCCGAGACGATGACGTCGGTGAGGCCGACGAAGAGGCTGATCATGCCGACCGGCAGGATCACGCTGTGCGTGACGGGTCGCGCCGCCGGGACGTAGCTGCTCGGCAAGATTTGGAGCATCTCGCCGATCGCTATCATGCGGCCGGTGGCGACCGTCTCGTTGATGGGCAGATTGGATCTCGCCGCAGAACACCGGCCAGACCGGCCAGGCCCCACGGTGGGCGCCACTATCGTGGGAATGGTCACGGCAGATGCTGCAATCGGCAGCGAGTAGTAGAACGAGGGGCAAGGGCGGCCAGCCATCTGCGGTGCGAGATGAGGGCGGAGACTCAGGGGTTTACCCAGGTTCGGCCCACTGGAGGGTAAAGACTTACTCCGTATTATGGAGGTGGTACAATGGGCGAGCTCGGCGGCTAGGCGGCGAGTCGCTTGGGTGTATGATGGAGCGTGCGTCTACACGCCCTACAGGGAGGTTTATATAGGCTCATCTCCCCTAGGGTTTACATATCTCAACCGAATCAGTTAAAGCTTCGGTACTCGTTTAACCTAATCCGACTGGGCCTATCTACTCGCCTGGGCCTTCAGCTTCCAGTCGCTTGGATCCTCGCTGGGCTTCAATCCAGTCGCCGTCTTGCAGGCCCACTCGCCAGTTCTTGGGCCAGTTGGAAACGTCCTGCCGGGTATACCCCGGTAGGCACATCCCCATCAAGAGGGGAGGGGGTGGTCAGGGTTTACCGGGGAGGGTCGCCAGAGTCGCTGACGGCGTTGGGCACATGCAGTGCTTTATGGAGGTGACTATCTGGGCCATGAGCAGAGGAAGCAGAGGTATGAGAAGAAGCGCGCAAGCAAGGGAAGAACGTCAGAGAGCAGCAGAGGGCACGGGGCGGCGTGTACTCATCGGAATTGCCGTCGGAGTGTGTCAGAGTAGTGGAGATGCGAGGATGAATTGGGACAGCCTGGGGGCAGAGAGGGAGCGACGAGTGATGGAAAGGGAAGAGGGGACGTGGGCGCTTAAGATGGCGTGATCATGGCGAGTAATTATCGCGGCATTGATGCGAATTAACGACGTGAATCAAGGCAGAAAACAGCGATGAAATTTTGGGGAAGAATGGGTCTGCGGGGTGGAGACGACGACCTGGCTGTGGGGTCTGTCTGTCAGCGAGAGAGAGAGGGTATGCGTGGGGTCGACACGTCAGTGACTGCGCGGGTTCGTTTGCGAGTGAAAGAAAATGGTTCAGGGAAGGAGAGAGGGACTGGGCTGCGCTGGGCCTGTTGAGCTAGTTGGGCTGGGCTGCTTCTTTTTATTTTTTTCTTCTTCTGTTTTCTATTTCTGATTTCTGTTTTGAATTTATTGAAATGATTCAAACACTTGTTTTAATTCAAACTTTTCCCAACTTTCAGTATGTTTTAATATTGTTTTAACAATGTATTTTAGAATCCATTTTTGAATATTTTCGTACATTCTTTTATGGTTTATTATCTATTTAAAATAGACACTTGTCTTTATTTAAATAAGATTTTAAATATATTTTCAAACTTCTATTTTGAATTCCAATTTTTACCAAACCCTTTTCATTAGGTTTTATTTATTTATTAGTGCATATAATTCACTTTGAATTATTTAAAATATTTTAATATGATTTAATGTTCATTTAAATTGGGCATTTGTCTTTATTCAAATAAAATCAAATATGGTTTTTAATCCCATTTGAATTTTATTCCAATATTTCTTTTATTCCTTTTAACTTAATTAGATAACTTTTTAATCCACTTTGACTATTATGAATTTTTATTTACTCATGATTTAAGTAATCATTTACTTTAGGGATTTTGTCTCCATTTAAATAGAATTGAATTTAGCTAAAGTACATAAATTTTTAATTGAATAATATTTATTCCTTTATTATTCAATTACTTTATTTTATTTATGAATTTTGCCAAGATTTAATTTGGCTTTGAATTATTCCTTATTTATTTATTTCTTTCTTTATCTTATAAAATCCATATCTTTTTGTTTATAGATCCAAAATTGGTGATTCCAATTTTTATAATTTTATTTAATATTTGTTTATCTTTTTAAATCTGTTTAGGATTATTTTTCTCACAATTTGGTATGGATTCTAGATAGGAGCTTTATCAGCTTTGGAAATTATTTCCTTTTATCATATTAAATTCATAAGTTTTTATCTATGGCTCCAAATTAAATGAAACCAATTTCTATGGTTTTATAACATCTTTATTTATCACTTTTGATCATTTATAAATGTTTGTTGCTGAATTTTTATATGGATCAAATCCATAGTCTTAGAGAGATTTTGGAAATGATTTATTCAATTAGGGTTTTGGGGATTTTGATTTAACTTTTCCAAGTGTTTAAATTTCAAGATACACTCATTGATGAATGCATTTCACTTCATTGAAATTTTGTTTGATTCCCTTTTCATTCAATTTTTTTCAAGAAGGGTTTTGATGTTTCCATTTTGAAACAAAAAGTTACTTTTCACCCTAAATTTAAACAATTATTTCTTTTTTTTATTTATTTTTCACATTTCAAAATTTGGAAAATTTTGTGATGTGACAAAGGGGGGTTTTGCCGGGTAGCTAGGTGGGCTGTTAGTTGGGCCGCGGGGTGGGATGCGCCAGTTGGCTGGCTCGTTTCTATTTTTTTCTTAGCCTTTTTCTTTTCTGTTTTGATTTTCCAAATAGGTTTTGAATAACCAAATCAAATCCAAATCAATTCAAACCTTCACCAAAAATTTGTATGGTGATCCAAGGATCCAAAATTGTGACAAACACATAAAACCACTCAAAATCATTTTTAGGTTATAAAATAAAATAAAAATCATGCCCCGTATGTATATAATAAAAGGGGTATAAATATGGTTCAAATAGGGTTTTTGTTTTGAAAATTTTGTGCAAGATCAATATGCCATGATGAATTGAATGCAATAACATGACTTTGCATTTGATGAAATTTGGGATGTTACAAATCTAACCCCCTTATGATGAATCTCTCCCTCGAGATTCGAATTGGCTAGCAAATATGTGAGGGTGATCTTTCCAAAGGTCATCTTCTCTTTCCCATGTTGCTTCTTCCTCGGTATGATGATTCCACTGTACTTTGCAGAATTTGAAAGTCTTAGTACTAGTAACTCTTTCTGTTGTCTCGAGAATCTCGATAGGTCTCTCTTCATAGGTGAGATCACTCTCCAATTATACCTCTTCCAATGGTATAGTGTCCTTCAATGAAGTTTCTTCCATTTCCGGATGACACTTCTTCAACTGACTCACATGAAACACATTGTGAACTGCTGATAGTGATTCAGGCAATTCAATTTCATAAGCCACTTCTCCTTTGCGGCTCAAAATCTTGAATGGTACAACATATCGAGGTGCCAACTTTCCTTTGACTCCAAATCTCTTCACACCACTAAGTGTTGAGACTCTAAGATAAGCTCTATCACCTACCTCATAGGTGACTTCTCTATGCGTTGGATATGCATAGCTCTTTTGTCGGGATTGGGCTATCTTCAATCTCTCCTTTACCATTCTGACTTTCTCCTCGGCTTCCTTGATCAATTCTGGTCCGAATAAATTTCCTTCTCCTACCCCATTCCATAGTAATGGTGTAGTAAACTTCCTTCCATAAAGGAATTCAAACGGAGCCATCTCTATGCTTGCTTGATAGCTATTATTGTAAGAGAATTCCGCATAAGACTGTAAGACCCCACCTTTTAAAGGTAAAGGCCCCTGTGATTGCAATGCTAGTCCTTGGATGAAATGCTAGCATCCATAGTTTAAGATGAAGTACACAGATACAAAGGTCGTTATTACATCGTCATTCCAGAGATAACATAGTCTTTACAACTCTATAGCCAAAGGCTAGTACAAGAGTTCATGACATAAAGTAAATAACTATAAGTCTTCATCTTCATGTGCCACAGAAAAGCATGTTGAGTGTAGACTCACAACCCAAATCTCAATCAGAGTAACCTACAACATCATAAGTTACAGCAACAGTGGGTCAATACATTTGGAATTGTGTTGGCAAGTGATACCATAGTATAATAGTAGTATCTAACATCTATATGAATTTGGCTAAGTGTATCTTAGGCTTGCTTTGCTCAGAATAAGGTTTTTCTAATTATTTGAAAACACTAAGTTTTTGTTTGTCAAAAACTCCCAAGGAACCACCAATAGACATTGGTGAACCTTTACCCCTGTTCAACCACAAGTTTTTAACTTAGAAATTGGGATGAGGAGATCCTTGATTTCTTCAATGTCTTTGATGCTCAAATTGTTCGTTGCCGGGGACACGGCTAAGTACTTAGGTTTTACCCTCTCGAGAGTTGGTGCACTTTCCCCACAAGACTCGACATGCATCGAGACGAGACCTTTCAGAAGCATTCCCTTAGACCAGCATGGACGCGTTTCACCCTATCACCCTACCACCAACTGTCCATCTGGTTAAGTTCTTGCAACCTATGTGATCAAGGCAGAGCCCATATGCCATGTGGTTGCACTAGAAACTTCTCAACACTAAACATATCAAATCCCTTTGTTCCTAGGTGGCTTTCCACAAGTGTGATACACAAGGTAAACCATAGACATGGGCCTTGTGTAACCACACAACATAAACCAACATACCATTCCACCCAGGTGATTCGTTCATATAGTTTTTTTATTAATCAAAAAACAAGGCATAGACTTAGAAAAAATTCCATAGTATTAATATTCCACCCTTGTTTGCTACTAGCTAGGCTAAGCATGATAACATAACAAGTTTCTTATCTTAGAGAAAATTCTACTAAGACTACAACTACTAGGATTTCCCAAGGCATAGCATAGTATATATACTTAGAAAAATTCCATGCAATCCCTACTCAAAATATCACTAGTGAATAGTCAAAATAATAGGACAAAATACATGAAGAACCACTTTCCTTGATAGTTGGGGGAGTAGAAACAATCCTCACAATCACAATCACCACTATCACCAAAATCTACACCTAAAATAATAACACCAAATTCGCATTCAGATATTCAAACAAAAATATATATGAATGCATGAAAATGCAATGAAATGATTTTTCTACACTAAAAAATACAAACCAAACTGTACTGAACACAAAGTAAACTTTCTAAGGTTCAAATAAAACAAGTTTCACTCTAAAACAATTTTTAAAACATTTTATATAGCCAAAATAAGCCTATAATTGGTGCTGCAAATAATCCTATTTTTCCAGAAGCAAAATACCAAAACAAGGCCACAATAGTGTAGGGTTTATTTTTTGAATCTAATGATATATTATTTGCAAATTTTGGACAAATAGAACTAAAGATATGAATTTTACAAGTTTAATCAACTAATAGATTCAAAAACAGATTTTAAATCGAATTGTCAGACATGTGGACGCATCTGATTGGCTGATACCGATTCACGCAGGATCACGCTTCCGCGCTCTTGGATCAAGTCAGATCCAACGCAATAGATATAAACGTACCCCTTCGCTAACGATCTAATCTAAACCGCCAGATCTAAATCCTACGGGCCAGATCTAACTAACCAAAATCGAGTGGCGCTGATGGCGCTGGTAGCGGCGGCTCTTCTACTGGCGATGCTCTGGTGATTCCAGAGGGGGCTATGGGTAGTGGCGAGGCTTACCAGCATCGCATGGATGCGAGGATGCTCAAGGTGGCCTTGGTTTGGACGGGGGCGAGTTGCTGCGGCCGTGGGAGCTCGTTGGAGTAGCTGCTGGAGTCGGGTTGTTGTAAATGGTGATGGAGGCGACAACCTAGGTCACCATAGCGCCAAAAAAGGGCATCAGTGGCTGCACAAATCCACGTCGCACAACATGCTTTGAACTAGGAAGCAAGGGGCGTTCTTACCTAAACGGAATTACTCACCGGAGTTGTGGACGTTGTCGGGTGTTCGCGGTGCTCGATGGGGCCGACGTTCTGGGTCACAAGCAGATAAATAGAGGGCATGAGAAGAAGCGCAAGAACAAGGGAGAACGATGGAGTGAATCAGAAGGCACGGGGTGGATGGTTCTCACCAGAATCGCTCGTCGGAGGTGCTCGGGCAGCGACGGTGCAAGCTCGAATATGGGCAGCCTGGGGGCGATTGGGTGTGGGAGTTTGGGGGGACATGGCCACGGTGTAGAGGAGACTAAGTAGCCGGTTAGGGGAGAGGGAATTAAGCGCGCATTCATCAGCAATTTAGCCCGAATCAATCGGCAGTGACAACGGAGGAAACGGGCGGCGTCGGCGTCGTCTGCGCGCGGGTTTGGGGACGAAGGGATAACATGGCGCAGGGCCCATTGTCAGTGGCTGTGGGGTAGGTTTTGCGAGGGTGAGAGAGAGAGAGGGAGAGATAATCCTGGGTGGGCTTTTGGGCCAAGAGTGGTACTGGGCTTAAAAGGCAGCGCCTTCTTTTATTTTCTTCTTTCACCTTTTCTTTTTCTAAATTGATTTTCAGGAATGAATTTGAAACCCTAATTCAAAAAAGTTTGAATTCAAATCTTTTCTAAGTTTTTGTACTGTGAACCATGCACTCAAAAGTGTGACAAAAACATCTGTTCACTCAAACACACCTTGGTATTTTTAAAATAAAAAAAACCATGCCACATATGAATAATAAAATGGGCATAATTATTGGTTTTATTTGGTTTCAAACTTTGAAATTTTTTATGTAAGATCTAGATTCTACGATGATATGAATGCAATGCATGATTTTACAATTCATGAATTTTGGGATGTTACAAATCTAACCCCCTTAAGATGAATCTAACCATCGAGATTTGGACTGGCTGGCAAATAGGTGAGGGTGATCTTTCCGGAGGTCATCTTATCTTTCCGAGGTTGCTGCTTATTCGGTATGATGATTCCGCTGTACCTTGCAGAATTTGATAGTCTTGGTACGAGTAACCCTTTCTGCTGTCTCAAGAATCTTGATAGGTTTCTCTTCATAGGTGAGATCACTATCCAACTGAACCTCTTCCAAAGGTATAGTGTCCTTCAATGAAGTTTCTTCAATCTCCGGATGACACTTCTTCAACTGACTCACATGAAACACATTGTGAACTGCTGACAGTGATTCAGGAAATCCAATCTCATAAGCCACATCTCCTTTGCGGCTCAAAATCTTGAATGGTCCAACATATCTTGGTGCCAATTTTCCTTTGACTCTAAATCTCTTCAAACCACGAAGTGGTGAGACTCTAAGATAAACTTTATCACCTACCTCATCGGTGACTTCTCTACGCTTTGGATCTGCGTAGCTCTTTTGTTGGGACTAGGCTATCTTCAATCTGTCCTTTACCAATTTAACTTTCTCTTTAGCCTCCTTGATCAGTACTGGTCCGAACAAATTTCTTTCTCCTTTACCAATAGTAATGGCGTAGTACACTTACTTTCATAAAGAAATTCAAAAGGTGCCATCTCAATGCTTGCTTGATAGCTGTTATTGTAAGAGAATTCTACGTAAGGCATACTTTCATCCCAACTAGCACCATAGTCTAGGGCACATGCCGTCAACATATCCTCCAAAATCTGATTGGTACTTTCTGTCTGTCCATCAGTCTGGGGGTGAAAATATGTGCCGAACTCTAACCTTGTTCCCAATGATTCATGCAGTTGTCACCAAAAATGCGAAGTGAACTGAGTTCCTCTATCCGACACAAGACTCTTAGGCACTCCATGCAGACATACAATCCCGTTCATATAGATCTTAGCTAACTTAGCACTTGTATAGGTAGTCTTCACAGGTATGAAATGAGCCACTTTAGTTAGGCTATCTACAACAACCCAAATAGAATCATATTCGGATCTAGTCCTTGGATGTCCGGTAATAAAATCCATACCAATCTGATCCCACTTCCAATCAGGAATAGGTAGTGGTTGCAATAACCCTGCCGGTTGCCTTAACTCGACTACACACATCACACAATGTAATTGTAACATCCCTAAAATCATGTTTTCAAAGATTGCATATCATCCATGCATGCATAATCATTTAGGGATCAATTTCAAAGTCATTTCAAAGTAAAAAGAAGCATTGAGTGCTTATTATTTTATGTAGACAAGCATTGATCCAATGCTACTATCTAGTGAGAGAATATTTGTTTCAAACCAAGATTTGTTTGTTCATAAGTTGGTTTGGTTGAGTTCCAAAGCTTGGACAAAATTTCCACAAACAAAATATGGTTTTAAAACCATTTTCATATCTTTATCAAATCTTGTGCTAAGGCACTGTTATTTTAAAATTTCAAAGGAACCAAGCAAGTCTAGTGAGACAACATGGTTTTATACTAAAAAATATGCAGGTTTCACTTTATAAAAATCCAGAAAGATTTGGAATTCAAATACATTTGAATTCATTTGAAAACGTTTCCTGAAAACTGAATTAGAAAAGGAAAAAGGTTAAGAAAACAGAACTGGGCCAGACGCTACCCATTCGGCCCAGCAACCAAAGCAGCCCACCCGGGTTTCCGCCTTCCTCTCTGTTTCTCACCGCAGCAACGCGCACCCACCCACTGATAGCCCGACCCTACCTTGCCCCGTCAGCGTCGTCCCCAATCAACGCGCGCCCGAGCCGCTCTGCCGTTACCTCGCCGCAGTCACTGCCCCGCTTAAATCCCATTGATGCAGGAGTAATCCTCGCCCCCGCCCCGGCTATTTAATCCCCTCCCCTCTCCGCATCTTTCCCCTCGCTCAACTCACTCGCTCCGCCACCAGGCTGCCCCTAATTGCTCTCACACCGCCGCTGTACCGACGAGCTCCAGCGACGAAATTCCGGTGAGCCAGACCACACCTGCCCTTCTAATTCAAACGAGTGTGTTCCTTACAACCTTGTGCACCTCTTGACCCCTTTCGTTTGGCCGCGCTTGACCCAGGCAGCCGTTCCCGTCCTCCTCCGCAAGTGACAAAGCCGCTGCTCGACTCCGGCGACACCTCCTGGTAGTTCCTGACCACCCCTTCCTCTCTTCTGGTTACTCACATGTTCGCCAGGCTTGTGTGCATCTAACGGCATCATTCTTTTAGCTAGGCGCGGTTTGTAACCTCGCCAACAACGACGGACAGCCGTACCTAACGATCGACGCTTCTCCGGCGAGCAATAGACGTTGAGTGTGTGCGCCCCTGTCTCTCCCACGACCACCTTGAGCTCCACTGCAGTCCCGTGAACATGGTAAGCACCTCCACTCCTCCCCTCGCGATCTAAATCGCCGGCAACCTCTTTGACAGAGCCGTGCCACCGCATCGCCGCCGCTGGCGTCGCCCATCTGTGGTCGCTTGATCTGTAGCCGTAGGATCTAGATCCAACAATTAGAATTAGATCTGTAGCGAAGCGGTTCGGGCAGATCTGAGCCATGCGTGTTAAGTTAGATCTAACGGCCCGCGAGTGTGATCTGGTGCGAAAAGGTATCAGCCAATCTGACGCTGCCGCGTGGCTAGTTCTTTGTTTTAAAAACTGAATTAGATTTATTAGTGATTCAAACTTCTAAAATTCATAACTTTTGATCCACACGTTCAAATTTTGTAAATTTTGTATCATTGGAATCAGGAGAAAGAATCCTATCTATTTATACAATGTGTTTAATGTTTTGCCTCTGTAAAAATGGTTATTTTTGCAGAGACAGTTGTACGCTTAATTTGAGTATGGAAATTATTTGAAAAGTTTTAAAGATCAAATAAAGTTTACTTTGAGTATCTTGCTCTTGTTTATGTTTCAGTACTTTCTACTTGTCTTGTTTGGTGCAGAAAAAAATCATCACATGGCATTTGCATACATTCATATATTTTTGTTTGTATATTTTGTTATGTGATTTTGGTGCCATTATTTTATGTGTAGATTTTGGTGCAAATAGTGATTGTGGTTATGAAGATTGTTGCTACTCCCCAAACTACCAAGGCAAGTGGTGCTTCATGTTTTTATCCCTATGTTTTACCTATGCATTAGAAATATTTTGTGTAGGACTTGCATGAATATTTTGCTAAGTATTTATATGATATGCTTGGGAAATCCTAGTAGTTGTAGAATTGTTAGAATTTCCTCTAAGTTAAGATGCTTATTATTGCCATGCTTCGACTAGCTAGTAGCAACCAAGGGAGGATTATATATTCATGCTATGTGAAATATTTCTAAGTCATTGACTTATGTTTTTGCTAATAAAACAACTAAAGGGAATGAAACACCTAGGTGGAATGGAAAGAATGGTTTGTGTTGAGTGGTTACACAAGGCCCATTTCAATGGTTTACCTTGTGTATCTCACTTGTGGAAAGCCACCTAGGAACAAAGAGATTTGAGATGCCAAATGTTAAGAAGCTTCTAGTGCAGCCACATGGCATTATGGGCTCTGCCTGGATCACATAGGTTGCAATAACTTAGCCATTTGGACAGTTGGTGGTAGTGGGATGATAGGATGGAGCGCGTCCATTTGGTCTAAGGGAAGGCTTCTGAAAGGTCCTGTCATGGTGAAGATCAAGTATTGTGGGGAAAGTGCACAACCTCTGCAGATGGAAGAATCTAAGTACTTAGCCATGTCCCTTGTATTGGACAAATTGATCATCAATACATGGAAGCTATCAAGAATCTCCCCATCCCAATTTTCTAAGTTAAAATTTGTGGTTGAACAAGGGTGAAGGTTCACCAATTTCTATTGGTGATTCCTTGAGAAAGTTTTGTCAAAGAAAAACTTAGTGATTTCAACTGATAGGTAAAACCTATTTTGAGCAAAGCAAGCCTAAGCTACACTTAGCCAAATTCATGTAGTATCTAGATACTAATATTCTACTAAGGTATCACTTGCCAATACTATTCCAATGTATTGACCCACTATGGCTGTAACTTGTGATGTTGCAGGTTATTCTGATGATGATTAGGGGTTATGAGTCTACACTCAACATGATTGCCTATGTCACATGAAGATGAAGACTTATTTACATTGTTATCGTTAAACTCTTGTATTAGGCCTATGGCCATGGAGTTGTAAAAGACCATGTTTGTCTCCGGAATGATATGTAATAATGACCTTTGTTTCTGTGTACTTCATCTTAAACTGTGGATTCTAGATTTGATCCAGGGACTAGCATTGCAATCACAGGGATCCTTACCTTTAATAGGGAGGGATCTTACAGTAATATGTTCCGTGATATCTTTCTTGAGATTGTTCCACCAAAATATTTCCTTCACATCCATGTACATTTTGCTGTTACCTGGATGAATAGAATATGGTAAGTTGTGTGCTTCTTGCAGTATCAATTTCCAAAGTTCCAGATCTTCCGGAATGCAGATACGATTTCCATACCACAAAGTGCCTTCTTCATCTTCGTGGAAGCCTTTCCTTTACTTATTTTACCTTTAATCTCTTCAGTTTCCTTGTCTAACTTTTGGGATTCTTTGATCTTGTCCAACAATGTGGGTTGGACATCCAATGACATGAGATATCCTTCAGGCACTATCTCCAATCTGAGATTTTTGAATTGTGCACATAGATCATCTGGAAATTCTCCTTTAGTAAGGCCATTCACATAAACCTGACGGCTTAAAGCATCTAATACAACATTTTCTTTACCAGGATGGTATTGCAAACTCAAGTCATACTGCTTAATGAGCTCTAGCCATCTTCTTTGTCTCATATTGAGTTCCTTTTGGGTGAAGATATATTTCAAACTCTTGTGATCTGTGAACACTTCGCAACGCTTTCCCAAAAGATAATGTCTCCATGTTTTGAGTGCATGGACAGCAAAGGCTAACTCTAAGTCATGAGTAGGATAATTCACTTCATGAGTTTTAAGTTGTCTCTAGGCATAAGCCACAACTTTCCCTTCTTGCATCAAAACTCCACCCAATCCTTGGTGATATGCATCACAATAGACTTGGAAATACTTTTCCAAATCTGGCAAACATAAGACTGGTGCTGATACTATCCTCTTCTTCAATTCTTGGAAACTAACTTCACATAGGACAGTCAAAAAAGGGCTTGACAAACTGTGCGAGTTCGACGCGTTATCAGCTCGGCTCGAGCTTGAATCGTCTCTCTAACAAACCATGCTCGAGCCTGTTTTCGAGCTCGCCAGCTTAGTCGAGCCGAACTCAAACAAATTGATAAAGATCGTGATTTTTGTACAGTCGCAAAATTGAGACTACTATTATTATTCCAGCTATTGTAAGACCGCTAAAATAATTATGCTTGCATGTTGGAACTGTATTACTATTATATGAAACTCCAAGCCATTTCTGCTATTCCGTTTTCAAGCTTTACTATTTTCTTGCTATATAGATGAATGTCGATGTACTAAGAAAAATTTACCTAGCTTCAACGAACCGAGCTCAAGCCTACTCGATCTTTGGTCGAGCCGAACTCGAGCTTAGATGTAGGCTCGAAGGTCAACCTAGGCTCGCTCGAGCTCGGCTCGAGCTTCTACCGAGCTCGAGCCGAGCCTAACAATGTTCGCTCGAGTTCGGCTCGTTGACAGCCCTAACTTCACATCCTTCAGTCCAATCAAACTTATTTTCTTTCTTCAGTAACTCGGACATTGGCTTAGCTACCTTTGAGAAATTCTCAATGAATCTTCTATAGTATCCTGCCATGCCTAGGAAACTATGAACTTCCTTAACTGACTTGGGAGATTCCCACTCAGTTACAGCTGACACCTTTGCGGGATCGACAGCTATACCATCTCCCGATACAATATGTCCAAGAAATCGAACTTCATTCAACCAGAATTCACACTTACTGAACTTGGCATACAACTTGTGCTCCCTGAGTTTCTCAAGTATCAAATGCAAATGTTCTTCGTGCTCTTCTTTGATCTTGGAATAGATCAAAATGTCGTTGATGAATATCAAAATAAACTTGTCAAGAAACTCCATGAATACCTTGTTCATCATATTCATGAAATAAGCTGGTGCATTCGTCAATCCAAATGGCATCATGGTATACTCATACAATCCATAGCTAGTGGTAAAAGCATTCTTAGGTATTTCTTGCTCTCTAATCTTTAGTTGAAAGTAGCCTGATCGGAGATCAATCTTTCAGAACACACGGGCTCCTTCTAGCTGATCAAATAGATCATTAATTCTGGGCAAAGGGTACTTGTTCTTTATAGTCACTTCATTGAGTGAACGGTGATCTATGCATAACCTTTGACTTATATCCTTCTTCTCAACAAATAGAACTGGTGCACCCCAAGACGAAGAACTTGGTTGGATAAATCCTTTCTGCAACTGTTCTCCAAGTTGTTTCTTCAGTGCTTTCAACTCATCAACTGACATCTTGTTGGGTCTCTTTGCTATTGGTCCAGATTCTGGTAGTAAGTCAATCAGAAATTCCACATCTCTATCTAGTGGCATTCATGGTAATTCCTCCAGAAACACATCCAGATATTCCTTCACAACTGGTACACCATCTATGCTAACCCCCTTAAGAGACTTTAGATTACTCCCTTCAGATTCAAAGATATATTTGAACCTAATTCGTTGCTTATCCGGGGTTGTGAGTGTAATAGTATGATTGGCACAATCTATTACTCCTTCATACTTAGTCATCCAATCCATGCCCAAAATTACATCCAATCCTTGGGAGTTTAGGATTATCAGACTAACTGGAAACTTATATTTCCCAAATTCTATCACTAGATCATGACATCCAAAATTCACTATCATCTCTCCACCGGGAGAGCTTACTTTAATAGGACACCCAATAGTTTCATTTTGAATTCCATTTTTATCAACAAATGCTCTTGATATGAACGAATGTGATGCGTCGATATCAAAAAGAACAAGTGCTGGAAAAGAATTAAGCTTGAACTTACCAGCCATAGCATCATATTCCACATAGATTTCCTCCACATTGATGTGGTTCACTTGTCCCTTCTGGAAAGGGTTGGGCTTATTGGCTCCTTCAGCCTTCTTTTCTGGGCATTCATTTGCATAGTGCCCAGTTTTCTTGCACTTGAAGCACTCAACCTGACTGATGTCCCTTTTTGTAGGCTAACTTCCATTTCCATTCCCACTGTGGTGTCTCTTGTGTCCACTCTTATGGTTCTTATATCTATCATTGTCATGGTTGTGGTGGTGCTTGTTGTCATGGTGACAGTTACTGTTGTGGTGGCTGTTATACATCCCATGCTTGTGGGACCTAGAACCGCCACTATCATCACCATGGGAACGTTTGTGAGACGATCCTGAGTTGTCTTGTCAAAGTGATGCTTCCTCTTCCTATTCTCAACCTGCTTCGTCTTGCTTTCCAAGATGGTGGCGTTGTCACAAAGTGATTGATAGGTTGGTACAAATGCAACTGATAGCTGCAGGTTCATCTCATCATTCAGTACCTCGAGGAATTTCTCCTTCTTGTTGGCATCAGTATCAACCTCATCTGGCGCATAGCATGCCAGATTGTTGAACTCCTCAATATACTCTGCCACACTGCGGTGACGTTGCTTAAGATTGTGGAACTCTATCTTCTTCAAATTCATCACCCGTGATGAGATATGGGCAGTACTGTAACATCCCTAAAATCATGATTTCAAAGTTTGCATATCATTCATGCATGCATATAGAATTGAGATCAATTTCGAACTCATTTCAGAAAACAGAAGCACATAGTGCTATCATTTTATGTGAGCAAACTTAAATCAAATGGCCATCCCCATTTGAGAGCTTGAATGTTTTAAACCAAGATTGTTTGTCTCCCTTGTTGATTGGTTTGAGTGTGGAGTTAGAACAAAGTTTTACAAAATAGAAATGGCTTCAAAAACCATTTTCAAACATTTGCAAACCTAGTGCAATGTCCCTGTTATTTTGTTTCTCCCAAATATGACCAAGTCTTTTCAAAGTGACCACATGGTCTTATACCTTGTTGTGAGACTGTTGCACACTGCAAAAATCCCAAATAGTTTTGAATACAAATGGAGTTTGAAATTCATTTGAAAACCATTCCTGAAAATCAATTCAGAAAAAGAAAAGGAATAAGGAATTGGAAAAAGGCTGGCGCCAGGAATTGAGCCCAGTAGCAGACTCAGCCCAACTAGCCCACCCGGGCCACCTCTCTTTCTCTCGCACGCGCGGACACACCCAGCAAGTCACTAACGCCAGGACCCCACCCCCTCTCTGTTTAACTCGCTGACCGG
The DNA here is from genome assembly GCA_916181665.1 of Avena sativa. Taxonomy (NCBI): domain Eukaryota; kingdom Viridiplantae; phylum Streptophyta; class Magnoliopsida; order Poales; family Poaceae; genus Avena; species Avena sativa. Next base: position 64,888,473 of record OV702279.1, read on the forward strand.
TGGACCTCGCCAGCTCACCCCTTCTTCCCCAAAACGCGCCACGACCACGTCGCCGGCCGTTTCTTCCGCACTTCACTGCCGCGTTGATTCCTCGCTTAAATTCCCTTAATACCGCGCGCGATCTTCGCCCCCGCCTGGCCTACTTAAACCCCCTCTGCCCCCTCTCCATTTCCCCCCAAACTCCGAGCACAAAGCGCCCCCAGGCTGCCCGCGTTCAACCCCGCATCGCCGCAGACAGAGAGCACTCCGGCGACCGATTCCGGTGAGTTCCGTGCGCCCCTCGCCCTCTGGTTCTTGCAGACAGCCTCGCCACTTTCTTGCACATCTACTGACACCGCTGGTTTCCTTTATACTGCCCCAGGTCGTCGATTCTGTTCAACACCGCAAGCTCCCGACGACAACCTCGACTCCGGCGACCAAATTCCGTAAGCCCTTTGCGCCCCTTCGCCTCTGATTCACTCAAAGTTGTTCGCCACTGTCTTGTGCATCATCTGGTGCCTTTTGTTTGTGCTAGGGAGACCAAGAGCGTCGCCAACGTCGCCGTCTACTCGAACCCGACACCGCCCGCAACTCCGACGAGCTTCAGCAGCCCCTGACGTGCGCCCCTTGCCAAGCCACCGCCACGTTGAGCTTCAGCACACCACCGCGGTTCTGGTAAGCCTCTTCCCCACTCCCGCGCGACCTAGAACGCCAGCTCCGCCGCTGACAGACGGGCCGCCGCCAGTCGCCGCCGCTAGCGCCGCTCCGTTTTGGTCAGATGATTCGTAGCCGTCAGATCCAGATCCAGCGCGTAGGATTAGTTCACTGATCGAACCGTTAAGTTTAGATCTGAGCCGTGCGTGTTAGTTAGATCCAACGGTAGCCGAGCGTGATCCGGTGCGAAGCGGTACGCACCAATAGGAAACAGACGCGTGGCTAGGGTTTAGTTTAAAAACAGAATTTGAATCAGATTTGTAATCAAATTTGATTTAACTATAACTTTTGATCCACACGTTAGAATTTGACAAATTTTATACCGTTGGAATCAGGAGAACAAGCCCTTTCTGTTTATGAAATGTGTTTAATGTTTAGTTTTTGTTAAAATGACTTTATTTGCAGAAACTTGTTTAGGACTATTTTGAGTATAAGAATTGTTTAGGAAATTGTTTTAGTGTAAAATAAACTTGGTTTAGCAAGTTTTTAACCTGTTATGATTCAGTACTATGCACTTTCTTGGTTGGGTTTTAAAAATCATCACTTAGCATTTTTCATGCATGCATATATTTATGTTTGTATATGAATTGTGTGTGATTTTGTGCTACCATTCTCTGTGTAGACTTTGGTGCTAGTGATTGTGATTGTGAAGAGTGCTACTCTCCCAACTACCAAGGCAAGTGGTACTTCATGAATATGTCTATCCCTATATTTTATACAAGCATTAGAAATATTTTGCTAAGTCTTGCATGTTACTATTTTTGCCAAATGCCATGTTGGGAAATCCTAAGTAGTTGTAGAATTGCTAGGAAAATTTTCTAAGTTAAGTTACTATGCCATGCTTAGCCTAGCTAGTAGCAAACAAGAGTTGGTAAAGTATATACATGCTATGATGAAAATATTTCTAAGTCTTTGGACTTAAGATTTCTTAATAAAAAAACTAAGTCAATGAATCACCTGGGTGGAAAGGGACTTGATTGGTGGTTTTTGGTTGAGTGGTTACACAAGGCCCATGGATATGGTTTACCTTGTGTATCTCACTTGTGGTATGCCACCCAGGAACAAAGGGATTTTAGAGGCCAAGTGTTGAGAAGCTTCTAGTCCAGCCACTTGGACAGTTGGTGGTAGTGGGAATGATAGGTTGGAGTGCGTCCATTTGGTCTAAGGAAAGGCTTCTGAAAGGTCCTGTCTTGGGAAACCAAGTCTGGTGGGGAAAGTGCACAACCTCTGCAGATGGAAAATCTAAGTACTTAGCCAAGTCCATGGCAATGGACAACTTGAGCATCAAGACATGGAAGCTATCAAGAATCTCATCACTCCAACTTCTAAGTAAAACTTGTGGGTGAACAAGGGTGAAGAACCTCAATGTCTATTGATGGTTTCTTGGGAAAAGTTTTTACAAAGAAAAACTTAGTGATTTCAACTAATAGGAAAAACCTATTTTGAGCAAAGCAAGCCAAGCTACACTTCGCCAAGATGCATATAGTGCTATAGTCCACTTAAAATTTACTAAGGTATCACTTGCCAATACTATTCCAAAGTATTGACCCACTGTGGCTGTAACTTGTGATGTTGCAGGTTACTCCGATGAGGATTAGGTGTCATGAGTCTACACTCAACATGTTTGCCTGTGGCACATGAAGATGAAGACTTATAATTATTTACTTATTGCAAACTCTTCTATTAGGCCTGTGGCCTTGAGTTGTAAAGACTATGTTTTATCTCTAGAATGGATGTAATAAATGACCTTTGTATCTGTGTACTTCATCTTAAACTGTGGATGCTAGCAATGATCCAGGGACTAGCATTGCAATCACAGGGATCCTTTTCCTTTACAAAGGAGGGATCTTACAGATGGTATCAGAGCACTGTGTTGCCTGTAGGATTATGACCCTAGGATTGGAAACCACTAAGGAAAAAATTTCAACTACTTCTACACTTGTCTATTCTTCTCGTAAACTTTTCTAATCTCCTCTTTCTCATCTCTATTTGTAGATGAACTCCATCAACAAAGCCATAAGGAAAGGACCACTCATGACCATGACCTTGGAGTGTGAGACAGAGTTTCCCAAAATTCTCAAGGACCTCATGGTGGCAATGGAAATACATGGTGCAGCTGTGTACAAAGGCTTTCCTGTGATGGATGAAGGAGTTGAGTACTGGTGGGTGCAACTTCACTTGTACAAAAACAAGGAAGACAACCACAAAGAAACAGGATTCTACATGTACACCAACACTTTGGTGCACACCACATTCTTTGAGTCAGCAAGAGAAGCAGCTTGGAGGACTATCAAAGAACTTAGTGCTAGAGTCAAGTGCAGAATGCTCAACCTCAAAAAAGACTTGAAGAAAGAGAAGGAACATGCCCAAGAGTTGGAAGCTACCAAACAAACCTTAAGAGGAGATATTATAGACTTAGTGATGGAATCATGTGAGCAAGATAGGCTGATTTCTTCTAGGAACATTGTGTTAGCCAACAGATCCAGTGAGATTGGATTGTAAACGTACTTCGTTAGTTGGACCACCACCTATCATCCTATTTTCCAAAATGATTCTTTGAAATAAGATTGAACCTTGGTTGGTGTAATGGTTTCATGTATGCATCACTTGTGTGTTTTGCTTTCCAAGGTTATGTATGTGATGTTTGTCCTTGTTTTATCTTAAATACTCTTGTTCTAACTTTTCTATCTTCTAAATAGATGCCTATTACCATCAGCACTGTTGAGGAGTTCCAGGTTACCCGCTTTGGTCCTCATATCGTTGAGCTTACCACCTTGCTCAATCTCCCTCTTCCCACCATCATGGTGCATCCACTCACCAAGTTCAAGAGGAAGGACCTCTGGGTCTTCAAGGTGAACCAGCCCGGACGCCAGACAAAGCCTACTACGGAGGCCATCGTCTTCAAGCTTATGCACGATGACAGGGAGAGAGGCATGGAGGTAGTGATGCAGGATCTGATAGGACGTCTGCTAGGACGACACTCCCGACAGGTTAGAGGCACCCACTTCCACGTCTTCGGAAGACGTGATGAGGATGGGGAGTCCATCGACTTCGAGGACGATTCGAGGGACGCGGCAGAGCCGATACGCCTGTACCTCCAGGACTTAGAGGCTCTCATTAGGCACGTGGACACGGACAGGACCAATGTCATGCTCAGTAATGACGAGCTCCAGGTGCAGCTTCGCGAGAAGGACAAGCTCTTCGCGCAGCAGGACGAGATAGTTAAGGAAATGGAGGCGAAGTTCGTGACCCAGGACAGAAAGTTCAAGAGTCAGGAGAAGCGTGTCCAGGATAGGAACAAGAATATCCGGTACATGACTGAAGAACTGCAGTCCAAGGACTTCGAGCTAGAGCAGCAGCAGACGGTGATCGAGAGGCTTCATTCCCAGAAGAGGGCTCTCAAGGCCAAGATAGAGTCCTTGACCACTACCATTGAGGAGAACAAGGCCGCGATGGAGAACGCATGTCTTACCTTTGTCGAGGAGGAGATTGATGCCGATGAGTAGACTTGACTACTCGTTTATCTTTCATTATCATACTTGTTATTTGAGAACTTGTTATTGGACCATCCGACATGTGGATGGCTTGCTACTTGTGTGTTTTACTTTGTGAACTTGTTATCTTGTTGTTGAACTTTTATCTTGTGTTGCATGTTATGTGTTTGCTTATGTGATGTAATGTGCATGAAAACATCTATGGGTATCTCATTCTTATCTCTATTTGAACAAACCACAGATGCCTCCCCGTCGTGCAAACCCCAACCCCAACAACAACAACAACATCACTCCAGAAATGCAACAAATGATGACTGCTCAAACACAACTGATGCAGATGATGACAACATTCATCCAGAACCAAAACAATAACAACAACAACAACCCCAACAACAACAATAACAACAACAACAACAACAACCCTCCGGGCTTTGATATGCTCACCAGGTTCTTGAGATTGAGGCCAGCTAAGTTCTCGGGGACGACTGATCCCATGGTGGACAATGATTGGCTACATTCTGTAAAAAAGGACTTAGTAACCGTGGGCTGCACGGATGCTGAAAAGGTCAGATTTGCAGCACATCTGCTGGAAGGGCCAGCCGCCACTTGGTGGGACAACTTCCAAATCACCACTCCCATAGATGAAGTGACATGGGCTATCTTTGAGGATGGATTTCGCACTGCTCATCTCTCATCAGGAGTGATGAGCCTGAAAAAGAAGGAGTTCCACAATCTGAAGCAGCGCCACCGCAGCGTGGCTGAATACATTGAGGAGTTCAACAATCTGGCGCGTTATGCACCAGATGAGGTTGACACAGACGCCAAGAGAAAGGAAAAATTTCTTGAAGGCTTAAATGATGAGCTGAATCTGCAATTGGCTGTGGCATATGTTCCCACTTATCAGTCGCTCTGTGACAAGGCTGCTATTTTGGAGAAGAAAATGAAACAAGTTGAGAGTAGAAAGAGGAAGCACTCCGACAAACACAGCTCAGGATCGTCTCACAAACGATCTCACTATGATGACAGTGGAAGCTCAGGATCCCACAAGCATGGGAAATTCAACAAGCACCACAACCACAACCGTCATGACAACAATCATCATCGCAGTCATGACAATGATAAGTACAAGAACCACAAGAGTGGACATAAGAGCCACCACAGTGGTAATGGTAGTGGAAGTGGAAGTCAGCCTGTTAAGAGAGATATCAGTCAGGTTGAATGCTTCAAATGCAAGAAGATGGGGCATTACGCAAATGAGTGCCCTGAAAAGAAAGTTGAAGGACCTGTCAAGCCCAATCCTTTCCAGAAAGGACAGGTGAACCACATCAGTGTGGAGGAGGTCTATGAGGAGCCTGATGCTATTGCTGGTAAGTTCATACTCAATTCTATTCCAGCATTTGTTCTTTTTGATACTGGAGCATCGCATTCATTCATATCAAAAGCATTTGTTGATAGAAATGGGTTTCCAACTGAAAACATTGGGTGTCCAATAAAAGTTAGTTCTCCGGGTGGAGATATGATAGTAAGTCTTGGATGCCGGGATCTAGTAATAGAGTTTGGAAAACATAAATTTCCAGTGAGTCTGATAATCCTAGATTCCCAAGGACTGGACGTAGTTTTAGGAATGGATTGGATGGCTAAGTATGAAGGAGTACTAGATTGTGCCAATCGTACTGTTGCACTCACAACCCCGGAAAGAAAGCGGATTAAATTCAAGTCTAACTTTGAATCTAAAGGAAGTAAGCGAAATTCTCTTAAGGGGGTTAGCATGGACAGTGTGCCAATTGTGAGTGAGTATCCGGATGTGTTTCCGAAAGAATTGCCGGGAATGCCACCTGATAGAGATGTGGAATTTCTGATAGATTTGGTACCAGGGTCTGGATCAATAGCAAAGAGACCGTATAAAATGTCAGTTGATGAACTGAAAGAACTCAAGAAGCAACTTGGAGAACAGTTGCATAAAGGATTTATTCAACCAAGTTCTTCATCTTGGGGAGCCCCAGTCTTGTTTGTGGAGAAGAAAGATAGAAGCCAAAGGTTATGCATAGATTACCGTTCACTCAACGAGGTAACTATCAAAAACAAATATCCTTTGCCTAGAATCAATGACTTGTTTGATCAGCTAGAAGGAGCATGTGTGTTCTCAAAGATTGATCTCTGGTCAGGCTATTTTCAACTCAAGATAAGAGAACAAGACATACCTAAAACAGCATTCACTACAAGGTATGGATTGTATGAGTATACCGTAATGCCTTTTGGCTTCACAAATGCACCATCATACTTCATGAATATGATGAACAAAGTGTTCATGGAATTTCTTGACAAGTTTGTTGTCGTTTTCATCGATGACATCGTAGTCTACTCCAAGAGCAAAGAAGAACATGAAGGACACTTACGATTGATACTCGAGAAATTGAGAGAGCATAAACTTTATGCCAAATTCAGCAAGTGTGAGTTCTGGTTAGAGGAAGTTGGTTTTCTTGGTCATGTTATGACGAAGGATGGTGTAGCAGTTGATCCTGCTAAAGTTTCAGCTGTGACTGAATGGGAATCTCCCAAGTCCGTGAAAGAAGTTCGCAGTTTCCTTGGCTTAGCAGGTTACTATAGAAGGTTCATTGAGAATTTCTCAAAGGTTGCTAAGCCTATGACTGAATTGTTAAAGAAAGACAAGAAGTTTGCTTGGTCTGAAGGTTGTGAACTCAGCTTTCAGGAATTTAAGAAGAGACTTGTGACAGCACCAGTCTTGTGTCTGCCAGATTTGGAAAAGGATTTCCAAGTATATTGTGATGCATCTCATCAAGGTTTGGGTGCCGTACTTATGCAAGATAGTAAAGTTATAGCTTATGCCTCGAGAAAACTCAAAACTCATGAAGTGAACTATCCTACTCATGATTTAGAGTTAGCCTCTGTCGTCCATGCACTCAAAACATGGAGACACTACCTTTTGGGAAAGCGTTGCGAGGTGTTCACTGATCACAAGAGTATGAAGTATATCTTCACCCAGAAGGAAATCAATATGAGACAAAGAAGATGGCTTGAACTTATCAAAGACTATGACTTAAGTTTGCAATACCACCCCGATAAAGAAAATGTTGTAGCAGATGCTCTAAGTCGTAAGGTATTTGTGAATGGCCTTACCAAAGGAGAATTGCCAGATGATCTGTGTACCCAATTTAGGAAACTCAGATTGGAGATTGTGCCTGAAGGACATCTCATGTCTTTGGATGTTCAACCCACTTTGTTGGACAAGATCAAAGAAGCGCAGAAGAGTGATAAAGAAATTGAAGAGATTAAAGGAAAGATTAGCTTGGGAAAAGCCAAAGGATTCCATGAAGACGAACAGGGTACTTTATGGCATGGGAAACGTATTTGTGTTCCACAAGACCCGGAGTTGCGGAAACTAATTTTGCAGGAAGCACACAACTCTCCCTATTCTATTCACCCGGGTAACACCAAAATGTACATGGACATGAAAGAAAGATTTTGGTGGAATAATCTCAAGAAGGACATCGCCGAACATATTGCCTTGTGTGATGTGTGTAGTAGAGTGAAAGCAGAGCACCAGAAACCAGCAGGTTTGCTTCAACCACTACCTATTCCTGATTGGAAGTGGGACAAGATTGGTATGGATTTCATTACCGGATTACCAAGGACCAGGTCAGGATATGATTCCATATGGGTAGTAGTGGATCGCCTAACTAAAGTGGCTCATTTCATACCCGTGAAGACAACCTATACAATTGCTAAGTTAGCCAAAATCTACATGAGTAGAATTGTATGTCTACATGGAGTGCCCAAGGGTATTGTGTCTGATAGGGGAACTCAATTCACTTCCCATTTTTGGAGACAGCTACATGAGTCGTTGGGAACGAGGTTGGAATTCATTACTGCTTTTCATCCCTAAACTGATGGACAAACAGAAAGGACTAAACAAATTCTGGAAGACATGTTGAGGGCATGTGCCCTAGACTATGGAGCCAGTTGGGATGAAAGTCTGCCTTACGCAGAATTTTCTTATAACAACAGCTATCAAGCCAGCATTGAGATGGCACCCTTTGAGTTTCTCTACGGAAGAAAGTGTACCACCCCATTGTTATGGAATGGTGTGGGAGAAAGAAGTTTATTCGGGCCAGATCTTATCAAAGAAGCCGAAGAGAAGGTCAAATTGGTTAAGGACAGGTTGAAGATAGCACAGTCCCGACAGAAAAGCTACGCAGACCCTAAGCGTAGAGAAGTCACCTACGAAGTTGGTGATAGAGCTTATCTTAGAGTATCACCACTTCGTGGAGTGAAGTGATTCGGAGTCAAAGGAAAGTTGGCACCAAGATATGTTGGGCCATTCAAGATTCTAAGTCGCAAAGGAGAAGTTGCCTATGAAATAGAACTGCCAGAATCTCTATCAGCTGTCCATAATGTGTTTCATGTGAGTCAGCTTAGGAAATGTCACCCAGAAATGGAAGAAACTTCTTTGAAGGATACTATACCTTTGGAGGAGGTTCAACTAGAAAGTGATCTCACTTACGAAGAGAAACCTATCAAAATTCTTGAAACTGCAGAAAGAGTCACATGGACTAAGACTATCAAGTTCTGCAAAGTGCAGTGGAATCATCATTCCAAAGAGGAAGCAACATGGGAAAGAGAAGATGACCTTCGGAAAGACCACCCTCACCTATTTGCTAGCCAATCCGAATCTCGAGGGCGAGATTCACCTTAAGGGGGTTAGATTTGTAACATCCCTAAAATCATGATTTGAAAGTTTGCATATCATTCATGCATGCATATAGAATTGAGATCAATTTCAAACTCATTTCAGAAAACAGAAGCACATAGTGCTATCATTTTATGTGAGCAAACTTAAATCAAATGGCCATCCCCATTTGAGAGCTTGAATGTTTTAAACCAAGATTGTTTGGCTCCCTTGTTGATTGGTTTGAGTGTGGAGTTAGAACAAGGTTTTACAAAATAGAAATGGCTTCAAAAACCATTTTCAAACATTTTCAAACATTTGCAAACCTAGTGCAATGTCCCTGTTATTTTGTTTCTCCCAAATATGACCAAGTCTTTTCAAAGTGACCACATGGTCTTATACCTTGTTGTGAGACTGTTGCACACTGAAAAAATCCCAAATAGTGTTGAATACAAATGGAGTTTGAAATTCATTTGAAAACCATTCCTGAAAATCAATTCAGAGAAATAAAAGGAATAAGGAATTGGAAAAAGGCTGGCGCCAGGAATTGAGCCCAGTAGCAGACTCAGCCCAACTAGCCTACTCGGGCCACCTCTCTTTCTCTCTGACGCGCGGACACACCCAGCAAATCACTGACGCCAGGACCCCACCCCCTCTCTGTTTCACTCGCTGACCGGTGGACCTCGCCAGCTCACCCCTTCTTCCCCAAAACGCGCCACGACCACGTCGCCGGCCGTTTCCTCCGCCCTTCACTGCCGCGTTGATTCCTCGCTTAAATTCCCTTGATACCGCGCGCGATCTTCACCCCCGCCTGGCCTACTTAAACCCCCTCTGCCCCCTCTCCATTTCCCCCCAAACTCCGAGCACAAAGCGCCCCCAGGCTGCCCGCATTCAACCCCGCACCGCCGCAGACAGAGAGCACTCCGGCGACCGATTCCGGTGAGTTCCGTGCGCCCCTCGCCCTCTGGTTCTTGCAGACAGCCTCGCCACTTTCTTGCGCACCTACTGACACCGCTGGTTCCCTTTATACTGCCCCAGGTCGTCGATTCTGTTCAACACCGCAAGCTCCCGACGACAACCTCGACTCCGGCGACCAAATTCCGTAAGCCCTTTGCGCCCCTTCGCCTTTGATTCACACGAAGTTGTTCGCCACTGTCTTTTGCATCATCTGGTGCCGTTTGTTTGTGCTAGGGAGACCAAGAGCGTCGCCAACGTCGCCGTCTACTCGAACCCGACGCCGCCCACAACTCCGACGAGCTTCAGCAGCCCCTGCCGTGCGCCCCTTGCCAAGCCACCGCCACGTTGAGCTTCAGCACACCACCGCGGTTCTGGTAAGCCTCTTCCCCCACTCCCGCGCGACCTAGAACACCAGCGCCGCCGCTGACAGACGCGTCGCCGCCAGTCGCCGCCGCTAGCGCCGCTCCGTTTTGGTCAGATGATTCGTAGCCGTCAGATCCAGATCCAACGCGTAGGATTAGTTCACTGATCGAACCGTTAAGTTTAGATCTGAGCCGTGCGTGTTAGTTAGATCCAACGGTAGCCGAGCGTGATCCGGTGAGAAGCGGTACGCACCAATAGGAAACAGAGCGTGGCTAGGGTTTAGTTTAAAAACAGAATTTGAATCAGATTTGTAATCAAATTTGATTTAACTATAACTTTTGATCCACACGTTAGAATTTGACAAATTTTATACCGTTGGAATCAGGAGAACAAGCCCTTTCTGTTTATGAAATGTTTTTAATGTTTAGTTTTTGTTAAAATGACTTTATTTGCAGAAACTTGTTTAGGACTATTTTGAGTATAAGAATTGTTTAGGAAATTGTTTTAGTGTAAAATAAACTTGGTTTAGCAAGTTTTTAACCTGTTATGATTCAGTACTATGCACTTGCTTGGTTGGGTTTTAAAAATCATCACTTAGCATTTTGCATGCATGCATATATTTATGTTTGTATATGAATTGTGTGTGATTTTGTGCTACCATTCTTTGTGTAGACTTTGGTGCTAGTGATTGTGATTGTGAAGAGTGCTACTCTCCCAACTACCAAGGCAAGTGGTACTTCATGAATATGTATATCCCTATATTTTATACAAGCATTAGAAATATTTTGCTAAGTCTTGCATGTTACTATTTTTGCCAAATGCCATGTTGGGAAATCCTAAGTAGTTGTAGAATTGCTAGGAAATTTTTCTAAGTTAAGTTACTATGCCATGCTTAGCCTAGCTAGTAGCAAACAAGGGTTGGTAAAGTATATACATGCTATGATTAAAATATTTCTAAGTCTTTGGACTTAAGATTTCTTAATAAAAAACTAAGTCAATGAATCACCTGGGTGGAAAGGGACTTGATTGGTGGTTTTTGGTTGAGTGGTTACACAAGGCCCATGGATATGGTTTACCTTGTGTATCTCACTTATGGTATGCCACCCAGGAACAAAGGGATTTTAGAGGCCAAGTGTTGAGAAGCTTCTAGTGCAGCCATTTGGCAATATGGGCTCTGCCTGGATCACATAAGTTGCTAGAACTTAGCCATTTGGACTGTTGCTGGTAGTGGGAATGATAGGTTGGAGCGCGTCCATTTGGTCTAAGGAAAGGCTTCTGAAAGGTCCTGTCTTGGGAAACCAAGTCTGGTGGGGAAAGTGCACAACCTCTGCAGATGGAAAATCTAAGTACTTAGCCAAGTCCATGGCAATGGACAACTTGAGCATCAAGACATGGAAGCTATCAAGAATCTCATCACTCCAACTTCTAAGTAAAACTTGTGGGTGAACAAGGGTGAAGAACCTCAATGTCTATTGATGGTTTCTTGGGAAAAGTTTTGACAAAGAAAAACTTAGTGATTTCAACTAATAGGAAAAACCTATTTTGAGCAAAGAAATCCAAGCTACACTTAGCCAAAATGCATATAGTGCTATAGTCCACTTAAAATTTACTAAGGTATCACTTGCCAATACTATTCCAAAGTATTGACCCACTGTGGCTGTAACTTGTGATGTTGCAGGTTACTCCGATGAGGATTAGGTGTCATGAGTCTACACTCAACATGTTTGCCTGTGGCACATGAAGACGAAGACTTATAATTATTTACTTATTCCAAACTCTTGTATTAGGCCTGTGGCCTTGAGTTATAAAGACTATGTTTTATCTCTGGAATGGATGTAATAAATGACCTTTGTATTTGTGTACTTCATCTTAAACTGTAGATGCTAGCAATGATCCAGGGACTAGCATTGCAATCACAGGGATCCTTTTCCTTTACAAAGGAGGGATCTTACAAGTACGGAAACCATCTTCAAATATGGCACAAGTCACATCTTCAAGGGGAGTGGTGATTTGGAAGTTGTCCCACCATGTGGCTACTGGTCCTTCAAGCAGATGTGCTGCAAATCTAACCTTTTCTAAATCTGTGCAGCCTAAAGTGACCAAGTACTTATTCACATAGCTTAGCCAGTCATTGGCTACCATGGGATTAGTGGTTCCCGAGAACTTGGCAGGCCTCAACCTCAAAAACCTTGTAAGAATGTTAAAGGCTGGTGGATTGTTTTGGTTGTTGTTGTTGTTGTTGTTGTTGTTGTTGTTGTTTTGATTCTGGTTTGCCATGAATTGGGTCATCATCTGCATCAACTGAGTTTAAGCTGTCATCAGCTACTACATCTTAGGATTGATGTTATTGTTGTTTTGGTTGGGATTGACACGACGGGGAGGAATCTGTGGTTTCAATAAGGATAAGTAATGAGATATAGCCATAGATGCTAACATGCACAATACATCACATAGCAACAAACATAAAAAAATCAAACATCAAATAAACTTAGAGTTTGAACAACGTAAACAACAAGTTTTGGATAAGTAAGCACACTAGCAAGCCATCCACATGTTGGATGATCATTGCGACTCGATAAATAACAAGGATAATGGATAAATAGATAGCCGCGTAGTTAACACCAATCCTCCATGTAGACCTCCTCACCCACTAGAGTAAGTCCAGATGTCTCCATGGCTATCTTATACTCCTCTACATTGGTGGTCAAGGCCTCAATCTTCCCACGAAGGGGTCTCTTCTGCGAGCGCAGCCTCTCTATCACTCCCTGCTGGGTCTCTAGCTCAAGGTCCTTGAGCTCTTTCTCTGTCTTCATGTCCTTGATCTTCTTGTTTCTGTGATGCACTCTCTTCTCCTGATTCTTGAACTTCTTGTCCTGGCTCTCGAATCTGGCCTCCATCTCCATGGCGATCTCGTCCTGCTCCGCGAAGAGCTTGTCCTTCTCCCTCAACTGAACCTGAAGCTCATCATTGCTAAGCATGAAGTTGGTCCTATCTGTGTCGAGGTGTCTAACGAGGCTCTCTAGGTCCTAAAGGTAGAGACGAACAGGCTCGTTAGTCTCTCTAGTAGCGTCATCATATAGTACAGCCTCACCCTCCTCGTCACGTCTCCCGAACGGGTGGATGTAGAGGCCCCTGAGCTCGGTGGAGTGACGTCCACAGAGGTGTCCAATTATCTCCTGCATGACTACGTCTAGACCCTTCTCCTTGTCATCATGCATCATCTTGAAGGTAATCTCGTCTGTGAGTGGCTCCGTCTAGCGTCCAGCCTACGAGACTCTAAAGCCCCAAAGATCCTTCCTCTCGAACTTGGTGAGCTGAAGTGCCTTAATACTAGGACGTGGGAGGTTGAGAACACTAGTGAGATCCACGAGACGTGAACCGAAACGAGTTTCCTTAATCTCCTCGGCAGTGCTGACAACAAATCTAGGCATCTATTGCATAAGATAAAGAAAAATTAGAAATAATACAAGTAGAAAGAATTCACAAGATAACCAAATCCCAAAGCATACTTTCAACAATAAAAACATACAAGTCATGGCATACTATATTCTACCATAAGTACTAAGGTTCAAACATAACTTAGACAATTTTTTGCGAGAAAACGACAAGTGTGGGGGTCCAACTATTGGAATACGTCCCAATTCTCACTCATATGCTAAGTCTATGATATCTTCCCTTAGACGTTTTATGGTAGTCTCTAAGTCTTGGGTTTACATCTTCTCCTCACTAAGGTCATTTTGAGTGTTGAGCATTCTACACTTGAGTCTTTCACCAAGCTCCTTGATAGCATTCCAAGCTACATTTCTTGCAGAGTCAAAGAATGACATATACATTTCTGAGTTGGTGACCATGCAGAATCCGGACTCTTTGTGGTTGTGTCCCTTGTTATTGTATAAGTGGAGTTGGACCCACCAATATTCTTCTCCTTCATCCATCACTGGAAATCCCTTGTACACGGCTTCGCCATGTATTCCCAAGCTAACCATAAGGATTTTGAGTGCCTTGGGAAACTCCGTCTCACATTCTAAGGTCATGGTCATAAGTTGTCCCTTATTGACGGCTTTGCTAATGGCAGCCATCTACAAATAGAGATGAGAAAGAAGATTAGGAGAAGTTTTGCGAGATGAAAAAGAGACAAGTGTGGAAATTTACAAAGGAGTGTGCATTTTCCCTAGTGGTTTCCTTAGTCTAATCCATCTTAGGGTCATAATCCTACAGGAAACATAGTGCTCTGATACCATCTGTAAGACCCCACCATTTAAGGTAAAGGCCCCTATGATTGGAATGCTAGTCTCTGGATCGAATTGCTAGCATCCACCGTTTAAGATGAAGTACACAGATACAAAGGTCATTATTACATCGTCATTCTAGAGATAACATAGTCTTTACAACTCATTAGCCAATGGCTAGTACATAGAATAAATAACATAAAGTAAATAAATAGAAGTCTTCATCTTCATGTGCCATAGGCAAACATGTTGAGTGTAGACTCATAACCCGAGTCTCCATCAGAGTAACATGCCTCATCATAAGTTACAGCCACAGAGGGTCAATACATTTGGAATTGTATTGGCAAGTGATACCATAGTAGAATAGTAGCATCTAATAAATATATGAATTTGGCTAAGTGTAGTTCATGCTGGCTTTGATCAAAATAAGGTTTTCTTATTAGTTGAACACTCTATGTTTTTGTTTGACAAAAACACCCAAGGAACCACCAATAGACATTGGCGAACCATTACCCCTGTTTAACCTCCAAGTTTTAACTTAGAGAAATTGGATGAAGATATTCTTGATCATTTCAATGCGTTTGATGCTCAGATTTTCCGTTGCCAGGGACACGGCTAAGTACATAGGTTTTACCCTATTGAGAAGTGGTGCACTTTCCCCACAAGACTCGACATGCATCGAGACGAGACTTTTCAGAAGCATTCCATTAGACCACCATGGACGCATTCCATCCAATGAACCCTACCACCAACTGACCATCTGGCTAAGTTCTTGTAACCTAGTTGGTCAAGGGAGAGCCCATATGCCATGTGGTTGCACTAGAAGCTTCTCAACATTAAACATCTCAAATACCTTTGTTCCTGGGTGGCCATCCACAAGTGTGATACACAAGGTAAACCATAGACACGAGCCTTGTGTAACCACTCAACACAAACCAATCTTTCCATTCCACCCAGGTGATTCATTCACATAGTTGTTTTATTAACCAAAAACATAGTCATAGACTTTGCATAATATCATAGTATGAATATTCCACCCTTATTTTCTACTAGCTAGTCTAAGCATAAGTATAGCAAGTTTCTTAACTTAGGGAAATTCTACTGAGACAATATATATAGGATTTCCCAAGCATAGCATATAGTTAGAAAAATAATCATGTAAATCCTACTCAAAATATTCTCTAGTGCATAGATAAAATAATGGGACAAAAATATGAAGCATCACTTGCCTTGGTAGTTGGGGGAATAGGAACAATACTTACAATCACAATCACCACAATCACCAAAATCTACACATAAAATCACAACATGAAATTCACATTCAATATACAAAGAAAAAATATATATGAATGCATGCAAATGCAATGGGATGATTTTCTACACTAAACAAGTCAAATTAGACAGTACAGAACACAAGGTAAATGTTCTAAAGTCCAAATAAATCAAAATTTACTCTAATAATTTTTTTAAAATTTTTATATATCCAAAATAAGCCTACAAATGGTTCTCCATAAAATCCTAATTTTACATAAGCAAATGATCAAACCAAGTGACGAAGTTTAATCTCGTTAATGCCCATTGTTATGAGTTTGGGTTTTGGAGAAGTTGGGGATGCTGGAGATCGTGGAACGGTTAGCAAACAAGCAACACGGGGACACGAAGTTTACCCAAGTTTAGGCCCCCGAGGGAAAACCCTACTCCTGCTTGTCTGCTATTGATTACGGTGGAACTGAAATTTACCGGGGTGCGTAGATGCAATATGGCGTGGACGTGTGTATGCGGTGAGAGGTGCCCTCCTAGACTTTATATAGATAGGTAGGTCTAGGGCATAGGTCAAGTCGGATACAGATTAGGGTTTGCCCTTTGAAATTCTATCTACTCTAGTCTTGTTTTCCAAGCATCCGAAGGCATCATGGGCTTGGGCAACCCGGAACCTCCGTAGGTCGCGTATCTTGTAGTGGGCCTTCCTTTGGGCTGGACTAGGTATGCTGATGTTGTGTACCCGTGGGGTATAACCATGTCAGTAGCCCCCGAGTGCTCAGTTGAATCGCAGATTCGGCTCAGGACTCCTTAATCTCTCGGGTGTAGTTTTATGCCTGTTTATAAGAGAATGGTTTTAGTTCATAGGGATTGTTGATGCATGTTCCTGACTCTCCTGACGGATCAAGGCCAGTTAACTGTCATAGGACAAAACAACACGATCTTCTTCAGATTCGAGTCCCTGGACTCGAACCTGGAACGGATGCTGGTGTAATTTGACTCAGGCCGCTGAGGTCTGACAGGAGTCGAATCCCAGTAGTTTTTGAGTGATATACCCAACGCGTCCGTCAGGGTTTTCATCGCGTCTGTTCACATGGATTTTTAGTCGCACAGCGCAGTCAGGTGCGTTACCAGGCCATCAGATGGTATCTGTAGGTCTTATCTTTGCGTCGTAGACATATAATCTGAAATTTTACCACTGTGGAGGTGTTTCAGGTGGCCAAGGAGATCGCTTCTCACTTAGCATTGGTTTGGGAAAAGTTGCCAAAAGAAATTTGTCATATTTGATCTGAAGGATCGCAGTCAAAGAATTCATAGGGTGCGCGGCCAGCGCTCCCTATGGGAGTAGCCCCCGAGTGTTTGTTCGAGTCATAGGCTCGAGCAGAGACTTCAGTTGTTTTTAGCTTCAGGTCCGAAGGACATAATTTTTTCGGATTCTTGAATCGATCCTCCCTATGGGAGTATCCCCCGAGTCCCTAATCGAGTTGTAGACTCTTTGTAGGACTTCTAAGAATCATTAGTGGTGTAGTACCTTAATCATGTCTCAGGTGCGCGACCAGCGCTCCTGATAGGAGTAGCCCCCAAGTAGTTGCTTCAATCGTAGATTCGAGTGAGTACTTTATTTATCAGTCGAAGATTTCCAACTGTTGCTAGGCTAGTCTTAATGATGTCATTGCTAACGATTGGTGATCTCAACCGTCTGCGGCACTAGAGATGACGTGATAGTACGAACGCGTGTCCCGCTTTTCTAACTTGGAGTTGACTAGTCATGAGCGACGTGGCGAGAATTATGGCGTCTCCTGGATTTCGTGCGTAGTGGACGACGTGCGGGCGACAGTTCGCTGCCGTGTTGACATGTGTACGGTTGGATCTGTCCCTAAGGTTAGGGCTTCTGGATGAACGTTCTCTGTTCGTCGTCTTCATCCTTGTAACCGTGGGGAAAACAATGATTTGTTTTCACCCTTTGCCATTTGCTTTCTCCACTGCTTCCATTTCACGAGCTCTTCCTCGTGCACAGTGGACGTTCTCCGATCCTTTCCCTCTTTGTTCCTGCGCACGCATCGCCGTCGTCGATGCTCCGCCCTGGTCAAGTCGAAGAAGGCCTCTGCCGGACTAGGCTCGAGCGCCTGCGGCGGCGGCAAGAAAGGTTCCACCACCACTCGCATCACTTATGACGGGTGGAGGCGCACGGAGACGCGCGAGGGTAACCTGCGCAAGCTGCGCTATGCGGGTTTGTTCCCGCAGGACAAAGATGACGTTAAGATCCCCGGCGATGAGGTAATCCCCCGTCGACCCGCAGGGTTTCGGGTGATGTTTGTCGCGTTTGTTCTTTGTGGATTATCGCTTCCTGTCCACGATTTTTTCCGTGCACTCCTTTTTTTTATGGCATCCAGCTTCATCATCTTTCTCCCAACTCTCTCCTCCACATCGCATGTTTTATCACTTTCTGCGAGTGCTGGCTTGGTATTGAGCCGCACTTTGGTCTCTTCCAGAAACTCTATTCCGTGAAGAGGCAATCTGGCATCGGCGGGGTATATCCGCTCGGCGGCTGCATTATTTCCATCCGATCTTATGTTCTCTTCTTTTCTTTTTCTATGTGCGAGTCCATCCAATACTGGCGGAAGAAGTGGTTTTATATCCGCGACTCCATAGTGGACAGGAAATTTTTTGGCCTTGCTCCCTTCGAATCCTCCCAGGAGATCCTGCCGAAGAGATCCTAGAAGAACCATGTCCTGGAGGGCGAGGTGGCGGAGGTAGAGGCGCTCTACCGTCGGGTGGAGGCCCTCCAGATGGTTGCGGAGAAGGAGGTGAATGGTGTGGATATCATCCACACCTTCCTCAAACGTCGGGTGCAGCCAATCCAGGCAGGGCGCATCCGATGTTTCTTTACTCTGGCCGCCATGACCCAACGAGGGTTTCGGCCGAGGAGCTGTCCAGGGGCGACCTCGATAGGGCTTTTCAGCCGCTGCTGAAGTTCAAGGCTGAAGAGGACCTCCCGAAGAAGTCCTTGACCGCCCCCTTTAGTTCTCCGAATCCATTTCCTCAGGTTTAGAACTGCGTCATGTGCATTGTGCTCTTTTTATGATTGATGTCTGCACATGAATAAGAGTTGCATAATCACGTTCTTTATCTTCTTTTGCAGGACATGAAGGTAGCTAGCATGATGCATCCGTTGCCTGAAAAGTATCTGATTGCGCCTGACGAGATTGTGGACTCTGAGTTCGAACTTCCGCCGACGCAATCTCCAACCCACGAAGCCCCCGAGGCGAGCAAGGGGCAGACCCGAAAGCGTTCCCGGAGTGAATCTTCGGATGCATCGACACCGCCTACTCCTCGGGACCCTTCCTTCCTGGAGCACCATGGTGAGGATGATGGTGCTTCTTCCGCACCGTATCCGGCTATGCCTCTTCGAGCGATGGCTCCGTAGCCGCTAGCCAAGAAGAAGGATACGGAGCCGCCTGTCTTCAATCTTTTGGACATTGACTCGTAAGTGACTTTGGCTGCGTTGTATTCTATGAGTAATGTTGTCTTTTGTTCTTAATCAATAGTTTCTTGCAGCCACTCCTCGGAGGGTTCTCTTGGTGAGGGCACTCAGGAGGCCATGGGGAGTCAAAGACGATGGCCCCTCCCTTTCAGATGGTTGCCGACTCTGAGGATGACGCCCCGAATACCTATCCGCGAGAAGCTCGGGTGGTCGTTACTCAGAAGACCCCTTGTGGACCTTCGGAGTCTCTATCTGAACACGTAAGTTGTTCTCTTTTATCGTCCTGGGGGATCCCCCAAGCCCTTTTCCGGTTGCTTTGTTGAATGTTTTGCTCTTTTCAGGGCGCTTTGTTCCTGATGCTTTCTTGATTGTTTGTTTCTGTTTCTTTTTGTAGCCCTTCGTGCACAGCGCGAACCTTCTCATCTAGCAGCATCTGGCGCTAGAGGCCAATACGCAGCAACTTCGAGGTACTTGTCTTGCCCGTTTTTGTTTTTACTGCGTCTATCGTCTGAACCATGCTTGTGTTGTTCATGTGTGTTCTTGTTGTTTTGCAGATGAGAATAATGCGGCCCTTCATCGGCAGGAAGCTCTCGACAAGAGCCTCGGTCGAGCGGAGAAGAAGGACGCAGATGCTGCTGAAGCGAAGGAGCGCCTGGAGAAGAAGGTTGCTGCTGCTGCCGAGGCTCAGGAGCACCTGTGGAAAGAGTCTGCAGATCGCGAGAGGGAGCTTGGTGTTGCGGCTGCCGCTCACGAGAAGGAGATTACCGACAGGCTGATGGCTATGGCCAAGGCTTTCTTCGGTTATTTTTTTTGATTCATCCTTGCTTTTTTGGCTGCCCCTTATCTCGTTCTTATGCGTCTCTTGTCTTCTCTACGTGCCGCAGATGCTTCAGGCATCGCATTTGATCACGGTGCCATGTAGCATAGGAGCGTTCTGGATGATGTCGCCACAGCGGTTGAAGATCGCTGCAGCACTGCTGCTGGTTCTCTGGCGAAGGCCAAGGAGGTGCTCCAGTGCTTCTACAAGGAGATCATTCCCATGGGCGCTGCTCTTGAGGATGTCGATGCTCTGGTGGATGCGTGTCGGAGGATGCTCCTGCTGCCTACAAGTGCAAGCAGAAAGGCATTGGCGCCTCCATGGGTCTAGCCATGGCTATGGCATCCAGGGCGGAGCTGGATCTACTGCACATCACCTCCCACATGCTGGTGGCTCTAGACGGCTTAGAGGTAGTATTCGCTCCCTTCGCTTCCCGCTATAAGCGGTATGGGCCGAAGCTTATTAACCTGCTGGCGCGGTATGCGACGAAGCAGCAGGAGGAGGCCAAGAGCAGGCAGTCTGGCTCTGAGGCCACTCCAGATGCGGGTGCCTAGTCTTTGTTGCTGTAGTTTGGGATAGTATATCCTCTTCCTTTTGTAATATGTACTTTTGCTGGTGAACAATCTTTCCTTGTGCCACGCGGTGGCCATTAATGTATATAAGTTAATTTTTCAAGCTATCTTCAGAGATATTTCTGATGTTCATCTCCTTGCTTGTTTGCCTTTAGGGTCCTTCGGGTGGTGCACCCATTGGTACTTCGACTGCTCCAGATCCACGACCATTGTTGGATGATGTGTCGCAGCTTGTTTTCCTTCGCGATCGCGTCCATAGCTTGGATAAAGAGATCCTTGGCGTTCGAGGCCATGCGCACGTGTGGAAGTCGAACGCTGAGCGAGCTACCTCCAGGGAGGAGTATCTGATGGGCGAGCTGCGGCAGTTGAGCGAGCAACTTCATTGTGAGTTTTCTCTGAGCTGCTGCTCGATTTTCGGATGCACCTTGTTTGCATGTCACCTTATTCTGAGTTTTCAGCAGGTGCCAACCTTGTTCGGAGGGAGGAGAAGGAGCTCCTTGCGGTTCGGATCAATTGCTTGACCCAACAAGACTTGGAAGCTGGCGGCTTCTTCTGGATGGATCGTGACCGGGCCATCATCCTCGTGACAGTGCAGGATCATGTTCATCAGGTGTCGCGGGTGCCGAAGCAGGCGAAAACTTCACTGGCGTTGATTCTGTACGTCATGTTCCCTCTAGACGAGGCACCTTCCACTCTTTGTGGTTTGTTGTCGAAGTTTTGGGACGTAGGTCACATGAGGGATTTGGTGCGGCACCAGCTTGTTGCAGGGGTGAAAGCTACCCTTTCACTTGTTCATCTGCATTACCCTGACGTTGATCTCGCGGCTGTGGTGGCTTTGCCGCCTCTTCGGCCAGACGGTGGCCTCTTGGACATGCGCCCGCATTACGCGGCTATTAGGTAGTATGCCAAAGAGATCGTGGATCTTTTTGAGCATCGGGCACACGTGATTCTTCGGAATAGATAAGCCCTATAAAAAGATAGATGTAAAACTTGTATATATTTGAGTGGGCTTGTTATGCCCTTTTCTGTAAAGTTTATTTGTGATAGCACGTGGTGCTTTCGCTGTGTGCATGTCCTTTTCGTTAGCCTGACGTGGTCAGCTATTCAGGTTACATGCGTTATTCTCAGTTGACGAAGTCGTGAGTGAGGCGGAGCCCCCGAGCGTGGTATAGAGAAAAGTAATTGCAAGGTAAAAATAAAATTTTTGGGCGAGGAACTTAGCTTTTATTCATATCGTAATGAGGAGATACACTGTTCGGCTGGGTAGCCTTGGGTGAGTAGCCTTATTGAAATTAAAGGGATAACTAGGGGTAGAAGCGTCGCAGATGCGCGACATTCTAGGGATTGGAGTATTCGATTCCTGACGCGATGTCCATGAGGCGATAGGCGTTGCCTGGGATGACTTTTGTGACGATGTAGCGTCCTTCCCAGGGTGCCTGGTATGACTTGCTTGAGTCGTAGGACGAGGTCTCCTTCAATGAAGGAACTTGGTCGCAGCCGTCGGCTGTGGTAGTGGTGGAGGCTCTGCTGGTAGACCACTGAGCGAGATGCGGCAATGTCACGTGCCTCGTCGAGCGTGTATACGACATCTTTGAGTGCGACCGTCGATTCGGCTTTGCTGTAGGCGACGACCCGTGGAGCCTTGTGGTGTACCTCGGCAGGTAGTACGGCTTCGGATCCGTGCACCATGAAGAAAGGTGTGAAGCCAGTTGCGCTGTTCGGCGTTTTGCGTAGGC
The DNA here is from genome assembly GCA_916181665.1 of Avena sativa. Classification (NCBI taxonomy): domain Eukaryota; kingdom Viridiplantae; phylum Streptophyta; class Magnoliopsida; order Poales; family Poaceae; genus Avena; species Avena sativa. The sequence goes on from OV702279.1 coordinate 64,910,765, forward strand.
TCCAGAGGACGGAGGGTAGCTCTTCTGCCTAAGCTCCCGCAAGCCGTTCGACTGGGCTGAGCAGGCGTTTCTTGATTCCTCCACCGATGAGGACGTTAGCCTTTTCGACCTGCCCGTTGGTCTGCAGGTGCACCACTGAGTCGTATGATATGTTAATGCCAAGGCCCTCGCAGAAGTCCTGGAATTCATTCGATATGAAGTTCGAGCCGTTGTCCGTGATGATGCTGTGCGGCACACCAAACCTGTAGACTATGGACTCGAAGAACTTGACGGCTGTTTTGGTTCTTTGGTTGATGACAGGCATGGCCTCGATCCACATGGTGAATTTGTCGACTACGATTAGGAGGAAGACGTGGCCTGCAAGCGGGGACTTTGGCAGTTTGCCGATCATGTCGAGGCACCATTGGGCAAAGGGCCAAGACAGTGGTACGGGCCTGAGCTCCGATCCTGGTGTGTGTGGCCTGTCCATGAACCATTGGTAGCCGTTTCACCTTCGGACGATGTCCTTGGAATCATTCGTTGGCCAGTAAAATCCAGCTCGCAAAGCTTTGGCGACGAGGGCGCGGCTGCCTGGAACGCAGACCACAGATGCCCTCGTGGATGTCTTGGAGGATTGTTTTGCCATCATCGATGGTGACGCACCTTTGGAGAACACCCGAAATGCTGCGCTTGTACAAATCAACATTGTGGAGGGTGAATGCTTTGGACCGGGGAGATATGTGTCGGGCATTTGTCGGATCGTCGGGCAGTTCCTTGTTTAGCAGGTACCGAAGGTACGGCTGCATCCATGTCTCCTCGATCACCATGACCTGCATCAGGCTGACAAGTTCGACCTCCATATCGAGCTTTTCGGGTCCTTCCTGTCCTTCAGGTAGCGCATCCCCCAAGTGCTTTGCTTCTTCGGGTGATCCCTTGGGGAATTTCCTTTTGATAGAGGGTACACAGATTTGTTTGAGGAACACACCTGGCGGCACCCGTGCGCATGTGGAGCAATTCATCTTCCATTTTAGAAAGTAGCAAGCAGCGAATAAAATGGCTGCAACAAGAAGTTTCGAACTCTAACTCGAAACGGATTTCGCGCATTGAAAGTGGCATCCCTTGCTTTGTTCTAACCGCCCTTCCTTTAAGTTTCAGTATTTGAGCGATGTTGGCCAGTCTATCGGTTCCTCATTTCTTTCCCTTCCAACGTGCCGAAGCTCGCAGTCGTCGAAGTCTCCTTTGAGTGAGTTGCAGAGGGTGCAGTACGCGATCATCTTGGCAGCATGGGCGTCGCATTTGTTCATCGTCTGCTGGATGATGTGGTTCGAGTCACTGTAGATAACTAGGCGCGTTGCGCCATATATCTTTGCCATCCTCATGTCGTGGATGAGGGTCTCTTATTCGGCCTCATTGTTGGAGGCGCGAAATTTCATCCGAAGGATGTATTTCATCTTATCTCCTTTTGCGGGGACGTCAGTATGATGCCAGCTCCTGCTCCAGCCTTGCGCTTGGAGCCGTTGAAGTGCATCGTCCATGATTTCTTCATGTCTGGAGTATCCAGTAGCTGGAGTTCCATCCAGTGGATGAGGAAGTCAGGGAGGACCTGAGATTTGATCGCCTTGCACCGCTCGTAGACTATGTCTAGAGGGGATAGACTGATGGCCCACAAGGCGACGCGTCCCAGTGGTTTCGAGGTTGTTCATGATGTTGGACAGTGGTGCCTCGTTGACGACCATTATCTGATGCTCCTGGAAGTAGTGGCTCAGCCGACGAGCCGTCATGAACACGCCATAGGCGAGCGTCTGGTAGTGAGGGTACCTCTGCTTTGTTGGGGTCAGTACCTTGCTGAGGTAGTACATTAGGCGTTGGACCCCGTCGGTCTTGCCATCTTTGGGTCATTCGACCACGAGTACGGTGCTTACCACCTGGTGTGTAGTTGCAATGTGTAGCAGCAGAGATTCTCTCTCCTTCGGCGTTACCAGGAAAGGCGAGGTGTAGAGCAGCCGCTTGAGTGCTTCGAATGCGTCATCTGCTTCGGGTGTCCACACGAACTTGTCCGCCTTGCGCAGCAGCTGGTAAAAGGGCAGGGACTTCTCACCCATGCGGCTGATGAATCTGCTCAGCGCCGCGATGCGCCTAGATAGTTGCTGGACACCTTTGAGGTTCTTCAGCTTCTCCATGGTCAGTATGGCCCGGATTTTCTTCGGATTCGCCTCGATCCCTTGTTGGGATATGAAGTAGCCGATTAGTTGGCCAGATGGGACACCGAAGGCGCACTTTTCTGGATTCAACTTGACCTTGTAGTGATCAAGATTATCGAATGTCTCGCGGAGGTCGCCAATCAGTGTCTTGGCTTCCCTGGTCTTGATGACTATGTCATCGACATAGACTTGGATGTTGTGACTAATCTGGCTCTTCAGACACGCCTCCATGCACCTATGGTACGTGGCACCTGCGTTCTTCAGCCTGAAGGCCATGGTGTTGTAGCAGAACACTCCTAACGGCGTAATGAACGCCGTTTTCTCCTGATCTTCGACCTTCAGCCGAATCTGATTGTAGCCTGAGTAGGCGTCGAGGAAGGAGAGTTTTCTCGCATCCTGCAGTCGAATCAATAATCTGATTGATCTGAGGAAGAGGGAAGTGGTCCTTGAGGCAGTGTTTGTTGAGGGACGTGGAGTCCACACACATCCGCAAGATGTCCGTGTCCTTTTTGGGGACCAACACAGTATTGGCCAGCCACTCGCTCTCCTTGATTTCTTGGATGAAGTTGGTGTCGAGGAGTCTGTTGACTTTGATTCCAACTGCTTCTGCTCGTGGTTCGGACAGTCGTCAGATAGATTGTTTGACCGGCCTTGCGTCGGGGAACACATTGAGTGCGTGCTCGGCGAATTCCCTGGGAACTACTAGCATGTCCATAGGACACCAGGCAAACATTTCCCAGCGCTCATGGAGGAATTCGACGAGCGCGCTTTCCTATGCGGGGCTGAGGTCGTTCGCGATCAGCGTCGTCTTGGAGGCATCGGTTGGGTGGACCTGCACCTTTTTCATGTTGACTGTGGAGTCCAACGACATGTCAGGTGAGTTTTTCCTGGCGACTGGGGGTGCCCCGTTGTCTGTTGTCTCTCGGAGCCTTGTGAGATCCTCCTGCATGCCGAACGACTGGGAGATTCTATTGAAATCTCTATCGCAGTGGTCCGATCGGGTGAAGCTTCCCTGGAATTTGATGACGCCCTTGGGCCCTGGCATCTTGAGAAGCAGGTATGCATAGTGCGGCACTGCTAGGAATCTAGCGAACGCCACGTGCCCGAGGATGGCGTGGTACCGTGATGGCCAATCCACCACCTCGAACTCCAGCCGCTCGCATCGAAAGTTTTAGGGCTTGCCGAAGATGACGTTGAGCCATATATTTCCCAGGGATAGAAGCCCTTCCCTGGGCCTATGTCGTGGAACGTTGTATGGGATTGTTCCAGGCTGCACAGCAGGATCCGCATCGCTGCGAGGGTGCTAGAGAACATAATGTTGATGTCGCTACCGCCGTCCATGAAGACGCGGCTCATCTTGAATCCTCCGATCTACACCTCAAACACCAGGGCAGCATGACCTGGGCGAGGGATCTGGCGGGGGTGATCCGAACGATCGAACGTGATGCAGGACTCCGAGCCACTGAGGTACTCATGGATGGCGGGCGGAGCGGTCATAGCGAGGCTGACCTGTCGGGTGATCTTCTTTTGCACCCTATTGGTAGGGCGTCCCTTCTAGATCATCACGGACCCTTTTGGCGACGGGTATCCGCCTGTACCGTTGTTTAGCGCAGGTGCGATTACTGGATTCGACGGTCCCACGGGTGGTGGTGGAGGAGCTCCGTGGGCAATGTCACCTGGTGCAGGTGCGGGTCCAAACCCAGGGTTCACGATCTGGTGTCGCATTAGGGTGACACCCTCGCTGAGTTTCTAGAACTCGCGGCAGTCCTTGACCATGTGGCTGGCCTTCTTTTTGCCATCCTGCTTGTCTATGTAGAATTGGATGGTGCAGGGGCCCGACAACTTGTCATATGTTGAGGGTTTGTCATCTCGGTCGCGACGCTTCCATGTTTGTGTTGGGCGTCCTCCGTCGCGGAAGTTGCCTCCGCGGTATTCTCCGCTACTGCGGTTATTGTCTTCATTGCGGCGATCGGCGTAGCCGGCCGCAACCATGCCGGGTCCGTCGCGATCGTCGTAGACGCGCGGTCTTTGTTTGCTATGGCGTTCGCGCCTACGGCCGTATTCATCCTCATCATCCGAATGTGATCGGTGGAGGGAATCCTCGCCATCTGCCCGCCTGTTGGCGATGTCCATGAGGTGGTCGAGTGTCTTGGGCTTGACGCGCCCAAGTTCTTCCTTGAAGTCCGGGAGATTGACGCCATCCTTGAAGGCCTCTATCGTTCTTTCCTCGGGGATGTGTGACGTGGAGTTCATGATGTTGGACCAACGTAGGATGTAAGAGCGAATGGATTCGCCCGTTCGTTGAGTGCAGGCCCGCAGTTCCTCGATCGAGGCTGGCCTCTTGATGGTGCCCTTGAAGTTTCAGATGAAACTATAGGCTAGCTCCTCCCACCTTCGGATGGAGCTTGAGGAAAGGCTGCTGGGCCAGATCCGGGTTGCGCCTGTCAGCTGCAGCTGAAGGCACTGCAAGGCAGTGTTCTTGTTACCGCCATGCAGCTTGACGAACGAGAGGTGGTCGCTGAGCCAGGCCTTCGGATCCTGCGTGCCGTCGAACTTCGGAGTGTCCAAAGGAAGCTTGAAATTTTTCGGCATCCATGTGCGTCGAACAGATCTGCTGAAGCATCGAGCTCCAAACATCTCTCCATCGTCATCCTCTTCAGATTCGGTTGAGCACGCGCGTTTGGCGCGTGCCTTGTCGACCTTGCGCTGTGCAAGGTTGTTTCGAGCGTCCTAGTCGCTGTTACGACGTCTTGGACTCTTGCGTCGTCGAGGTATATCATGCTTGTTCTCGTCCTTGTTGGATGAGGGTGTGGGGCTACGGTTGAACCTGATCGTAGCATTTTTCTTCGGCTCCGCAGAAGCTTCTTCGTGGAGCGCATCTCCGACGAGTCCAAGTCCGGCTAATGCGGACTTGTGCATGGCACTCTTCGGTTCCCCCACCAGAGGTGGATGGGACGCGAGCTACGTAGTCGCTGCCATGATCGCAGCCTGCGGCGTCTTCGGTATGACGTTGAGGTTGACGTTCATCTCCATGAAGGACGTGTTGAGGGTTTTAGTGACCTCACATCGCGCGGAGGGGTCCATATTATCTGTGCGAGAGCGATGCTTGTTGGCGTGATTGCCGTGCAAGCTGGAGCCACCAGCGGCGGAGAGCGCAGCTCGCCGCGCGCTAGACTCCGAAGCTTCCTGCTTGCGTTTGTCGAGTTCCTCCTGCAGTTTTACCTGCATGTTGTGCTAGCCGATGAGGAGGAGGTGGTACGCCATCAGCAGATCCCATGAAGAATCCATAGGTAGGATCTTGTTACCCGCCACAGCTTCGCGTGCCTAGCACCAGCCGTCCTCGTTGAGGTTGATCCTCTGATAGGCGGCAACGTCACCTTCGTTGGGCTGGAGGAGCGGTTGCCCTCTGTTTCCTCTGTTCCCAGCCTACGGGTTGGGCGATGGATTGGGTGGTGGGTTGGGTGTGCTCAAGCCTGGTGGAACCTCTGATTCACCATGGTTAACCACGACACATTGGTAGCACCTGTGGATTGGATCGCTGTTGCCGCACCTTTCGGATCTGGAACCGTAGGTTCCTTCGTCTGATAGAGGGCCACACAGTTTTGAGTTGCAGCTGCTGCTGACATAGGACTCATCTGTCAGCGTCGACATGCGCAGCACGCTGATGGGTGGGACCCACGAACCGGGCCTGATGGATGGTGTCGGCGCCCGCTCTGGGAGGCGGAGGGTGCCGGTCTGCCCCACCTGGAAGCAGAAGCTCCCGAACAGAATCTCGAGCCTGTCACCTATGGGCTCGAAATTCTTCATGGTGGCTGGAGAGTGGGCGGTGAAGTCGAAAGGGCCGAAGAGGAGGTGGCTCTCTGTAACATCCCAAAAATATTATGCTTATCAAATTCTAATCACTAAAATTAGGGTTAACAAAAACTTTTATTAAATAAAAAACAAATGAATGCATGTGTGTATATGATGATTGTATGAATGCATGTTTGGACTTGTGTGATTAACCTAAATAGCAAGGAATGGTTTAAAGATGAAAATAACATCATCTAAAACATTTCCAAGAAAAAACAAATCAAGAGATAATCAAAAACAAATAAAATAAAGAAAATGGTCATTTTACCAATCTTGCTCACTAGGCCACTTTGAGTATTTCTAGTCCAATATTTCAAACAGAAAATTTACCATTTCCTTTCACCCCTTGCAAGACCAAGTAAAAGTGAATCAAATCCCAACTTTTAAACTTTCAGAAAAATTTGGCAACCCCATTTAAATGACAATTTAAAATTGAATCTTTATCATATGTGAGGATCCCACATTTTCAAAACCCAACCAAACTAGTGCCCCTTGACCAATCCAACTAACCCAAGACTCCCTAGTATGTTCCTAGCAAACCAACCAAATTTGAATCTGAAATTCAATTTTGAATTTCTTTCGGCCATTTCATCAAACAACTTGTATGCAGCAAACAAACAAACATCAAGCACTGTTTGTAGCAGTGATTTTGGCCAACCTTGTTCCCTCTCTGGTTTGCAGCAAGCTCTTAGTAGATCATCTACCCTCTTTAACAATCTTTAGCATCACTGTGAGCATGCAAGGGCCATCAATGGTGAGCATACCGAACCAAAATTACCAACCCCAAGTCGGTAGCGAGCTAGGAGGAGCACCAAGCCTAGCAAGCATGTCTGGAGCACTGACCACGGTCCACCACCACCCCCTGTCCAAGACCCGATCCTTGCCAACCCATGAACCACACGGCAAGATCATGCCAAGTATCTCTATGTGCGTGCCGAGAACATGTCAGTGCACCATCAGCGACACGAGCCCCCAGACCGCGCGTCGCCCTCGATGCTTGCGTACGTGATCGCCAGCACCCCAGCAACCCACTAGACAATCCCGTTCGCCGCCGTGAGGACCACGGACGCTGTGCGCCATTAAAATCTCCGTCAGACCCGCCCAGAGCGTCGTGATGTTCCGACCATTCAGCATCGCCCCATGCCGCGTGACCATGCCGTTGAGCTTAGCCAGGGAGCACAACACCGCCCCCTATCGTCGCCCATGCCATTAGCATGTTGTGCCGACGACCACGACGAGCTCAACCCACGCCATTCGGTCCCCTTGTCGCCCTATAAATAGAGGCCTTCCCAGCTCAAACTCTTCACACCATCTCACTCCCCACCTCTCACTGATCACACCCACTCACCCCCGGAGCAAGGCGAGCACCAGGTGGCCGGAATTGCACCGGAGTTCACCACTGCAGAGGAGGAGAGGCGTCGTCGATTGGATCTGCCCTAGGAGGAGCTGCCGGTACCAGGAGAATCATCGTCGTCAACTTCATCGTTCGCCCCCATCGCCGACCATCGCCGAAGCCCTGGTGAGCCCCCACTTACCCCCACCGGCCATGCTAGGGTTCAGCCTCGCAGTGTCCTGTTCAAGTGTGAACGACGAACCACAGCCGTAGGATTAGACCTAGATCGCACGGCTTAGATCGCCCCGTATCGCTTCGCCACTCACTGTCTCACTGACGAGTGGGGTCGCTCACTTAACTAGCCCGCCCGCGCGCTGTGCGTAGTGGGTCGGCCAGTTAAACATCCCGCGCGACCCAATAATTCAAACTTAGGTTTATTCATTTAATTTCGAAAGCAGTTATGTACCTAGATTCAAAAATCAACCCAACTCGATTCACTGAACCAAAATGCATGAAACCAATTTTGTTAGAAAGGTACTGGAGTGCTTAATCCAAGCCCGTTGGGGTCAAACCATTTAGATTTGTAGATCACCCATAGCAAAAATAACAAGGCAAAAGCTTTTCTGCATTCAAATTTTTTTCAAAATTCAACCATGAAAGCTTTTGAATTGGTTCCAACTCTCAAAAATCATATTTAACCATATCTTTCAGAATATATAAAAATATATAGGATTACTTGCAGAAATAATGATCAAGTAATAAAAGAATGCCTCATAGGCCATTCTAGTCATTTTCCCATGTACTGAAATATGTGGTGATGACATGTGTCAACATGATCCCATGTTTGAGTTGGAGAATATTAAATCTTAAGTAGTTTTTCAATGAGTAGAATTTACTTTTCTAAAATGAAAAAAATAAGACAAGTTCTTTAATCTTGGTTATCATAGTGATGATGCTAGATCATTTAGTGCAAAGCTTTGTGTGCTAATTAGAGTAGTTAAGAATTGTGTGGTGATTGTGTACCTCGTATTTATTTATAGAGGATAGTATCGACCAAGGATACGAGGAGGAAGGAGGATACTACGAGGAAGAAGCTGAGGACAACTTCAACCACTGCTCTACACAAAGCAAGCCAATATTTGCAAGATACTAATTAAGCAAGCTACAACTGGCAAGTTATCTTATTTAGCAAGGTGTTAACTCAGCAAACTAACACTTGCCACTTAGCAAGCTTATACCCATTGATGATACCCAATCCTAGTTTTACTTGCAAACTTAGTACTTTATTTATTTATTAAATCTTTCTCTTAGAGTTTACTTAGTAACTTGTAGATAATAGAATGATATTGGGAAGGTAGCATTGTAAGATCCCTCCCTTATAAAGGTAAGGATCCCTGTGATTGCAATGCTAGTCCCTGGATCAATTGCTAGCATCCACAGTTTAAGATGAAGTACACAGAAACAAAGGTCATTATTACACCGTCATTCCAGAGATAACATAGTCTTTTGCAACTCCACGGCCATAGGCCTAATAAAAGAGTTCATTCATAACAATATAAATAAAGTCTTCATATTCACGTGACACAGGCAAGCATGTTGAGTGTAGACTCATAACCCCTAATCATCATCAGAGTAACCTGCAACATCACAAGTTACAGCCATAGTGGGTCAATACATTGGAATAGTATTGGCAAGTGATACCTTGGTAGAATATTAACATCTAGTTACTACATGAATTTTGGCTAAGTGTAGCTTAGGCTTGCTTTGCTCAAAATAAGTTTTACCTATTAGTTGAAAACACTAAGTTTTTCTTTGGAAAAACTTTCCCAAGGAACCACCAATAGAAATTGGTGAACCTTCAACCTTGTTCAACCACAAGTTTTAACTTAGAAAATTGGGATGAAGAGATTCTTGATAGCTTCCATGTATTGATGCTCAAGTTGTCCATTACCGTGGACACGATTAAGTACTTAGTTTATTCCATCTTTAGAGGTTGTGCACTTTCCCCACAAGACTTGATTTTCACCAAGACAGGACCTTTCAGAAGCCTTCCCTTAGACCAAAATGGACGCGCTCCAAACCTATCATTCCCCTACCACCAACTGTCCATTTGGCTAAGTTATTGCAACCTATATGATCCAGGCAGAGCCCATAATGCCATGTGGCTGCACTAGAAGCTTCTTAACATTTGGGATCTCAAATCCCTTTGTTCCTGGGTGGCAATCCACAAGTGAGATACACAAGGTAAACCATAGAAATGGGCCTTGTGTAACCACTCAACCAAAAACCACCAAGCAATTACCATTCCACCCAGGTGTTTCATTCACTTAGTTGTTTTATTAAGCACAACCATAAGTCAAAAGACTTAACAATATTTTCCATAGCATGATTATATTCCACCCTTGGTTGCTATTATCTAGGCTAAGCATGGCAATAACAAGTATCCTAACTTAAAGGAAATTCTAACATTTCTACAACTACTAGGATTTGCCAAGCATAGCATATAGATACTTAGCAAAATAATCATGCAAGTCCTATAAAAAATATTTCTAATGCATAGGTAAAAATATTGGGATAAAAACATGAAGCACCACTTGCCTTGGTAGTTGGGGGAGTAGCAACAACAATCTTCACAATCACAATCACCACTAGAACCAAAATCTACACATGAAATATTGGCACCAAATTCACATATCAAAATATACAAACAAAAATATATGAATGCATGCAATTGCTATGTGATGATTTTTTTAATCAACCAAGACAAGTGAAACAGTACTGAATCATAAACAAGACAAATACACACTAAACAAACTTTATTTAGTCTCTAAATCATTTTTCAAATAATTCCTATACTCAAAATAAGCCTATAAATGTCTCTGCAAAAATAATCAATTTTACAGAATCAAAAGATTAAACACATTGCATAAATGGATATAATTCTTTCTCCTGATTCCAATGATATAAAATTTGCAAAATTTGAACGTGGGGATCAAAAGTTATGAATTTTGCAAGTTTGAATATCTAATAGATCTAAATTCTGTTTTTAAATCTAACACAGGCCACGCGGAAGCGTCTGATTGGACGGTACCGGTTCGCGCTGGATCACACTCGCGGCCGTTGGATCGAACATACTGCGCACGGCCCAGATCTGCGCATACCCCTTCACGGCTGAACTAATCGCATCCGCTGGATCCAGATCCAGCGGACCACGTTGCTTTGACCAACAATGGGCGGCGCAAATGGTTGCCGCGGTAGCTGCGCATCTGCCGGCGATGTTCCGGCGAAACCAGAGGGGCAGGGGGGTCGGGCGTGTGCTTACCGAGATCGCGGAAACATGGGGATGCTCAACGTGTGGACGGGCAGGATCGGGGCGCACAAACACAGCAGCAGGACCTCGTCGGAGTTGTTGGCGGCGTCGGGTGCTCACTGTCGGAGTCGAAGACAATGTTACGGGGCGCAAGGATCCAAACAGAAAACGTTAACACATGCGCTAGACACTGGCGAACACGGCTGCGTGATTCAGAAACAGAGGGGAACGTGGGGCTCACCAGAATTAGTCGCCGGAGTCGAGTTGAGCTTCGGTCGCTTCCAGAGGTGGACGATGGTGACGGCCTAGGGCGATTCAGACCAAAAGAAATGCATGAGAAGATGCACAGGATGATTGCGAAGCAGCTCGCGTGAACCAGGAAGCAAGGTGCGCTCGGGACTCACCGTGATGGCTCGGCAGAGTTAGTCGGGACAGCGGCGGTGCAAGCGTGAATTCGCAGAGCCTGGCGGCGCTTCTGGCTGGCTATGGTGGGGGAAATGGTCGCGAGGGGGAGAGTATTAAGTAGTCGGAGAGGGGGCGAGGATTACGCATGCAATCAACGTCATTTAACCGATTTAAAACACAGTAGTGAAGGAGAGGGAGGAAACGACGAGGCTAGGTCGTGGGCGGGGTTTGGGGACGACGATGACGGGGCATGTGGGGTCGGGCTATCAGCGAGTGGGTGAGCGCTGCTACGGTGAGAAATAGAGGAAGAAGGGAGACCCCGGGTGGGCTGTTTTGGCTACTAGGCCGAAAGGGTGGCACCGACCCAATTCCTATTATTTTATCCTTTTCTATTTCTGTTTGATTTTCCAGGAAACATTTTCAAATGAGTTTCAGATAAGTTTGAATTCAAACCACTTCTGGATTTTTATAAAGTGAATTTGTACCCATTTGGTTGCAGAACAATGTTGTACACTTTAAAATAATTTGGCACTTTGGAATTTTAAAATAAACAATGTTTTTACCCATTGCTTAATAAAGACATAGAAGTTGTTTTAAATTTGTTTCTTTGTTTTGAAATCTTTGTCCAAGCTTTGGAATTATCAAACAAAGCTATGATGAAACATCTTTGGTTTAAAACAAATAACCTCTTTACTAGAGAGTAGCATTGGGTCAATGCCTTGCTTACATAAAATAATAGGCATTCAAATGCTTCTATTTTTGTAATGACTTTGAAAAATGATCCTAAAATGATTATGAATGCATGCATGATATGCAACTTTGATTTTAGGGATGTTACAAATCTAACCCCCTTAAGGTGAATCTCGCCCTCGAGATTCGGATTGGCTATCAAATAGGTGAGGGTGGTCCTTCCGAAGGTCATCTTCTCTTTCCCATGTTGCTTCTTCTCCGGAATGATGGTTCCATTGAACTTTGCTGAATTTGATAGTCTTAGTCCAAGTAACTCTTTCTGCAGTCTCAAGAATCTTGATGGTTTTTTCCTCATAAGTGAGATCACTTTCCAATTGGACCTCCTCCAAAGGTATAGTATCCTTCAAAGAAGTCTCATCCATCTCTGGATGGCATTTCTTTAGCTGACTCGCATGAAACACATTGTGAACGACAAACAATGATTCTGGCAATTCAATCTCATAAGCTACCTCTCCTTTACGACTCAGAATCTTGAATGGTCCAACATATCTTGGGGCTAATTTTCCTTTGACTCCAAATCTTTTAACTCCACGAAGTGGTGACACTCTAAGATAAGATCTATCACCTACTTCATAGGTGACTTCTCTATGCTTAGGATCTGCGTAACTCTTCTGTCGGGACTGTTCTATCTTCAATCTATCCTTTACTAGCTTGACTTTCTCTTCAGCCTTTTTGATTAGTTCTGGTCTGAACAAATTTCTTTCTCCCACACCATTCCATAGCAATGGGGTAGTAAACTTTCTCCCATGGAGAAACTCAAATGGTGCCATCTCAATACTGGATTGATAGCTGTTATTGTAAGAGAATTCTGCGTAAGGCAGACTTTCATCCCAACTAGCTCCATAGTCTAGGGCACATGCTCTCAACATATCTTCTAGAATCTGGTTGGTACTTTCTGTCTGTCCATCAGTCTGAGGATGAAAAGCAGTGCTGAATTCCAATCTCGTTCCCAATGACTCATGTAGTTGCCTCCAAAATGAGAAATGAATGGAGTTCCCCTATCAGACACAATACTCTTGGGTACTCCATGCAAACACACAATCCTATTCATATAGATCTTGGCCAACTTAGCACTTGTGTAGGTTGTCTTCACGGGTATGAAATGAGCCACTTTAGTTAGACGATCCACTACTACCCAAATAGAATCATATCCTGACCTGGTCCTTGGCAATCCTGTAATGAAATCCATGCCAATCTTGTCCCACTTCCAATCAGGAATAAGTAATGGTTGTAGCAATCCTGCTGGTTTCTGATGTTCCGCTTTCACTCTACTACATACATCACACAAAGCAATATGTTCGGCGATGTCTTTCTTGAGATTATTCCACCAAAATCTTTCCTTCATGTCCATGTACATTTTGGTGTTACCCGGATGAATGGAATATGGTGAGTTGTGTGCTTCCTGTAAATCAGTTTTCGAAGCTCCGGATCTTGCGGAACGTAGATACGTTTTCCATACCATAAAATACCTTGTTCATCTTCATGGAATCCTTTGGTTTTTCCCTTGCCAATCTTTTCCTTAATCTCTTCAATTTACTTGTCCGTATTTTGGGCTCCCTTGATTTTGTCCAACAAAGTGGGTTGAGCATCCAATGACATGTGATGTCCTTCAGGCACAATATCCAATCTGGTGTCTCTAAATTAGGCACACAGATCATCTGGCAACTCAACCTTAGTAAGGCCATTCACAAATACTTTACGGCTTAGTGCATCAGCTACAACATTTGCTTTACCGGGATAGTATTGCAAACTCAAGTCATAGTCCTTGATGAGTTATAGCCATCTTCTTTGTCTCATGTTGATTTCTTTCTGAGTGAAGATATACTTCAAACTATTGTGATCTATGAACACTTCACATCGCTTTCCCAAAAGATAATGTCTCCATGTTTTGATTGCATGGACAATAGAGGCTAACTCCAAATCATGAGTAGGGTAATTTACCTCATGAGTTTTGAGTTGTCTCGAGGCATAAGCCACAACTTTCCCTTCTTGCATTAGAACTGCACCTAATCCATGATGAGATGCATCACAATACACTTGGAAATCTTTCTCCAAATATGGCAGTCATAGGACTGGTGCTGTCACTAGTCTCTTCTTCAATTCTTGGAAATTGAGTTCACATACTTCAGTCCAAGCAAATTTCTTGTCTTTCTTTAGTAACTCCATCATTGGCTTAGATACCTTGGAGAAATTCTCTATGAATCTTCTGTAGTATCCTGCCAAGCCAAGGAAACTACGAACTTCCTTCACTAACTTAGGAGATTCCCATTCAGTTACAGCTGACACTTTTGCGGGATCAACTACTACACCATCTCGTGACACAACGTGTCGAATAAATCCAACTTCATTTAACCAGAATCCACACTTGCTGAATTTGGCATACAGCTTATCCTCTCTAAGCTTCTCAAGTATCAAACGCAAATGTCCTTCATGCTCCTCTTTGCTTTTGGAGTAGATCAAAATGTCATCGATGAAAACGACAACAAACTTGTTAAGGAAATCCATGAACACTTTGTTCATCATATTCATGAAGTAAGCTGGTGCATTGGTCAAACCAAATGGCATCACGGTGTACTCATACAATCCATACCTAGTGGTGAAAGCTGTCTTAGGTATGTCTTGTTCTCTTATATTAAGCTGAAAATAACCTTACCGTAGATCAATATTTGAGAACACACAGGCTCCTTCTAGATGATCAAACAAGTCATTAATTCTGGGCAAAGGATATTTGTTCTTGATAGTCACCTCATTGAGTGAACGGTAATCTATGCATAACCTTTGACTTCTATCTTTCTTTTCTACAAACAAGACTGGTGCTCCCCAAGATGAAGAACTTGGTTGAATAAATCCTTTCTGCAACTGTTCTCCAAGTTGTTTCTTGAGTTCTTTCAACTCATCAACTGACATCTTGTAAGGTCTCTTTGCTATTGGTCCTGATCCTGGCATCAAGTCAATCAGAAATTTCACATCTCTATCTGGTGGAATTCCCGGCAATTCTTCCGGAAACACGTCCGGATATTCACTCACAATTGGCACACTTTCTATGCTAACCCCCTTAAGTGAATTTAGCTTACTCCCTTTTGATTCAAAGTTAGACTTGAATCTTATCCGTTTCTTTTCCGGGGTTGTGAGTGCGACAGTACGATTGGAACAATCTAGTACTCCTTCATACTTGGTCATCCAGTCCATTCCCAAAATTACATCCAGTCCTTGGGAATCTAGGATTATCAGACTCACTGGAAACTTATGCTTCCCAAATTCTATCACTAGATCACGACATCCACCGGGAGAACTTACTTTTATTGGACACCCAATATTTTCAGTTGGAAACCCATTTCTATCAACAAATGCCTTTGATATGAATGAATGTGATGCACCAGTATAAAAGACAACAAGTGCTGGAATAGAATTGAGTTTGAACTTACCAGCCACAGTATCGGACTCCTCATAAATCTCCTCCACATTGATGTGGTTCACTTGTCCCTTCTGGAAAGGGTTTGGCTTGTTGGGTCCTTCAACTTTCTTTTCTGGGCATTCATTTGCATAATGCCCTAGCTTCTTACACTTGAAACATTCAACCTGACTGATATCTCTTTCTGCAGGTTGACTGCCACTTCCACTTCCACCTCCACTGTGGTGACTCTTGTGTCCACCCTTGTGGTTCTTGTACTTGTCACTATCATGACTACGGTGATGCTTGGTGTCATGATGGCGGTTGTGGCTGTGGTGATTGTTGTATTTTCCATGTTTGTGGGATCCAGAACTCCCACTATCATCATGATGGGAACGTTTGTGAGACGATCCCGAGCTATGTTTGTTAGAGTTGTGCTTCCTCTTTCTGCTTTCAACCTGTTTCATCTTGTTCTCCAAGATGGTAGCCTTGTCACAAAGGGATTTGTAGGTGGGGACATAGGCCACAGATAACTGCAGATTCAGTTCATCGTTCAGTCCTTCGAGGAACTTCTCTTTCCTCTAGCATTAGTATCAACTTCATCTGGTGCATAATGCGCCAGATTGTTGAACTCCTCAATATATTCAGCCACGCTGCGGTGGCGCTGCTTCAGGTTATGAAACTCCTTGTTCAAACTCATCACTCCGGATGAGATGTGAGCTGTACGGAAACCATCTTCAAAGATAGCTCATGTCACATCCTCAATGGGAGTGGTGATCTGGAAGTTATCCCACCAAGTAGTTGCTGGTCCTTCCAACAGGTGTGCTGCAAACTTGACCTTCTCCTCGTCGGTGCAGCCGACAGTTACCAAATCCTTGTTCACCGAACGTAGCCAATCATTGACCACCATGGGATCAGTAGTTCCTGAGAACTTTTCAGGCCTCAGTCTTAGGAATTTGGTGAGCATGTCAAATCCTGGTGGATTGTTCTGATTGTTGTTGTTATTGTTATTGTTGTTGTTGTTTTTATTCTGATTCTCCATGAAAGTGGTCATCATCTGCATCAGCTATGCCTGTGCTGTCATCAGCTGCTGCATCTAGGGGGTGACATTGTTGTTATTTGGGTTGGGGTTGGAACATCGAGGAGGCATCTGTGGTTTTCATAAGGATAAGAATGAGATACCCATAGATGCTTATTATGCACAAAACATCACATAGACAATCACCAAATCAACATCAAAATAAGATAAAGTTCAACAACATAAACAACAAGTTTGAAAAGGTAAACACACCATAGCAAGCCATCCACATGTTGGATGGTCATTGCGACTCAATAATCATAAGCATGGTAAATTAAAGATGAATGAGTAGTCATCACTACTCCTATGCATCAACCTCCTCATCAACAAGTGTAAGACTTGCATTCTCCATAGCGGTCTTGTATTCCTCGACATTAGTAGTCAACGCCTCTATCTTGGCTTTAAGAGCCCTCTTATGTGAACGAAGTCTCTCAATCACACCCTGCTGATGCTCGAGCTCGAAGTCCTTGGACTCTAGTTCTGCATTCATTCTCTCAAATCCTCTTGTTCCTATCTTGGACTCTTTTCTCTTGGCTCTTGAACTTCCTGTCCTGGCTCTCAAACTTGGCCTCCATTTCCTTGACTATCTCGTCTTGCTCCGCGAAGAGCATGTCCTTCTCACGAAGCTGCACCTGGAGCTCGTCATTGCTAAGCATGACGTTGGTCCTATCAGTATCTAGGTGCCTAAGAAGAACCTCTAGGTCTTGAAGGTATAGACGAATCGGCTCTGCCATCTCTCTAGCAGCATCCTCGAACTCAATAGCCTCACCCTCCTTGTCGCGTCTCCCTAAGGCGTGAAAGTGAGTACCTCTAAGCTCCCTGGAGTGCCTTCCTAACAGGCGCCCAAGTAAATCCTGCATGACTACCTCTAAGCCTCTCTCTTTGTCGTCATGCATTATGTTGAAGGTGATACCTCCGTGGCTGGCTCAGTCTGGCGTCCTGGCTGAGTAACTTTGAAGCCCCAAAGGTCCTTCCTCTCAAACTTGGTGAGGGGAAGCATCATGATGCTAGGGAGCGGAAGATTGAGCACACTAGTGAGCTCAATAAGACGAGTTCCAAAACGAGTTCCCTTGAACTCTTCAGCCGTGCTGATAGTAAAATTAGGCATCTATTTTATAAGATAGAGAAAAGTTAGAATCAACATCAATACAAAATCACAAGATAAGTATCACAAGCATATCATTGGCAAACAAACACACAAGTCATGGCATACATAAATCCATTACAAGCATCCAAGGTTCAACATAACTCAGAATTTTTTTTGGAAATAAAACGATAGGTGTGGTGGTCCAACTAATGAAGTACATTACAATCCCATCTCACGTGCCAAGTTGGCTAACAGGGCATCCCTAGAGGAAATCTGTCGATCCTGATCACATGACTCCATTGCTAAGTCTATGATGTCCTTTCTTAAACGTTGGTTGGTAGCCTCTAACTCTTGGGTATGCTTATTTTCTTCCCTAAGGTCATTTTGGGTGTTAAGCATTCTGCACTTGAGTCTATCACCAAGCTCCTTGATGGCCTTCCAAGATGCATCTCTTCTAGAGTCAAAGAATGTGGTGTGCATCACTGAGTTGGTGACCATGCAGAATCCTGATTCCATGTGGTTGTCTTCCTTGTTTTTATACAAGTGAAGTTGCACCCACCAGTACTCCACTCCTTCATCCATCACGGGGAAACCTTTCTACACAGCTGCACCATGTATTCCCATGGCAACCATGAGGTCCTTGAGAGCCTTGGGGAATTCTGTCTCACACTCCAAGGTCATAGTCATGAGTGGTCCCTTCCTCACGGCTTCGTTGATGGAGTTCATCTACAAATAGAGATGAGAAAGAAGATTAGAAAAGTTTACGAGAAGAAATAGACAAGTGTGGAAATTGTTGAAAAAATTTCGTTAGTGGTTTCTAATCCAATCCTAGGGTCATAATCCTACAGGCAACACAGTGCTCTGATACCATCTCTAAGATCCCTCCCTTATAAAGGTAAGGATCCCTGTGATTGCAATGCTAGTCCCTGGACCAATTGCTAGCATCCACAGTTTAAGATGAAGTACACAGAAACAAACGTCATTATTTCATCGTCATTCCAGAGATATCATAGTATTTTACTACTCCATGTCCATAGGCCTAATACAAGAGTTCATTCATAACAATATAAATAAAGTCTTCATCTTCATGTGCCACAGGCAAGCATGTTGAGTGTAGACTCATAACCCCTAATCATCATCAGAGTAACCTGCAACATCACAAGTTACAACCATAGTGGGTCAATACATTGGAATATTATTGGCAAGTGATACCTTAGTAGAATATTAACATCTAGTTACTACATGAATTTTGGCTAAGTGTAGCTTAGGCTTTCTTTGCTCAAAATAGGTTTTACCTATTAGTTGAAAACAATAAGTTTTTCTTTGGCAAAACTTTCCCAAGGAACCACCAATAAAAATTGGTGAACCTTCACCCTTGTTCAACCACAAGTTTTAACTTAGAAAATTGGGATGATGAGATTCTTGATAGCTTCCATGTCTTGATGCTCAAGTTGTCCATTACCAGGGACACGGCTAAGTACTTAGTTTATTCCATCTGCAGAGGTTGTGCACTTTCCCCACAAGACTGGATTTTCACCAAGACAGGACCTTTCAGAAGCCTTCCCTTAGACCAAAATGGATGCACTCCAAACCTATCATTCCCCTACCACCAACTGTCCATCTGGCTAAGTTATTGCAACCTATATGATCCAGGCAGAGCCCATAATGCCATGTGGCTGAACTAGAAGCTTCTTAAGATTTGGCATCTCAAATCCCTTTGTTCCTGGGTGGCAATCCACAAGTGAGATACACAAGGTAAAACATATAAATGGGCCTTGTGTAACCACACAACCAAAAACCACCAAGCAATTACCATTCCACCCAGGTGTTTCATTCACTTAGTTGTTTTATTAAGTAAAACCATAAGTCAAAAGACTTAACAATATTTTCCATAGCATGATTATATTCCACCCTTGGTTGCTATTAGCTAGGCTAAGCATGGCAATAACAAGTATCCTAACTTAAAGGAAATTCTAACATTTCTACAACTACTAGGATTTCCCAAGCATAGCATATAGATACTTAGCAAAATAATCATGCAAGTCCTATACAAAATATTTCTAATGCATAGGTAAAAATATTGGGATAAAAACATGAAGCACCACTTGCCTTGGTAGTTGGGGGAGTAGCAACAACAATCTTCACAATCACAATCACCACTAGCACCAAAATCTACACATGAAATATTGGCACCAAATTCACATATCAAAATATACAAACAAAAATATATAAATGCATGCGATTGCTATGTGATGATTTTTCTAAATCAAACAAGACAAGTGAAACAGTACTGGATCATAAACAAGACAAATACACACTAAACAAACTTTATTTAGTGTCTAAATCATTTTTCAAATAATTCCTATACTTAAAATAAGCCTATAAATGTCTCTGCAAAAATAATCAATTTTACAGAAGCAAAACATTAAACACATTGCAAAAATGGGTAGAATTATTTCTCCTGATTCCAATGATATAAAATTTGCAAAATTTGAACGTGGGCATCAAAAGTTATGAA
This sequence comes from Avena sativa, assembly GCA_916181665.1. NCBI lineage: Eukaryota > Viridiplantae > Streptophyta > Magnoliopsida > Poales > Poaceae > Avena > Avena sativa. The sequence goes on from OV702279.1 coordinate 64,930,669, forward strand.
TTTTGCAAGTTTGAATATCTAATAGATCTAAATTCTGTTTTTAAATCTAACACAGGCCACGTGGCAGCGTCTGATTGGACGGTACCCGTTCGCTCTGGATCACACTCGCGGACGTTGGATCTAACTTACTGCACACGGCCCAGATCTGTGCATACCCCTTCGCGGCTGATCTAATCGCATCCGCTGGATCCAGATCCAGCGGACAACGTTGCTTTGACCAACAACGGGCAGCGCAAATGGTTGCCGCGGTGGCTGCACATCTGCCGGTGATGTTCCGGCGAAACCAGAGGGGCAGGGGGGTCGGGAGTATGCTTACTGAGACCACGGAAACGTGGGGATGCTCAACGTGTGGACGGGCAGGGTCGGGGCGCATGGACACAGCAGCAGGACCTCGTCGGAGTTGCTGGCGGCGTCGGGTGCTCACTGTCGGAGTCGAAGACGATGTTCTGGGGTGCAAGGATCCAAACAGAAAACGTTAACAGGTGCGCTAGACACTGGCGAACACGACTGCGTGATTCAGAAATGGAGGGGAACGCGGGGCTCACCGAAATTAGTCATCGGAGTCGAGTTGAGCTTCGGTCGCTTCCAGAGGTGGACGATGGAGTTGGCCTAGGGCGATTCAGACCAAAAGAAATGCATGAGAAGATGCATAGGATGATTGCGAAGCAGCTCGCATGAACCAGGAGGCAAGGTGCGCTCGGGACTCACCGTGATGTCTCGCCGGAGTTCGTCGGGACAGTGGCGGTGCAAGCGCGAATTCGCAGAGCCTGGCGGCGCTTTTGGCTGGCTATGTTGCGAGAAATGGTCGCAAGGGGGTGGGGATTAAGTAGCCGGAGCGGGGGCGAGGATTACGCACGCAATCAACGGCATTTAACTGATTTAAAACGCGACAGTGAAGGAGAGGGAGGAAACGGCGAGGTCAGGTCAAGGGCAGGGTTTGGGGACGACGATGACGGGGGCATGTGGGGTCGGGATGTCATCGAGTGGGTGAGCGCTGCTACTGTGAGAAATAGAGGAAGAAGGGAGACCTCGGGTGTGCTATTTTGGCTACTGGGCCGAAAGGGTGGCGCCGGCCCAATTCCTATTCTTTTATCCTTTTCTATTTCTGTTTGATTTTCTAGGAAACATTTTCAAATGAGTTTCAAATAAGTTTGAATTCAAACCACTTCTGGATTTTTATAAAGTGAAATTTGTACCCATTTGGTTTCAGAACAATGTTGTACACTTTAAAATAATTTGGCACTTTGGAATTTTAAAATAAACAATGTTTTTACCCATTGCTTAATAAAGACATAGAAGTGGTTTTAAATTTGTTTATTTGTTTTCAAATATTTGTCCAAGCTTTGGAATTATCAAACAAAGGTATGATCAAACATATTTGGTTTAAAACAAATAACATCTTTACTAGAGAGTAGCATTGGGTCAATGCCTTGCTTACATAAAATAATAGGCATTCAAATGCTTCTCTTTTTGTAATGACTTTGAAAAATGATCCTAAAATGATTATGAATTCATGGATGATATACAACTTTGAAATCATGATTTTAGGGATGTTACAAGCATAATGAGCATAAAACTTGGCCAAAGTTAGATAAATCTTGATGTCATCCTGAGGCATGAGATTAAACTCAGATAAGATCCAATTGCTTATCACCCTTCATTAGTATTTATTCCCCTTATAGATGCTAGTGCTAAGTATAAAACTTGATCAATTTTAGACGGGAATACTTGGTGAAATTGGTTATGGAAACCTTAGAATGATGAGTCATTCTACTGAAATGTTTTGACATGTGTTCTTGAACACCAGATGATTTTGAGGATAAAAATGTTAAGACATGAGCCTTAGCCCTTTATAAAACTGATGGTTGTCTGGATGCGATACCATTCCAATTTTACCGTACAACCACAATACCCGAAATTTGGGTAGGGCTTGACTAGAAATTTATATACCTTAGTATGGGTTCCCTTGCGGCCAAGGTTTGAGCTAAGGCTACCTTGTGGAGATTGTCCACCTGTGCAGTACCCAAGATGACAGTTGGTCATGGTTGGGAGGCCAAACTCACAGGAGAGGTGCCTATACTAGGGCGTGTAATTGAAAGGTTAGGATTGATTATTCGCATACTGAGTACGGTGAATTCAGGATTTGTTCCTGATGGATGTATCGAATGTTGTGGTGAAAGTGTACAATCTCTGAAGAGTGTCAAACTATTCGAATAGCCGCATCCGCGGTTGTAACACCGCGGTTCTGAAAAGACCGTGGCTTCTATGTGACATGCCAATCCCTGGATAGGTTCATTGGCCCACAATAGAATAAGATGAATAACATAGCAAAATATTTGTGTATCATGAATAAAAGCTTAGCTCAAAGCTAGCTCAAATTATTCAGGTAGCAACATAAATAAAGTAAATCCTCCATTCTTCAAATTGCCCACAAGTGAACAAGTGCCAAGTGGAGTACCGTGGCCTATATCAATTACTCAGAATCGGAATAACCTGCAACATGAAACGTAGCAGCCCCGAAGGGTCAATACATGGAATGTATGGCAAGTAGAGCTAGTAATGGAGACAATAGTACTAACATCTACATGCATATTTGGCAAGTGGAGCTGTGTCTGGCTTGCATTTGCAAATACCTTTGTCCTACTTTCATAAACAGTTTTTTATTTTCTTTGAAAAGATCCCAATTAAGTTAACCCAACAATATTAAATCAATTATGAAATTAGAATGAGCGAGAAACATGTCATGGAATCAATATCAAGCAACTCAGTTGTCCATAACCGGGGACACGGCTAATCGATTAGATTATACACCCTGCAGGGGTTAGTACACTTTACCCATGTGACTTCGCCAGCCCAGCTCGTACCATCACTCTCATTTTGGGTGATGATAGGGAGAAGTCCAAGAAGAGAATGTTCGGGAAGTAGCTCCTCAATCCCGACGCGCACCGGTCCATCCTACCAAAATTCTACATATCTGGATACGCGGGTTCGAGTTACCACAACCTACTAAGTCCAACCAACCGCCCATTCCATTATTGGCACATGGTTGTACACGTAAGCTACACAATAAAGAAGCCAATCATTCTCTCTTGATACCTGGGTGCCTTTCCGCAATGAAACCACCAAAAATTATCAATACCATCACACCCAGAAGATTCATTGGTTAAGTTGTGTTAGTTTTCACAAACCAATACTTTTAGAAACAAGTCTCAATGATGTAACCCAGCCCTCGTTCAACATAGCATGGCTAAGCACATCTACGAATGGTGGTTCATCTACAAGGAAAGCCCTACCACATAATAGGTCATAGCATAGCGATAGTATCATCCTACACATGCAACTACAAAATACACAACAATGCATTGAAAATAGTAGGACGATATCATGAACAAGGTAGCATCTACTTGCCTTGGTTGTAGCGGTCGGAAGAACAATCCACACACGAGCAAGCGTTGCACTCGTTACAATCTACACGATACAATTGCAATCATAAACAAACAATCCACAAGCATATGCAACAAATATGATGCATGAATGCATGCACGACAAGTGAATTGGTGCTACAGCTGCACCACATAATCCTAATCTATAATAGTACTGATTGCATGCATGGAAAATAGTTTTAGCGCAAGGAAAACTATTATGCAAAATATAATGCTCAAAACTAGAGCTAGAACTCGAATAATTCGCTACCGGTAGTATACTGTTTGTAAAAGCTTGGGAAAATTCTACCGCATAGGCATCGCTGATTAGAAACAGTACCAATTGGAATTCTTCAAAAAGGAATTATAAAACTCCCCGAGTAATTAAAACACTGCAGAAAGCCACTAGACAGTTTCTGCAGAAGTTTTCACTGTAAGCCTATATTTTTAATTCACGATGAGATTCCCCTCGTTCCATTGAATCCAGGGACATATGATACGCGATTTTTGGAGCTACGAATCTTTTTCTACGAATTAATTACTCCGAAAAGGCCATTAACCTAATTTATTAAACTGTACTAAATCTTGTTGCAAAAGTCTGAACCAAAGGTACAGCAAGATTCTACACGACTTACTGAATCTACACATATTTTATTTGCAATTTTTTGCCAAGCGGTTTAATTTCTACGCAATTTACAAGTTTCTACCGAAATCTGTCAACTAAAACGATTAACGAAATTAACCAGTCAACTGTGTCTGTTGACTGGTCAATGCGTCTGCTGACTGGGCGTCTAACTAGTCAACGCCTGAGTCTGACCGGTCAACGGCTGATCTGAACCACTGATCTGAAATCTAACGCTGGCTGCAGGCTTACCGGAGACGAACGGCGAAACGGACGGCGGCGAGTTCTGGACGGTGGCGCCCATCGGTTCCGGCGTCGGCGTTTTTCCTGCGCGGAGGGAGACGGTGAGCGCGATGGATCAACACGGTCAACACGACGGCGATGGCGCGTGCGGCGGCGACAGCGGTGCGGCACGGCACGGACGAGCGGCGCGGCGCAAGGCGCGCGAGGCGGCGCGCGTGCGTGTGTGTGCGTGCTGCGCGCAGCGGCAGCAGCGCGCGCGGTGGCGGGCGAGCGCGTGCGTGGAGGCGGGAGCGGCGCGGGGCGCTGGCGGGAGGCGGGCGCGCGGGCGGCGCTGCAGGCGGCGGTGGCTGGCGGAGGCGGCTCGGAGGCGGCGCTGACGCAGCGCGGCAGATGGCGGCGGGCGGCGCGTCGAGGGAGAGAGGAGAGGAGGGGCGCATGGCGGCGGGTACCTGGGCGGCGGCGCGGGCTCAGAGGCCGAGGTGGCGGGCGGCGGCGGCGAGACCAGGTGGCGTCGGCGATCGCGGGACCCGAGGCGGGCGGGGCGATCGAGGCGGGGCGGCGGCTCGCGGGTAGGGAGGCGGGGCAGGGTGCGGTTTACGAGGCAGCGGCGGCTGCCTCTTATGTGGGGCCCCTTCGTGGGGTCCTACGCGAATACGGCACGCAGTTAGAAAAGGACTCGGAAAACTCGGCCCGAAAATCGGCCCGTCTTTCTATCTTTTAATAAAAGGGCCACAACTTTTCCGTACGAGCTTCGAATCCAGCGATTCTTGCTCCTACGGTTTTGTAAAATCGAGGGGAACAATCTAGGGTCAATGGTTGAGAGAGACCACTAGGTTACAAGGGTGGGCAACGCTAGTCCTACTAAAGCCTCCCGCAGGAGCCTCGTAGCAAAAAAGAATAGGGTTTCGAAAATAGCGTTTCACCGATTCACTTCAATCGACGGTTTTGTATGGAAAAGCATGATGCAATGATATGAATGATATGCAGAACCAAATCTAAAATTTGGGATGTGACAAGACTAAACCCCTTAAGATGAATCTCGTCCTCGAGATTCGGCGCGGCTAGCAAATAGGTGTGGGTAATCCTCTCGGATGTCATCCTCACGCTCCCAAGTAGCTTCCTCTTCGGTGTGGTGGCTCCACTGCACCTTGCAAAACCTAATCGTCTTGGTACGGGTAATCGTTTCTGCTGTCTCCAGAATTTTGACCGGTTTCTCCTCATAGGTCAAGTCGTTCTCAAGCTGAACCTCCTCTAGCGGTACAGTGTCTCTCAATGGTGTATCCACCATTTCCGGATGGCACTTCTTCAGCTGGGACACGTGGAACACGTTGTGAATAGTGGACAGAGCCTCTGGCAACTCCAACTGATAAGCAACTTCTCCTTTGCGTGCTAATACTCGATATGGTCCAATAAACCGAGGTGCCAGCTTACCCTTAATTCCAAATCTCTTGATTCCACGAAGTGGCGACACTCTGAGGTATGCTCTATCACCTATCTCATACACCACTTCCTTGCGCTTGGCGTTAGCGTAGCTCTTCTGCCTTGATTGTGCTACCTTCAGCCTGTCCCTAATCAAGGCGACCTTCTCCTCAGTGTCCTTGATAAAATCAGGTCCAAACAACTGGCGTTCTCCTACTCCATCCCATAGCAATGGTGTTCGGCACCGTTTCCTATATAGCACATCGAACAGTGATGTCTTGATGCTGGTTTGATAGCTGTTGTTGTAGGAAAACTCCGCATACGGCAAATTCTCATCCCAACTAGAGCCATGAGCCAAGGCGCAAGCTCTCAGCATGTCTTCCAAAATCTGATTCACCCTCTCGGTCTGTCCATCAGTCTGTGGGTGAAACGCTGTGCTAAACTCCAATCTAGTACCGACTGACTCGTGCAGCTGGCGCCAGAAGTGTGAGGTAAATTGGGTGCCTCTATCAGATACGATACTCTTGGGAACTCCGTGTAGGCACACAACCCTGTCCATATAGATCTTGGCCAACTTTGCACTCGTATAGGTCGTATTCACCGGTATAAAGTGGGCTACCTTGGTCAAATGGTCGACCACTACCCAAATAGAGTCATATCCTGACCTGGTCCTGGGCAATCCTGTGATAAAGTCCATTCCCACTCTATCCCACTTCCAATCCGGCACAGGCAATGGCTGTAGCAGTCCTGCTGGCTTCTGGTGTTCCGCCTTCACTCGGCTACATACATCACATAGGGCAATATGCTTGGCGATATCTCCCTTCATGTTGTTCCACCAAAATCTGCTCTTCAAATCCATATACATCTTTGTGTTGCCCGGGTGTATGGAGTATGGCGAGTTATGAGCCTCCTGCAAAATCAACTCCCTTATCTCCGGGTCGCTGGGCACACACAAACGATCTCCATACCACAAGGTACCATGCTCATCCTCGCGAATATCCTTTTCCCGGTTCTCCTTCATCTTTTCCTTTATCTCCTCTATTTCCTTGTCTCCTACTTGAGCCTTCTTAATTCTGTCCTGTAGCGTTGGTTGGACTTCCATTGTTGCCAAGTATCCTTCAGATACTACCTCCAGTCTAAGGTCCTTGAATTGCTTGCACAAATCCTCAGGCAACTCGCCAATTGTCAATCCATTGGCATAAACCTTCCGGCTCAGAGCATCCGCTACTACATTGGCCTTTCCTGGGTGGTATTGTAGATTCATATCATAATCCTTGATAAGTTCCAACCATCTCCTTTGCCTCATGTTCAGTTCCTTCTGCGTGAATATGTACTTCAGGCTCTTGTGGTCGGTGTACACATCACAATGTTTTCCCATTAAGTAACGCCTCCATACCTTGAGCGCATGAACCACTGACGCTAACTCCAAGTCGTGTGTGGGGTAATTCCGGTCATGGTGCTTGAGTTTTTGCGAGGCATATGACACCACTCTCCCATCTTGCATCAACACACTCCCAAGTCCCTGCCGAGAAGCATCACAGTACACTTGGAAATCCTTCTGGTGATCTGGTAAACATAGAACGGGTGCAGTCACTAATCGACGCTTCAGTTCCTGAAAGCTGGCTTCACATACATCTGACCATTCAAACTTCCTCTCCTTCTTCAGAAGTTCGGTCATCGGCTTAGCAATCTTGGAAAAGTTTTCTATGAACCTCCTGTAGTATCCAGCAAGTCCCAAAAAGCTTCGAATCTCCCCCGCATTCTTGGGTGCTTCCCACTCCGTTACTGCAGTCACTTTACTTGGATCAACAGCGACTCCTTCTCCCGACACTATGTGTCCAAGAAACCCAACGGTGTTAAGCCATAATTCACACTTGCTGAATTTGGCATACAGCTGATGTTCCCTCAGGTTCTCCATAATCAGTCGCAGATGTTTCTCATGCTCAGCATCATCCTTGGAATATATCATTATGTCATCAATAAACACTACCACGAACTTGTCCAAGTACTCCATGAATACCTTGTTCATCATGGTCATGAAATATGCCGGGGCATTCGTTAGTCCAAATGACATAACTGTATACTCATATATACCTAGTGGTGAAGGCGGTTTTTGGTACGTCCTCCTCCCGGATCTTCAATTGGAAGTAACCTGATCGTAGATCGATCTTGCTGAACACCTTTGATCCTTCCAGTTGATCAAACAAATCATTTATGTTCGGCAGAGGGTACTTGTTCTTGATGGTTACTTCATTCAGCGAGCGATAGTCCACTACTAATCTCTTGCTGCTGTCTTTCTTCTCCACAAATAGAACATGTGCTCCCCATGACGACGAACTAGGCTGAATGAATCCCTTTTCCAGCTGCTCTTTCAACTGCTTCTTCAATTCCTTCATCTCATCCACATCTATCTTATATGGTTTCTTTGCTATTGGTCCTGTTCCCGGCATCAGGTCGATAAGAAACTCTACTTCCCTGTCAGGTGGCATCCCTGGTAGCTCTTCCGGAAACACGTCGGGGTAATCCCTAATCACTGGCACAGTATCCATGCTAACCCCCTTAAGAGAATTCAACTTACACCTTCTTGGTCGTACAGCCGACTTGAATCTAATCCTCTTACCATCCGGGGTTTTGAGCGAAACAGCTCGCTGTGCACAATCTATGTGTCCCTCATGCATAGACATCCAATCCATACCCAGAATAACGTCTAACCCATGTGATTCCAACACTACTAGATGTGCAATGAAGTTGTGTGTTCCAATCCGGCAGTTGTTAGCATAGTGTCCCTTCTGTTTACACTTGAAACACGTCACCTCACTCAGATCCTTCTTCACAAAGCTGCGATCACGGTTGCGGTCATGTCCACCGTGTCCTCCAGAGTGGTGAGAGTGTCCTCCCTTGTGGCTGTGGTGGGTGCTCCTATGGTTGTCATGACGATGCCCATCGCCTCCATGGTGGTGGCGGTCATGGCTCCCATGGTCACTCCCTCCATGCTTGGAGTATCCTTCATATGAAGTGCGAGACTTGCGATGTGAACCAGAATGGGGATTGTTACTCTTCCTCTTGTGGTTCTCCACCTGCTTGTGCTTCCCTTCCAAGATCCTGGCCTTGTCCATAAGCTCCTGGAAAGTGGGGAAGTAAACCACCAGTAGCTGTACTGAAAGCTCATCACTGAGGCCATCTAGGAATCTCTCCCTCCTTTTTGCATCAGTGTCAACATCCTCAGGTGCATAACGGGACAAGTTGTTGAACTCCTCAATGTACTCGGCCATGGTGCGATTGGTTTGGCGCAAGTTGTGGAACTCCTTCCTCTTCAGGATCAGAACTCCTGAAGACACGTGGTTGGTCCTGAAACCTTCCTCAAACATTGCCCAAGTCACGGTATCCAGCGGGTGGGTGATCTGAAAAGTGTCCCACCAAGAAGCGGCTGGTCCCTCAAGTAGGTGAGCGGCAAACCTCACCTTCTCGGCATCAGTGCATCCAACATTTACTAGATCCTCGTTGACTGAACGCAACCAGTCGAGAGCAACCATTGGCTCCGTTGCAGTAGAGAACTTAGCTGGCCTTAGCCTCAGAAATCTGGTGAGAGCATCTCCCTGAGGCTGGTTGTTTCCATTGTTGTTGTTCTGATTTGCCATGAACTGAGTCATCACTTGGGTCAGCTGTGCCTGAGCTGCCATGAGCTGCTCCATCTCAGTGGGTTGACAGCGGGCAGGCATCTGCAGTTCAGCACAGGTAAGTTTAGGAAGAATCAACTACGATAATAGGATATTACCCATGCATATGATCAAACAACAACAAACAATAGCAGACAATCACAAGCAAGCAACACATCATCAAACAAGTGATCCAGCAACATCCCAGGGGTTAATCCTAGCAGTATATAACTACTGAAATAGTTTTACAAGAGTTGGCAATGGTTAACTAAACAGTTGATCAACTAAACAACAAAACAGCAATCTGCCAGAACAGTCCAGCAGCGTTCGCGAATTTTTCCGCCTGACTTAAACTCGTCAGAAAAATTAGCTGATTTTTGCACATATAGTACAGAGAGTTTCGCATCAGCCCAATGTTTTTCAGATTTTTCCCAGTTACCAGAAAAATATGAAAAATCGCGCAGTACTGCTGTATCAGCAGAAAATTGTAGCGAAAATAACACAGATGTTAACCAAACTTGCCATAACTCTTTAATAAGATTCGTACAAATAATTCCTGGGATATTGGAGTACACAAATAAGCAACTAAACACTCTTAAACTAACACGAACTAAGCTTCACATCTATCGAGACTAATCCTAACGAATTTGCCTAACGTGGACTAATTGGTGGACTTCTATCTACTTCTTGAAGAGGTTGCGGTAGGTCCTTGCACTCATGCGTTGGCGCTTCGGTCCACGGTTCAACCATGGTGGTGGAGTGTACACTTCTCCTGAATCATCACTTCTGGATCCTCCTCTTCTTATCCACTCTCTGCTGCGACTGCAACAGCTTCATCTCCTCCACCATCGTCGTCTCCATCATCATCATCCTCGTCCTCATCATCATCATCGTCTCCACTGTCATCATCATCCCCATTGTTGCCATCATCTCCATTGTCATCATCTGAGGGTGGATTTAGCTGTGCTTGGAGAGCGGCAATCTGGGCTGTCATAGCTTCAATAGTTTGATCCCTTTCCTGGACGGTCCCTTGCAGCTGTTGTATATTTTGGGTGTTCTCCTGCATAGTACCATGTAGATGAGCTATGGTTGCATCTCTGGCTATCAGGGCATTCTCCAGAACTCACACAACTTCATGCAGGGTGTCAATCTCCTTTCCTTGGACCACCATACCATTGCTAGCAAAGTCTGCAATCTCCTTTATCATCATCACCTTCTCAGCTAGCGCTCCATTCTCCCTTTCCATGTCCTCTATGTGCCTCCGACGGGGCGGCATGTTGTTCCTGTCGCCCGGGGTAACCACAATGTGCCCATCTTCATCACGCCTCCCATAGTCACGGTAGGTTGAATCTGCTGGCAGTAGGTGTCGGACATTATGGCACTGGCGAGACAGGGCTTCATGTATGGACAAATTGATTCCAAGTCCCCAGTTGCAGTATGTCTTGGTGTAGATCAAGTGCACGGGGTTTGGAAAGGCGGCATCTCTGAATATGAAGGTGGTGATCTCCCATGCATCCTCTCCATATCCATAGGTGTACAACCTTCTTCCCTTGAACATGGGCAGTGGCAATCCCAATGACTGCGAGAGCTGTGGTAACTGCCTTGCAAAGGGCCTTGGTGACTCCATGGTGGCATACTCAGTCCTGACTTCTCCCATCTATCAAGTAAAAGAGGAAAGTGTGAGAATAGCATATGGTAAGAATTTACGACGGTGAAAGGCATAAGAGGAAAGACAGAGTTAATATAGGCTTTATAAATCTATGGCTTCCTAATCCAATCCTAGGTCACGATCCTACAGTCAACACACGGGCTCTGATACCATCCTGTAACAACGCGGTTCTGAAAAGACCGTGGCTTCTATGTGACATGCCAATCCCTGGATCGGTTCATTGGCCCATAATAGAATAAAATGAATAACATAGCAAAATATCCGTGTATCATGAATAACGAATATCCAGAGTACCATTATTACAATAAAAGCTTAGCTCAAAGCTAGCTCAAATTATTCAGGTAGCAACATAAATAAAGTAAATCCTCCATTCTTCAAATTGCCCACAAGTGAACAAGTGCCGAGTGGAGTACCGTGTCCTATATCGATTACTCAGAATCGGAATAACCTGCAACATGAAACGTAGCAGCCCCGAAGGGTCAATACATGGAATGTATGGCAAGTAGAGCTAGTAATGGAGACAATAGTACTAACATCTACATGCATATTTGGCAAGTGGAGCTGTGTCTGGCTTGCATTTGCAAATACCTTTGTCCTACTTTCATAAACAGTTTTTGATTTTCTTTGAAAAGATCCCAATTAAGTTAACCCAACAATATTAAAACAATTATGAAATTAGAATGAGCGAGAAACATGTCATGGAATCAATATAAAGCAACTCAGTTGTCCATAACCGGGGACACGGCTAATCGATTAGATTATACACCCTGGAGGGGTTAGTACACTTTACCCATGTGACTTGGCTAGCCCAGCTCGTACCATCACTCTCATTTTGGGTGATGATAGGGAGAAGTCCAAGAAGAGACTGTTCGGGAAGTAGCTCCTCAATCCCGATGCGCACCGGTCCATCCTACCAAAATTCTACATCTCTGGATACGCGGGTTCGAGTTACCACAACCTACTAAGTCCAACCAACCGCCCATTCCATTATTGGCACATGGTTGTACACGTAAGCTACACAATAAAGAAGCCAATCATTCTCTCTTGATACCTGGGTGCCTTTCCGCAATGAAACCACCAAAAATTATCAATACCATCACACCCAGGAGATTCATTGGTTAAGTTGTTTTAGTTTTCACAAACCAATACTTTTAGAAACAAGTCTCAATGATGTAACCCAGCCCTCGTTCAACATAGCATGGCTAAGCACATCTACCAACGGTGGTTCATCTACAAGGAAAGCCCTACCACATAATAGGTCATAGCATAGCGATAGTATCATCCTACACATGCAACTACAAAATACACGACAATGCATTGAAAATAGTAGGACGATATCATGAACAAGGTAGCATCTACTTGCCTTGGTTGTAGCGGTCGGAAGAACAATCCACACACGAGCAAGCGTTGCACTCGTCACAATCTACACGATACAATTGCAATCATAAACAAACAATCCACAAGCATATGCAACAAATATGATGCATGAATGCATGAACGATAAGTGAATTGGTGCTACAGTTGCACCACATAATCCTAATCTATAATAGTACTGATTGCATGCATGGAAAATAGTTTTAGCGCAAGGAAAACTATTCTACAAAATATAATGCTCAAAACTAGAGCTAGAACTCGAATAATTCGCTACCGGTAGTATACTGTTTGTAAAAACTTGGGAAAATTCTACCTCATAGGCATCGCTGATTAGAAACAGTACCTATTGGAATTACTCAAAAAGGAATTATAAAACTCCCCGAGTAATTAAAACACTGCAGAAAGCCACTAGACAGTTTCTGCAGAAGATTAAACTGTAAGCCTATCTTTTTAATTCACGATGAGATTCCCCTCATTCCACTGAATCCAGGGACATATCATACGCGATTTTGGGAGCTACGGATCTTTTTCTACCAATTAATTACTCCGAAAAGGCCATTAACCTAATTGATTAAACTGTACTAAATCTTGCTGCAAAAGTCTGAACCAAAGGTACAGCAAGATTCTACACGACTTACTGAATCTACACATATTTTCTTTGCAATTTTTGGCCAAGCGGTTTAATTTCTACACAATTTACAAGTTTCTACCAAAATCTGTCAACTAAAACGATTAACGAAATTAACCAGTCAACTGTGTCTGTTGACTGGTCAACGCGTCTGCTTACTGGGCGATCGGTTCCGGCGTCGACGTTTTTCCTGCGTGGAGGGAGACGGTCAGCGCGATGGATCAACACGGTCAACACGACGGCGACGGCGCGTGCGGCGGCGACGGCGGTACGGCACGGCACGGACGAGCGGCGCGGCGCAAGGCGCGCGAGGCGGCGCGCGTGCGTGTGTGTGCGTGCTGCGCGCAGCGGCAGCAGCACGCGCGGTGGCGGGTGAGCGCGCGCGCGGAGGCGGGAGCGGCACGGGGCGCTGGCGGGAGGCGGGCGCGCGGGCAGGCGGCGGTGGCTGGCGGAGGCGGCTCGGAGGCTGCGCTGACGCAGCGCGGCAGATGGCGGCGGGCGGCGCGTCGAGGGAGAGAGGAGAGGAGGGGCGCGCAGCGGCGGGTACCTGGGCGGCGGCGCGGGCTCGGAGGCCGAGGTGGCGGGCGGCGGCGGCGAGACCAGGTGGCGGCGGCGATCGCGGGACCCGAGGCGGGCGGGGCGATCGAGGCGGGGCGGTGGCTCGCGGGTAGGGAGGTGGGGCGGGGTGTGGTTTACGAGGCAGCGGCGGCTGCCTCTTATGTGGGGCCCCTTCGTGGGGTCCTACGCGAATACGGCGCACAGTTAGAAAAGGACTCGGAAAAATCGTCCCGAAAATCGGCCCGTCTTTCTATCTTTTAATAAAACGGCCACAACTTTTCTGTACGAGCTCCGAATCGAGCGATTCTTGCTCCTACGGTTTTGTAAAATCGAGGGGAACAATCTAGGGTCAATGGTTGAGCGAGACCACTAGGTTACAAGGGTGGGCAACACTAGTCCTACTAAAGCCTCCCGTAGGAGCCTCGTAGCAAAAAAGAATAGGGTTTCGAAAATAGCGTTTCGCCGATTCACTTCGACGGTTTTGTATGGAAAAGCATGATGCACTGATATGAATGATATGCATAACCAAATCTAAAATTTGGGATGTGACAGCGGTGATGGACAGTTGGAGTGGCCATACTGTTCTGTCGTCAGATGTTTTGAAAATGACTTATGAACTGATATATGACTTTGACTTGACCACAACAGGGTTGTGACATGAAATTCAAGTTCCCACTTAGATGTTATAAAATTTTCAACTAGCTTTCTTTTCTTCTGAACTCAATAGAGATAAATCTGTCTTTTTGCAAAACAAACCTAGAGCTTAGTATCCTACTCAAACCCCCCTTCACTTGTTAGTATTAGTTTGCGAGTACTTAAGGAGTACTCATGGCTTTGTCCCTGGCTATTCCCGTGGCCAGACTATGAAGAGGAGTATCAGGAATATGGACCGCGGGAAGGTTACGACAACTAGGATCATCTCCCATCGTCAGCATTGCCTATGACCATGAAGATGGAGCTTCGCCACGCTATTGTTATTGTTACGTTATTCCGCTGCTTGAATTGTATTAAGACTAGATCATGAGATCCTTATTTATGTAAGACCTTATGTATGGTTTGTAATGGATGATGTACTGTGATATCCAATCTGTTATCTCTCGCAAAAATGGTAATCCTGGGATTGCGATGTATGGCATAACATGCATCTGGGATTAAAAATCAGGGTGTTGACAAGTTGGTATCAGAGCCATCCTGACCATAGGAGACCCTAGTTTAGAATGGACGTTTGAATCAAAAACTTAGTTTCAAATCCAAGGAAGTGAGTATTTATGAAAACTTATTCTCATTCTTATCACTTAGAATCTTTCATGAAAATTCATGCTCCTCAAAAATTCTTTCAAACTTACCTAAAACTTTGACACACTTGATCACATCCTATAACTTACTCATCCTATATTCTTATAGATGGACGTGAAGTATATCAAGTTGTACCAGTTGGGGAAGGGAGGATACCTCATCTTTGAGCGTGACTTGGACCATCTTGCGGAGATGCTAGAGTGTCCACACCTCGAGTTCTTCGGATCTCAACTCAATGATAAGGAAGGAGGGGATGTGCAGTGGCTAGTTGTTGCAAGTCTTCGGGGAAAGGTTGAAGCCGCCACTGCAGAGGGAATTCAGTTCACGTTGAGAGAGAACAACTGGCTCGATGGACTTGCCAGGGCCATGCAGGAAGCTCTTGCCCTGTGTGGGCAGAGTATCAATCAAATCAAGGGTACCCGCTTTGAGTTCTACCCAAGGCGTGATGTTATGGGCCAGCCACTAGAGGCACCATACCACCACGAGCTGAAGAGTCAACTGGACCACCTCATCTTCATGATGTATGATCATCAGAAGGAGTTGGACAATGCCCGCTCCTACGCCAACCACAAGTATGCCATCGCCGCCCAAAAGGATCAGACCATTGCCATGCTAGTGAAGGATCGCCAGTCTCGTCGTCGTCAGCTCGACAAGAAGGAGCTCATCATTGCCCGTCTTCGCCATCGTATCACAGGTTTGGAGGAGACCATCCACGAGACAGATATGCAGTTGGAAGAGAGGGAGAATGCTGGGTAAGACCTTCGTGGAGACCCCTACTCCTATCTCAGTGATGATGACGACTTTCTGGAGGATCAGGCCATGGATTTCTTTACCAATGAGGATGACTTCGCCTTCATCGATGATGATGATGAGGATACTAACTCTAAGAAGTAGTAGCACTTGAGCACTAGCGTTAGTGAGTTGTATTCGGTCCCACTGTATCGTAGTTTCCCAGAATGGTTCTTAAAACTATTTGTTTTTATTTGTTGTAGTGTGTGTTGGTATCGTGTGCTCTGAATGAATAGCAAGTTGCTAGAAAAATCTGAGTCAAACTTTAAAAACTTTTCAAACCCAAAACCCCTGAACCTTAGAATTTTCCCTCTTTTATCATGATCTATCTCAATCTTCAGATGCCTCGCGGAGGAAGAACTTCATCCCCGGACCCAATGTTGCAACTCTTGCAAATGTTGGTTTCTAACCGCGATGCTGAAAGAGCCGAACATCAAGCCAACTTCGCCACCCTTCAACAGATAGCTTAGATGGCCAACAACAGTAAAGGCCATAGAAATCAGGACAACCATGGATCTAAGCTCAAGAATTTCCAGAACACCAATCCACCCATTTTCAGTAAGTCTGAAGAACCCCTCGATGTCGATGATTGGATGCAAACCATGGAGAACAACCTGGAAGTTGCAGGAGTGGAAGCTAACGTGAAAGTACTGTTTGCTACCCACTATCTAGATAGAGATGCAAGAGCATGGTGGAACAGCGTTCGCACCATGAATGGAGGACAAATGATGGCTTGGGATGAATTCAAAATCAAGTTTAGTCGAACCCATGTGCCACCAGGTTTGATTCTATGGATGAGAGATGAATTTAAAGAGCTTAATCAAGGAAGAATGACTGTGGTAGATTACCGTGACAGATTCCTATCTCTATCAAGGTATGCCCCTGATGGGATAGGCACTGAGGCCAAGAAGAAGGAGAGATTCCTGAATGGTGTGCATTATGAGATGCAGACAGTGTTAGTGAATATTCCATTTGCTGATATTTAAGCCTTAGTGGACTTTGCCATTCAGATGGAAGGAAAGATCAACCAGGCTAATAAGAACCACAAGCGTCGCATGATGCATCAACCAGGAAACCACCATACACCAAAGTATCGCCCCAACCTATCTCCAGGATTTGACCCAAGGACCAACATACCCCCGATGAACCGTCCAACCTATCTCAACCGTGGAAACCCAAGGCCCGGAGGAAATCACAACAACCCCAGCAACCCTAGCAATTTCAACCATGCACCGCCTAAGTTCAACAACAACAATGCTGCCACCAACACCAACACTGCCCCAAGGACTGGAAGCAATGTTGTGCCTGTTGCAGCAAAGGACAAGTCTCAGGTGACTTGTTATGAATGTGGAACCAAGGGTCACTATTCCAATGATTGCCCAAGAATATTGCCGCAGCCCCCAATGCAAATGCCCCAGCTCAGTAGCAGTGTCGTGTTCAGCCCAGAAGAAAGTTTGCCCCGGGAAATTCGCTCAACCGCAACGGCCGTCTCATTCTCATGCATGCTGAAGAAGCCCAAGAAGCGCCAAATGTCGTGCTGGGTATGTTTTCTGTTAACTCAGTACTTGCAAGAGTGTTGTTTGATTCTGGAGCATCGCACTCATTTGTTACTAAAGAATTTGCATGCACTAGTAAGATTCAACCAACCAAATTGATGCATGTTATGATAGTTCAAATACCCGGTTCAACCACCAAAGCTAGACAGATTTGCAAGGCCATGATTATCCGAATTCATGGCATAGATTTTTATGCTAATCTAATAGTACTTGGAACTAAAGGTTTGTAAGTAGTACTAGGAATGGATTGGATGTCCAAACATAAAGGATTAATCGACTGTGCCAAGAAAGTGTAACATCCCTAAAATCATGTTTCAAACTCATGCATATCATTCATGCATCCATGATCATATAGAGTTCATTTCAAACAAACCAATTCAAAATCAGGAGCATATGAGCTCATTATTTTATGTGATCAGCATTTAAATCTAATGCTACTCTCCAATGAGAGATTGTTGTTCATTGAACCAAACCTTGTTATCTTATTTCTCTCAGATTGTATTGCTAGATTGCTAGGATTTAAACCAAAGTTTCAAAACAAATATGATTTGAAAACCAATTTCAAAACCTATTTAAACTAGTGCTATGCCACTACTTATTTTATTTTATTCCAAGTGACCAGGCCAATTCAAAGTGACCACTTGGTTTTGTCCCCAGATTTGTGAGTGTTACACTCTACAAAAATCATGAAAAGATTTGAATTCAAACAGCTTTTGAAATCATTTGAATTTGATTCCTGAAATTGCAAACAGAAAAAGAAAAGGAGAAAAGAATTAGAAAAGGGTCGGTGCCACCTTTCTAGCCCAACAGCAGAATCAGCCCACTAATCCCACCCGGGTTCCCCCCCTCTCTCTCTCTCTCACTCGCAGACAAACCCGCCAAGTCACTGACCACCTGACCCCACCCCCTCTCTGTTTCACTCGCTGACAAGTGGACCCTGCGACCACATCGTCGTCGTCGTCAATCACGCGCGGCCGAGGCGCTCGCTCCACCGTTACCTTTCCGCAGTCACTGTGGGCTTAATAGCCATTGATTCTGCTCGTAATCGCCGCCCCCCTCCTGCCTACTTAACCCCCTTTGCACCGCGAACATTTCCCCTCACCTAGCGCCACCACTCTGCCACCAGGCTGCCGGTAATCGCCCTTGCACCGCCGCAGGAAGAATACTCTCCGGCGACCAATCCCGGTGAGCACCGTGCGCCCCTTCCTCTCTGGTTCATGCAGACTGCTTCGCAACTTGTTTTAATCTATTGAATGTTCAAACTTGTTTTAAAATCAGGATTTGAATCTATTGAATATTCAAACTTGTTTTAATCATAACTTTTGATCCCCACGTCCAAATTTGATGAATTTTATATCAATGGAATCAGGAGAGCAAGACCTTTCCAAATATGCAATGTGTTTAATGTTTTGTTTCTGTTAAAATGGTTTTATCTACAGAAACATGTGTAGGCCTATTTTGTGTATATAAATTATTTGAGAAATGTGTTAGTGTTTAAATAAATGTTGTTTGGCAAGTTTTGAACTTGTTTATGAACCAGTACTGTACACTTGTCTTGTAGATTTTAAAAAATCATCACATATCATATTGCATGCATCCATATATTTTTGCTTGTGTTTATTTTGTATGTGATTGTTGCAATGATTTTATGTGTAGATTTTGGTGCCAATAGTGATTGTGATTGTGAGGAGTGTAGCTACTCTCCAAACTACCAAGGCAAGTGGTGCTTCATGATTTTTATCCATATGTTTTTCTACTATGCATTAGAAATATTTTGCTAGTCTTGCATGGTTATATTTTGCTTATATTCTATGCTTGGGAAAACCTAGTAGTTGTAGAATTGCTAGAAATTTGTAAGTTAAGATGCTTCTCTATGCCATGCTTAGCCTAGCTAGTAGCAACCAAGGGTGGTGAATTTTTCATGCTATGATAAAATATTTCTAAGTCTTTGGACTTGTGTTTTTACTTAATAAAACAACTAAGTGAATGAAACACCTGGGTGGAATGGTTGTGAATGGGTTATGTTGAGTGGTTACACAAGGCCCATTTCTATGGTTTACCTTGTGTATCTCACTTGTGGAAAGCCACCAAGGAACAAAGGGATTTGAGAGGCTAAATGTTAAGAAGCTTATAGTGCAGCCACTTGGCAATATGGGCTCTGTCTGGATCACATAGGATGCAATAAATTAGCAATTTGGACAGTTGGTGGTAGTGGGATGATAGGTTGGAACGCGTCCATTTGGTCTAAGGGAAGGCTTCTGAAAGGTCCTGTCTTGGTGAAAATCAAGTCTTGTGGGGAAAGTGCACAACCTCTGCAGATGGAAGAATCTAAGTACTTAGCCATGTCCCTGCAAAAGGACAACTTGAGCATCAAGACATGGAAGCTATCAAGAATCTCCTCATCCCAATTTCTAAGTAAAACTTGCGGTTGAACAAGGGTGAAGGACCCCAATGTCTATTGGTGGTTCCTTGGGAAAAGATTTGACAAAGAAAAACTTAGTGTTTTCAACTAATAGGCAAAACCTATTTTTGAGCAAAGCAAGCCTAAGCTACACTTAGCCAAATTGCATATAGTATCTAGTCCACCAATATTCTACTAAGGTATCACTTGCCAATACTATTCCAATGTATTGACCAACTGTGGCTGTGACTTGTGATGTTGCAGGTTACTCTGATGATGAATAGGAGTTATGAGTCTACACTCAACATGTTTGCCTGTGGCACATGAAGATGAAGACTTTTATTTATTTACTTATTTAAACTCTTGTACTAGGCCTGTTGCCTTGGAGTTGTAAAGACTATGTTTGTCTCTGGAATGACTGTAATAATGACCTTTGTTTCTGTGTACTTCATCTTAAACTGTGGATGATAGCATTGATCCAGGGACTAGCATTGCAATCACAGGGATCCTTTTCCTTTATAAAGGAGGGATCTTACAGATGGTATCAGAGCATTGTGTTGCTTGTAGGATTATGACCCTAGGATTGGAAACCACTAAGGAAAAAAAATTCAACAACTTCCACACTTGTCTTTTCTTCTCGTAAAGTTTTCTAATCTTCTCTCTCATCTCTATTTGTAGATGAACTCCATCAACGAAGCCGTAAGGAAGGGAACACTCATGACAATGACTTTGGAGTGTGAGACAGAATTTCCCAAGGCTCTCAAGGACCTCATGGTTTCAATGGGAATACATGGTGCAACTGTGTACAAAGGTTTTCCTGTGATGGATGAAGGAGTTGAGTACTGGTGGGTGCAACTTCACTTGTATAAAAATAAGGAAGACAACCACAAGGACTCAGGATTCTGCATGGTCACCAACACAATGATGCACACTACATTCTTTGATTCAGCAAGGGATGCAGCTTGGAGGGCCATCAAAGAACTTGGTGATAGAATCAAGTGCAGAATGCTTAACACTCAGAATGATCTTAAGGAAGAGAAGAAACATGCCCAAGAGTTAGAGGCTACCAACCAAAGCCTAAGGAAGGACATCATGGACTTAGCAATGGAGTCTTGTGATCTAGACAAACAGATTGCCTCTAGGGATGCCCTGTTAGCCAACTTGGCAAGTGAGATGGGATTGTAATGTACCACATTAGTTGGACCACCACACTTATCACCTTATTTTCCAAATGTTGCTTGAAATAAGTTGAACCTTGGTTATTTGTAATGGATCCATGTATTCTATGACTTGTGTGTTTGATTTCCAAAGTTATGCTTGTGATGCTTTGTCTTGTGACTTGTCTAAAAATTGTGTTGATTCTAACTTTTTCTATCTTATTAAATAGATGCCTAATGTTACCCTCAGCACTGTTGAAGAGTTCCAAGGAACTTGTTTTGGCCCTCGTATTATTGAGTTCACTACTTTGCTCAATCTCCCTCTTCCTACCATCATGGTGCTTCCCCTCACCAAGTTTGACAGGAAAGACCTTTGGGGCTTCAAGGTCAATCAGCCCGGACGCCAGACTGAGCCTACCACGGAGGATATCATCTTCAAGCTCATGCACGATGACAAGGAGAGAGGCCTTCAGGTAGTCATGCAGGACTTGATTGGACGTCTGTTAGGGAGACACTCTCGACAGGTTAGAGGTACTCACTTCCGCGCCTTCGGTAGACGTGATGAGGATGGAGAGGCCATCGACTTCGAGGACACTTCGAGGGAGACAGCAGAGCCGATTCGTCTATACCTCCAGGGCTTGGAGGTTCTTCTTAGGCACGTGGACACTGATAGGACCAACGTCATGCTCAACAATGACGAACTCCAGGTGCAGCTTCATGAGAAGGACAAGCTCTTCGCGGAGCAAGATGAGATAGTCAAGGAGATGGAAGCAAAGTTCGAGAGTCAGAACAAAAAGTTCAAGAGTCAAGAGAAGCGAGTCCAAGATAGGAACAAGAGGATTCGAGACATGACTGCAGAACTGGAGGCCAAGGACTTCGAGCTCGAGCATCAGCAAACTGTGATTGAGAGGCTTTGTTCCCAGAAGAGGGCTCTCAAAGCCAAAGTAGAGACCTTGACCACCAATGTCGAGGAATACAAGACCGCTATGGAGAATGCAGGTCTTACCTTTGTTGAGGAGGAGGTTGATGCCGAGGAGTAGTGATGACTACTCATTTATCATTTATTTATCATACTTTTTATTGAGTCGCAATGACCATCCAACATGTGGATGGCTTTCTATTGGTGTGTTTACTTTGCGAACTTGTCGTTTATGTTGTTGAACTATTATTTTTTTGATGCATGCTTGGTGATTGGTTATGTGATGTATTGTGCATGATAGCATCTATGGGTATCTCATTCTTATCTCTATTGAACAAACCACAGATGCCTCCCCGTCGTGCCAATCCCAACCCCAACAACAACAACATCACCCCTGAGATGAAGCAAATGATGAGAGCTTAGACTCATCTGATGCAGATGATGACTACGTTCATCCAGAATCAGAACAACAACAATAACAACAATAACAATAACAACAATCAGAATAACCCACCTGGTTTTGACATGCTTACCAGGTTCTTGAGATTGAGGCCAGCAAAGTTCTCAGGAACAACTGATCCTAAGGTGGCCAATGATTGGCTACACTCTGTGAATAAGGACTTGGTAACAGTTGGCTGTACTGATGAAGAGAAAGTCAGATTTGCAGCTCACTTGTTGGAAGGACCAGCAACTACTTGGTGGGATAACTTCCAAATCACCACTCCCATTGAGGATATGACATGGGCTATCTTTGAAGATGGTTTCCGTACTGCTCACATCTCATCCGGAGTGATGAGTTTGAAGAAGAAAGAGTTCCATAATCTGAAGCAGCGCCACCGTAGCGTGGCTGAATACATTGAAGAGTTCAACAATCTGGCGCGTTATGCACCGGATGAAGTTGACACTAATTCTAAGAGGAAGGAAAAATTCCTTGAAGGGTTGAATGATGAACTGAACCTGCAGCAATCAGTGGCCTATGTTCCCACTTATCAGTCTCTTTGTGATAAGGCTGCTATTTTGGAGAACAAAATGAAGCAAGTTGAGAGTAGGAAGAGAAAGCACCCGGACAAGCACAGCTCGGGATCGTCTCACAAGCGTTCCCATTATGATGATAGTGGGAGCTCAGGATCCCACAAGCATGGGAAATTCAACAAGAACCACAACCACAACCGTCATCATGAGAACAAGCATCACCGTAGTCATGACAATGACAAGTACAAGAATCACAAGGGTGGATATAAGAGCCACCACAGTGGTAGTGGAAGTGGCAGTGGAAGCCAGCATGTCAAGAAGGATCTTAGTCAGGTTGAATGTTTCAAATGCAAGAAGATGGGGCATTATGCAAATGAATGCCCAGAAAATAAAGTTGAAGGACCCAACAAGCCCAACCCTTTTCAGAAGGGACAAGTGAAACACATCAATGTGGAGGAAATTTATGAGGAGCCTGATGCTGTTGCTGGTAAGTTCAAACTCAATTCTGTTCCAGCATTTGTTCTCTTTGATACTGGTGCATCTCATTCATTCATATCAAGAGCATTTGTTGAAAGAAATGAACTACCGGTAGTAACTAGGTGTCCTATAAAAGTAAGTTCTCCTGGCGGAGAAATGATAGTGAATTCAGGGTGTCATGATCTAGTCATAGAGTTTGCGAAGTATAAGTTTCCCGTTAACTTGATAATCCTAAATTCCTAGGATTGGATGTCATTTTGGGAATGGACTGGATGACTAAGCACAAGGGAGTGATAGATTGTGCAAACCATACTGTCTCACTCACAACTCCAGAAAACAAAAGAATCAGATTCAAGACCAACTTTGAAACAAAAAGGAGTAAGCTAAATTCTCTTAAGGGGGTTAGCATGGACAGTGTGCCTATTGTGTGTGAGTATCCAGATGTGTTTCTGGAATAATTGTCGGGAATGCCACCAGATAGAGATGTGGAATTTCTTATTTATTTTCTTCCAGGATCTTGACCAATAGCAAAAAGACCATACAAGATGTCAATTGATGAGTTGAAAGAACTCAAGAAGCAGCTTGGAGAACAGTTGCAGAAAGGTTTTATCCAACCAAGTTCTTCATCTTGGGGAGAACCAGTTTTGTTTGTGGAAAAGAAGGAAGGGAGTCAAAGTATGCATAGATTACCGTTCACTCAATGAGGTGACTATCAAGAACAAATACCCTTTGCCTAGAATCAATGATTTGTTTGATCAGTTAGAAGGAGCCTGTGTGTTCTCAAAGATTGATCTCCGGTCAGGTTATTTCCAACTCAAGATAAGAGAACAAGACATACCTAAGAAAACTTTTACCACAAGGTATGGATTGTATGAGTATACCGTGATGCCATTTGGTTTGACCAATGCACCAGCATACTTCATGAATATGATGAACAAGGTGTTCATGGAATTTCTTGATAAATTTGTTGTTGTTTTCATCGATGACATTTTGATCTACTCCAAGAGCAAAGAAGAACATGAAGGACATTTGCGTTTGATACTTGAGAAGCTTAGAGAGCATAAATTGTATGCCAAATTCAGCAAGTGTGAATTCTGGTTGAATGAAGTTGGATTTCTTGGACACGTTGTGTCAGGAGATGGAGTAGCAGTTGATCCTGCCAAAGTTTCAGCTGTGACTGAATGGGAATCTCCTTAGTCAGTAAAGGAAGTTCGTAGTTTCCTTGGCTTGGCAGCATACTACAGAAGATTTATTGAGAATTTCTCCAAGGTAGCAAAACTTATGATAGAATTGCTAAAGAAAGATAAGAAATTTGCTTGGTCTGAAGGTTGTGAACTCAGTTTCCAAGAATTGAAGAAGAGACTAGTGACTGCACCAGTCTTATGTTTGCCAGATTTGGAGAAAGATTTTCAAGTATATTGTGATGCGTCTCATCATGGACTAGGTGCAGTACTTATGCAAGAAGGGAAAGTTGTGGCTTATGCCTCGAGACAACTCAAAACTCATGAAGTAAACTACCCTACTCATGATTTAGAGTTAGCCTCTGTTGTCCATGCACTTAAAACATGGAGACATTATCTTTTGGGAAAGCGTTGTGAAGTGTTCACAGATCACAAGGGTTTGAAGTATATCTTCACCCAGAAGGAAATTAACATGAGACAAAGAAGATGGCTAGAACTCATCAAGGATTATGACTTGAGTTTGCAATACCACCCCGGTAAAGAAAATGTTGTAGAGGATGCTCTAAGCCATAAGGTTTTTGTGAATGGCCTTACTAAGGGAGAATTGCCAGATGATTTGTGTGCTCAATTTAGAGGTCTTAGATTGGAGATTGTGCCTAAAGGACATCTTATGTCTTTGGATGTTCAACCCACTTTGTTGGACAAGATCAAAGAAGCCCAGAAGGCAGATAAGGAAATTGAAGAGATTAAGGAAAAGATTGCCAATGGAAAAGCCAAAGGATTCCATGAAGACGAACAGGGTACTTTATGGCATGGAAAACGTATCTGTGTTCCACAAGATCCGGAGCTTCGGAAACTGATTTTACAAGAAGCACACAACTCACCGTATTCCATTCATCCGGGGAACACCAAAATGTACATGGATATGAAGGAAAGATTTTGGTGGAATAATCTCAAGAAAGACATCGCCGAACATATTGCTTTGTGTGATGTATGTAGTAGAGTGAAAGCGGAACATCAGAAACCAGCAGGTTTGCTTCAACGACTACCTATTCCTGATTGGAAGTGGGACAAGATTGGTATGGATTTCATTACCGGATTGCCAAGGACCCGGTTAGGTTATGATTCTATTTGGGTAGTAGTGGATCGCCTAACTAAAGTGGCTCATTTCATACCCGTTAAGACAACCTACACAAGTGCTAAGTTAGCCAAGATTTATATGAGTAGAATTGTGTGTCTACATGGCGTACCCAAAAGTATTGTGTCAGATAGAGGAACTCAATTCACTTCTCATTTTTGGAGACAATTACATGAGTCATTGGGAACAAGGTTGGAATTCAGCACCGCTTTTCATCCTCAGACTGATGGACAGACAGAAAGGACTAATCGGATTCTTGAAGATATGTTGAGGGCATGTGCTCTAGATTATGGAGCCAGTTGGGATGAAAGTCTGTCTTACGCCGAATTCTCTTACAATAACAGCTATCAAGCCAGTATTGAGATGGCACCATTTGAGTTTCTCTATGGTAGAAAGTGTACCACCCCATTGCTATGGAATGGTGTGGGAGAAAGAAGTCTGTTCGGACCAGTACTAATCAAAGAAGACAAAGAGAAAGTCAAGCTGGTTAAGGACAGATTAAAGATAGCACAGTCCCGACAGAAAAGCTACGCAGATCCTAAGCGTAGAGAAGTCACTTATGAAGTTGGTGATAGAGCCTATCTTAGAGTGTCACCACTTCGTGGAGTGAAGAGGTTTGGAGTCAAAGGAAAGTTGGCCCCAAGATATGTTGGGCCATTCAAGATTCTGAGTCGCAAAGGAGAAGTAGCCTATGAGATTGAATTGCCGGAGCCTCTGTCAGCTGTTCATAATGTGTTTCATGTGAGTCAGCTTAAGAAATGTCATCCGGAAATGGAAGAAACTTCTTTGAAGGATACTATACCTTTGGAAGAGGTTCAGTTGGAGATTTATCTCACTTATGAGGAGAAACCTATCAAGATTCTTGAGACTGCAGAAAGAGTCACACGGACTAAGACTATCAATTCTGCAAAGTTAAATGGAACCATCATTTCGAAGAAGAAGCAACATGGGAAAGAGAAGATGATCTTCGGAAAGACCACCCTCACCTATTTGCTAGCCAATCCGAATCTCGAGGGCGAGATTCACCTTAAGGGGGTTAGATTTGTAACATCCCTAAAATCATGTTTCAAACTCATGCATATCATTCATGCATCCATGATCATATAGAGTTCATTTCAAACAAACCAATTCAAAAACATGAGCATATGATCTCATTATTTTATGTGAACAACATTTAAATCAAATGCTACTCTCTAATGAGAGATTGTTGTTCATTGAACCAAACCTTGTTGTCTAATTGCTCTCAGATTGTATTGCTAGATTGCTAGGATTTAAACCAAAGTTTCAAAACAAATATGATTTGAAAACCAATTTCAAAACCTATTTAAACTAGTGCTATGCCACTGCTTATTTTATTCCAAGTGACCAGGCCAATTCAAAGTGACCACTTGGTTTTGTGCCCAGATTTGTGAGTGTTACACAGCTTTTGAAGTCAAACAGCTTTTGAAATCATTTGAATTTGATTCCTGAAATTGCAAACAGAAAAAGAAAAGGAGAAAAGAATTAGAAAAGGGCCGGCGCCACCTTTCTAGCCCAACAACAGAATCAGCCCACTAAGCCCACCCGGGTTCCCCCTCTCTCTCTCGAACTCGCAGACAAACCCGCCAAGTCACTGACCACCTGACCCCACCCCCTCTCTGTTTCACTCGCTGACAAGTGGACCCTGCGACCACGTGGTCGTCGTCGTCAATCACGCGCGGCCGAGGCGCTCGCTCCGCCGTTACCTCGACGCAATCACTGCGGGCTTAATTGCCATTGATTCTGCGCGTAATCGCCGCCCCCCTCCTGCCTACTTAACCCCTCTGCACCGCGAGCATTTCCCCTCACCTAGCGCCACCACTCTGCTACCAGGATGCCCATAATCGCCCTTGCACCGCCGCAGGCAGAATCCTCTCCGGCGACCAATCCCGGTGAGCACCGTGCACCCCTTCCTCTCTGGTTCAAGCAGACTGCTTCGCAACATCCTTGCGCTTCTTCTGATGTCTTTGGTTCATCCTATACTGCCCCAGGTCGTTGACTTCGTCAAGCACTTCAAGTTCCCGACGACGTCTCCAACTCCGGCGACAACATTCGGTGAGCCTCGTGTTCCCCTCCATCTCTGAATCACACGAACATGTTCGCCTGCATCTAGCGCATCTACTGACACTCTTCGTTTGGATCCTCGTGTCTGCTAGTTAGATTTAAAATCAGGATTTGAATCTATTGAATGTTCAAACTTGTTTTAATCATAACTTTTGATCCCCACGTCCAAATTTGATGAATTTTATATCAATGGAATCAGGAGAGCAATCCCTTTCCAAATATGCAATGTGTTTAATGTTTTGTTTCTGTTAAAATGGTTTTATCTACAGAAACATGTGTAGGCCTATTTTGTGTATATAAATTATTTGAGAAATGTTTTAGTATTTAAATAAATGTTGTTTGGCAAGTTTTGAACTTCTTTATGAACCAGTACTATACACTTGTCTTGTAGAGTTTAAAAAATCATCACATATCATATTGCATGCATCCATATATTTTTGCTTGTGTTTATTTTGTATGTGATTATTGCAATGATTTTATGTGTAGATTTTGGTGACAATAGTGATTGTGATTGTGAGGAGTGTAGCTACTCTCCAAACTACCAAGGCAAGTGGTGCTTCATGATTTTTATCCCTATGTTTTTCTACTATGCATTAGAAATATTTTGCTAGTCTTGCATGGTTATATTTTGCTTATATGCTATGCTTGGGAAATCCTAGTAGTTATAGAATTGCTAGAAATTTCTAAGTTAATATGCTTATCTATGCCATGCTTAGCCTAGCTAGTAGAAACCAAGGGTGGTGAATTATTCATGCTATGATAAAATATTTCTAAGTCTTTGGACTTGTGTTTTTTACTTAATAAAACAACTAAGTGAATGAAACACCTGGGTGGAATGGTTGTGAATGGGTTATGTTGAGTGGTTACACAAGGCCCATTTCTATGGTTTACCTTGTGTATCTCACTTGTGGAAAGCCACCCACGAACAAAGGGATTTGAGAGGCGAAATGTTAAGAAGCTTCTAGTGCAGCCACTTGGCAATATGGGCTCTTCCTGGATCACATAGGTTGCAATAACTTAGCCATTTGGACAGTTGGTGGTAGTGGGATGATAGGTTGAACGCGTCCATTTGGTCTAAGGGAAGGCTTCTGAAAGGTCCTGTCTTGGTGAAAATCAAGTCTTGTGGGGAAAGTGCACAACCTCTACAGATGGAAGAATCTAAGTACTTAGCCATGTCCCTGGAAAAGGACAACTTGAGCATTAAGACATGGAAGCTATCAAGAATCTCCTCATCCCAATTTCTAAGTAAAACTTGTGGTTGAACAAGGGTGAAGGACCCCAATGTCTATTGGTGGTTCCTTGGGAAAAGTTTTGGCAAACAAAAACTTAGTGTTTTCAACTAATAGGCAAAACCTATTTTTGAGCAAAGCAAGCCTAAGCTACACTTAGCCAAATTGCATACAGTATCTAGTCCACCAATATTCTACTAAGGTATCACTTGCCAATACTATTCCAATGTATTGACCCACTGTGGCTGTGACTTGTGATGTTGCAGGTTACTCTGATGATGAATAGGAGTTATGAGTCTACACTCAACATGTTTGGCTGTGGCACATGAAGATGAAGACTTTTATTTATTTACTTATTTAAACTCTTGTACTAGGCATGTTGCCTTGGAGTTGTAAAGACTATGTTTGTGTCTGGAATGACTGTAATAATGACCTTTGTTTCTGTGTACTTCATCTTAAACTGTGGATGCTATCATTGATCCAGAGACTAGCATGGCAATCACAGGGATCCTTTTCCTTTATAAAGGAGAGATCTTACAGAAATCCATTACCATGACCAGTACAGCCGGAATATCAGTAGATCATGTATCTGAAACCTTGCCCCATCAATTCAAGTGCAACAAGAGTATAGCCTAGACAACTATTGACCAAGTTCGGATAGTCTATGAATACCCCGATGTATTTCTAGATGTTTTGCCCGGTATGCCCCCAGATCGGGTTTATCGAGTTTATCATTGAACTAATACCTGGAACGGGTCCCATAGCTCAGAGACCATATAGTATGAACCCATCGGAACTAGTGGAGCTGAAGAAACAACTGGATGCCATGCTGGAAATTGGATTGATCCAACCAAGTGCGTCGCCATGGAGATCACCTGTCTTGTTTGTGGACAAGAAAGATGGAGGTAACTATTTTTGTACGGATTATCAGAAGTTGAATGATGTCACCATCAAGAACAAGTATCCACTGCCGAAGATAGAAAACCTGTTTGACCAGTTGACCGGTGCCAAAGTGTTTTCTAAGATTGATCTTAGAACTGGTTATCATCAAATCAAGATTCACGCAGAGGATATTCCAAAGACTTCCTTTACCACCAGATATGGATTATATGATTATACGGTCATGTCTTTTGGATTAACTAATGCCCCCGCTTATTTCATGAACCTCATGAATAATATTTTTATGGACTTTCTGGATAAGTCTGTCGTTGTTTTCATCGATGATATTCTAATCTATTCCAAATCAGAAGAAGAACATGAGTTACACCTAAGGACCATTCTTGGAACCCTTCGGGAGCATCGGCTGTATGCCAAGTTTAGCAAATGTGAATTCTAGTTACAGGAGGTAGGATTCCTTGGACGTATTGTATCATCCGGAGGAATTGCTGTCGACCCTGCAAAGGTGAAGGATGTTGAAGATTGGCAAGCCCCAACCACTCAAACCCAAGTTCATGCATTTATCGGATTAGCGGGATACTACCGTGCGTTCGTAGAAGGATTCTCAAGTACCGCAAGACCCATGACCCAATTGCTGAAGAAGGATAAGAAGTTTGAATGGACGGACAAATGTGAAGCGAGTTTTCAAGAACTCAAGAGGGGATTGATTTCAGCCCCAATCTTGATCATGCTGAATATCACGAAGCCCTTTGATGTGCATTGTGAGGCATCCAAGATCAGTCTCGGATGTGTGTCGATGCAAGAAGGAAAAGAAATATCCTATCTATCCCGAAAACTGAAGAAACATGATCAGAATTATCCTACCCATGACCTAGAACTAGCAGCCGTAGTTCTCGCCCTGGAGACATGGAGGCATTATCTGATGGGAAATAATGGTGAGATTTATTCGAAACACAAGAGCCTTAAGTATATATTCACTCAGAAGGAGTTGAATATGAGGCAGAGAAGATGGATTGAGATAATCAAGGACTATGATCTAGACATTCACTATCACCCCGGTAAAGCCAATGTGGTAGCAGATTCCCTTACCAGACTGCCGTGCCGCTTGAACTCCATGTTTTTGAAGGAACAACCATGTCTGCACAAGGAGATGGAAGGTTTCATAATGGAATTAGTGACTGAAGGATTTTTGGCTAGGATAGAACTTCAACCCACTTTGATCACTCAGATCAAGGAGGCTCAGAAAGGAAATGCTAGTATTGACGGAATCAAACATCGTATCGGTACAGGCAAAGTACCCAGATTCACCAAGGATGAAGGAGTAGTTCTATGGTACAAAGGACGTCTCTGTGTACCGGCAGATTCATAGTTGAAAGAAGTTATTTTGAAGGAAGCCCATGATACTCTTTATTCTATCCACCCCGGAGGAACGAAGATGTATCAGGATCTGAAGGAGAAATTTTGGTGCCATAAGATAAAGAGATAAATCAGAAGCTATATCGCCAAGTGTGACATTTTTCAAAGAGTTAAGGAGGGACATCAAAGACTCTTGGGATTGTTGCAACCATTACAGATTCCAGAATGGAAATGGGATTCAGTTGGAATGGACTTTATCACCGGATTGCCTACTTCTAGTAGGGGAAATGACTCTATTTGGGTCATAGTTGACAGATTCTCCAAGGTAGCCCATTTCTTACAAGTCAAGACTACCTACCAGAGTTCGAAGCTAGCAGAGTTATACATCTCTAGAATCTTCAGTTTGCATGGAGTTCCCAAGAACATTGTGTCGGATAGAGGAACTCAGTTTACCTCAAGACTCTAGAAGGAAGTCCAAGAAGGTTTAGGCACCCAACTAGATTTCAGCACAGCGTATCACCCTCAGACCGATGGACAAACGAAGCGAGTAAATCAAAAACTCAAACATATGTTGAGAGAATGTGTGCTTGAATATGGATCTGAATGGGAAGAATTTCTGCCGTTCGCAGAATTTTCTTACAACAACAGTTATCAAGATAGTATAAAATGGCCCCATTTGAATTCATGTATGGAAGGAAGTGCCGTACCACTTTGAATTGGTCGGAAGCAGGAGAGAGTCAGATTTTCGGACCCGACATCGTACGAGAAGAAGAAGAGAAAGTTCACAAGATCCGTGAGAACCTCAAGACCGCCCAGTCAAGACAGAAGAGTTATGCTGACAAGATACGTCGAGACCTCGCTTTCAATATCGGAGATTTTGTGTATCTTAAAGTGTCACCTTTGAAGGGAATTCAACGTTTCCATCTCAAAGGAAAGTTAGCCCCTAGATATGTTAAACCTTTCAAGATTCTGAATCGTAGAGGAGAAGTATCGTATTAGTTGGAACTGCCAGAGGAGATGTCAGCAATGCATAATGTGTTCCATATATCGCTACTTCGCAAATACCTTGAAGTCCCGGAGAAGACTGAAGTTTTCAAGAACATTGATCACCGGACCATAGAGATCAACGATGACCTGACATATCCCGAAGTACCCATCAGTATTTTGGAGGAAGCTTTCAGAACCAATAGGACCCGAAGCATCAAATTTCTCAAGATCCAGTGGAGCAACCACACTAAACAAGAACGTACTAGGGAGCGAGAAGATCACATCATGACGGAGTTTCCCAATCTCTTTATATCCTAGGTAATCTTTTATCATGCTTATCAAATTCTAATAGCTAAAATTAGGGTTAACAAAAACTTTTATTAAATAAAAACCAAATGAATGCATGTGTGTATATGATGATTGTATGAATACATGTTTGGACTTGTGTGATTAACCTAAATATCAAGGAATGGTTTAAATATGAAAATAACATCATCTGAAACATTTCCAAGCAAAAACAAATCAAGAGAAAATCAAAAACAAATCAAATAAAGCAAATGGTCATTTTTGCCAATCTGGCTCACTAAACCACTTTGAGTGTTTCTAGTCCAAGATTTCAAACAGAAACTTTCCCATTTCTTTTCACCCCTTGCAAGGCGAAGTAAAAGTGAATCAAATCCCACCTTTTAAACTTGCAGAAACATTTGGTAAACCCATTCAAATGACAATTTAAAATTGAATATTTAACATATGTGAAGATCCCACATTTTCAAAACCCAACCAAACTAGTGCCCCTTGACCAATCCAACTAACCCAAGACTCCCTAGTATGTGCCTAGCAAACCCACCAAGTTTGAATCTAAAATTCAAATTTGACTTTCTTTCGGCCATTTCATCAAACACCTTGTTTGCAACAAACAAACAAGCATCAAGCACTATTTGTAGCAGTGATTTTGGCTAACCTTGTTCCCTCTCTGGTTTGCAGCAAGATCTTAGTAGATCATCTAGCCTCTTTAACAATCTTTAGCATCACTGTGAGCATGCAAGGGCCATCAATGGTGAGCATGGCGAACCTAACTTGCCACCCCGAATGCGACAGCGAGCTAGGGGGAGCACCAAGCCTAGCAAGCATGTCTGGAGCACTAACCACCGTCCATCGCCACCCCCTGTCCAAGACCCGAGCCATTCCAGCCCCTAGACCACATGGCAAGCTCATGCCAAGTCTCTCTGCGTGCGTGCCGAGAGCACGCCAGTGCGCTATCACCGACACGAGCCCCCGAACCGCGCACCGCCCTTGCCGCTTGCGTACGTGATCGCTAGCACCCCAACAACCTGCCAAACAACCCCGTTCGCCTCCGCGCGCACCACAGACGCTGTGCGCCATTAAAATCCCCGTCGGACCCGCCCAGAGCGCTGTGACATTCCGACTATTCAGCACCGCCCCATGCCGCCCAGGGCTCTCCGTGTTTGCTGAGTAAGGGGAAAAGGAGAGGGGCAGTGGGGGTTTAACTAGCTGGGTCGAGAGGGGCAGTCACGCTGGGAATCAAGCGCAATAACGCGAATTGAAACAGGGAGGAAACGACAAAGAGGGGCGCGGGTCCTCCGGCGCGAGATTGACGACGACGTTGACGTGGCAGTGGGGCCTACATGTTAGTGAGGGGGTGCGTGTAACACCCCCGGTCACTCCGGGATGACGGCTGTCACTTCTGGCAGCTCAATAGGATCTTTAGACTAACCCCACAGACCAACACTAGTGTTTTCTGCGCACTTTGTTCTCACTCGTGCGCACCCGGTACCCACTTCCCGGCGGGTCACCCATCCTAGAATTGCTTTAGGCCAAGCACGCTTAACCTTAGAGTTCTTTTCGAATGAGCTTCCGGAAAAGAAGTTGCAACTTGTTGGTATGGATTTCCTATCAATCCTATTGATCCGTACGCCAGGGTCTCACAGTGCGGCTCGCGCGTGTGAGAAATGGAGGGGCGAGGGAGGTTTTGCCGGGTGGGCTAGGTGGGTTGTTAGTTGGGCCGCGGGGTGGGCTGCTCCAGTTGGCTGGCTCGTTTTCTTCTTAGCCTTTTTCTTTTCTATTTTGATTTTCCAAATAGGTTTTGAATAACCAAATCAAATCCAAATCAATTGAAACCTTCACGAAAAATTTGTATGGTGATCCTAGTATCCAAAATTGTGACAAACACATAAAATCTCTAAAAATCATTTTGATGTTATAAAATAAAATAAGAACATGCCCCATATGTATATAATAAAAGGGGTATAAATATGGTTCAAATAGGGTTTTTGTTTCGAATTTTTTTCTGCAAGATCAATATGCCATGATGAATTGAATGCAATAACATGTCTTTGCATTTGATGAGATTTGAGATGTTACAATATAACTCATATTGGAACTCACTTTCACCTTAACCATCTAAATATTCCTATGATAGGGGCAATGAGATCTCAAAGCTAATGAGTACCATACTTTCAGCATTTGGAAGGCTTTCAGACTTTTCAAAACTTTTTCTATTCCTTGTTGAGTCACCACTTATTCTATGAGAACCTTCTTGATAGCATAGTTATCTTTCTTAGTGTAATGTGCTTGTCTCAAAACATGGTTAATTATGTCCTGACTTTGATGCTTGTATCTTTGATATCGTTACCTCTAGTCTTTACTTGAACTTCAGAGGTGCTTTGGAATTTATGTTTTTCTCCACAATCAAAGGAAATCGAGATACCATTCTATCATACCATCTTATGAGCACTGCAATGTTGCTTATGTTTATGTTTCATGCTACTTATTATTATTGAGCTGGAATCTCTTATTAGCTTGAAATGACTATGAAGTAGACATAGTTGCATACTTCTTATTTTGAATTGTCTAAGTATCTACTCATGTGCTGAGAATATTTACAGCATATGAAGCAAATGTGTTCCTGAAAGATTCTTTTATCGCACTTAGTTTTCAACTGAATTCCTTGAGGACAAGCAATAAGCTAAGCTTAGGGGGAGTTGATACGTCCAAAACATATCTACTTTCCCGAACACTTTTGTTATTGTTTCTTCTCTAAACTTGTGTGATTTGGATACAAGTAACACAGACTGACCATGTTTTTAGCAGAATTTCTTTGGTGTTTAGTTTTTGTGCGGAAAATCAACTTTCAGGAAAAATCCAGGAAATTTTGCCAAAAAATCCTATTTTACCAGAAGACTCACGGAGCCCGAAGAAGAGGCAGAGGTGTGCCACGAGGGGCCCAAACCCCCTGGCCGCACGGGCTGGGCCTAGCCATGCCTAGAGGGGGTGTGTCCACTTCGGGCACCCCCTCGGCCTCCCTCTTCGCCTACTTAAAGCCTCTTGACCTAAAAACCAAGGGGGGTTCGACGTTTTTCCAGAAAGAGTTCCGCTGCGCCGCCACCACCAGAACCGGTGATTCGGAACTAGAAACACCGTTCTGGCACCCTGCCGGGACAGGGATTTGGAGGAGATCATCGCCATCATCATCACTGACGCCTCTCCATTAACCATCCATGTTTACCCCATCCATGAGTGTGTAATCCCCCGCTGTAGGCTAATGGGATGGTAGGGATTGGATGATTTCTATCATGTAATCGAATGAGATTGTTAGGGCATGGTGCCTAGTATCTTTATTAGTGCTATTTGACTTTGTCGCAACTTGTTATGCTTAATGCTTGTCACTAGGGCCCGAGTGCCATGATCTCAGATCTAAACATGTTATTGATTCATGATGATAGTATTGTTTGTAATCTTATCTGCAAGTTGTGTACACATATCATTGTATAGAACCAAAGGCCCTAAAGTGACAGAAATTGGGACAACCGGAGGGGATGGCTGCGATATGAGGATCACATGTGTTCATGGAGTGTTAATTATTTGCTCCGATGCTTTATTAAAAGGAGTACCTTAATTGCCAGTAGATTCCCATGAGGCCCCACTACAAAGGGCTGGCTGGACAAAAGATGTTGTGCAAGTTCTCATTGCGAGCATGTATGACTATTTATGGAACACATGCCTATGATTGCTTAGTAATTGGATGCTTTATATTATTTATCTGCAAATGCCCTAGATCTTGAAATTATATGAATATTCTCGTCCATGCAACGCCCGTCCATCCATCCCTATGTCTACTGCACTCAAATCCTTCCGTTTGCTACTGTTGTTACTACTTCCTTTGTTTTACTACTGCTGTTACTTTGCTATTGCTACTTCAAAACTGTTGCTACTTATAAACTACTATGAGCATGATTATTTCCAGGTGCAGCTGAATTGACAACTTAGTTGTTAAGGATTATAAGTATTCTTTGGCTCCCCTTGTGTCAAATCAATAAATTGTGTTATGCTACCCTCAAAGACTATTGCGATCCCCTATACTTGTGGGTCATCAATATTACAAGAATAGACTTGTCCATGCAACGCCCGTCCATCCATCCCTATGCCTACCACACTCATATCCTGTTGTTTGCTATAATTGTTACTACTGCCTTTATTTTACTAATGCTATTACTTTGCTATTGCTACTACAAAACTGTTGCTACTGATAAACTATTGTCAGTAATACTATTTCCAGGTGCAGCTGAATAGACAACTCAGTTGTTAAGGCTTATAACTATTCTTTGGCTCCCCTTGTGTCAAATCAATAAATTGGGATTTACTTCCCTCGAAGACTGTTGCGATCCCCTATACTTTTGGGTCATCAGCCAGTAGAAGCCAGCTCGCAAAGCCTTGGCGACGACGGCGTCACTACCCGTGGGATGGACACAAATGCCTTTTTGGATGTAAAGGAGGATGCTCTTCCCGTCACTATTAGTGATGCATCATTGGAGCACACCCTAAATGTTGCTCTTGTACAACTCACTATTAATGATGGTGAAGGCATTTGATCAGCGAGCGATCTCCCGCGCTTCCATTGGGTCCTCAGGAAGTTGCTTGTCCACCAGGTACCTAACGTACGGCTGAGTCCATGTTTGTTCGACTGCCATGACCTGCATGAGGCTCACCAGTTCGACCTCCATATCGACCTCTTTGGGTCCTTCGTCTTTCTCAGGTGGCGCAGCCTCCGATTGTCCTGTGGCTTCGGTTGTGTCCTTCGAGAATTTTTTCTTGATTGAGGGCATGCATATCTGTTCGAGGAACACACCTGGTGGTACCGGGGTGTAGGTGGAACCGATGTTGGCGAGCTTGTCAGCCTCTTCATTGCTTTCCCTGTCAACATGCCATAGGTCGTAGTCTTCAAAGTCTCCTTCGAGTGTGTTGTAGAGCACACGGTGTGTTGGGGATATGCTATATGGGTATCCTTATAGCATGTCTCTTATCCGGGTAACCCGGGTGGCCCATAGTCGGTAGCATGGCCTATGGCCTGCTGGGCGGCCCAGTTAGGTCGATCCAGAAGGGAGGCCCATGCCAGATAATGGAAGGCTACGGTGGAGTCACCAACGTACCCGGAGCATTGGAGTGCAAGATACACAAGACTAGTAATAGACGGTGTAGGACTCTGTAACCTGTCCGTCTAGGACTTTTCCCTGTAACCCTAGGACCTGGCGACTATATAAGTCGGGCCTATGGGAGCCTTTAGGGCACGATCATAGATAACTTGACACAACCTCGCACAACGAACCTATCTCTGTAACTCGGCGTATTGCCATTATAATGATTTATAGCAGGAGTAGGATTCCGCCACCATCGTGGGATCTAAACCTGGGTAAGCTGTGTTACCTCATACCCGTCAACCGTTTGCCTTACCCCACGTCTCTAAGCACACACTGTGAGGACCCCTCCATGGCGTACTCGTCGGAAATACCACGACAGTTGGCGCCCACCGTGGGGCAAGAGGTGCTTCAGGCTCTTCAGCGGGCGAGGACCAAGATCTTCGCGGGAATCGGCGAAACCGTAGCCATCGGTCGCGTTCTCTTCTCCGGCAATGTTTCGATCGTCCCTCCTGACGAGTTCTAGATCCCGGCGAAGACGAACCCTACGCGGTGTTCGATCATTCCTATCGGAGACATCCACCTCTTCATCGGTGAAACCGACTCGGGCACTAGTTCCCTGGGAGTCGGAGGAGCATCAAGACCCGCACGGACCGCCTACGGGCAGGATACGTTCACGGAAGGATCGATGTCAGATCTCTCTTTGGAGTTTGCCGGCAAAGATCAGAAAGCATCAAGACCCGCATGGACCACCTACGGGCAGGATACGCTCGCGGAAGGATCAATGTCGGATATCTCCTCAGAGTTTGACAGCAAAGATCGGAAAAATTCAAGGCCTACCCAAACCGCCCCTGTGCAGGATATAAAGATGGAAGATCACTGCAAATCCGTCGGCTTCGTCCGTGCGTCTGGACAGCAGATATCCAAGTGCGTCGGCGTGGTTACCATCTTCGATCTGGCGCTCTGCGTTCAGAGAGAGGGCGAAAAACCCCACGATTACCTGTCCAGGTGGCTCCTTATACGAGCCGATCTGGCCCACTACCCCAATGATGATGCTATCTATCACTTTGTGGAAGGACTGGACCATGGCACGCTTCTCCGACATTCTCTAAGATGGTAACAGGCGTCAGGATGCCTTACCTTCGAAGGCATGGTGAACACCGTCAACAACTACGCGGAGGCCGAAGCGGCAGCTCAGATAGCGCTTGCGCTCATTGATGGAGCCCCTCCGATTCAGCCACTGCCACCACCGCCTCCGGCCGCCATCGTCGCAGCAGCAGCACCACCTCCAGTCATCGTCGAGGCTGTTGCACCTCCATCGCCCGTCATCGAGGAAGTCCTGGCACCCTCCGACTCTGTCATTGAAGCGCTTTATGCTGATTTCAGTGCAGATTCAGAGGAGATAGACTTCAGCCTAGAAGAGCAAGACTCCGCTATGCAGGAGATGGAGGAGAAGTACTCGCGAGACGAGCAAGCCAACAACGCCGTCACGTCCCGAGGGGTGTTCGTCACAATTGGGATGACGATGGATGAAGATCAACCCGGACGAGCTCCTCCTACGGCACTGGAAAAGGGGAAGGGGCCACTTATTGCTGCTGACGATGATCGCACAAAAGTCATGCCTCCTCCGCCTAACCCAGTGCAGCAGCCGTAGGAACTCGGCACCGACCCGAGCAACAACAACACCGCAAACTTGCCGCCTCTAGCATCTACGTCAGCAACAGCCCAAGTTACTCCAACTGATAGAGTGATGTACGACAATCTCCTCATCGAGCCACTAACCGTTGCTCATATCCGGAACATGACCCAGCTTGACGAGAAGTGCCAGCAGCTGCTAGAGGAAGCGCATGCCATCGCGGAGCAAGGCGCTCAACTAGATCGAGATCTGGTCAACGCACAGAAGTCCATAGAGAAAGCTAGAGCAATGGAGGCCGAGTACAAGACTTTGCTGCTGCAGCAGAAGGCTAAGAAAGCTCCGGCTCACGTCATCAACAATCCTGGCGTACGGCGCAACCTAGGATGGGCTCCCTCGAAGCCAGCACAGGCCAAACCATACATTGACAGTGAAGGCAAGCAGGTGATGCCCACCCCACTCCTAGAGCAGGATAGATCGCCCAAGGCAATGGAACAAGTCTATGACCTAGTGGCCAAGGCAGTGAATCAGCAGGAAAAGGCCACCTCTCAGAGACTTGAGTCTGACCCAGCGCTCTGCCAATCTAGCCAGTACAAGCCGCCAAGGAACAGATCTCCTCTTGATGTCGGATCACAGACGGGTTCATCAGAACGAAGACGGAGGGATTGCGCAACAGGAAGGATGCCATCCCCATATCCTCCGACCACGGAGAAAAAGCCCGATCTCGTCGCCCATCGCCACCGCCCCGATCTCCCCGACATCATGAAGATTACAAGGCTCACCATCATACAGATATGCCCCCACCAAAGCAGTGCGGCATTGTCATCCGCGACAACACGGAGCAGACCCGTCATGACGGAGAGCGCAACCAAGGACACAAGAGAAGGTCACACCATGACCCTCTGAGTCCGACAAGCAACCGTGACAGGCGTGAGGCATCGCAGGAGGGTAACAGCAAGAAGGCTAATCCACTGCCACCTCCGCCTCCATCACCACCAAGCAGTCACCATGGCGGAGGAGGCCCGTGTCGTTCATGCGGCCCATCCCTTGTGGACAAAAAGAAGAAGAACCCAGAGCCATACGATGCACGTTCGCGGATCGATAAGATCCACGAGGCCCGGGAAGGACCATACCTGGGACCACATTTCTTTGGACCTGCAATACGATCCGCAACTTACCCCAAAGGTTTACGGATTGACAAGACCATCAAACCCTATGACGGCACCACCAAACCAGCCACATGGTTGCAGGTCTACGGCAACGCGGTGGAGATTTTCGGAGGCAACCCCAATGTCGCCGTTAAGT
The DNA here is from genome assembly GCA_916181665.1 of Avena sativa. NCBI lineage: Eukaryota > Viridiplantae > Streptophyta > Magnoliopsida > Poales > Poaceae > Avena > Avena sativa. Next base: position 64,971,067 of record OV702279.1, read on the forward strand.
ACCTCCCATTAATGTTTGCAGGCACGGCCCGTCAATGGATCGACGACTTGCCGGAAAAATCTATCTACAACTGGTTGTACATGCAAGAAGCGTTCACCAAGAACTTTGAGGGTACATACAAGCGTCCCTGCACCGTAGGCGATCTATAGCGGTGCGTGCCAGAGAAAGACGAGACATCTCGCGCCTACCTCTCCCGCTGGCTGGATATGAAGAATTCCTGCGCAAGAGTGCACGCTTAAACCGCCATGGCCGCCTTCATCGATGGGTTGGAAAGGGGCACGCTGCTCCGACATAAGCTGAAGCGCTTGCAGGACAATCACCAGCTTGACTTGAACCAGATGATTCAGTTGGCTAGTGAGTTCGCAGCTGCCGACGATGACGCTCGCGGCTCCCTACCGGCAATGTCCGTTCCAACTCAGGCTCGGAGGAACAGCAGTGCAAAGCGGAAAACCACTCCAGAAGAAAAGCAATCTACCGACATGGTCGCTATGACTTTTGCAGGACGAGGAGAAGGCAGACAACGTGGCCGAGGAAGGGGAGCTGGTCGTGGGCAGCAGCGAGGAAGTGAAACCACCTCGGCGCCGCTCCACGTTCCCCAAAACTACGAGGTGTACCGCGATATGTCGTGCCTCGTACACCTCGACGCCAACGGCAAGGCCACCCACGCCAATCGACACTGCAAGTTTGTCAACAACCTCAAGGAAAACCCGGAGTCCGGCTAAAGCGAAGTCGGAAGAATAGACCGCGAGGCAAGGGAAAGGGGAAGAAGAAGGAGGAGGAGTCCAAGGATTCAAGTGACATGGACGAAGACATTGACCCCAAGCACGCTGCCAAGGGAGACGACATGGGCAAGAACCCCTTCGCAAAGAAGGCTCCAGTCTACCACACTTTCCTTGGCACCACCACCGTCCGACAACAAAAGACCTCTCTGAGGATCCTGATGGCCACTCTCCCCCCAGTTCCCCAGTACCTGCGCTGGTCGGAGGTTCCAATAACTTGGGATAGGACGGACCACCCAGACCTTGTGCCCACGGAGAACCAGTACGCCATGGTCATCAACCCCTTGATTAACAGCGTGGAGTTCACCAAGTGTATGGTGGATAGTGGAAGCAGCATCAACATCATGTACCTGGATACACTGTAGAAGATGAACTTGCCAGAGGCAAATATAAGGCAGACCAACACCGTTTTCCACGGCGTAGTTCCTGGTCGGGAGGCTCGGTCCCTTGGGTGCATTACACTTCAGGTTGCCTTTGGTGATGTTAATAATTACCGCCAAGAGCGCATGACCTTCGAGGTGGTCCCCTTCAAGACCGTGTACCACATCATATTCGGCCGCGACATATTCCACACGTTCATGGCCAAGCCATGCTTCGTCTACAACAAACTTAATATACCCGAACCAAACGATATCATCACCGTATCCGGAAGCTTTACCAAAGCAAGGGACTGCCAGATCAATGAAGTAGCCATTGTAGAAGCTGTCCTCTACAACGAAGAATTCAAAGAGATCCAGAGCAAGGTCAATGACTCAGAGGTGCCCGCGTCGAAGAAGCAGATATCCGACTCCGCTCCTGCGTTCAAGGCCGCCATCGAGACCAAGCCGATGGAACTTGTGGTAGGCGATGCCTCCAAGACCGTCGCCATTGGGACGAACCTGGATCCCAAATATGAAAGCGCGCTCGTCGAGTTCCTCCGTGAGAATAGGGACATCTTTGCCTGGCAACCTGCCGACATGAAAGGTGTACCTAGGGAACTTGCCGAGCACAACTTAAACATTGATCCAAAATGCAAACCAGTGAAACAACCTCTACGACGCTTTGGAGATGAGAAGAGACGCGCCATTGGCAAAGATACAGCTAGGTTACTTAAGGCTCGATTTATCCAAGTCATTGACTCGACGGCTGGCTCGGAACTTTTGTGTTTTCTCGATGCATACTCAGGATACCACCAGATCAAGATGAGGAAGTCAGACCAATTGGCCACTTCGTTCACTACCCCATACGACACGTTTTGCTATGTCACGATGCCCTTTGGGCTGAAAAACGCAGGTGCTACCTACCAGCGGATAATGCAATGTTTCCTTCATGAACAAATTGGTCGGAACGTTCACGCCTATGTGGACGATATCGCGGTGATTTCTAAAAAGTCAAATGACTTAATCTCCGACTTAAAAGAAACCTTTGATAATCTCCGGAAATACAACATGATGCTCAACCCTAAGAAGTGCGTCTTCGGGGTTCCAGCCGGCAAATTGTTGGGCTTCATCGTTTCCCAACGTGGAATCGAGGTCAACTCGGAGAAAATCAAGGCCATCTTAAACATAAACTGTCCGACATGCCTAAAGGACATTCAACGACTAACAGGTTGTGTTGCAGTAGTTAGTCGGTTCGTCAGCCGGCTTGGACAGAAGGCTCTGCCGCTGTACAAGTTGCTGAAGAAGGCGGACACTTTCACGTGGACGGATGAAGCAGACGCAGCATTGAAGCAGCTCAAGGAGACTCTTTCCTCAGCGCCCATCCTTGCAGCACCCGAGCCTGGAGAGCCCCTGTTAATTTACATGGCGGCAACCAACCGGGTTATCAGCATCGTTGTCGTGGTAGAGCGGAAGGAACCAGGCTATGAGCATGGAGTTCAACGACCAGTTTACTAGGTGAGTGAGGTCTTGACGGAGTCCAAGTAGCGTTACCCGCACTACCAAAAGATAGCTTATGGAGTATTCCTTTCTTCTCGGAAGCTGAGGCATTACTTTCAGGAGCACCTAATCACAGTTGTGAGCAAGACTCCAATGTCCGACATTATCAATAACAGGGACGCTATAGGAAGGGTCTCAAAGTGGGGCATTGAACTTGCCGCCTTTGAGATCACCTACAAAAGACGCGACGCTATCAAGTCACAAGCCTTGGCGGATTTTGTTGCAGATTGGACAGAGATGCCAGACGCTACTCCGTTGCCATAACCAGAGTACTGGGTGATGCACTTTGACGGATCAAAGATGCTCAATGGCTCAGGGGCTAGTATATTGCTACAGTCACCAACAGGAGACAAGCTACACTACGTTTTGCAGATCCACTTCGAGGCTACAAACAACATGGAAGAGTATGAAGCACTCATTCACGGACTACTTGTAGCCAAGGATATTAGCATCAAGCGCATAGTTTGCTGTGGAGATTCCGACTTGGTTGCCCAGCAGGTGGCTGGCACCTGGAATGCGCAGAACCCTATGATGGTGGCATATCGAGATGAAGTGGACGAGATAGCCAAGAGCTTCTTGGGATACAAAGTCAAGTATGTACCTAGGGAACAAAACGAGGCGGCTGATCTGTTGTCTAAGCTTGGATCAGGGTGCAAGCGAATTCCACCAGGAGTTTTCCTAGAGCACCTGCGCACACCATCCGTGAAGGGAGCCGACATCGACAACCCGGATAGAGCCGACTCTTTCATCAACATGGTGACCAAGGTCCCTACGGATTGGACAAAGCCGTTCATGGAGTATCTCAAACACAGAACTTTGCCCGATGACGAAGTCGAAAGACGACAAATAGTACGGCGAACAAAGGGTTATACCTTAATCAATGGGCAACTCTATAAAAGGAGCACTACTGGTGTATACCTAAAGTGTGTTTCCCAGCTAGAAGGTATGGAAATCCTCTGCGAAATCCATCTCGGAGATTGCGGGCATCACTCCACTCCTCGGTCGTTGGTCGCGAAAGCCTTCCGGCAAGGATTCTACTGGTTGACCGCGAAGGCGGACGCCGACAAGCTGGTGGAGACATGCATGGGATGCCAGTATTATGCCCGACAACCACATGTTCCTGCTGAAGAATTGCGAACAATACCAATAACTTGGCCATCTGCAGTCTGGGGGCTAGACATGCTGGGACCGTTGTAGACGGCACCCTGTGGGTTTACGCATCTGCTTGTAGCAGTTGATAAATTCACCAAATGGATAGAAGCTAAACCCATTAGAAAGCTTGATGGGGCAACTGCCCTCAGGTTTTTCCGGGATTTAGTGGTGAGATTTGGTCTCCCACATAGCATTATCACCGACAACGGAAGCAACTTGTCACTCGGAGAAGTGGAGGCTTATTGCTGGGAGAAAGGCATCCGACTTGACCTTGCATCTGTGGCACACCCACAATCCAATGGTCAGGTTGAGCGAGCCAATGGATTAATTCTGCAGGGAATCAAGCCACATCTTGAGGCGCCACTACATAGAGCAGCTGGAGCCTGGGCGGAAGAATTGCCATTTGTGCGGTGGAGTTTACGAACCACAACCAAAAGATCCACCGGCTACACCCCTTACTTCATGGTATATGGAGCAGAAGCCATCTTGCCTTCTAACATCCTCCACGATGCACCAAGAGTTGCCGCCTACGACGAGGATGACGCTGAAGAATCCAGACGCCTAGATTTGGACCTTCTCGAGGAGGAGCGCGTTTTGGCATGCCAAAGATCCGCCATCTACCAGCAGAAGCTACGCAACTACCATAGTCGCCGCGTTCGGCATCACTCGTTTAAAGAGGGGGATTTGGTGCTCCGACTTAAGAAGAAGAAGTCACACAAATTATCCCCGCCATGGGAAGGACCGTTCATCATAAGCAAGGAGCTGCTCAATGGGTCTTACTACCTTGTTGACAATCGTGAACTAAAGGATAGACCCAACGAGGATCATAAGCGTAAGCGACGTGACCCGGATGATGACTACCTGGATCTTGATCGGCCATGGAACATAGCACAGCTACGTCCTTTTTACACTTAGCATTTTTATCTAATTGTGTACCTCTTATATGATCAATGAAATAAAGCTCTTTGGTTCACTCATATTTCTGAGTATTTTACCTCCTTTAGTGTTCATTTTTGGATCATGTAAAAACCTTTATGCACAAGTATTACGTTTGCACTTGTGAAAATTCCGCCTACGGGCGTTAGCTTAAGTTTTCTGGTCTACACGTTCTTTGTCGTTTTTATGTGGATTCTGGAGTAGTGACTTTCGGCACTTATTGTTGGCGATTTTGTGCTCGGGTTATTGACGGTGCCATTGGGCATCATCACCTGAACACATGGTTCCGACAACGAGTCTTGCGACTCACAAAAAGTCAAGCATAAAAACCAAAGTAATGGATAAGCCAGCACTTGCTAAAAATATATACATGCTGGAAATTAGTTCTTAAGTAGCAGGACATAACAACCATTGTTTTCCGCCTTAAGTTACATCACCAAGTTTTTTCCCGCGCATGCACCAAAGGTAAAATAAATATTACAAAGTGTTTTTCATTCCTTGGGCGCAGGAGACTTGGAAGAAGCATCGTCACCAGCCGGAGAATCACCCTCAACATCGGCGCTATGATGAGATTAGAAGGAATCTTGGTTGACGCTGTCGATAGTGTTCATGGGCACAAAGACGTCGATGTCCACCAACTCGGCAACTCTGGTGTCATAACCCGCGAGTGATGACAAGATGGCTTCGTGATCAATCTCTTTGCCGTCATCGTCAACGTCGGGGATACCAGAGGTCACCGTGTCAATGTCGGCACCTTCGTAGTGTGCCTTCACCATTGACAGCGCCATCCTTGCGCCAGCCCGTGCACATGAAGCTTTCCATCTTGTGACATGCTCGGGGGCTCGACACAGAATCTCCGAGTACTTCATCACGGAGTCCGAGGCCTTGATGTATATCTGGAGGGACTTGGCAATCTCTCTGGCTTGGGTGATGGTGGTGTTGATAAAGTTGCCGGCAAGAACCATAAATTCCTTGTCCGAAGGAGGCGAGCGGGTTAAACCCATAGGAGCTGAAAATTCCGACAAGGAGCGCATGAGTTAAATAAATTCAAAGTATCCAGACTACAGAAATACAAGTCGGAGGAAACTTACTGAAGATGCTGGCCTTAGCCTGCCAGAGGGTCTCCGCCAGGGATTCTTTCTCTTGTTGGAGGAGCTTAAACGCCTCGCTGTGGCATTGGTTTTTCTCATCAGCAGCTTGCTTCTAATCTTTTAAGATCGCAAGCTCCTCCTTCAAGCGATTGATTTCCAGGGTGGCGGAGTCCTGCAGGGCCTTCATGGAATCTTCATGCATTTTCAACATTTCCTTCCTCTCCTCCTTAAGGATCTTGTTCTCACTGTACAACTGCTGGATGTGCTTGGACTGCTTGACAATGTCCTTGGCCTTGGCGACATGTTCTGCAAGTCGGAGAAAACAAAGTACACAGTGAGTACTCGGAGAATGTGGGCACAAAAACAAGACGGAATGCGAAAAAAGAAAACAGACTCTTGTTTTTGATGATCTGTTCCTTCAAGATGGCAGTTTTACCCTTTTCGGCTTCAAGATCTACGTGCATCTTCTGGTACTTGTCATTGGTCATGCCCCTCCGAGCATTCTCGTTCTGTGGAAAAAAGGAAAAAGTTAAACCATTGTTTAGTCTGCTTGGAGCACCTAGTCGGAAATTTTCCACCTAGGCGCTCGGGGGGCTACAGCAAGATTTTTTTACATAACAATATGCTTAGCTTTTCTTTAAGCGTCTAGTCAGAGCTAATTCAGTTCTCGATTAGAAGCTTGGGGGCTACAGTATAAAGTTTTTAACTCGGAATCTTCTTAGCTTTTCTTTAAGCATCTAGTCGGAACTAATTCAATTACAACTAGACGCTTGGGGGCTACAGTATTGAAAATTATAAACACTGCGTGTGCTACTCTTAAAGCATCTAGTCGGAATAGTTTGTTCCATCTAAATGCTTGGGGGCTACAGTGAGAGTTTTTCTAACTTAGTCCCTCTTAGAGCATATAGATGCAAAACCTATGGTTTTCCGTCTACATCCTCGGGGGCTACAGTGGGATACTCATATGAAATATAAAAGGCAAAGTAAAACTTACAAGTGCAATGATCTTGAGGTTTGTAGCGCTCTCGGCTAGCAGCTTGCCAAAGAAGATGCTATTTCCTTGCAAGATGTCCGCTTGTCGGAGGAGCTCCTCAAGACCACACGTCGGAGATGACTATACACCTCCAGGAACCAGAGTTCTATTACTCGGCGTGAGCACCGGGTAAACTATCTTCGGAAACTCAAAGGGTTTCTGGGGAGCAAGGGCACCGCCTTCGGCAGAAGTACCAGCTTCCACCACCGCCTTGCCGCCACCGATGGCATCCTTAGCCGGAGCTTCAGCCATTTGTTGAACGCGTTGCCTGCTCGCTGACAACAGCGAGCTCGGTAGAGGCGCCAGAATCCACTTCCATGACGGAAGGACCTGGTGCCTCCTTAGCTTGTGAGCTTGTTGCGGTGGACGAGGGCTTGAAGGCAGGAGTAGCACGGGCGATGGTGGGGGAGGCATCGCGATGCAGCATATCCTTGATATTTCGAGAAGCCCCCAATGTTTTGGAGGTTTTCCTGAGGCTGGTCGTGGCTTTGTTTTTGAAACGTGCAAATGCATAAGTACAGGAACAAGATAGACAGATAGACAATGTCGGAGAATTAGAAGCTTACACTAGGGGGGGTGCTTTGGCAAAAATCCCAATGGCTTTTCTCTTTTTCGCCTCTAGGGCGGCGGTAGTCTTTTTGGAGGCTCCACCCTCCGTCTTCTTCTTCTTTCTTCCGTCGGCAGCGTCAGAGGTGGAGCTCTTCCGCTTTCGCGCCAACGGGACATTGTCGTCGGACACGACCGTGACTTCCTTCATCTTTGGATCGTAGATTTGGGCAGCCAGGTTGCCCTCATCTAGATCTCTAAGCTGTTAAGTGAGAAAACACCATGTTAGATAAGATGTATTGTCAAGACGGAAAAACTGGAGCATATGTCGTACACGGAAAATAAATACCTACCTTTGGGCACTTGCCGTCTACGAACATGTCATAGGTGACGGTGAAGCCACGCTTCTTATCCTTCACCTTGACAATGTCCTTTAGGCGGAGCATGACGGAGTCGCTCGAGAAGTTATCCACGGAGATCCCGAGGCTATCCCTTCGATCACTGGTATACTCGTGCATATACTTCGCACGGTGCTGCAGAGGTTGGATTCACCTGATGAACCAGCACATGGCTAGGTCCAAGCCGGATAAACCCGTCTCTACGAACCATTCGATCCGCCTTATAGCGTGGGAAGCGTCGAGGTCAGAAGGAACGGAGGCTTGGGATCTCCATGTGGAAACTTCAGCGGCGGCTCCATCCGCGAAGTCCGGGTACGTTACTTCTCGGCCCGCTAGAGGAATGTCGGGGCCGTAGAAGTACGTCCGCTGCCAATTTTTGTAGGACTCGTGGCCGACAATGTTGGGGAACCGCCGGCCAGGTCGAATCTTGAAGCTTATGGTGCCGCAGTTCCTAAGCTCCTCCTTACTATGTCCGGCTTCACGTTTTACGGTGAAGAAGTACACGAACGAGTCTAACCTAGGCCTTATCCCTAGATAACCCTCACAAAGTGCCGCGAAGTTGCTAAGCACTAGGATTCTATTGGGGGAGAGGTTATGGGGCTGGACCTTGTAGTGGTTTAAGACGGAGAGGAAGAAGTGGGAGATGGGCAGAGAAACGGCGTGTACCAGTTGAGCCTTAAGGTGTCACCTCTCCGGCCGGCGCCGCCCGCTAGGCGAGCCCCTCCGTCGCGGGGAGGTAGCCTTCGGCGACCATATCTTGGATGTCACGGTCGGTGATGTCCGAGCCACGCCAATCGCCCTTCTGCGAGTATGGCTCTTCCTCCAGTAGCTCTAGAGCCGCCAGATTTTGGTCGCCGCCGGTGGACTCGATCACCGCCGATGCGGAGATGACTAAGCCCTCTGGGGGCACGACGATAGAGCTCGCTGGCTTCGCCGCGACTTCGCTCGACGCCGCCATGGATGGGGATGTGCTGCTGCTCTCCATGGAGTGAAGGATGGATGTGATTGGTGCAGATGGAAGCTAGGGTTTTCTCGAGGTTTCTCGGGGAGAGCTTGAGGAGGGGCACGGCTGGAGGAAGACGATGATGCTAGGAGAATGAGGTAGAAAGTGGAAAATGCCCCACGGTTACTATTTATCATCCTCGGCGTCAAGATTCGTGCATCTTGATCGGACGGTTGCCGCGTAGACGACGTGTTCGCGAACGTGCGCGGAAATTTCGCCACGTCTCCAACCGTCGCCGCCAACGGTTCGTATCGCTCGCGCGGGAAAATCGGATATGATTGCGTTCGCTGCATGTGTGAGTTACGAGGCATCGCTGACCTAAGCCTATGTCGTCCTAGCTGACATGGGTAGATGAGCCGTCACGTCGAAGATTCTGGCATAGACGGATTTAATCCGACTACGGAAGAGTACAATAGAAGATTCACCATTTCTCCGGCTTACAAGTTGAAGACGGAGAAAAGCCTTGCAGGGTTCTTTGGGAGGACTACAAGATGTTGCTTGACGATTTTCCGACATCCATCTAGATGGAGCATTCCACGTGAAGAGGAAAGATGTCGCAAGATCTCGGAGTTCTCCGGGGGCTACTGTTGGGGATATGCTATATGGGTATCCTTATAGCATGTCTCTTATCCGGCTAACCCGGGTGGCCCAAAGTCGCTAGCATGGCCTATGGCCTGCTGGGCGGCCTAGTTAGGTGGATCCAGAAGGGAGGCCCATGCCGTATAAAGGAAGGCTACGGTGGAGTCACCAACGTACCCAGAGCCTTGGAGTGCAAGATACACAAGACTAGTAATAGACGGTGTAGGACTCTGTAACCTGTCCGGCTAGGACTTTTCCCTGTAACCCTAGGACCTGGCGACTATATAAGTCGGGCCTATGGGAGCCTTTAGGGCACGATCATAGATAACTTCACACAACATCGCACAGCGAACCTATCTCTGTAACTCGGCGTATTGCCATTATAGTGATTTATAGCAGTAGTACGATTCCGCCACCATCGTGGGATCTGAACCTGGGTAAGCTGCGTTACCTCATACCCGTCAACCGTCTGCCTTACCCCAGGTCTCTAAACACGCACTGTGAGGACCCCTCCATGGCGTACTCGTCGGCAATACCATGACACGGTGTGTGATCATGTTGGCGCTATGGGCGTAGCACTCGTTCATTATCTGCTGGACGACGAGATTGGAGTAACCGTAGATGACGAGGCGCATAGCGCTGCACACATTGTCCATCCGCATGCCATGTAAGAGTTCCTCGTACTCGGCTTCATTGTTGGATGCGCGGAACTTCATCTGAAGGACGAATTTCATCTTATCCCTTTGAGGGGACGTTAGTATTACCCCGTCTCCTGCTCCATCCCCTCGCTTGGAATCGATGAAGTGCATCATCCAAGATTGGGACATGTCTGGAGTGACCGGCAGCTGGAGCTCCATCGAGTGAACGAAGAAGTTAGGGAGCACCTGAGTCTTGATGGCGGTGCGCCGCTCGGAGATGATGTCTCGAGGAGATGGCTCGATGCACCACACGCATACTTGCCCCATAACTTCGGGGTTCATCAGGATGTTCGACAGTGGTGCATCGTTGACGACCATGATCTGATGCTCCTGGAAGTAGTGGCACAGTCGACGTGCCATCATGAATATGCCATAGGCGAGCTTTTGGTAGTGTGGATACCTTTGCTTTGTTGGCGTCAATACCTTGTTGAGGTAGTAGACTAGGAGTTATACCCCATGAGTCTTGCCATCTTTGGGTCGTTTGACCACGAGGGCGGTGTTTACCACCTGGTGCGTGGCTGCGATGTATAGCAGCATGGTCTCCCTCTCCTTTGGTGTGACCAGTACCGGAGATGTGGAGAATAAGCGCTTGAGGTCTTCGAATGCCTCATCAGCCTCGTCCGTCCACTCGAAATTTTCGACCTTGCGTAGCAGCTGATAGAACGGGAGAGCCTTTTCGCCCATGCGGAAGATGAATCTTCTGAGCGCCGCGATTCGTCCAGCTAGCTGCCGGACCCCTTTGACACTCTTGGGATTCTCCATGGCTAGTATATCCATGATTTTCTTCGGGTTGGCCTCGATGCCTCGTTTTGAGATGAAGTACCCAAGTAGTTGACCAGAGGGGACGCCGAAGGCGCACTTGTCCGGGTTCAGCTTGATCATGTAGCGATCGAGGTTATCGTACGTCTCGCAGAGATCATCAATAAGTGTTCTGGCCTCCTTGGTCTTGATTACTATGTCTTAGACATAGACTTAGACGTTGCGACCGATATGGCTGTTTAGGCATGCATGCATGCATATCTGGTAGGTAGCGGATGTGTTCTTCAGCCCAAAGGGCATTGTGTTATAGCAGAACACCCCGAACGGCATGATGAACACTATTTTCTCCTGATCTTCGACCTTCAGTCAAATTTGATTGTAGCCTGAGTAGGCGTCAAGGAAGGAGAGTCTCTCGCATCCTGCAAGGCGCCGATTGGTGGCACCCACGAGGTGGGCCTGATCGATGAAGGTGGCACCCGCTCTAGGAGACGCAAGGTACCAGTCTCGCCCATGTAGAAGCAGAAGCTCCCGAATAGCATCTCGACTGTATTTCCTACGGAGTCAAAATCCTTTGGAGTGGCCGGTGAGTGTGCGGTGATGTCGAAGGCACCGAAGAGGAGGTGATTCTATGTTGCCGAGGAATCATAGATCGCAGTGGATGGGACCGTTGCGACCGCACGATCAGCGTCCCCAGTTCCCATAGACGGCGCCAAATGATGATGGTTCGACTCGTCAACGCCCATTGTTATGGACTTGGGTTATGGAGAAGATGAGATGCTGGAGATCGCGAGACAGTTAACAGACAAACAACAAGGGGACACGAGGTTTACCCAGGTTCAAGCCCTCAGAGGGAAAACACTACTCGTGCTTGTTTGTTCTTGATTGATGGCGGAACCAAAAGTTATAGAGGGTGCGCTGGTTAAATCTGGCATGAGGTGTGTGTATGAGTTAGGGAGATCCTCCTCACCGTTCCCTCCTGGCCTTTATATAGATAGGCCAGGTCCCGAGGGTAGGTCGAGTCGTTTACAAGTTAGGGTTTCACCCTTAAATATTCTGTCTACAACTTGGTCGTGTTCCCCAAGAATTCAAACTTCTGCTGGGCTTAGGCCACCCGAAGTCTCCTTGGGAAGCAAGTCTTCACATGGGCCTTCTCTAGGCTGGACAAGGTATACCAATGTGAGGTACCCGTAGGGCATATCCATGTCATAAGGAGCGCAAGAAGTTCCAACTGAAAGAGCTTCTAGAAGTCAGCAAGACAGTGAAAGGTATGTTATCTCTGTCTTGCTCATATGGATGATTCATCCGTATTTGACGCTTGCTTTACTGATAGCTTACTACCCTGGAGTAGACGTCCTGGAGTACAACCGGCTCCACGTCAACTGGTCCGGCCAACAGCCGTGCATGCAGGAGCTGGTCGCCCAGCTGGGGTAGGAGGCGATGGAGCTTCCAAGACATGTGTCATGCTGCATGATGCCCTCTAGCCAGCTCAGACCGCTCCTGCCACCATATCCATGCTAGATGAGAAGATAGGCGAGGCACCAGATGTCATCGACCAGCTTCACGACCCTGTAGCTCGTGTCGGAGCCAAAATGGACCTGGCGCTGATGCTTTCCTGGTACAAGGACACCAAGATGGAGAAGCTCCAGGGGGGCGTCTTTCGAGCCGGCATGGCACATACTGCAATGCGCTAGGACAATCCCGTACTCTGCTCCGCTGCTATCAAGATCACCAGCTATCCAGACGTGGAAGAGGTCATGTTCGAGGTCAAGTCGGATGCCGATGCGGAGCCGGAAAGCAAGAACACCTCATAGCCGGGCATGTGCGCCAGCGAATCGTCGAGTGGGCCAGCCAAAGGAGTGTCGGCCACGACATTTGGAGCATGCGAAGAAGGACAAAACCAGAACCCACCTCATGACAAATATCCGGCCCCCTGACCTGATCCCCGAGATGCCAGGTGAAATTTGTAAAACTTTATATTTCGTCTCTGTTGGTTCTTGTTGTAGTGTCCGTGAACCTTGTTGGAGCTTCGACTCCCCTTTTGATATGGAACTTTTCTTTTGCCCATGATTTTTCTGCAGTTGTTATTTTTTCCACCCACCCACTGGGTGATCTTTTCGTCTTGCGGTTTCTTGTAGTCCAGCTGGACATGTCTAGTCGAACATGGGTCTTTACCCTAGAGGGGGCAAATGAGAACACCGATTGGGTGTAGCCCCAGAGTTTTCGAGTACTTAACATAGACAACTTCTTCAAAACTTATCTCTCTCTTTCCTCAACACTTTAGATTTTTATTTCCAGCTAAACTCCTTTAGCTGGACGGGTTTGATTCCTTCAAGCCCTGCCTTGCTATATTCAGATGCACACCTCCTAGCCGGGGGAGCTTCATGCTTCCAGTGGGGACGCGCGAGCATAGCCATTGGGCGTAGCATGGAGTTTCGTAGTTGTTAACAAAGACAACTACTTTGAAACCTATCTACATTTTGTCTTTTGGCCGTCTCGGCAACGTTAGCTGGTTGCATCCTAGGTCATTGATGGCTCCAATATTTGCCATCTTCCACCGCGTTTAAACATTGTTTTTAGTCAAGCAATTGACAAGAAACTCTCAATCCTTGCCACTAATGACTATTAATTGCAAAGACATGCAAAACCTTGCTTCGAATTATGTTGTGCAAGAAATCACGGGTTTTAATGCGAAATCAGGAGTCATAATGAAGGATTTTGAGGAAGTCTACACGACCAAGTAATTGGGAATCCAATTCTAGGCGTCAATGAGATTAACGACCACTGGTACGGGTAGGGACAGCGCGTACGGTCCGCCCATACCAGGTGGCGGCGGCTCCATCTCGTAAAACCCTACGACTTTCATGAAGACGCCTATATATTCTGAGGCTCCAGCCGCCAGCCAGAGGGCCGCCATTCTCAGATTTCATCACAACACCACCAAAGGAGATCCACACCATTGTTCATCCATTCCATCATCCATCCCCTCCATTAGCCATAGACATTGCTTTGTACTTTAGATCTCCTTGTGATTTGGCGACCATTGTAAGAATATTCAATTTCAATCTAGGTATTTTGCATAATGTTTTCTATCCTTGATCTATTTGTTATGAGTGAGTAGTCCTCACGGGATCGGGTTGGGGGAAAACCTCATATCAATTATGTGCATCTAATCATGGGAGTATTGTATTTTGTTTGCAATTGAGATTTGTTTCTATGTCTATTGTCTCGATACGTGGACTTGTAGGTACCAAGATCCAATAGATTGATAAAGGATTGAGGTGAGATACTTGGAGAGCGGGAAACTCATATGATCCTCAGTGATAGACCGGGTAGTACGGTCTTCTCTTAGCAACGCATTCGGAATCACAACAACATCACCACTTAATGCTTTAATCTGTGTTCTACACTTAATAATCATTTGTATCTTGTTGCTTCGGTGAGCACTCGGTTGGATTAAAAGACTATTGCTATTCCCACTTCATCACGGGGGCTATAGTATATTAGGATGTGTTGCCCACAAAATATTATCTCCATTCAAACATTAGAATGACTATAATTATTTTTATTATATTTTATCCCATATTATGTGCAGCGATCTTCAACCCTGGCCTATCTCCATCCATTGATTCAACCCACTATAAAAGTAAACTAGATTGGTCCGGTAAACTAAGGTAATACAAAGAAACAAAGTCATGTAGACATGTCCTTTTTATTTCCTTTTAGCATTGCTTTCCAAGGTTCGATTAAACCTAGATCATCCAGGGAAAAAGTTATTCGACTACATCCGTGAATACGGATCGAAGATATCAACCCTTTTTCTAGCGCCGTTGCCAGGGAAGCAATTTCGCTACCCTGGTGTGGTCACTAGAGACCTTGTTTTTAGTTTTATTATTAGATTGTAGTTTATTTCTTGTTATTAGTTTACTTTTTTGTTATATACTTGAAAATCCAAAAGAATAGTTACTTGTTATTTGTTTGCATAACTTAAAAAATACCAAAAATATAAGAGCCATGGCTCAAAAGAGACTTGGGGAGTATGCTACTCCCACTGATGATTTTATTAGTGCACCTATCACTCAACCCGCTATTGATGTGGAAACTTATGAAATTAAGCCTAACCTTTCAAGCTTTGTTCAGTAGAACCAATTTGGGGGTTCATCTTCTAAGGATTTAGGTTTGCACTTAAACACTTTCATTGAAATTTGTGACATGATGCTTATGAAGGATGTAGATCCAAATGTTGTTAAATTAAGATTGTTTCCTTTCTCTCTTAGCGGAGAGGATAAGGATTGGTTGGTAGCGCTACCAAAGGGCACTATTAAATCTTGGGAGGAATGTACTAATTTGTTTATGACTAAATTCCCCCCAGCTAATAGGAATATGCATCTAAGATCCCACATTACAAGCTTTATACAAGAAGATCATGAGCCACTAGCGCTTGTGTGGGACAGGATGAAAGAAGCCGCAATGAACTATCCTAGTCATGGGATGGAAGAATGGATTATATTACATTTGTTTTATAATTGTCTTAACCCAATGTCAAAGTCTATGCTAGATACTATAGCAAGAGGAACAATCATGGGAAAGCAAGTGAGTGTTGCAAAGAATCTACTTGATGCTATGCAAAATAATCATGCCCAATGGAATGTGGAAAGAACCTCGAAGAAAGTAAGTTCAATCACTAAGGTAAATAATGAAGAGCTTACATCTAAGGTAGACGAGCTGCTTAGTATAGTAAAAGGTAAAGAAGATATCCAAGTTAATGATATCGCTACCATTGTTAATGATTTCAATTTTGTAGCTCGCTCTCCTTTTAATCTTGCATGGAAAAATCAGTATTCTTCTAATGCTAAAAAACATTATCCTTATCCTGCAGGAGCTCCTTAGAATAATTACGATAATAATAATAAGGGATTGAATCATGGAAATCTCTCGTTTAAACAAACTTTTAGAACTTTTATACAAGCTCAAAACAAGCAAAACAATATGCTTATTAAAATCACGGAGAACCATGACAGTAGTATTGGAAAACTAGGCCATTGCAATTAGAAATCACTACAAGAAAAATGTCCTTTTACAACGAACAATTTTCATGCTTGAAGGGCCATTTTTTGTGGCTGAAAAGCCTTCTACGACGGATGACCTTCGTGGTAGAAGCCCCGTCACAAATGAATCTACCACGGTTTTTTTTACCGTGGCAGATCGCACCCTTCAGTCACGAAAAGTCGTTCCATCGTAGATCTATTTGCTAGCCCCGTTGTCTACTGATGTCATGCAAACTGCCACATGGTGAATGCCGTTAACGGCCAATTACCATTGTTAACTATCAATGAAACCGTGGTAAAAGCCAGGACCATCCAAGGCCTGGTAATTATTAAGTGGGTTGGGCTATTAAGAGAGCCCAATAGTATCATGGTCTGTTATTGTTTCATTTTGCACTGTTTGAATTGGGCCCATTTGTGCTGCCCGTCGCGACCCATAAACTTTCGGGCCCATTACAGTTTCGGCCTACTGAAGGCCCTTTGGCTCGCTACTGTATGTCCCATTGGCAGCCTACGCAATGTCGGCCCGATTCTATTAAGGCCTGCGGTCGGCCTGACACTGTTCTTACAAACCTTAATGGGATACCAACTGACGGCCCATTTGTAGGAAGGCTCGTTACTATTATGGCCCATAAAGCGGCCTACTCATGTTCTGGCATGTTACTGTTCTAAACCAGGTTGGCTTTTCGGCCTGCTACTGTTCCGACCTGCTACTGTTCTGGCCTGCTCATGTTATGGTCTGTTACTATTCAGGCATGTTACTGTTCATGCATGTTCCTGTTCTGGTCTATTATTGTTCTAGCCTACTCCTATTCTGGTCAGTTACTATTCAGGCTTGTTACTGTTCTGTTTTTACTGTTCTATCCTGTTATAGTTCTGGCATGTTACTGTTCTCTCCTGTTACTGTTCTGGCCTGTTACTGTTTTGGCCTGTTACTGTTTCGGGATTTTTCAATAATGTTCAAGCCGCTTTTAATCGTAGAATAAAATGGTGTTATCGTAATTTAATGAAAGTATCTCAAATTTAGGGGTTTAGTACTTAGGTTTTAGGGTTTAAGTATTTAGGGGTTTCTTTAAGGTTTAGAGTTTTGGGAATTTTCAATAAAATTCGAGCTTTATGCATATATTGGTGGAATAGAATGACTTAGCAACAACTTATGCATGATATCTGCTTGGTTAGGGTTGTTTATGGGACGAGGGTTTAGGGTTTTATTATTGAGGGTTTAGGGTTTTGGTTTTTTTGGGGAAGTTTAGGGTTTAGGGTTTAAGAATTTTTCAATAATATATATATGTTTGAGCTTAGGGTTATGGGTCGAGAGGTTTAGGGTTTCACTACTGCAGAATGCCTTATAGACGTCGGATGGTTAGTGACAGGCAAAACTAGGCCTGTCACTGGTAAGTATTACCTACGACAGTAAATGATAAGCCTGTCACTAGTACAAAACACTAGTGACAGGCCTATAGAAGTGACTGTCACTGGTTTTTTTTGGAGCTAGCTAAATGAAAATATTACTTAGTGACTGGTATTTAAAAATGTCTTTTACTAGTAAAGCTATTATTAGTGACGGCCACAAAATGTGCCCGCCACTAATAAATTTTATGGAGGCCGATTGAAAGGGAAATTTTTTTAGTGACAGAGATGTCTAAAGGCCTGTCACCGATAACATGGACATTTTTCCCAACCCCTTCTGGCCACACCTATGCGACTGACACGCCTCTCAGTCGGCACTCCCCATGCGCCTCCTCCGCTAGACCGGCCCACTCAGTCAGCACTCCCCTGCACCTCCTCCGCTAGGTGGCCCACCCGCTTGGTCGCTATCGCTCCATCTCAGTTGAGAAAGGTCGAGGCAGAGTCGAGATCAACGTGAGTATCTTGGTCCGTTCAAAAGATGCAGTCATTGTGAGGGCCTAACCACTATAAGAAAAAACCCCATATAACAATACATACTTGGCAACACATTAAATATTCTCTGCAATTTTTTAGTTGATACAAATATATATGGCATGCCACATCCGTTGACACATACAAATTGCCATGAGAAAAGGCAATTAGCCCAGTCCATTAAGCATGACTTTGAGTACTCTGACCCACCGGCCACAAACGCACACGCTAACCGCACCCTCCCACATCACGTCTCCCCAAACCTACTCTCCTTCCAGGTAAAAAAACCCTAGCTGCCTCCCTCCTCCTCCCAATGATATCACACACATTGGTGATGCCTCCCTCGCCAGCAACCAGCGGTGGCGGAATTGCAGCATGGAGATCTCGGGAGTTCCAAGAGGTCCCTACCTTGTCTGATCCCCTTATGCAATGGTGGCATTGTGCTGGCTCTCCTTGGGGTGGGGACACATGCGCCCGGAGGATCCTCTCACGTCTATAATTCCATGACGGTGTCGATATGGACAAATTGCGCAATGGTCACAGCGTCTCTGCACTAGTAGAAAACAGGACACTGTTCCCGGTTTGTAAGAGGCATTAGTCCCAGATTGCAATCCGAGACTAACGTATCGGGACTAAAGGTTAGGCCTTTAGTCCCGGTTCTGTTACAAACCGGGACTAGATTGTCTCCACGTGGCCCCGCTGCGCACGCTGGGCTGGAGGATCTTTAGTCCCGGTTCGTAACACGAACTGGGACTAAAGTTCTTCTGCCGCGACAGTGTTTTGCACCAAACTACTGTCGCGGCAGGAGGTGGGGTTTTAGGGTTTTATTTTTTTGTGTTTGATTATTTTTCATTTTGTGTTTTCATATACATATTATTCTATGCTACTACATGTTGTATACATTGATGCATATATAATATAATTTCTCTCACGATTACATAAACACATATAAATATATACACAACCGATACTAGAGCTCGTCTAATTGATTTACACGAAGATCATTACAATGGATACTGTCCTTTTGTGTCTATCTATGATTACACGGAGGTCTATCCATGTTGTACTCTCCTTTTGTGTTTATGATGTACCTGAGCAAAAATCCCGACAACTCCTCTTGAATTGCTAGTAGGCGATGAAGCTGAGTCTTCCCACCCGCACGATTTCCGAGGCATGAGGCTCCTTTGAGGTGACTGTTGGTCGGCCTCCGGCGTTCGCCGGCGTCTCGCCGGCAAAGGTTTTGCATGGATTCCTCAGGGGGTTGTTAGAAGATCACCTACTCTGGTGTGACCACGGGTGGTAAGTTTCTTGAAGGCTCTCTCGTTCTCTCGGCAGATTCTTGGCTGGTTCTTCTGAATGCCAAAGGCTCTCCCCTTGAGGGTCGATGTTTGGAAAATGGGGAGAAGATCTCTATTGGATCTGTTTTGAGGTTCCCCTCTCATCTCTCTCGTGTTAATTTCTTTGGATCTCTCTTCTGGATTTCTTGGTAGATCTCCTACCATCTCTGGATCAGACGAGGACACTGGTCTTAAATGGCATGCCCTATGCTCCTCTTTTCCGACTGATGATCTTGAGCCTTCTAAAGGATTTCTGATGCTTTTTCCTAGTTCCAAAAGGCTGGTGCTCCTCAACCGCAATGAGGTTGTGATTTATGCTAGATACTTGATTCAAGGTGAGGTTGTGGCCTCAGGCATTTCTATTGATCTGCAGGTGAAGAGGGTTGTTGTCGGTGCACAGATTTTGCCTAGCCCTTTGGTTAAGAAGTTTTCCACCAATATTGAGAAGATAGTGCATAGATCTCTGCATTTCACCGAGAACCTCCCCTCGGGGTGTGCTCCCAAGGATGTTTCTTTGAGTCGGCCTACCCGGGATTTTTCATTAGGGCGGGATTTTGAGAAGAATATTTTTGATAAATTCAGGCATCAAGTTAATTTCATTGGTGGTTTCAGGAAAAGACCTTTTTATCTAGTTGGTTCTTTTGGAAGAGCAAATTTTAAGTTGGATTTTCATACGGTTGGTCTTGCACTCCAAGCTTGTTTTGGTGGTCAGGCTACTAAATTCCAGGTGAAGCTTCTGCAAGATAGGACTTTTCGTTTCTCGGTTGCTTCACGGGAGTGGGTTTTGAAATCTACAATATTTCAAAGTTTTCTTGTACTTCTTTTGTGATCCATGTCAACCTTTGGGGTAATGGGGGGCCAAACTGGATTCATGAAGAAAGGGAGTACTATAAAGAGTCTGCTGTATAATGGAAATTTGTCACGTACAAAAAAGAAAATCCCAAAAAATCTCCTTCATTGAGGCCTTCCAGTAAAGGTGGTTCGGTTTTCCAGCGTCTCAAATTTCCTGCACCTCCTGCAGTTTCTTCGCCTGTGTCTGCGAAACATATTAATGGTGATTTCAAATCAGGTATTCAAGACAGATCTTATGCTCAGGTGCTCGCTGATGGCGGTATTAAGTCGATTGTAACGCCGGTCGGGTCTTCTGGAGGCGCCAATCGCGCAGCATTTAAATTGCCTAGTCTCCTTCCTTTTCTGAAATTCCCCTCTTTCCCAAATTGTATTTGGCCCGACAATTCTTACGAGGGGTGTTTCAAAGCCCAGGCAGTTACACATTCTCGGCCCATTATTCACAACAGTTTTCACGAGTTCACCACTTCTTTGCAAAAAACAACTGCCATTTCCCCTGTCTCCTCAACTCCCCCGTCCGCTGAAACCCCATTCCCTCTTGCTCGTCGCCGGCGAAGAGTGACGGAATGGCGAATATCCCGATTGATCCTGCTCCTTTCTTGCCAAATGGCTTCCAGATTATGCAGGTGGCTGGGCGGAATCGTGTCAAAAGGGTGGTGGTGCCTCGGAGGTCGAGGTCGCATGAACAGTATGCCATTGCTACCATTAATCCCCTCCCCCTGGTCCAGTTCCGTTCTTGAATATTCGTGATGTCCTGGTTGATTTCCTCAATAATGAGGTTTGAGTTCACTTTAGAGATGTCCAGGCTTGTCCCTTTGGGTCTGCTTTTGTGTAGTTTCATCATGTCAGTGATCGGGATAGGCTCATTGCGGCTAGCCCGATTCCGTTTCAAGATGTGCATGTCTCTTTTGTTAAGCACAATGAGGGAGATAACTGGAGGAGGGCTCAGTTTAATAATGAGTGCTGGGTGATGCTAGTTGGGCCTCCTCTTGACCACTGGCATACGGAGGATCTGAATGCTGTCTTTGCTGATATTGGGAAGGTTCTTTTATGGGAGAGGGACCCAGACAAAAAGGGTAGGATTCTTGCAAAGATTCGTGTTACTGACCTGGTCGAAATCCCCAAGAGTGTAAGGTTTACCATTGGTGACTTGGTGGAGTATGAATCATGGACTTTTTCTATTGAAGTATTACAAAGTGACTTGCTTGGGGGGGGGGGCACCTGAGGAGGACCCACTTCCAGATGACAATGAGGACCCACATCCTGTTCCTGTTCATGGCCCTGTCTTTGGGCCCCAAATTACACCTCCTCCCCCTCCCCCACCTGCTCCTGGGGGTGGTTGGGGACAGTGGTTGGCCCCTGTGCAAGATCCTTCTCCTAATGGTGGTAATGATGAAGGTTGGGGCCCCTAGGAAGCTGCTGCTGCTCCTGTTCAAGGCCCTGTCATTGCTCCTGGTGAAGACATGCCTGTTGATAATCAGCATCTTCCACCTCAAGATGTTAACAGTGGAGTTACAGGTGCTATCATTTTCCAAGACTGGGAGTCTGATGATGAAGAGTCTGTCAATGCTGAGCCTGAGGCTGCTGAGGAGCAGGGTGTGGCTGTTGAACCACAAGGTGTTGGCATTGGTGAAGGCCTACAGAATATTTTTCAGAACTATTTGGCTGATGATGATGAGGCAAACTCTGATTCTGAGGAGGGGGTGGGGAGCCCTATGGACTCAAGTACTGTGGCTGCTGATAATGATGACTGGATATTGGAGGATCATCATCTTCTTTCTCGAAATGAGGCTCATCTTCAGGTGGGAATGGTGAGAACTTTTTTCTCCATTCCTGATGTGCACATTTCTAAGAAGGAATTTTCCCAACAAGGCTTGGAGCTCTGGGAGAAATATTTTGCTCCCCATCTTCAGAAGGACACTTCTTCAATGGGCTCTCTCAAGTGTGATATCCCTATAAGTTGGTTTAACTTTATTACTCTCATGCTTGCTACCCCTGAGAAGTTTAACTGGGTCAAGGGCTTCCTTACTTCTCCTTTATGGGAAATTATTAAAGAACCTATTGCTGAGGAGAGTTCCATTTCTTTCATCATCCCTATTGAGAGCTTTTCCCAGATGGCTCCTTCTTGTCTGGGCATTGAAGCTAATAAATCTTCCTGCTCTCCCTCCACCCCTGCCAGAAAGAGAAAAGGCAAGGAACCTCTTGTTCACACTGAGGTGAGAAGAATCCCTAGAATTGTTGAACTGAATGGGGGATTTAAAAGTCACATAAATTGTCAAATTGCTGATTGTCTGGTTTGTAATGCTGTTCCTCCTTGCTTGAATCCTAAAGTGGTTAAAAATCTTGCTGCCTCCTTGTGCAAGGTTAAGGATGGGGACCTGGAGAAGAGGTTGCTCAAGAAAGGGAAGGCCAATGAAGTGGAAGTTAAGGCTCCTCCAAAAGGAAGCATTAAAGGAAGTGTTTCTTCTAGCTTGAGCATTGGAGGCAAGAAGAAACCTGGGGCTGCTGGTACCTGTGGACAGCAAGCCAAGAAGAAGCCCTCCTCTTAAGTGATTAATGTATCAAACTAAGTCTTTTGCTGGAGTCTTGTTGACTCCCTGTCATGTGATCTGTTCTTGTGATCTTGTCATGTGTGTGGTACTTGTTGTGGAATATGTCTGTGGTGCTTTGATATGGATTGCCTTTTGCCTATGCGATTGTTTTTTCCACTCTTGGGTGATTACATTATTTATATGACCCCATATCTATACTTACTTTTGGTTTCTTAATGAATAACAAAAGAATTTGGAAGATCTTGAATTAGAATATCAGGGGAATCAACTCTGAAAAAAATGGATTGCTCTCAGAAATAAAATTGAGGAGTCTGGCTGTGACATTATTTGTCTTCAAGAAACTAAGAGAGAGGATTTTGACAACCAAATTTACCCCAAATTTACATCAAAAAATTCTCCCCCCCCCAAATTTACCAATTTTGAATTTCTTCCCTCCAGAGGAGCCTCTGGAGGTTTGATCACCATTTGGAATAGTTCCCTGTTCTCTGGGCATATTTCCGTCCACAATGAGTTTTCCATATCCATCACCTTGACATCTCTCTTGTCCAATGAATCTTGGATCCTTACCAATATTTATGGGCCATGTTTACCAGAAAAAAAAGGCTGACTTTTTGGAATGGTTTGGAAACATTGATATGCATGATGATTTGGACTGGCTCATTGTGGGAGACTTCAACTTCTGTAGACAGCCTTCTGATAGAAACAAATTGGGTGGAGATGTGAATGGTATGCTTCTCTTTAATGAAGCCATTAATAATCTGGGTCTCATAGAGCTACCACTTAAAGGTAGAAAGTTCACTTGGAGTAACATGCAAAAAGATCCCCTTTTGGAAAGGTTGGACTGGTTTTTTACTTCTGCTTCCTGGACTCAGAGTTTTCCCTCAACTTTTGTTGCTCCTCTTACAAAACCTACCTCTGACCATTTTCCTTGTGTCATTTCCATTGGCACAATGATTCCCAAAGCTCAGGTGTTCAGATTTGAAAATCATTGGATGCATCATAAGGAATTTAAAGATATTGTTCAAAATGCCTGGAATATTCCTGTGGGTTTTCAGGATTCTGCAAAAAAAATCAATGCTAAATTCAAAAATGTGAGAAGGGGGCTGAAGCTCTTGGCCAAAAACCTGCCCTGCCTGGAATCACAAATCTGCAATGTTAATGCCACCATTGATCTTCTGGATGTCATGGAGGAAATGAGAACTCTTACTGTCCAAGAATGGAATCTCAGGGATCTCCTGAAAAATCTTATAATCTCTCTATTACAGGATCAAAATACTTATTGGAAACAGAGGGGGAAAATTAAATGGGTTAAGATGGGTGATGAAAACACAAAATTCTTTCATTCCAGAGCTACCATAAGCTTTAGGCATAACTACATTTCCATGCTTAATGATGTTTCTAATGTTGAGGTTTATGATCATGATGGAAAAGCAAATCTCCTTTGGAATTCCTTTAAAAATATAATGGGTACTTCTGATAAGCCTGAAATGCACTTCAATCTTAATGACTTGGCTGGGGAATGCTTAAGACATGAGGAAAGGGATGCTTTGGAAAAACCTTTCTGTGATGAGGAGATTGATGAGGTCATTAAAGATCTACCAAATGATAAATCCCCTGGCCCTGATGGTTTTAATAATGAGTTCATGAAACATTGTTGGACTATTATCAAGGATGATGTGAAACAACTCCTTGTGGATTTCTATGAGGGGCGAACTTCCTTGGAAAGCATTAATGCCTCTTTTATCACCCTCATTCCGAAAATTGCAGCTCCTTTGACTCCTGCTGATTTTAGGCCTATTTCTTTGCTAAATAGTGTCTTTAAGATTATCACCAAAATTCTGGCTAATAGACTATAGAAGGTCATCCTTAAACTTGTTCACAAGAATCAATATGGTTTCCTCAAACAAAGATCTATCCAAGATTGTTTAGGTTGGTCATTTGAATTTTTTGACCAATGTCACAAGTCCAAGGAAGAAATTTTAATTCTTAAGCATGACTTTGAAAAGGCTTTTGACAGAATTGAGCACTCTGCAATTATCCATATCCTTAAAGCCAAAGGTTTTGGTGATAAATGGATTTCTTGGATTCATTTGATCTTTGGTTCAGCTTCTTCCTCTGTGCTTTTAAATGGAGTGCCTGGGAAAAAAAATTATTGCAGAAGAGGTGTTAGACAGGGGGATCCTTTATCTCCTCTACTGTATGTCTTGGCTGCTGATCTCCTTCAAAGTATCCTCAATAAAGCAATGAATCTTGGTCTTCTATCTCTTCCCACTGAAGATGTGTTCTGTCCTGATTTCCCTGTGGTACAGTATGCAGATGACACTCTATTAATCCTCAAAGCTGATTCTGAGCAACTTTTGTGCCTTAAGGCCATTCTTCATACTTTTTCTCTCTCCACTGGACACAAAGTTAATTACTCTAAATCCAGTATGATGCCAATTAACATGGAATCTGAGAGGCTTGGACACTTTGCTAATACTCTTTCTTGCCTCACTGGCTCTTTGCCTTTCACCTACCTTGGTCTGCCTCTAAGTTTAAATAAGCCTGCAGTGGAACATTTCCTGCCTATTGTTTAGAGAGTTGAGAGAAGGTTGTGTGGGATAGCTGATTTTCTTAATTATGGGGGGAAACTGCAGCTAGTTAAATCCGTTTTGTCTTCCCTTCCCATATATTACATGAGCTGTTTTGATCTTCCTGTCACTATTAAGGAACAGTTGATTAAATATATGAGGCAATGTCTATGGAGAAAGAAAACATCTGATGTTCAAGCTAGAGGTAATGCTCTTGTAGCATGGAAGAAAGTTTGTCGGCCCAAGAACCAGGGGGATTGGGAGTTCTTGACCTTAATGTTCAAAACTCTGCACTTCTTTTGAAAAATTTGGATAAATTTTATAATCACAAGGATATCCCTTGGGTTCACCTTATATGGAACACTTATTACTGTAATAGTAAACTCCCTGGAAGAAGTCTTGAGGGATCCTTTTGGTGGAAAGCTCATCTGAAATTGATTGACATTTTTAAAGGAATTGCAAAGTGCTTGGTGGGAGATGGAAAATCCACACTTCTCTGGTCTGATATGTGGAATGATAGTTGTCTTCAGCATAAGCTTCCTCATCTCCTCTCCTATGCAAAAAAAACCACACATCTCTGTCAGTGAGTTCCTGCAGACAGATAATACTCAAGATCTTTTTTACCTCCCTCTGTCACAGCAAGCTTACAAGGAATATCAAAGTCTTGAGCAAATTCTTAATACTCGCAGGCAGTGGGAAGCTGATAACTGGAGTTACATTTGGGGCAGTAATTTTTCGGTCAAAAAGGCTCATTGTTCCTTATCTGGTTGCCAACCTGTACAGCCACATTTCTCTTGGTTGTGGAAATCCTCTTATCAACAAAAGCACAAATTCTTCTTCTGGCTCTTACTGCTTGATAGGCTAAACACAAGAAACCTTCTGAAAAGGAAATGTTTTTCTCTGGCATCATATGAATGTGTGTTCCATGGCTGCATCAGTGAAGAAACCATTCTACATTTAATTTGGGACTGCCCTTTTGCAAGAGCTTGCTGGGATGAAATCTCACATGTACAAGTGGCTGATCAAAATCTTTTTGAAGCTTTAGCCAGTATTAAAAAAGATCTTAAAGTCCCTTTTGCAATGGAAATTCTTATACTTGGAGCTTGGGGCATTTGGATTTGCAGAAACAATGAAATCTTCAACAACAAGCATGCTTCGCTTGAGGAATGGAGAGCTATTGTAGCTCAGGAATTAAGATGCGTCCTGTATAGAATTAAGAAGAAGTATTATCAGGGCCTCAAAGATTGGATTGAAAATAATTTAGACAGGAGATAGCTGCTTAGAATGTTATCCCTCTTTTGAGGTGGATTGAGTTTGTAAATATTTTTTGTAACACTCTATGATATATAAAAATTGCAGTGGGGTATTTTGCCCTACTGTTTTACCCTCAAAAAAAATTGCTAGTAGGCGTTCATGTGGTAGGAGCTTATCCTGCATCGCATCCAACTTTATATAAAGAAGTAGATCATTATGAATGGAACTCAACAAAAACTATGGTATAGAATAAATTGCGAATATATTGTTTACGTACTCGAAAGACAGTCTGTGCCCTGCTCCATACACCCACGAATGAAAACGCATACGTAATATCCATATAAATTAGTCCCCTGTGGCTGCGTCGCACACTTTTCGATCGAGAATATAATTCAATCAAAGAATAATCAAGCATGATAATTGTATGAATGATAATTGTAATATCCACATAAATTAGTTCCCTAGCTCTCGTACTACTTACCAGGACCGTACGAAAAGTGAGCTCCTCATGCCATTCACCCTGAACCTCCTTCGTCAACCTTTTCCAAACCCTGTCCGGCAAAAAAGAAATGAATTACTTATTAATTAGTTTACATCTCAGAGAATGAACGAAAGAGATAGATATAGTGCGATAATGACTGAAATTACTTTTGGAGGCAATCAATAATGCTGCGGTAGACTTCCATCGTCTTCTTTAACGAGTCCGATATTTCCACTTTTGCACGGTCAACGTCAATGTTTAGAAGAATCCGGTGGTAGCTGCGCACGTTTATATACACTTAACATCTAGTAAACAAAAATTGAATGTGTACAAGACAGTAAGACTCTTACCCATGTTGTAAGGAAATACTATTTGTGTCTTGTAATGTTGCTCCATTAAGAACATTAGCAAGTTATCCTCCGTTTCCTCGAGGTTATTTATTAGCGTATGTCCATTAACTCCGTTTGGGTCAGCGAACCCAATGTTGTAGATTGACTTTCTTCTACATTCTTGAATCTTCATTCTGCATATATAATAGCATAGAAGGAGATATAGTGAAGATACCGACAGGAAATGAATTGAACGAGCTGAGTTAGTGACTTAATTACTTACAGACAATAGCAGCTAAGGAGGGACTTATCGAGGGCGTCTAGGTTGAATAACTAAAAAGTTCACAAAGTTCAATGGAGATCTCGTCTGGACGGAAGTACTCCTCTTCAACTTTACATATGAGAAATTGTCGCCCTTCCTTTGTGAATTTCAAGTACCAGATATTCGACAGTCGCATATGTGTTGGCAGATCATCGAATACCTCATCGCTGACCAGAGGCTCCCTGTAGACAAATTTTCGTGCTATTGGTCCCTTGGCAACATTATCTCCGCCGTCTAGAAGTGCTTCGAGGGGCACGTTATACTCCTTGGCTAATTTAATAGCTAATTCCATATCTATTCCACCTTGTGTGGGCTGGGGTAACACCTTGAGCGGGGCGATGGATTGTTTTGCCTGTTTGCAGAGCTGGGCAACTTCTTTTGATTTTCTCCCGCTTGCAGTACTGCTTGATGACTTCTCTTTTAGTGTCTTCGTAAGACAGCGTGTATAGTCATCTTTCCTATTTCAAACATGTTGGGGTGGTTGCTCAAGCAATGCCTTGAAGTGATTCTTGACTTTTGGATCAACTTGCACCTGTGGTTTTGGTTGTTTTGGTGCAAAATGGGCCTTCACTTCGGCCCAGGAGATCACCGCGCTTTCCTCATCAGTCCGGTGATAAGCTATCTTGGGAGGAGATCACGGTACTCTTGGGAGGGAATCTTCTCATTTTCGGCGTCGGGTCTCCCTCGACGTAGCGTTGTTATTCTTCCTCTTTCTTCCCTTTGATTCAGTGGGCGAAGGCAGAGGCGTCGGAGATGGAGATGCAGTCGCGCTGCGATCCCTCTCAGGAAGGGGTGGACTATTGTTTCTTGGTGGAGACGGTGGACTCGGAGGTGATGGTGGCCTCGGAGGTGATGGATTACTTCTCGGGGGAGAAGATTGCCTTGGCGCCCAGCCAAGAAACACGATGTGTTGTTTTTTCCAAAGAATGATCCCACCCTCCACTTCTCCCAGTGTTTTCTCCCCTTCGCCTGTAGGGATGTCAAGCTCAAGTGATCGACATGTCGGTTCAATTTCATCCACACCGACACGAGCATAGCCAGCTCGAATCTGACTTCCATGGTAGGTCGCTTCCAGTGGACAAGGTAAAGCAAAGACGAGCGCCACCTTCATAGAAATGTTCTTCACTGTGACATGTAGCTCACAAGCTGTCCTTGCCTCAACTTCATCCACGGGGTAGCGAACCATCGTTGCACCGGCCATATCATCTATCACCGGTGCATTATTCTCCATCAGCATTATATTATTAGCTTGTACCTCCCTGGAAGCCACGCTGATTCTCCGCTGAGATGGGCCCACTGGACTGTCTAATGCAGGATCTTGCTGTCGGGCCAGTA
Source organism: Avena sativa (assembly GCA_916181665.1). Lineage (NCBI taxonomy): Eukaryota > Viridiplantae > Streptophyta > Magnoliopsida > Poales > Poaceae > Avena > Avena sativa. The sequence continues at coordinate 64,999,909 of OV702279.1, forward strand.
CTCTAAGTTCATTAATCTGCTCCTGCTGCAGCTTGAACATGGCTTGAAATTCATCGTTCCTTTTTTCAACCGCCTCCAACCGCGCTGCCTCCTCCGCCTTCTGCCGGTTCATTTTTTGGATAGGCTTCTATAAGTGTCGATGTCAGCAGGAAACCCTGCCTTCCATGGAACAGATGGTCCAAAGCCTCATGTTTGTCTGACTTTTTCAGGATTCCTGAGGGCATATGTCAGCTCATCGTTCTCTCTGTCGGGAATGAACTTTCCATATTTTCTCAGTTGTATCACTTTAACAAGTTCATCTTTGGGTTTAGTAATGGACTTCTTTGTAACAATAATCTCCCCGGTTTCAGTGTCATACGACCCCCCATGCCCAAGGATCCAAAAAATTTACCTCACGGGCCACAGATTTGTAGCTGGCGTGACCCCTTTTTGATGCATTTCTTTCTCAGTTTTTTCCCACTTGTCCCCATAGTATGCTGATATTTCTTTTTGTCCGCATTAACTTATTCTTTTCTGACTTGGCCTTAGCTGCTTCTGATTCCTTGTATGTCACAAATGGGGCCCAGTTATCCCGCTGCTTATCTAGCGGGCCAGTGAATGGCGGAGTCAGCCCCTTCTTGGCAAAGTTGTTGTACAATCTTTTCTTACAGTCCTTGAACTATCTGCCCATCTTCTTAAGGGCCCACTTTCTGACTTGCAACCTCAATGCCTCATTGAGTTCAAGAGTGTCCAATTCAGGCAGAGAGAAGTGTGCCATGAGTGAATTCCAAAGACCCTCTTTGACTCTGTCATCGACAAAATTTTCTCCAACTCGATCACTTTTCTTTCCTGGCTTATGCCACTTCTGAGTGGTGATCGGGATGGCGTCCCAGACTATCGCTCCGCATTGGTATCCAATACACTTGCAGCCTCTTTCGGCTCCAAAGGTTCGCCGAACTCAGACACTAAATCAATAGTGAAACGCGCACCATCGGCTAACTTTTTGGTCGGGCCTCGTTTACTTGAACAAGATTCGCCCGATGCGGAGGTCTAAGAGAAGAAACAGTCATTAGTACATATATATATATATATATGAATCAAGTAATGCATCTACTAGCTCATGATCATCAGAGGCTTTATATACCTCGCCGGTCTTTGCTATGGTGTCTCCACCGTCAGTTCCACCGTCGTCTCCACCAAAAAATTCATCATAGTCATCTCTCCTGTCGGCTTCATCCAAGTTGAGGTATTGGGAGCCATCATCATCTCCATCATCGTCTGCTCCATCGTAATGATAACCTCCTGTACCCTCATCTATCATGTTGTACATGATGTTCTCTTTATTGTCTCTACCATCCATAACTTAACTAATACAGAACAAAGATAAAACCATTTTGCTTAATGCGATAAAATAAAGGAAGATAAAGTAATCCAGCTTAAACAATGAGATAAAGAAAGATAAAGTACCAATTAAACAACAATACATCTCGAATAATCCAGCTAGTACAACAATAAAGTACCAATTAAACAACAATACATATCGAATACAAGATGGTACCCTATTACACATCTAACTAGCTCAACGAAGATGTCGAGCCCCGGCTACTGAGCCGCGGGAGGTGTGCACCCAAAGAATAGGAACCATCACCAGAGAATATCTCGGTTAAGGTTCCTGAAGAAGCTGCCAGGTATTGGCGACCCGGACTTATAAAATGTACATGTAGGGTCGGACGTGCTCGTCCTCCTCCCTGACACGACGTTGTACCACCTTGTCAGGGGCTGGCTCCCTCTGCATCGCACCTGGACCACTCGTCTGCCACCACAGAAGATCCGGGTCGACAATGACACCCGGATTCCTCACCAGACGACGTCCCCCGGCTGGTAGCATCTCCCAATGCCAGGCCGGCGGAGCCCAGCCACGTGGATGCCCTGGCGACACTATCTAGTAGCGCTCCGTTGTTCACGCCGAGTGAACGAGGATGAGGAATCGGCATATTCCTGAACACTAAAATTAAACCTATATACTTTAAACATGATGAAAATAAATAGTACCCACTAAAATAAACTATATTAAACACTAAATAAATTATGCTATCAAAATTACACTAACTAATTAAACTATATTAACACTAATAACACTAACTAAACTATATATATTAACACTAATAGCACTATATTAACACTAATAACACTAACTAAATTACACTAACAAATACACTAACAAATTACACTAACTAAATTATTTACACTAACTAAAATTACACAAACCCTAACTAAGCTACGTGGCCGAGAGGGGCGATGCAGGTTGCGGGGGAGGCTCACCTGGCCGGAGAGGGGCAGCACGACGGTCGGAGAGACGCGCGCGGCAGCGCGGGAGAGGGGCGACGGCAGTCGCCATGGTGGCAGAGGGGCGGTAGAGGCGCGGCGCGGGGAAGGGGCGGCACGGACTCGGGCGACACGGGCTCGGGCGGCGCGGGGAGGATCTGCGTGCTCCGATTTGGTGCAGAAACCGGGGCGCCCGGGGGGGAGACCTTTAGTCCCAGTTTGTAGTACAAACCGGCGGTTTCTATTACAAACCGGGGCTAAAGGGTTTTGGGCATGCCGCGTTTCGCGCGCAGCCCCGCACCCCTTTAGCCCCGGTTTGTACTACAAACCGGGACTAAAGGTCCATTTTTTAAAACCTTTTTAAAAACAAACCTTTTTTAAAACCTTTTTAAAATGAATTATTATATATCAAAATTTGTAGAAATAAAATTTATATCTACTCTGTTATATAGATGTAAATAAAATAATTATTCCCAAGATTTAAATTGTTCGGACCATTTTTGAATTTTTGATGCCCGTTTTGATTTTTTTGCCGTTTCGAATTTAGGTCAAAATGGCGTGCGTGAAGATAGGGGATGAGAATGTTAGAACTTGCATTGGATCTCTGAAGAAACAACATATTGTGAGTCTAAAAATGATTTTTTCAAAAAATTACGGACGTTAGATCATGTACTTGTAGTTCAACCCGGACCCACTTCCTACCGCTTCAGCAAACATTTTTCTTTTTCACCCGGGAAGGACAAAAAGGTTTGAGATCCCCCGGTTGGGATATAGTTCATGTAAGGTGGTCTAGTATTTTAGAAAAATGCGATGGTAGCATTCTGTAACTGCATTTTGGTGGCTGCTTCACAAAACGACATGTATTTTTGCGCTCGGAAAATGGAAAATGGCTTTTGAATTGTTCGGACCTTTTATGAATTTTTTATGCCTGTTTTGAATTTTTTGCCATTTCGAACTTAGGTCAAAACGGCGTGCGTGAAGATAGGGGATGAGAATGTTAGAACTTGCATTGGATCTCTGAAGAAATGTGGCATCCCGCAAAAACCACTACTAGAAAATTGCGTTGATTTTGTGCATTGCATCATCATGACATCATCATACATCTATCTGTCTGAAACGATTTTTCTAAAAGACCTACTTTGTTTTCTATGTTAAAACCCTCCCCCTTTGTTCAAATCAAACCGTCGGTCCAGCCGGATCTTTTATTTATCAACAACTAATTACAAAAAATTATTTTAAAATAAAGAAAATCCCAGTCAAAATATCTAATCCTAAAACTATCCAACCTAATCTACCCAGCCCCCTCCACCTCACCCCCTCCAATCCCCTCTCGCCACCTCATCTCTCATCTCTCCCCCACCCAATAACCCGCTGCCACCTCACCTAACCCCACCTCTCTCACCCCACTCCCCACTCCCCCAGCCCCAACCACACACCCACACCTGCTACCGCCCGCGTCCACCCCATCCCTCTGCCAGCCCGGCCCCACCACGCAACACCACACACGCAAACACCACGCACGCCGCCCTCCCCACACGGGATCCTCTCTCCCCCCCCCTCCCTACCCGATGCTCCTCTCTCCCCCCACCTTCTCTCCTCGCTGCCTCCGGCCTTCTCAGCTCCGGCCGCGCCCGACGCTCTCCGCCTTCCCCCGCTCACCAACGGGTCGCCGCCGCCGCCAAGCTCCGGGCCACGGCCTCCTCGCCTCCAACCACCTCCAGTCGGCCCCGCTGCCCCCACCCTGCGAGCGCCCTAGCGCATGGGCCTCTGCCCGGCGACCGCGGCCTCGCCATGGTGCCTCCGACCGCCACCTCTCCGGCTCGCCCGTCCCCGCGAGCGACCTTCCCCGCTGCCAGGCCTCTGCCGTCGCCCGGCGCCCTCACCTGTCTCCCTCCGGTGCCCTCTGCCTCGCCTGATCCCGCTCCGACCTCGCCTCCGGCCGGCCCCGCGCCTCCTTGAGCCACCGCCGTCGTGCCTTGGCCCTCTCCTCCCTCGGCCCGACCCCGTCCGCTCGCCCACCTGCCGCCTGCTCCGCTCCTCTTCCCCCCTCCCCCCGCGTTTCCTCCTTCCTTCCTCTGCACCGGACCATCTCACACCGCTGTCGCCGGCGGGCCCCTCTGCGAGCCTCCCTCCGCGAGCCAGCCCCCGCCGCGGCGGTTCCCCTCGCCTCCACCTCGCCGGCCGCTGCCTACCGTCCCTCCCCGCGAGCTCCCCACTCCGCCCTTTGCCTTGGACCGCCTCCACCGTCCTCCGCGTCGGTCGGCCTCCACCTGCCTCTGCAAGACGCCGACGTCGGCCGCCTCCAGCGCCGCCTTGGGCCTCCTCTTCGTCGGCCCCGACGAGCCTGCCTCCCCTGCTCACCCCTTTCCCATCAGCAACCGCCGGCCTCCGCCCGGACGTCTTCCTCGCCCTGCTCCGGCGCCCTCCTCGTCGCCGAGCTCGGTCCTTCTCCTCCACCTCGCGCGTGCGTGCCAGCAATAGGAGGAGCCCGATGCCACTTCTTCGGTTGCGGTACGAGTCAGAAGAACAGTGCACGGACGTGGCCTCCTGTCCCAAGTCCAGGACAAGACCATGCGTTCCCCAAGTTCCTCTCAAGATTGTCGTGGCCACTAGAGTACCATCCGAAGATCGCCTGCGTCGAAACTCAAGCACTGCACCTTCGATCGAGCCGAAACCTCAAGATCTCCGACATGGCGTAGATGGACAAACCTCGAAGACCGAACCCCTCGGAACGCCAAGTTCTCCTTATGTACCCCGAAGACCCGAACCTGAAATCATCGTCACAGATCGACAAGGATTTCTACATGGGACGACAAGTACTTCGTCATGGACCCGATTGAAGCAAACCCGAAGACGGTAGATGCGACAAGTACTTCTTCCCAGGTCCGACGCCCGAGAACTCGAACGCCAAGGTCACCGACACGAAACGTCAAGACCTCCTTCCGAACCCCAGATCCGAACCCTGAGACCAACCCCGAACCCCGCGTCGAACCCTAACCAAGATCGTCGAACCTCCATGTGTGACCCCTTTCTCGAGCCCTATTTTTATATATGTAATATCAAACTGTTGCATATTTAATTGTCATACTCGCATACATAATGTGGTTGTTGGGGGTATTTAGGCGATTCACCTAAATTAAATATGGGCTTCATATGCGGACATTTCTAGTCCCATATTGGTTCCATTTAAATTTGTGTAACGAACCGGTGCTTTCTTTTGCCATGTTAAGACAACATTTAAATTGCGGGGTATCTAAACAACACAAACTTAATAATTAATTGTCGGGACCCCAGGTTCCGCTTAATATTGCCTAATTGCATCGCCTCTTGCCATGTCATACATCATACATGCATCATGCCCGATCTTCTGCCGTTGTATTAAATAGTGCATCCGGTGTTTCTTCTAGTGTTTGCTTCTTTGCGGATTAGGCCGATGAGTTGATGCGAGTGTCGACCCGATCTTCGGCTGAACCCTCGGCAATGTTTTCAGGCGAGCATCTCCCCCTTTCTACCTATCTTACTTTTATAGTATTTATTCCCTCCTGTTGATCTATTGCTATCTGTGTTGCGATGCTCTAGCTTTCGTACCCGTGATATCCCTTGCAGCCTTATATTGCCTTGGACACCTCCTATTACCTGTTGTTTGGTGGATAGTTAGACCTGCGCGTCGTAGTCGCTTGCTCAAGTGATGTTGCGTGTCGTCAAGTACCACAGTTGTTGGAGTATTGCCGTGTGTTTATTGTTGGAGATGATCAAGACTTTAATTACTGTTTAACAATTAAAATTGAAGTAGGTAAATGCAGAGGCACAGGTGGGCAATAGATGTTATTTGGTTGTTAATCGTCCACTTGTGTCCCGTAGGACCCCGAGTACTTGATACCTGTTCCTTGAATATTCGCGCTATCCACATCCGGGAGGATTATGGGACCCCCCTGAGCCAGAGCTTGATTCATTCTTATTTCTTGGGGCCACAAACTAGTTTGAGGTTTTATTTACTATCCTGTACTTATGCCATGCTTTACTGCTTTATTTAAAATTGTGCGAGGTACTGCACACTGTACTGTTTAGGAAAGCGGAGTGTTTTCGCGGTATCGACAAGCCCAGTTTTTGGGTTCCTAGTCGTTTACAGCCACTGGCGCAAACCTTGAGTCCGTCTCGGAGTCGGCTAACTTTGTTGCGGGTGTACTCAATGGGGTGGCCCCCTGAAATATTTCTGAATCTTGTGATTGCTTTGTCGTGAAGGCCTCGTTGGGTTTTGATTTGGTTTTTCCGAGGTTGATCGAGTGTGTGTTGCTATTTGTGCACCCCTGCAGGGTAAAACTTTCTGAAAGCCGTGTCCGCGGTTATGGACGACTTGGAGCACAGTATCTCGATCATAGACAACTATAACTAAAGTAGTGCTATAAATTTGACTTTATAATGACTAGTAATCAGCTTCACTATAATGGAATGGCTAAATAAAATTTCCAACAATTGCTTGTTTGGGTTGACGCTTGCTAATTGTATCTGACTAGTAAGTATTGCAACTATAACGGAATGGCTAAATAAAAGTACCAACAACTGCTGGGTTTTGGGATATCTCATGCTAATTGTATCTGACTAGTAAGTGTTGCAACTACAACGGACTGGTTAACTAAAACTGCCCACTGCTTATCTTATCATGATGACTATCTATACCTGACTAGTAATTGCTGCAACGATAACTGAATAAGTAAAACTGCCAACTGTGTGAGTTCCTCGGTTGACTTCCTCGTTTGGTCTCGAGGGGGAAATACCAGGAGGGGTATGCTTGGTGGTAGTATCAGGTTGGTTCCGAATAGGTCTTTCTTATCCCTCGCTGATAGCCGACAGTTGTATCGAGTCTCTATAGGTTGTTTAGTGCATGCTGCCGCTGCCGCTTCAGTCCACCATACCTATGTAGGCGAGGACCGCCGAATTCTAGCCTCGCCGTGTACTGGCCTCAGTACTGACCGCTCTCTCTTTTTCCTTTTCCCTTTGTCGGCACCCCTTTTGTTTAAGCAGGTTTTGAGATCGACGTCGTTAGCAGGGTTACCCTTCCGGCTTGGCCTGGGCAGGGTTATGGACGCCATTGGTTATTCTTCAGGGCTCTTAGCCCCATTTGCATCTTGTCCGTAGTCGGACGCTCTATCATTTTCAAGGTGATTTGGATCTTTGTATATTATATCTGTATTCTTGACTCTTCGAGTCGCTGTTGTATATATATCTGTTCCCTGGGTCCCATCGAGGACTGTTGAGTATTGTTATTACTTTGTTTTCCACCCGCACGAAAGTGCCTGGTGGGCACCTTTGAATCGTTTCTATGCGGGTTTGGCAGGTTTCGCTAAAACTTGCATAGGGCCGATTCTGAGGGTGTTACAAGAAACAACATATTGTGAGTCTAAAAATGATATTTTACAAAAAATCACGAACGTTAGATCATGTACCTGGAGTTCAAACCGGACCCACTTCCTACCGCTTCGGCAGACATTTGTCTTTTTCACCCGGGAAGGACATAAAGGTTTGAGATCCCCCGGTTGGGATATAGTTCATGTAAGATGGTATAGTATTTTATAAAAATGGGATGGTAGCATTCTACAACTGTATTTTGGTGGCTTCTTCACAAAACGACCCGTCTTTTTGAGCTCGGAAAATGGAAATTGGCTTTTCCGAGCGACGAAAAGGAAAACTTCCTCCTGTAACATTGTTCTCCATCCCAATATACACATGCATGCACAATATGGGCACCGTATCACAAACTATGCCACGTTTCAACACATAACATCTCTCCCTTGGACCGAAAGCCATGAGACCTCGAATATGATGGTCATTTTGTGAAGTTTTTTCGAGACATAATCAGTATACCAAGTTTGATATTTTTCCTTGCAAGTATTTCACATAATATCATAAAACGCGAAGGATATACATTGTTCGGACCTTTTTTGAATTTTTTATGCCCGTTTTGAATTTTTTGTCGTTTCAAACTTACGTCAAAACGGCGTGCGTGAATATAGGGGATGAGAATGTTAGAACTTGCATTGGATTTCTAAAGAAACAACATATTGTCCGTCTAAAAATGACTTTTTCAAAAAATCACGAACGTTAGATCATGTTCCTGTAGTTCAAACTGGACCCACTTCCTACCGCTTCGGCAGACATTTGTCTTTTTCACCCGGGAAGGACATAAAGGTTTGAGATCCCTCGGTTGGGATATAGTTCATGTAAGGTGGGCTAGTATTTTAGAAAAATGGGATGGTAGCATTCTGTAACTGCATTTTTGTGGCTGCTTCACAAAACGACCCATCTTTTTGAGCTTGGAAAATGGAAACTGGCTTTTCCGAGCGACGAAAAGGAAAACTTCCTCCTGCAACATTGTTCTCCATCCCAATATACACATGCATGCATAATATGGGCACCGTATCACAAACTTAGCCGCGATTCAACACATAACATCCGTCTCTTGTACCGAAAGCCATGAAACCTCGAACATGATAGGTCATTTTGTGAAGGTTTTTTCGAGACATAATCAGTATACCAAGTTTGATATTTTTCCTTGCAAGTATGTCACATAATATCATATCACGCGAAGGATTTACATTGTCCGGAACTTTTTTGAATTTTTTATGCCCGTTTTGAATTTTTTGTCGTTTCGAACTTAGGTCAAAACGGCGTGCGTGAAGATAGGGGATGAGAATGTTAGAACTTGCATTGGATCTCTGAAGAAAAAACATATTGTAATTCTAAAAAATGATTTTTTTTAAAAAATCACGAATGTTAGATCATGTACCTGTAGTTCAAACCGGACCCACTTCCTACTGCTTCGGCAGCCATTTGTCTTTTTCACCCGAGAAGGACAAAAATGTTTGAGATCCCCTGGTTGGGATATAATTCATATAATATGGTCTAGTATTTTAGAAAAATGGGATGGTAACATTCTGTAACTGCATTTTGGTGGCTGCTTCACAAAACGATCCGTCTTTTTGAGCTAGGAAAATGAAAATTGGCTTTTCCGAGCGACAAAAAGGAAAAATTCCTCCTACAACATTGTTCTCCATCCCAATATACACATGCATGCATAATATGGGCACCGTATCACAAAATATGCCGCGATTCAACACATAACATCTGTCTCTTGGACCGAAAGCCATGAAACCTCGAACATGATAGGTTATTTTGTGAAGGTTTTTTCGAGACATAATCAGTATACCAATTTTGATATTTTTTCTTGCAACTATGTCATATAATATCACACCATGCGAATGATTTACATTTTTCGGACCTTATTTGAATTTTTTATGCCCGTTTTGAATTTTTGCCGTTTCGAACTTATGTCAAAACGACGTGCGTGAAGATAGGGGATGAGAATGTTAGAACTTGCATTCGATCTTTGAAGAAACAACATATTGTGAGTGTAAAAATGATTTTTTTCAAGAAATCATGGACGTTAGATCATGTACATGTAGTTCAAACCGGACCCACTTCCTACCGCTTCGGCAGACATTTGTCTTTTTCACCCGGGAAGGACAGAAAGGTTTGAGATCCCCCGGTTGGGATATAGTTCATGTAAGGTGGTCTAGTATTTTATAAAAATGGGATGGTAGCATTCTGTAACTGCATTTTGGTGGCTGCTTCACCAAACTTCCCGTCTTTTTGCGCTCGGAAAATGGAAAATGGTTTTTCGAGCGACGAAAAGGAAAACTTCCTCTTGCAACATTGTTCTCGATCCCAATATACACATGCATGCATAATATGGGCACCGTATCACAAACTATGCCACGATTTAACACACAAACATGCCGTTTTCCCGCCATATCCAAACTGCTTCCCGCGATGTTTTCCCGCCCTTTCCCTCTGAACAGTCCTTTTAGTCCCGGTTGGAGCCATTAAGCGGCACTAAAGATATTTCCCACCATATCTCACCGCTTGTCGCCATTTTTCCCGCCCTTTCCCTCTGAACGGTACTTTTAGTCCCGGTTGTAGCCACTAACCGGGACTAAAGATATTTCCCGCCATATCCCTCCGCTTCCCGCCATGTTTTCCCGCCCTTTCCCTCTGAACGGTGCTTTTAGTCCCGGTTATAGCCACTAACCGGGACTAAATATATTTCCCGCCATTTCCCACCGTTTCCCGCCATTATTTCCCGCCCTTTCCATCTATATATAGGCCGACCACGCCATGGCTATCCATACATCCACAAATTCCTCTCTCACAACAATGGACAGTGCCTAATGGGCCATTCTGACCATCGAGGAGACCGAGGCGCTGTTCGCTCCAACTATCCTTGCCCGCCGGGATACCGGCCGCCCGCCGGCTGGATGCTGATTGCTGGAGGGGTTCCTGTCCCTCCTGTGCGTTAAGGCTCCGCCCGACAGGCGGCCATCACGAACCACTTCTACCACGAGCTCACGCCGGAGCAGCGGATGGATCCCCAGTGGGATCCCGACAACTACGACACCTAGAATGCCTTCTTTGCTAACCGGCGTGAAACGTAGCTCCCCAGGTACGAGGGTGACAGCCCGCCCCCGGTGAACCACAATGAAGCCGGCCGGCGTCTGTGGTTGGCGAACCGTACTATCATCGCGTGATGTGCTACATCGTCGTGGGAGACCATCCTCACTTGCGGTGCCCACAAGTCCACCTGCCATGGAGCCCCAAGAAGGCCCCTCCCCCGCCCGGCGGTAGCGACATCATCTTCCAGGATACTCCTCCCCCGCCCGCCGTGAATCCGAGGCCGGAGTGGCAGGTGCCCTCGGTATATGTCATGATTGGGATGAGGATCTCCGGAGTGGCAGGTGACGATGACGACGATGATGACGATGACGAAAAAGACCCTGAAGCTGCGTACTATAAGACTAGGCATGATTATGACTAAACAGGGTGGCTTTAGTCCTCAGTGTTAGCTATTCCCGGTTTGTCCCGAATTTTAGTATTAATAAATGTCTAAGTGTTACCTAGTCTAGTGTTTTGGTACCTGCCTGCAGCAATCTCAGAAATTCCTGTTTGTCCCAGTTTTTAATATTAATAAATGACGATGGAAAATAGGATTAATTCACAAAAGGTTTAATACATTACATCACCAACATCCACATCTAGTGTTTTGGTTCTCTTCTTGTCCGTAACCATGGAGCATCTTCCTTATTTAGCGGTATGCTTGGGTCAGTTTTCACTTTGAATGGCGGAATTTGATGAAATTTGTCATAATCTTCTAACATGTCTGTCCTGTCCTCAACTCCCACCATGTTTATTTTTCCTGAAAGAACTACGTGGCGCTTTGTCTCATCGTATTATATTGTATTCTTTTTCTTATCTTTCCTTTTTCTCGGTCTACTAGGCATGTCCTTCACATAGAAAACTTGAGTCACATCATTGGCAAGGATGAATGGTTCATCTCCGTACGCAAGATTATTGAGATCCACTGTTGGCATTCCGTACAGCTGGTCTACCGTTACTCCACCTCCTGTCATCTTGACCCATTTGCATCAAAACAATGGGACCTTGAAATTAGGACCATAGTCAAGTTCCCATATGTCCTCTATGTAACCATAATATGTGACTTTTTTCCATTCTCGTCCGTTGCATCAAATCGAACACCACTGTTTTGGTTGGTGCTCTTTTTATCTTGGGCATGCGTGTAAAATATATTCCCATTGATATCGTACCCTTGGAAAGTCAATATAGTTGAAGATGGAGAACTGGCCAATAAGTACAACTGATCTCCAACAGTGGTGTCATTCATGAGATGTGTCTGCAACCAACCGCCAAAAGTCTTCATGTGTTCATCTCTAATCAACCTGTCAGACCACATCTTTCTGTAACCCTAGTAGACTTTCTGGATTGATTACCTTCTGAGAAATTGCATTGAGGAACGAACATAGCTTCACAATGGGTACACTAACATTTTCCGGCAGAAGCTCCCTCAAAGCAACCGGAAGGAACTGCATCATAAGCACGTGACAGTCATGAGACTTCAGGTTCTGGAATTTTTTCTGCCATATTTATTATTCCCTTTAAATTGGACGAGAAGCCAGAAGGGACCTTGATACTACTCAGGCATTCAAAAAAGATTTCCTTCTCTTCCTTGGTAAGAGCGTAGCTGGCAGTACCTTGAAACAGCTCTGGATGCTTGCCTTCTTGGTCTTTCATACGTTGTTGGTCCTGTCGTGCTTTTGGTGTATCTTTATTCTTTCCATACACGCCCAAGAAGCCTAGCAGTATCATGCAAACATTCTTCGTTAGGTGCATCACGTCGATTGTAGAGCGGACCTCTAAGACTTTCCAATAGGGTAGCTCCCAAAATATAGATTTCTTCTTCCACATGGGTGCGTGTCCGCTAGTGTCCTTTGGAACGGACTGTCCTCCAGGACCCTTTCCAAAGACTACATTTAAATCCTTCACCATATCAAATACAGCATCACCAGTATGACGGCCAGGCTTATTCCGGTGATCTACTTCACCATTTAAATGCTTGCCTTTCCTTCTTAGGGAATGCGTGGGCGGAAGAAAATGATGATTCCCTAGTTACACATTCTTCTTGCACTTATCCAAATAAATACTTTCAGTGTCATCTAAACAGTGTGTGCATGCATTGTATCCCTTGTTTGTCTGTACTGAAATGTTACTAAGACCATGCCAATCATTTATGGTTATGAACAACAATGCCCGTAGGTTAAATTCCGCACGTGTGTTCTCATCCCACATACGTACACCTTGTCCATGCCACAGCTATAAAAGTTCTTCAACTAATAGCCTTAGGTACGCATCAATATCGTTGCCGGGTTGCTTCGGGCCTTGGATGAGCACTGGCATCATAATGAACTTCCGCTTCATGCACAACCAAGAAGTAAGGTTATAGATACACAAAGTCATAGGCCATGTGCTATGACTGCAGCTCTGCTCCCCAAAGGGATTCATGCCATCCGTACTTAGACCAAACCATAAGTTTCTCGCATCACCTGCAAAGTCCGGGTACTTTCTCTTAATTTTTCTCCACTGCGACCCATCAGCAGGGTGTCTCAACATCTCGTCTTTCTTACGGTCTTCTTTATGCCATCGCAACAATTTGGCATGCTCTTCATTTCTGAACAAACGTTTCAGCCGTGGTATTATAGGAGCATACCACATCACCTTCGCGGGAACCCTCTTACTCGGGCACTCCCCCTCAACATCACCAGGGTCATCTCGTCGGATCTTATACCGCAATGCAGTGCATACCGGGCCTGCATCCAAATTCTCCTACTGCTCACCGCGGTAGAGGATGCAATCATTAATGCATGCATGTATCTTCTGTACCTCTAATCCTAGAGGGCAGACAACCTTCTTTGCTTTGTAAGTACTCGCGAGCAGTTCGTTATCCTTTGGAAGCAGGTTCTTCATTATCTTCAACAACTTTTCAAATTCCTTGTCAGGCACACCGACCTCTGCATTCCATTGCAGCAATTCCAGTGTGTTGCCTAGCTTTTTGTGGCCATCTTCGCAATTCGGGTACAACAATTTGTTGTGATCCTCTAACATCTGCTCAAATTTCAACCCCTCCCTTTCGCTATCACATTCTCCCTTTGCATCAGCAATGGCCCGACCAAGATCATCATCTGGCTCATATGATGCACGTTCTTATGCTTCTTCTTCTTCATCATTGTCCTCCATTGTAGTACCACCATATTCAGGGGACATATGATAGCTGTCATCATTCTTTTCATCTTTGTTGTCTTCCATCATAACCCCTCTTTCTCCGTGCTTGGTCCAATAATTAAAGCCAGATATGAAACCGGACCGAAAAAAATGGCCATGAAGGACTTGAGGAAGAGTATTCCTTCTGATTCCGACACTCACCACATGGACAACACATAAAACCGTTCCGCTTGTTTGCCTCTGCCACAACGAGAAAAGAACGCACGCCTTTAATGAACTCGTCAGATATTCGATCAGCGTACATCCATTGCCGTCTCATCTGCATTTTATAAGTTCATCAAAAAAAATCACGATGCTAAGAGTAGTACTAGTCTAAAAATAAAAGAACACATCGTATACATCAAACAAGCACTGATTTAAAAACTTTCTACTACATCTTTAGTCCCGGATGGAGACACCAACCGGGACTAAAGGGGTTACGACAGGCTAGGGCCGACCTGAGCCCGTTTAGTCCCGAATGGTGTCTCCAACCGGGACTAAAGAACACTCCAATCGGGACTAAAAGTGGGTGACGACACTATATGTCTTGAGTGGAGACACTATGCCAGTGAGTGGTGACACTGTTTCAGTGGGTGGCGACAGTATGACAGGGGTGAGTGTCGACATTATGTCGTGAGTGTCGATACTATGTTGTGCTGCTTGATCTATAAATAGGCTTCCTTGTGAACTATCAACTATAAGGAAGATCGTGTGCGAGACCAGGGACACCACTACGATGGATCTTCTCGAAGATGTCTTAGGACCTCGTCCTCAGACATCTTCGAGGAGCTCGTCGTAGAGGCACTCCCTAATATGTGAAATTAGTTAGCTCCACCAGCATAATGATTTAGCTAGAAAAGATATGAACTGAAAAATGGTGTGCGAGAGGAGGGACACCACTATGGCAGAGCTTCTCGAAGATGTCTTAGGATGTCTCGTCCTCAGACATCTTCAAGGGGCTCGCCATAGAGGCACTCCCTAATTTAATTTGGTAATTCCTTGGCGTGTTCATGTTTTTGTTCTTTCTTGCTTAACTGGCCGATGATTAACTAAAATGCTAGGGCGCCACTATATATGTGTGTGCCTTCATAGTTTTGGTACTTATTTTTGTTCCAATGGATTTTGTGACGACAAGTATAAGAAATAAGAATATTTTGTTGCTCGACGGTGACATGATATGCACTATGAACCGTATGGATTTCAATACAACGTGTCAAACCAAGATATGTAGATAGGATGAACTCATGTATCTATGTGCTTCGATGAATCAAACGAATTTCGAGAACTATATGTGCAATTAACCAGATATATAGAGATAGAATCCACACAAAAACTATCCATTTCTAGAGCATGAAATGAGCTAAAACAAGCAATGAGAGATGAAATGATGAAGCCAAAAAATGTTCACAAATCTTGAGAAAAATTTGAAAGAACTCGAGCTTGAGGGGAGAAATTTGAGAGAGATGCTTGTGTGAGCTTGAAATGGCTCGGGCTGGGAAGGGGAAGAAGATATAGTCAGGGACTCTAGTCCCAGTTTGAGAGACAAACCGGGGATAAAGGTCCACGCATTGGCTCTTTTCCAGCGCCAGACCCTTTAGCCCCGGTTTTTTAAACGAACCGGGACTAAAGTTCCCATACGAACCGGGGCTAATGTCTTCTGGGCCCTGCGGACGTTTTTAGCCGTTGGACCAGAGCATTAGTCCCGGTTTGTACCCTAAACCGTAAACCCTAAAGACATGAAGAGGTGTGCGATAGAGTTCTTTACCCTGAAGGTAAGTTATATATTCATGTGGGAGCTGGGAGGGTCTCTGAATTTGGTCTGAAGAATTAGTCTTGGGTGAAGAATTAAGGTTGTAAACTTTCTTGCTGCCGTAGTGCTATCACTCTTGTTATGTCTGATGCGGCGCCTCCACGGCTTGCCTGCCTTTGGCCGCTTCAGCCGCAATGCATTGTAGAGTCGCTAACATCAGCATGCTATATGCAGATCAAATATAAACAATAAGGTAATCACTAATGTGTATTCCCTCCATTTGGAAATATAAGATGTTTTAGGTTTATGAATGAGATTTATCTAGACACCTTTGATTCATTTGAACCTATACACTAAAAGGTGTATAAATACATCTCCTTCACAAATCTAAAACATCTTATATTTATAAACGGAGGGAGTAGCAATTAATGGGTATTTCCACAGTTCTTTTCTCAATAAATCTTCCAGTTAAAAAAAACATTCCACGTTGGAAAGGCACACACACCACGGCGACCAGCTGAACTGAACATTTGCATGCCTTATTACAGATTAAACAGTCAGGATCCAGCGCTCAGAAAACTGTGTGGAAGAGCACTGTGTTTCGGCTAGTGCGACGAGCTCTACAAGCAGGCTACATGGGTCTAGTCGGATATGCGGAAGGTGTGTGCGACACGCGCTTTATTTGGCCTCTCTATACGCTATGTCGTGAAGTGAATTTTTGCGGCGTGGCTGGAGCAGGTTTTTGGACGTCCGCGGCGACTTGCATACTAACTGGCAAGGGCGAAACAGATACGAGGCAAAAGTAGTGGAGGCCACTCGTTCTTGGTTCCTTGCGACATGATATCTGCTAGTGCGTTCTGTAGGTTAAAGTGAGCGGAAAGATTATGCTTCGAAGGTGGTGATGCATGATAGCACATGTTGTAGCTGACAGTTTAATGCATTGCAGGATTCAGAGTCTCCAGGTATTAGCTTTTGTTGATTTCGAGTACTCCTGTTTTTACAAGAATTAAGCAAATACCAATGTCATTTATGCGGGTGTTGTGGCAAGAGGTTGGAATTTTTGGGGAGATCCCATAATCTGTATGCTTTGTCATTACATGAATGATCTAGTTAATGAAAATATTATGGGCTTTCGATTAATGGATTCGTTCAGACCTCATCCTAGTTACTTATTTTCTAGATTTCCTCATATATTTCCATTTGTATGGTAGCCATGGCAACAACCTGGCATGCTCTTTGTTTCTGAACATGCGTTTCAACCTTGGTATTATAGGAGCATACCACATAACCTTAGCAGGAACCCTCTTCCGGAGGGGCTCTCCCTCAACATCACCAGGGTCATCTCGTCTGATCTTATACCGCAACGCGTTGCATACCGGGCATTTATCTAAATTCTCATACTCCTTACCGCGGTAGAGGATGCAGTCATTAATGCATGCATGTATCTTTTGCACATCTAATCCCAGAGGACAGAGAGTCTTCTTTGCTTCGTAGGTACTCTCGGGAAGTTCGTTATGTTTTGGAAACTTTGGCTTCATTATTTTTAGCATCTTTTCAAATGAGGAGTCAGTTAGACCACACTCTGCCTTCCATCGCAACAATTCCAGTGTGGTACCGAGCTTTGTGTTGCCATCTTCACAATTTGGGTACAACAATTTCTTGTGATCTTCTAACATGCCCTCTAACTTCAACTTCTCATTTTCTGTTTCACAGTCTCGCTTTGCATCAGAAATGACCCTACCAAGTTCATCAGCCGGCTTATCTGATGCCCGTTCTTCACCTCTTTCCTCTCCATTGTCTTCCATTGCAGTATCACTGTATTCAGCAAACATATGATGATAGTTGTTATCATCATCTTCTTCTTCACCATCTTCCATCATAACCCCTCTTTTCCTGTGCTTGGTCCAGCAATTATAGTTGGGCATGAAACCTCTCACAATCAGGTGGCCGCGAATGATTTTCGAGGAAGAGTACTCCTTGTTGTTCCGACATTGAACACATGGACAACGTATAAATCCATTCTCTTTGTTTGTCGTAGCCACATCGATAAATTTATCCACGCCTTTGATATACCCGGCTACGCGCCGGTCACCGTACATCCATTCCCGACCGTTCATCTGCATCATATAAGTAAGTTTATCAAAAAATAGGACATCATAAATAGTGAAATAACCAATTCACACCGACACATGAATTGTATTAATGACCTAGAAAAGATAAGATTGCTAACCTCGATCGAGGGAAATAACGAGGAGAAAGCTCAAGTGCGTCTCGGACACCTTCTATATTTTTGTTCTATGAGAAATTCAACGGGATTATTCACTCAAACATTTCAACAAACACCTTCAATGCATGCATGAGAAAAAACTAGCACACCCCCTCACACCTTTCACCATTCGAAAAAACAGAGTGGAGGCAGAGCGGGCTGGGGCGTTGCATTTATAGAGGGCAGGGGGTCTTTAGTCCCGGTTGGAGCCAGCAACTGGGACTAAAGGTGCGTGCCACGCCACGTGGCTGTGGACGCAATCTTTAGTCCCGGTTGCTGGCTCCAACCGGGACGTATTGCCCTTACCAACCGGGACGCATGCCCCCTGGCCCCGTGCCCGCTCCAACCGGGACGCGTGCCAGCATTAGTCCCGGTTGGTGGCGCAACCGGGACTAATGCTCAGAGGGGTCGCGAACGGATAGCCCTTTTTCCTCTAGTGCCACTATGACAGTATGACTTGTGAGTCTGATAAGTACTATTTCAAATGCAAAGGATGGCAAAAATTTCTAGCTTGCTGACTTACCTTTGACATGCCACCAAGGTAAGTGTACCTACAAATTTGTAAGCAAGTAATTAGTAGAATTCATTATCTTTCACTTGGCCACTTTATACTGAAAATGAAACTTAGAGTACTGTCCAGAACATAGTTTTCTTGTATGGAGAGGTCTCCTTTAGAACTTTAGACCTTTTTAAATTTTGAATGAGACCTTGGGTAAACATAAAAATTCTGGAGAAATATTTTTGTAATATTATAACTCATACTGTTTGCTAGATTTTGTGTACAAAATTAACTACTATGAAAAGATTTAGTGATCTGTCCTGTGCTGGATAGAATTGATGACTAAAATTGACTTATTTAAGACTTTAATGTCCAGATTTTCGCAATGTTGGATGGGCGAGTAATACCGAGTTATTTATATTTTATTAACTACTGTGCGATGTTTGAGCTTGTGTAAAGTGTGAGTATTACAGAGTTGTTTCTGTTTTATGAAACACCGGTGCTATGTTTCATCTTGTAGTTCCTTTTTCTTTTTATCTACATACCTTTGCATGATTTACCTGCTCGTTGCTAAGTCTACTCTTCTAAATTTAGGGACAAATAACAGAGAATATTGATTTTTGTACAACTATATTATTTTTATTTAGAATCTCTTAATTCTCCAATAGATGTTTATCCATCTGGTGTCATTTCTCACCATTATATCTCATTTCCTTGTTTGTATCAGGTAATGCACGTCATCGGTGTCCTTGCCATTTAAATCCATATAAGGAAGATGCAATAAAAGAATTTGCACCTCAACAACATGATGAAAATATAGAACATTGAAAGGAACTTGTAGCTATGCATATGACCATAATACATGTACCATGGTGGTGTTATTCTTTGAAGTTCAAACTGCTTGTGGCAGATTGCAAACTCTTATGCTAGTGTGTTATGTGTACAAATATAATGCCATAATAGGTTATGTGAATATATCATTGTTACAACATCTTATTGTGTTATCTAAAATATTCCTGGAAAATGCATTTAATTTTAATATAACATCTTATTGTGATATCTGTAATATTCATGGAAAACATATTTATTTTTTATTATTATTGTAATTCAAACTAGTGACAGGCAGGATAATAGGCATGTCACTACAAAACCTCATAGCGTTGGGTCCTTTGATGGTAACCAATGACATGCATCTCGTTTGTCTGTCACTAGTATACATATACTAGTGACTGGCATGCGTAAATGCCTGTCACTAGTACACATACTAGTAACAGGAACTTGCCTGTCACTAATAATATCATACTAGTGACTAGTCATCAGTGACAGGCGCTTTGCCCGTCACTAATGTGTTTTTTGAGCCTGTCACCGATAGCCTATTCTGAAGTAGTGTTTTTAGGGAGTATAGGGCTTGGGGTTAAGGATTTAGGGGGTTAGGGTTTAGGGTTTAAGGTATTTTCAATAATGTTCGATCTTTCATGAATTAGAATGGTGTTAGTGCAATAAAATGAAAGTATCTCAAATTTTGATCTATGACGAGTGCATGATACGTGCTTGCTTGGTTAGGGTTGTTTATGGTTCGGTGGTTTAGAGTTTTAGTATTGAGGGTTTAAGGTTTTGGTTTTTTTGGGTAGTTTAGGGTTTAGGAATTTTTTAATAATATGTCTGAGCTTAGGTTCATGCGTTGAGGGTTTAGGGTTTTTAGGAGTATATGGCTTACGGTTTAGGATTTTGGGAATTTTCAATAATGCTCGAGATTTCATGAATTAAAATGGCGTTAGCGTAATTTAATGAAAGTATATCAAATTTTGATCATGATACCAGCTTGCTTGGTTAGGGTTGTTTATGGGCCGAGGGTTTAGGGTTTTAGTATTGAGGGTTTAGGGTTTTGTTTTTTTAGGGGTAGTTTAGGGTTTAGGATTTTTTCAATAATATGTCCGAGCTTAGGGTAAGGGGTTGAGGGTACGTTTAGGGTTTTTAGGGGTTTAGGGCTTAGGGGTTAGGGTTTAGAGAATTTTCAGTAATAATGTTCAAGCTTTATTCCTATATTCGTCGAATAGAATGGTGTTACCAAGTTAATAGAAGTATCTGAAAATTTTATCTATAATTGTGCATGACAGCTGCTTGGTCAAGATTTAGGGGTTTAGTGTTTAGGATTTTAGGGTTAGGCGTTTAGTATTCAGGATTTAGTGTTTAGGTATTTAGGGCTTTAATTTAGGGTATAGGATTTTGGAAATTTTCAATAAAGTTCGAGCCTTATGTATATATTCATGGAATAGAATGACTTAGCAACAATTTAATAATGAAAGTATCTCAAAATTTGATTTATATATAAGGGCATGATACCTGCTTGGTTAGGGTTGTTTATGGGCCGAAGGTTTAGGGTTTTAGTATTGAGTGTTTAGGGTATTATGTTTTAGGGGTAGCTTAGGGTTTAATAATTTTTCAATAATATATATATATATATGTTCGAGCTTAGGGTTAGGGGACGAGCGGTTTAGGGTTTTTAGGGGGTATAGGGATTAGGGTTAAGGCTTTAGGGGGTTAGGGTTTAGGGTATTTTCAATAATGTTCGAGCTTTCATGAATAAGAATGGCATTAACGCAATTTAATTAAAGTATCTCAAATTTTGATCCATGATGAGTGCATGATACATGCTTGCCTGGATAGGGTTATTTATGGGTCGAGGGTTTAGGGTTTTAGTATTGAGGGTTTAGGGTTTTGGTTTTTAGGGGTAGTTTAGGGTTTAGGAATTTTTCAATAATGTGTCCGAGCTTAGGGTCAGGGGTTGAGGTTTTATGGTTTTTAGGGGTATAGGGCTTAGGGTTTAGGCTTTAGGGAATTTTCAATAATGCTCGAGCTTTGATGAATTATAATGGCGTTAGCGCAATTTAATGGAAGTATATCAAATTTTGATCATGATACCTGCTTTCTTGGTTAGGGTTGTTTATGGGCCGAGGATTTAGGTTTTTAGTATTGAGGGTTTAGGGTTTTGTTTTTAGGGGTAGTTTAGGGTTTAGGATTTTTTTCAATAATATGTTCGAGCTTAGGGTAAGGGGTTGAGGGTACATTTAGGGTTTTTAGTGGTTTAGGGTTTAGGGGTTTAGGTTTTAGGGAATTTTCAATAATAATGTCGAAGCTCTATTCCTATATTCATCGAATAGAATGGTGTTACCGAATTAATATAAGTATCTGGAAATTTGATCTTCAAGTGTCCATGACAGCTGCTTGGTCAAGATTTAGGGGTTTAGTGTTTCGGGTATTAGGGTTAGGCGTTTAGTGTTTAGGTTTTAGGGTTTAGTTATTTAGGGGTTTAATTTAGGGTTTAGGGTATCATAAATTTTCAATAAAGTTCGAGCTTTATGCATATTTTCATGGAACAAAATGACTTAGCAACAATTTAATAATGAAAGTATCTCAAATTTTGATCTATATATAAGTGCATGATACCTGCTTTGTTAGGGTTGTTTATGGGCCGAGGGTTAAGGGTTTTAGTATTGAGTGTGTAGGGTTTTGTTTTTTAGGGGTAGTTTAGGGTTTAATAATTTTTCAATAATATATATGTTTGAGCTTAGGGTTAGGGGTCAAGGGGTTTAGAGTTTTTAGGGGGTATAGAGCTTAGGGTTAAGGCTTTAGGGGGTTTGGGTTTAGGGTATTTTAAATAATGTTCGAGCTTTCGTGAATAAGAATGGCGTTAGTGCAATTTAATGAAATTATCTGAAATTTTGATCCATGACGAGTGCATGATACATGCTTGCTTGGTTTGGGTTATTTATGGGTCAAGGCTTTAGGTTTTTAGTATTGAGGGTTTAGGACTTTAGTTTTTTAGGGGTAGTTTAGGGTTTAGAAATTTTTCATTAATATTTCTGAGCTTGGGGTCAGGGGTTGAGGGTTTATGGTTTTTAGGGGTATAGGGATTAGGGTTTAGGGTTTAGGGAATTTTCAATAATGCTCGAGCTTTTGTGAATTAGAATGGCGTTAGCACAATTTAATGAAAGTATATCAAATTTTGATCTATTTGTGTGATACGTGCTTGCTTGGTTAGTGTTGTTTACGGGTTGAGTGTTTAGGATTTTGTTTTTTAGGGGTAGTTTAGAGTTTAGGATTTTTTCAATAATATGTCCAAGCTTAGGGTAAGGAGTTAATGGCACATTTAGGGTTTTTAGGGGTTTAGGGATTAGGGCTTAAGGTTTAGGGGGTTACACTTCTAGGAAAACGCCTGTTCGTGGCGCACCTGTAAACAGCATCTGTGGCGCACTAGGGGTGCGCCACGGGCCTCGCGCTACGGCTATCTCCTAGCCGTGGCGCACTGCCTGGTGCACCACGGTTATATCGAGATAGGCGTGGCGCACTACCAGGTGCGCCTGGTGCCACCGTCACTGCAAGGATAGGAGGAGGCCGTCGTCGCGCCGTCACTGCAAGGAGATGAGAAGGGGAAGGAGGAGAAGGAAGAAGGAAGAAGGAGAAGGAGAAGGAAGAAGGAAGAAGGATAAGGGAGAAGGAAGAAGGAGAAGGGAAAGGAAAATGAAGAGGGAAAAGGGGGAGGGAAAAGGGGGGAGGGAAAGTTAGGTGGGCGGGGTGAGGATTCAAAATTTGAATCCCGCCCAAGCTTATCTAGCGCAGTAGGTGGTGGTGCGCTACGGTTAAATCGCCCTCTATTTTTTTTTCTGCAGGAAAAAACGGTCTTTTGGCCGTGACTTTTTACTCTTTTCGAATTTTGAAAATCTAAAAAATCGCTAAACGACCGGAGGCATTTTGGTATATTGTATGATTTTTTCGATATCGTATGCAAAAGTTACGGCCTTTTTACCGTGGCATGACCTTTTTTTGCAAATAAAGTCGAAACTCATGTTTTTTAATTTTACTAGAAGCTATACCACATTACCTACCTAAATATGAAAGGATTTAATTTTTTGAAGTGTTTATCATTTTCTTTTATTTTTTGCAAAGCCTAAAAAGGCGATCCACGGGGGGGGTGTGGAGTTGGTGCAGGATAGTTAGGCGTAGGGCACTAGGGCAAGGTGCCCTACTACTAAGTTTATACATCCGTGGCGCACATGGCATAGTGCGCCATAGAACTTGCCACAACCGTAGCGCACCTACCCCATGTGCGCTACGGGTACGTGGCATGCGGTTGGCAGGCCCCTGGCCCATACATATCTATGGAGCACATACCCCATGTGCGCCACGGTTGTTCTAGTTACTAGTAGGGCACTACCCACAGGTGAGCCACACCTATTTTACCCATGGGGCACTTCAACCATGTGAGCCACAGATGTGCGGATTACCTATAGCCCTTTTCCTAGTAGTGTTAGGGTTTAGGGAATTTTCATTAATGTTCAAGCTTCCATGAATTACAATGGAATTAGAGAAATTTAACGAAAGTATCACAAGTTTTGATCTATAAGTGCATGATACCCGCTTGGTCAGGGTTTAGGGTCATAGGGTTTAAGTTTTAGGATTTAGGGAACTTTCAATAATGTTCAAACTTTATGCTCAGATTCGTGGAATGGAATGACGTTAGCATAATTTAATCAAAGTATATCACAAATGTTGATCTATAAGTCGATGATATATCTACTTTAGGGGTTTAGGGTTCAGGCACTTTTCAATAATCTTCAAGCTTTATTCTTATATTTGTGGAACAGAATGGCGTTCCCGCAATTTAATGGACGTATCTCAAATTTGGATCTATAAGTGCATGATGAATTTTTTAGGTGTGCATGATATCTACCTAGTTAGGGTTTAATGATGGGTTGAGGAGTTTAGGGTTTATTGTTTTTGAAGGAAATATGCCCTAGAGGCAATCATAGAGATGATTATATTTCTTATATATCCATGAGTTATTGTAATGTTCCTTGAATATCCATATTACGCAACTTGTATTGATTGGCAATTATATAAATTGTTTGTGAAACTCTTTACTTGTATGGTTATCCAAATAGTTGTCCCTAGTTGAGGTTCATGTGAGGACACACGTGAATATTAGACTAGCACATCGATTGGTTGATGACTATGTTTCGCAAGTCATAGACATGAAGATGTCAAAGCAATGATGTGGACATATGTTATGAACATGGGGCTGGACTGACCCAACTTGAGACTAGCAATTAGACTTGCAGTTCTCTCAGCACATCGTGTACGTTTTTTCCTTAGACCTGAGATTCTCGCATGTACTTGAGATGTGGATCGACCTACTTTGGAGCTATCAGATGCTACTCCGTAACTGGGTCATTATAAAGGTAGCTTTCGGGTTTGTCCTGAAGCATGCTGCAAGGCATAGTCAATCAAGATGGGATTTGCCCCTCTCTACTTGAGAGAGATATCTCTGTGGCACTCGAGCGATCGGATCCAGAAATGTATGGCCGTGCTACATAAGGTTAAGAATTAACCTAGTAAAGGGATTCCAAATCACAGTATTGAGAAAGGGAGGTCAGCTTGGAGCTATACCAAATATCGTGAGGCAAAGGGAAAGACATGTACTAAACCTTGTGATGGTTCGTCCAATATGATCTCTGTATGCGTTTAGGAGTTGGCACGTCTTGCTATAGGTCGCTACGAACTATTGACATAATAAGTGTATTCGTTTCATGTCTATACGTATATGAACCTATAGGGTCACACACTTAATGGGCTGGAAGCCTAATGAGGATTAGATCTGAATTAAACCAGGCTTAGGCTAGTAATGGGCTGCTAATGTAGAAGTCCACTACGGACGCCTATATAAGAGAGGGTGGGGCGAGCTGACCAGGGTTAGACCATTCCACCCAGTCGACACTCCTCACGCCTGTGTTGCACGTGCGGACCTAGCAATCTGGCGTCTGACGCTTCCATCCCGCACATGTGGATACCTCGGAGGTACTGCATCTGTGGCACTTGGACGAGCCGCGCAAGGGGACCTGCTCGTGGGACTGCCTCGACGCGCTTCATCAAGTTCCGCAACTACGCGTGTAGTGGTAATCTCGTGATCTATGACAACAGTAATACTGGTTTATGCGGTAGAAAATTTTGATTTGCGCTAGTGGAGCCTACTCGTATCCCTTCGGTAGTATCAGAGCCGATGCTATTAAGTTATAGGTTCGGGATGTTTGCATATGGTGATATGCAGATTGATATGAATGATGTGATCGTTTATATTGCGGTGGTTCAGGATTGATCTATGATCTTGCTTTCCGTGATCGTGATTCTGAGGTTGTCGAACGACTTACCCTTAACGGTTGGTTTCCTCCAGCGGGGTAGACAGTGACACATAAATCCTGTTGAATCACGCGAAGATCAATATGATTGATCAAATCAGAACATAGATCTAAAATCGATGTATAGCGATCAAAGGAGTTTGATTGAATCGGAACAATAGTCGGTTTATGGTAAATTTGATTTGCCGATCAAAATCCTTAAAGAAAATCGTGTAGATTCGATCTCTCATTTTTCACAGTTTTACTACTATGCATGATTAGATGAAAGAAGTAGAACAATCCCTCACAAAGTTTATGTTAAACATGCCCTCCCAACCAAACCTTGCACCATCCTATGGCCTGCACAATCGTTGGTGGGTCTATGAAATTAGGGTGCCACGGTTTTCCTTGGCTGGATGGGTTTGTATCGGATACCTACACGCATAAGGGTTGGTGAGCTTTACAAGGTTATCTTAACAGTTAGGACCTTGGGGCATAAAGGTTGGGCTCCTAGTTTTGACATAGAGATGTCACCCAACAACAAGATTCATATGTGATATGATTAGCATGTGTTGCTTACCGATTTACCTTGTCTTCTAGAAGTGATGCTAAATCTCACTAGTCAACTTGTTAATTGTGGATCTTGAATCACTTAGTATCACTAGAGGGATATTGATTTAAGTGGGAGTATATGCTATTAAATTGTTTAATATGTTTTACTCTTTCATGGTTACATGGCTTAGTATTTTGCATGTTTTATGTTGTAGATCAATGGCACCAAAAACTGCATCACCTTTTTTTGCGTTCGATTCTTGACAAAGATAAACTAAATGGAACAAACTATTCGGACTGGGTCCGTAACCTGAGAATTGTTCTTAGGTCTGATAAAAAGGAAATGGTTCTAGATACCCAATCCCCGATGAACCTGATGATAATGCATCTGCTGCCCTTAAGAATGCCTACAAGAGATCATGTGATGATTCTCTTGAGGTTAGTTGTCTTATGCTTGCATGCATGGAACCTGAACTTCAAAAGAAGTTTGAGGATCAAGAAGAGTATGATATGATCATCGCGCTTAAGGACATGTTCCAAGATCAGGCAAGGACTAACAGGTACAATGTTGCCAAGTCCTTTGTGGAATGCAAGCTGGCAGAGGGAGAAGCTGTAGGCCCCCATGTGATCAAAATGGTTGGTTAAAGTTAGACCTTGGAAAATCTTAGTTTTCCACTAGGCCAAGAGTTGGCTACTGATTTCATTTTGTCGTATCTTCCATCTAGCTATGGGAAGTTCATTTCGAACTACCATATGCATGGGGTGGAGAAGGGCCTTAATGAGTTATGCGGGATGCTAAAAACAGCAGAAAGTGACATGAAGAAGTGTGCAGGGCATAGCCATGTGATGGCTGTGCAGAACAAGCCTAGCTTCAAGAGAAAGGGTACTTCTTGGAAGAAGAAGGGCAAGGCTAATGATACGATCCCTAAGCCTGCACCCAAGCAAAATGCTGGACCTGCAGATGACACTGAGTGCTTCTTTTGTCATGAACATGGCCACTAGAAGAGAAACTACAGCAAGTACCAGGCTTCTTTGAAGAAGAGTGGAAGTAAGAGTACTTCCCACTCAGGTACGCTTGCTGTAAACGTTGTGGACATTCTTCTCGCTGATTCCTATGTTAACTCTTGGGTATTTGATACCAGATCGGTTGCTCATATTTGCAATTCAATGCAGGGTCTTATAAGGACTAGAGAAGTGCAGAAAGGCGAAGTGGATTTTTACGTCGGAAATAAATCAAGAGTTGCTGAATTGTCCGTCGGTGTCATGCAACTTCACCTTCCGTCAGGATTAATTATGGAGTTGAATAATTGTTATTACATTCCAAGTATGGGTCGAAACATTTTATCACCTTCATGTTTGATGAGGGATGGATATTCATTTGCGAGTATGAATAATGGTTGTGTAATCTCTAAGAATGATATGTTTATCGCTAATGATCCCATTGTGAATGGGTTAGTTATTTTAAATCATGATGATGCATCTGTTTACAATGTTAGTGCTAAAAGGCTTCGGCCTAATGATTTGAGTCCTACCTATTTATGGCACTGTCGTTTGGGGCATATAAGTGAAAAGCGCATGAAGAAGCTCCATGGTGATGGTCATCTAACTTTGTTCGGTTTTGAATCATACGAGACATGTCAAGCTTGTTTACTTGGAAAGATGACCAAGTCGCCCTTTTCGGGTTTACCCGAGAGAGCGACAAACTTGTTGGAACTCATACATACTGATGTACGTGGACCAATGAGCACGACAGCCAGAGGAGGATATCACTACTTCATTACTTTTACTGATGATTCCAGTAGATATGGTTATGCCTACTTGATGAGGCATAAGTCTAAAACTTTGGAAAAGTTCAAGGAGTTTCATAATGAGGTAGAGAATCAACATGGCTAGAAAATAAAGGCCTTGCGATCTGATTGTGGAGGTGAATATTTGAGTCACGAATTTAGCGATCATCTTAAGAGTTGCGGAATTTTTCAACAGCTCAAGACGCCCAGAATGCCTCAAAGGAACGTTGTCTCCAAACGACGCAATCGAACTTTGTTGGACATGGTTCGATCGATGATGAGCCAGTCCGATTTACCATTATCATTTTGGGGTTATGCTCTAGAAACGGCATCTTTCACACTTAATAGGGTACCATCTAAATCCATAGTTAAGACGCCATATGAGATGTGGACTGGAAAGAATCCCAGTTTATCTTTTCTAAAGATTTGGGGTTGTGATGCAATTTGTCAAGCGACTTCAGTCGGACAAGCTAACACCCAAATCAGATAAGTGCATTTTTTGTGGGATCTCCGAGGGAGACCTTTGGGTATTACTTCTACAACCGAGAAGAGGGCAAAGTGTTCGTCGCTCATAGCGGTGTTTTCCTAGAGAAAGAGTTTCTCACAAAGGGAACGAGTGGAAGGTCGGTGCGACTTGAAGAAGTTCAAGATGAGCCAGTCGGGGATGCTTCTATGAGTGATGCTATTGTAGCAGAACAAGTTGAGGAACCCGTGGCAGTAGAAGTGCCACAACCACGAAGGTCGGCGAGGCTCCGTGAAGCGCGGGAATTATTATTGTTAGACAATGATGAGCCTGCGACCTATGCAGAAGCGATGGTGGACCCAAACTCTGAGAAATGGCTGATCGCCATGAGATCCAAGATATAGTCCATGGGAGATAATCAAGTTTGGAACTTGGTTGATCTGCCTGATGGTTTTAAAGCCATCTATTGCAAATGGATCTATAAGAAGAAGATTGATATGGATGGAAATGTTCACATCCATAAAGCTCGACTTGTTGCAAAAGGTTTTCGACAAATTCAAGGAGTTAACTACGATGAGACTTTCTCACCCGTAGCGATGCTTAAATCTATACGGATAATTCTAGCCATTGCTGCACATTTCGACTATGAAATATGGCAGATGGATGTCAAGACAGCTTTCCTAAATGGAATCCTAACTGAGGACGTTTATATGATGCAGCCCGAAGGTTTTGTCGATCCAAACAATACTGGAAAGGTATGCAAACTTCTAAAGTCTATTTATGGGCTGAAGCTAGCATCTCGAAGTTGGAACATTCGATTTGATGAAGTTGTAAAGGATTTTGGCTTCATCAAAAACAAACAAGAACCTTGTGTTTACAAGAAGGAAAGTGGGAGAGCGCTTGTATTTCTAATCTTATATGTATATGACATATTGCTGATTAGAAATGATATTCCTGTGCTCGAGTCAGTTAAGACCTCGTTGAAAAATATTTTTCCGATGAAGGACTTAGGAGAAGCGGCATATATTCTGGGCATCAAGATCTATAGAGATAGATCAAGAAGGCTAATTGTATTAATACAGATTACATACATTGACAAAGTGTTGAAACGGTTCAGCATGGAAGAGGCTAAGAAGGGGTTCTTGCCCATGTCTCACGGCATTAAAATCAGCAATACTTAGTGTCCTTTGAATACTGATGAGCGTGAGCGCATGATAAAGGTTCCATATGCTTCGGCTATTAGATCCATCATGTATGCAATGATATGTACTCGCCTAGATGTTTCCTATGCTCTAAGTGTTACGAGCAGATACCAGGTAGATCCAAGTGAAGGTCACTTGATAGCGGTAAAGAACATCCTTAAGTACTTGAAAAGGACTAAGGATGTGTTCCTAGTTTATGGAGGTGAGGATGAACTCAGTGTAAGGGGTTACACATATGAGAGTTACCTTAACAACTCGGATGACTCTAGACCGCAATATGGTTATGTATTTGTCATGAATGGTGGTGTTGTGAGTTGGAAAAGTTCCAAGCAAGATACGGTGGCCTCCTCTTCAACAGAAGCTGAATATATTGCCGCCTCGGAGGCTGCAAAGGAAGCTGTTTGGATTCGGAATTTCATGATCGCTCTTGGTGTGGTTCAGAGCGTGTCCAATCCCATGGACTTCTATTGTGACAATAATGGTTCTATTGCACAAGCCAATGAGCCTAGACAGCACCAGACGAACAAACATATTTGCATGCGTTACCATCAGATTCGAGAGTTCGTTGAGGATGGTAGTGTCATGATATGCAAAATACATACAGACTCAAATGTTGTTGATCCTTATACAAAGACACTCCCACAGCCTGCGCATGAGGCATACGCAAGAGCAATAGTTATAATATACAATCTAGATTGACTCTAGTGCAAGTGGGAGACTGAAGGAAATATGCCCTAGAGGCAATCATAGAGATGATTATATTTCTTATGTATCCATGAGTTATTATAATGTTCCTTGAATATCCATATCAGGCAACTTGTATTGATTGACAATTATGTGAATTGTTTGTGAAACTCTTTACTTTTATGGTTATCCAAATAGTTGTCCCTAGTGGGAGTTCATGTGAGGACATACGTGAATATTAGACTAGCACATCGACTGTTTATGACTATGTTTCGCAAGTCATAGACATGGAGATGTCAAACCAATGATGTGGACACATGTTATGAACATGGGGTTCGACTGACCCAACTTGAGACTGACAATTAGACTTGCAACTCTCTCTACACATCATGCACATTTCGTCCTTAGACCTGAGATTGTCGCATGTTCTTGAGATGTGGATCGACCTACTTTGCGGCTATCAGACGCTACTCCGTAACTGGGTAGTTATAAAGGTAGCTTTCAGGTTTGTCGTGAAGCATGCTGCAAGGCATGGTCAATCAAGATGGTATTTGCCCCTCACTACTTGAGAGAGATACATTTGGTCCCCTCGAGTGATCGGATCCAGAAATGCATGGTCGTGCTAGATAAGGTTAAGAGTTAACCTAGTAAAGGGATTCCGAATCACAGTATCGAGAAAGGGAGGTCAGCTTGGAGCTAGACCAAATATCGTGAGGCAAAGGGAAAGACATGTACTAAACCTTGTGATGGTTCGTCCGATATGATCTTTGTATGCGTTTAGGAGTTGGCACGCCTTGCTAGAGGCCGCTACCAACTATTGACAGAATAAGTATATCCGTGTCATGTCTATACGTATATGAACCTATAGGGTCACACACTTAAGGGGCTGGAAGCCTAATGAGGATTAGATACGAATTAGACCAGGCTTAGGCTACTAATGGGCTGCTAATGTAGAAGCCCACTAGGGACGCCTATATAAGAGAGGGTGGGACGAGCTGACCAGGGTTAGGCCACTCCAACCAGCCTCACGCCTGTGTTGCACGCGAGGACCTAGCAGTTCGGCGTCTGACGCTTCCATACCTCGGAGGTGCTGCATCTGTGGCACTTGGACGAGCCGCGCAAGGGGAGCTTCTCGTGGGACGAGGACAAGGAGGAGACATAGAACATCTACACTGCCTCGACGTGCTTCATCAAGTTCTGCAACTGCGCGTCTAGTGGTAATCTCGTGATCTATGACAACAGTAATCCTGGTTTACACGGTAGAAAATTTTGATTTGCGCTAGTGTAGCCTACCCGTATCCCTTCAGTTTTAGTATTTAGGGGTTGAGGGTTTATGTTTCAGGGGTTGTTTAGGGTTTAGGGTTTTAGTGGTAGCCATGGGATTTGACAAGTTTCCGAAAAACAGCTTCACAGTATTGTCCTGCCATGTATGGACATTATTGTGTTTCAACCCGAACGACCAAGGTTGTAAAGGCCATATCGATCGACATCATAGTTTATGACCCCATAGAGTTCCCACACTAGATGGGTGCATCTTGGGGTAGGAAGCACTGTTGACCGTGGGAGTTTTCACACATATAGTGGATCATGCGTCCTATCTAACTACGGTAGTTAAATGAATTTCGCAAAAAATAAAGTCTAGAGCGATGGAGATGGGAGTACAAGGCACGCGTGTCTAAGGGCATCCGTAATGTTAGACCCACCGACTTATGGAAATTACCACAATGTATAAGGTCAGCATTTTACATAAGCTGGGACCCACATAGCTTGTCATATTTCTCCATGCAAGGGGAAATGATTTTTCTACACTCTATGCGAAACCCACAAGCTTGAGGAAACTTTATTTTCTCCATAATGTACTACTATATGCCTTAAAGCGTGCTTTTTTTACACATTGCAGATACCCTAAGGAAAAATCAAATAATGGTCCCACTTGGCAGTGTATGACCAAGCTATAAAACTTTTATGCACACGTCTTTAGTTTACTGGGTCCCACCAATCGTCTCGTTTGGACACTGTCTAAACAGTGAAGCTTAGTACTAGTACTACTAGTATATTTATTTTGCTTGGACATATGCTCACGTCTGTCCACGTCCTGTACATGCAGAGAGAATAAAACATAGGTATGGGAAGAGGGCAATAGCGAAGAGACAAGAGGAGTTAAAGGCGGTTCGGTGTCAGAGCAAAATTTATTATGATGGATTCCTGACATGAGGTAGTCCTACCGCCTTTATAGTGTAGTACACTCTACTAGTAGTAACTTTTAGGACCTATGCATGCAAAAAATTGGAAGTCTGTTAT
Organism: Avena sativa; assembly: GCA_916181665.1. Lineage (NCBI taxonomy): Eukaryota > Viridiplantae > Streptophyta > Magnoliopsida > Poales > Poaceae > Avena > Avena sativa. Next base: position 65,032,553 of record OV702279.1, read on the forward strand.
CTCTCTCCTTTGATGCCTCTCTCCACCCTTCTCCCCTCGTGCACCGGCCCGGCTTATCTCTCCCTCGTCCACAGCGTGGAGCTGCGCACGTGTGCCTCGGTACGACGGCTCTGTTTATTTCTTTTTTTAGGAGTCGGCTCTGTTTCTCTGGCATGTTTGGCAGCCGTGTTGGTGTGGAATAGGAGTAGTACTATACATATAGGAAGGAAACCACTTTGTTCTTTGGCGTTAAAAAAATTAAAAAAAATCGGTTTAGAAATTTTCACTTGCTTCCCAAATATCGGGAGGGTAGGTTATTCAAAAGATCCGTCATTCACATTAGTACTTCTTATCTTATCTTTATCTTGTCTTATCTCTTACAATACCATACAACTACAAGTGGATGATACCCCTGCCTGACCAGGGTCGTTTAGGGGTTTAGGGTTTAAGGTTTAGCGAACTTTGAATAATGTTCAAGCTTTATGCTTATAATCGTGGAACATAATGGTGTTATCACAATTTAGTAAAAGTTTCTCAAATTTGGATCTATGAGTGCATGATACCCTGCTTGGTTAGGATTTAATTATGGGTTGAAGGGTTTAGGGTTTAGGGTTTTAGTATTTAGGGATTTATGGATTAGGGTTTAGGGGTTGTTTATTAGGATTTAGGGAATTTTCAATAATGTTCCAGATTTATGCTTATATTCGTCGAAGAGAATGGCGTTTCTTGTTTTAATGCAAGTATCTCAATTCTGATCTACAAGTGCATGATACTTGCTTGGTCAAGGTTTAGGGGTTTACACTACAAGAAAAATGTCCTTTTATAACGGACGATTTTCATGGTTGAAGGTCCATTTTTCATGGCTGAAAAACATTCTATGACGGATGACCATCGTGGTAGAAGCCCCGTCACAAATGATTCTACCACGGTGTTTTCTGACCGTGGCAGATCGCACCCTTTAGCCACGAAAAGTCGTTCTGTCATAGATCGGTTCGCCATCATGCAAACTGCCACGTGGCGACCGCCATTAACAGCCAGTTAACGCTGTTAACTGTAGATGAAACTGTCGTAGAAGCCAGGCCCTGCCAAGGCCTGGTAATTATTAAGTGGGTCGGCCCATTAAGGAAGCCCAACAGGATCATGGACTGTTAGTATTTCACCATGCACTTTTACAAATGGGCCCACTGGTGCAGACGTAGGAGGCCTGTAAACTGTCTAGCCTATTATTGTTTCCACATACACTGTTTCAAATTGGCCTGTTTGTGCGGCCCGTAAGATATTGGGACCGTTACTGTTCCGCCCTGCACTATTCTAAATGGGCCCCTTTTGATAGCCCGCTTTTGTCCCGTTACTGTACATTCCTACACTATTTTGGAGTGGGCCCATTTATGTAGTCAGCGGTGTCCCATTGACTTTCAGGCCCGTTACTGTTCTGGCCTAAAGAAGGCTAGTTTACGAACAATAGCGGGTCGTTACAGTTTGGGCTTTTACTGTTCTGGCCTTTTACTATTCTGGCCTTTTACTGTTCTAGCCATTTACTGTTATGGCCTTTTACAGTTTTAGCCTTTTACTGTTTAGAGTGTACAGGTTAAGCGGCCTGCTACCACATGGCGGCATGGAAGGCCCGTCACTGTTGATTGGTGGCCCATCAAGGGCTGGTACAATACTAAGGAAATTGGGGGCATATTCTTAGTACTAGACTATCTACAGTACTAAAAGAATTCTGTAAAAGTGGAAGAAAAACTTATAACTATAAAAATATTAAATTATTACAGGCCAGAAAAAAATCAGTAGCTGAAACAGCATCATCGTAGTACAACGCAATTGATAAACAAACATAATCTCGGTTTAAAAAATGTTCCATTTAGGAAGCTCGCATCGCCTCACATGTAACGATGGGCTTACCACAGGACTTACTACGGATATTATTGAGTAGTTTCTCCATCAAAGCTTGCCTGTTCTTCAACTCAGATAACTCATTCCATGCTATGGAGACTACTGCATCTGTTCTGTTAGCTTCTTGTCCAACTACATCAAGTGCATCTCGGAGTGCAGCTCCAAAAAATCTTTCTGTTGGAATGTATGGAACAGTCGACATCATGTACCTACGTGAGCAATATGCATTGTCACTACTACTCAGTGCAAAGAGATCTGCACTTGAAGTATTTGTTTTATGTTCTTACTTCATATTTATATTTGCAACCTGAAACAAAAATAAATGTCCTATATCATCATTACCAAGGAAAAGAAAAACCAAATAATTTCAAATCAGTCAACTAGTTGCAGCAGGGCCTCATACATCTTTATCTTCTGGAATAACTGGAATAGTCGACTTCATAGAGGGATGAGATCGTGTGCAACTTTCACTTCTGCTCTGTGAAATGACTCATCTACTTGATGACGACTAAAACTAAGATAAAAAAGTTACAACATCATACGAAGGAACAAAACTACCTGTTCATTCTCAAAAAGTTTATTCTGGTCTAATATAGCAATGTAAGCACTCAACCCAAGCACTTCAAGCAAACTGATCAAAGTAGAATTCGTGATTTACAAATGTAATGAATCCATTGACTGAGAGCTTCTTAAACCGATAGAGAAGCATTTACCGAAGAACAAAATAATCATTTAACCATTGTGGCTGATATTAACTAGCCTACTCAATGTGCAGTTGCATCTGAATCTTAGATAGGTGGAATTGTTGTAATCATCGACAAAATACTATAATAACTCAGTCAAATTACAAATAGAACAATATTGTTCCTCTAATAGACTAGGAGATCATTTCAGAGAAATGGTGAAACAATCTATCAAACATTTTGATACATAAACATTTAGATTTAAATTTTTTGATTGTCTACCCAAAGACCAATTGAACTATCGTGTTCCTCATATTAAAATAGCCAGACAAGTGACAGATACCAGAGTGAGGCTTGAAGTGAATGGTTGATTATGATTCTTCTCTTTCTGTTATATTGGATTACGTTGCAAATCTGGCCTTGTTCTAATCATCCTAGTGCCTCCGACAAAAAAAACTGAACTAGACTAAGCGGCGTAAAACGAGGGGACTTAAACCTTAAAAACTGTTTGTGTGTGGGGCGGATGGGTGCATACAGTATCTCTATGTAGAGTCTCATGGTTTCTTATATGGTTACAGGTATGTTTGTTGACGATGTCCGCTGCATCATGTAATTGGACTTATGGTCTCCATACTTCACTGTTGGGCCTCTTCATGAAGATGTTAGCATGAAGTGATAGGAAAAGAATAGATACTTACTAGATTATATTATAGGGGCCCTTCATTCTACTATTTCTAGTGTAAACTGCACCCGTTCATTGTGTAACAACATCAAACTGTTAGGAATTGTGGGGTAAGCAGAATCAAATAAACCCGATCTATTACTAGAAGCAGTATAACGAATGTAAATGTGTACTGCACAGATAAGAGAATAGCATCAGGCAGTAAATAACAGTTAGTGCCATATCCTACACAAAAATAGAGAGAAATTATAATGGAATCACTTATGGGCGGGCACTTTAATAAAGGAGATAATGGAAACAAATGTGTTCACCGTTCGCTGGCTCATATTTCGCCATGACAAAAAAAATCGCAGTTCGACTCGTTATAGTTAAACATGACTACAAAGAGTTTATTTAGGAAGATAAGGATAACAAGTATAGCACTGGTAAGTTACTACGAAAGTAGCTTCAATAAAATATAGTTAGGTGCTCCATATTTATCATACGAAAATCAAAGGATATCTAGTTACCTGGGTCGGGACGGCGGCTAGGCATCATGCGCATGTTGCTCCGTGCGCTGGACAACAGCGGCGAAGAATCATATCCCTAGCGGTGCTTGTAGAAGCAGAACAGGGGTTGCTCCGAGCGCTGTATGACAACGGCGAAGAAGCAGATTTAGGGTAAGGTGGTGAAGGTTAGATCTAGGGTTTTCCGCATCGCTTTCCTAGCTGCGGTCGAGGATTGTGTGTGTGGGGGGGGGTGGGGGTGGGGGTAAGGAGGTGTCAGGGAGGGCAATAGAGGTAGTGAACCGGGAAATTACGATTGAAGCCCTAACGAACCACCTTAACTAGGGTGGAAAGGGAATTCCAGTATGTTTGAAACATTGGGGCGCAGAATATTTCGGGGATAGTGGGAGATTTTCTCGCTCGACTAAATCTGGGCCGTACTCCCTGGAATCAAAGGCAGTCACGGGCAATGTTCAGAAATTAAGGCCCATTAGGCATTGATCATCAATGGCTCATATTGGACGTTTGGATGTATCGAGCAAGCCCTTTTAAGTGGTTATCAACAATCACCAACTCTCCATATCAAGGCATGACACACACACCGAAGAACTTTCTATGTCTCTCCCCCTGCCTACCCCCTCCCTCCAAGCTGGCCAAGCCACCACACACACAAAAAAATGTCGCATAGCTGCTCCGATCAGTGCACCTCCATTGACGAGTCCAATGCATTGGCCAACGGGGATAACAGTCCCTACCATGGTGATAGCGGGGAGTCCTTTGATGGGCCATTCTATTCCGACACTACGGAAGGTAATTTTTCCGAAAAGGACCCTACTTACCATCATCTGATGGAGGGGACGCCACAAGAGATCACAGAGGAGGAGGATGACGGTTTTTTATCTTTCATCTATTACCGACCCATCGTCTTCAAGAAGAGTTCACTCGATCCACCCTTCTTCAGCAAGAAGAAGAGGAAGCAGGAGGATGAGGGATCGGAAATCATATACAAGAAGAGTGCACTCAATCCCTTCTTCACTGGAAATAAGAATAGGAAGGAGAAGCAGTCGGGAGGCTTGATGAAGAAGGCGGGAGCTGGGGGATGCCACGGGAAGCGGAAGGACGACGCCAACAGGAAGGTCGCAGCGGAAGGATCTAGGTCCAAGAAGAAGAAGAAATCTTATGATTAATTTAACCTCTAGTACTACCTATCTGTAATAAGGTTTGGAGGTTGAATATCATAAAGTGCAAGTTGGAACGGTGTTGGGATCTAGCACAAGTACTACGTTTGTCATTTTATCTCTCCCACTGCGACACAATAAAACCTCTTGTACTCTGTATTACTTCCTCCCCTTAATTTCTGCATGCGTTCTAGGAGAATAAAAAGACAAGTATTACCAGAGAATTAGTACAACTCTACAACTACTGCTTCTACTTTTATACTCGGTTACTAATCCGTGGATTTTCCAAAATCCGGACCTATTTTTTTCTAAATCAACCCTAGTACTTGTATCTAGACTAACCACAAGAAAGAAATGGAACCGTGCTGAGGTTTTGTGTACCGGGTCGTCAATCCTGACATTTTGCCTATGGACCAGAATGTTGTAAACTTGGTTTCAACCGTGGCAGGTGCCCTTTTCCTCTAAAAACAACAGAGAGAAACAAAAGATCCATAAGAGACAAGTAGATAGAATAAAATGCAGATCATGTTGAAGACATGCATGCAGTCTTCGATCTCTCCCCTATAGCACTGTACACTTTGCGCCAGACCCTAGTCTTCTTTGTATCTCTCTAGGAGTAAACCTTCACGTGGGTAGGATCTGTTACTGTATATCGTGTTAACTTCTTTAATCTCACCTATCAACTCCCTTCAACCTTGTTTTGACCGACTAGTGTGAATCATGGTGCTCAAGTATTAATACCTACTTACTCCATTTTTATGCAGGAGCATGGCTCTAGGATGGACCTAGTATGGATCAAGGGACCCCAAATTCAATGCAGCATAAAAATTCTGGACTGCGGGCACTACATCGGCGAGTCGAGCTTCCAGGGAACAACTCCAACGCCGTGCGTCTAGACGGATTCCACCAAGAGCTCGCCGGTGATGGACAAAGATGAGCTAGCGCCAATAATTGTTCCATGCCCCCATGACGCCTGTCTCACCATGGTCGTCTACCACATGCTCGATGAGGTAGCGCCGATAACTGTTCCATGCCCCCACGACCACTTTCTCACCATGTTCGCCTACCACGAGCTCGATGACCACAAGAATTCATGCCCATACAGCCTGTGCGGCTGCATGGAGGTGGGCTGCATTTTCACCGCCTTGCTTGTCAACCTCCTTATCCACCTTGACGGCTACCACAAGGTACGAGTGCATAGGATATCATACGGCCAGCCCATGGAGTTTACAGTAACGATGTTGTTACTGTACTTTCTACAATCCATGGCCATCGTGTACTGTGATGACGCTAGCGTGTTCAGCCTCATCATCAGTGAGCTCGGCCAGTCCGCCGCTGTTTCCTTGGTGTGCGTCAGGGCAGCCGTGTGCTCATGGCCTCGGTACAGGGTAAATCTATGCGCGACTGGGCCGCAGTCGCCGACAGACTTGTCGATGGACACCGTTAATGGGGTAATGGACCCGATGAGCTGGGCATTGCCCCGTAGTGTCATCCTCTAAGATCTGTCGTTCCTCACGGTGTCGACGCGGTACATAACAGCGACTGCTGGACAGTACCAGAAGGTGTTCCCTTTCTCTGTTTGCATCGACAAGCAGAATTGATCTTAAAATTCTGCTAATCATCCCAACGCGATGGTGATGATGTATTACTAGTTAATTTAGTTCTAGAGTTCCACTCGTTTACTTGTTATTATAGTAGTACTCGGAGACGGGGTCTATTTTGGCACTAGGAAGGGTGTATTTTGGCTGTAAACTAAGTTTGCTGATAATGTTTATATTTAGGATTTAAATATTCTCTAAAATGATATGTCAAACTTATATATCGTACGCCACTCGCACGTGCAAAGCACGTGCAACTTACTCATCCTACTACTTTTCCTACTTGACTTCAGGGTCCTTTGTGCTAAATGTTTGGACTTGGATGTAATTTTCTCTTTTGTGAGGTCCTTGGTGTAACATATATGTACACATCCTATGACCGTGTTAATTGAAACATCGTATCGCTCCCTCGGGACATACCCTGGTCAGAAAAATAATGTCCCACCACCCGGTTTTCAAAAAAAGAAGACGATGACCTTGATCATTTGGCCTGAAACCTAGGAAAGTATACACGGAGTTCATGGTATAGTAGGCCATACCGTCAAAACGAGTTTTCCAAGTATTTTTATTACTCCCCCCGACCCATAATAGTTTACTTCGAGTTGTAAAAATTTGGATGAACCTATATACTAAATAGTGTTTAGATTCATCCAAATTTAGACAAATCTGAGTCAACTAATATGGGTCGGAGGTAGTAGAAGAGTGAATTAAACAACAAATAATGCCCCCAAACGAATTTTCGTACAAAGTGGACAATTCTTTCTTACGGTTTCCCAAAGTTTAAGAATTTTTCTGTTTTCGAAATTCGAACATGGACCAATGGATCAAGAGGGGCAAATCCAAACATTGCTAACCATTGGATCTTCTTTTCCATTCTTAGCATCTAGAAGATTTTTTTGATAGTCTTTAGCACAATAAATGCGTTTGTGTGCACACCTCAAAACACACTTTATTGCTTAGTTTCAGGGACCTTGTGCTAAATGCATGGACTTCAATGTGATTTTCATTTTTAACAAGGTCCTTGTTGTAACTTGTACTTCCACCGACCATGTTAACTAAATAACCTCGCTCTGGGGGGACCTACCAGAGTTAGAAGAAAATGCAACCGTCCCAATTATCTCACGAAGTGGACCACAGTTTCTTATATAATTGCATTTTTAAGGCTTCCTAGCTAACTTCGCACAATTCACTTACTTCTTTGTCGATTCAACAAAATTAGGTAAAACTTGAGCTACAAGTTAGCGCGGTAGATTAATTTCGGTTGAATTAAATTTAATTTCAGAGGTAGATGGGTGTGTCTTCTTGTAGCAAACAATGTTGTCAGTGTGATTTTTGAACTATCTGGAAAGAACATTCCCAATTTTCCGAGTGATGACGAGATTGTTATTTTCCATAAAGAAATAAAGTCCTAAGAATATGGATCTGAATGCCACAATCCAGCAAGCTTCTAGACATATTAAGTGGACCAACATGTTGTGCGTCTTCTTTATGCCGATTTATCGAAATTAGGTCAAATTTGAACAACGAGTAAATTTTAGGTTGCTATGATAGTTTTACGAAAAACTTTTGGAGGTACCCATCAGGGGTTCAATTAATATATTAGAAACCACCGAGAGTTTTCACAACAGGTTCAACTTGTTACTAAGATTATTCATCTTGACAACTTAACGAAATTAGGTCTTAAACTAGAGCTACAAGTAGGCGCGATAGATTGATCTCGAATTAAATTTAATTTCACAGTGGTAGATGGGTGCATCTTCTTGTAGTAAACAATACCGTTGGTATGAGTTTCCATCTATCAGGAAATAACATTCTAATTTTCTGAGTGATGACCATCGAGATTGTTAATTTCCGAAAATAAGTCTGAAGAATATGGATCTGGTTGCCACATTCCAAGATTTCGACATATATAGTGGACCGACATTTTTGTATTTATTATTAATTCTCGTGCTTTAGGAGTTTTCAAACTTCATCCTAGCTAACTCTGTCCACTTGAATGACTTTATGTCTATTTACCGAGATTAGGTGAAAATTTTGAACTTCTAGTAAATTGTGGGTTGCTTTGAAAGTTCACGAAAAAGCTTTTGGAAGGTACCCACTAGGGAGTCAAAACTACCGAGATTTTAGATGACATGTCCAACTTCTTGCTAAGATTTTTCGTCTTGAAAATTTAAAGATTTTTTGTCAAACTTGACCTACAAAATTAAGCGTGATATTTTTCTCTTGAATTAAATGTATTTTGAGAGGTAAATGGGTGCATCTTCTTTCAGTAAACAATGTCATCGGAATGAGTTTTGAACTATGAGGAAAGAACATCCAATTCTCAAATTTTTCGAGTGATGAGAATATAGTTCTTTATCGTAAAGAAAAGTTCGAAGAATATTGGATCTAGATGCCACAAGACAAGTTTATATACATATATATTATACCAACATGTTATAATTATGATTCCCATGTTTTATGAGTTTTCAAACTTCTTAGGTAACTGAGCCCACTTGAGTGAATTTACGTCGATTTATTGAAATTAGGTCACATTTGAAACTACAAGTAAATTGTAGGTTTCTTCGAAAGTTTGCGAAAACGCTTTTGGAGGTACCCATCGAGTGGCATAATTAATATATCAAACCACCGAGAGTTCTGAAGATATCTTCAACTTCTTGCTAAGTTTTTGCATATTGACAATTTAACAACATAAGGTGAAACTTGAGCTACCAGTAAGCACAATAGATTGATCTTGAATTAAATGTCTTTTCGGAGGTTGTTGGGTGCATCTTATTGTATTAAACAATGCTGTGGGTGTGAGTTTCCAACTATGAGGAAAGAACATTCTGAATTTTCTGAGTGATTACGAGATTGTCCTTTCCCATAAAGAAAGTCCGAAGAACATGGATCTAAATACCACAAGGCAAGTTTTCAGACATATACAGTGGACCAACATGTTGTACGTACGATTTCCCATGTTTTATGAGTTTTCAAACTTCCTAGCTAACTCCTCCCACTTGAATAAATTTATGCCAATTTATCGAAATCAGGTCAAATTTAACTACTGCTAGTAAATCGTAGACTGCTCCGTAAGTTTTATGAAATCGCATTTGGAGGTACCCACAATGGACGGTCAATTAATATATCTAAAACCACCAGGAGTTTTGATGACTGGTTTTGACTTCTTGCTAAAGTTTTGGATCTTGGCAATTTTTATCCCCTCTTGACAACAACCACATAAAATAAAGAAAAAAGAAAAAAGAAATTAAAATATTTACGCATAACACGACCTATCATGCATGTTGTGTGCGCTACGTGCCATGAAAATGTTAACCATTAGCTTCGCAATATTGTTCTGCCATGTATAGATACTATTGGGTTTCAAACAGAACGACCAAGTTTGTTAAGGCCATATCGATCAACATCGTAGTTTACGACATGATGGAGTTCCTGCGGTAGATGGGTGCATCTTGGGGTAGTAAGCATTGTTAACCGTGGGAGTTTTTATACATATAGTGGATCATGCTTCCTATCTAACTCAAGGTTTCGAATTTCGGCCGAGATTAACAAAATTCAGCCATTTCGGCCAGGACCGATAAGAGAATTTACCTAACAAAAACTTTCTAAATTTGGGGATTTTTTGTTGAATTATCTAAAATATTTTATATTTGGTAGAATTTTATCTGAAACTCTAAATTTTGGTCTAATTTCAGCCAAATTTCGTTTCAAAGATTAAATTTTGATTCTTGCATTTCATTTGATATTTGATAGAAATTCACCGAAATAGTAGAATTTCGGCCATTGCGCTCGAACCTGGTAAAAAACCAAAACCTTGATCTAACTACATAGGTTAAATGAATTTCGAAAAAAAATCGAGTCTAGCGCGGTGGAGATGAGAGTACAAAGCACTAGTGTCTAAGGGCATCCATAATGTAGGACCCATCCGGCTTATGAGAATTGCCACAATGTATAGGTCAATATTTGACACAAGGTAGGACCCACATCGCTTGGTCATATTCCTCCATGCAAGAGAGAGGATGGAGGGGAAATGATTGTTCTATTCTCTATGGGCAACAAACAAGCTTGAGGTAACTTTATTTTCTCCACAATGCACTACTATATTCCTTAAGGGTGTGCTTTTTTGCACATTGTGGATGCCCTAAGGGAAAAGGGCAAATAATGGGCCCACTTGGCAGTGTATGACCAAGATATAAAACTTCCATGCAAAAGTTCTTCAGGTAAGTGGGTCCCACGAATCATCTTGTTTAGACACTGATGGAGCTTATTACTTGTAAGTACATTAGTATTTCTGTTGCTTAGACATAAGTACTACTATACGCTAAGCTCTGTCCTTGTGCTTTACTTGCAGAGAGAATAAAACGTAGGCAGGGTAAGAGGGCAGCGGCGAAGAGAGAAGAAGAGTTGAAAGCGGTTCCATGTCAGAGCAAAGTTTATGATGGATTCTGACACGAGATACTCATGACTCTACTATTAGTAGTAAATGTCAGGTCCTATGCACGCAAAAGAAATTGGAAGCGTGTTTTCTCTCTCCTTTGCTATCTCTCATCTCTCCACCCCTCTCCCCTCGTTCACCGTCCTGGATGAGCTCTCCCGCGTCCATAGTGTGGCCCTGTGCACGTGTGGCTCTGTACGACGCCTCTATTTTTTCTTTTTTGAGAGAGAGGGCGGCTCTGTTTCTCTTGCGTGTTCGGCAGCCGCATTGGTGTGGAGTAGGAGCAGTAGTGTACATAGGAAGGAAACAACTTTTTGTCCTTGGCGGCAAAACGATTCAAACTTTTCTAGTTTCAAAATTTTCACTTTCTTTCCAAACATCTAGAGGCAAAGGTTATTCAAAAGACCGTCCATTCATAGTAGTAATTCTTATCTTATCTTTTTCATCCATAAAAATTATATATTGTACGGAAAACATTTAACATGGACCGTTGGATCAAGACTGGCAAATCCAAACATTGCTAACCATTGGATCTTCTTTTCCATTGTTAGCATCTATAAGATTTTCTTAATAGTTTTTATCACAATGAACGCTTTTATGCGCAAACCTCAAAACACACTTCATTGCTTAGTTTCAGGGACCTTGTGCTAAATGCATGGACTTGGATGTGATTTTATTTTTAACGAGGTCCTTGATGGAACTTGTACTTTCACCAACCATGTTAACTAAAGCACCTCGCTCTGGTGGGACCTACTAGAGTTAGAAGAAAATGCAACCCTCCCAATTATCACACAAACTGGACCATGGTTTCTTATATAATTCTATTTTTCAAGCTTCCTAGCTAACTTCGCACACTTCACTTCTTTGTCGATTCAACAAAATTAGGTCAAACTTGAGCTACAAGTTAGCGAGGTAGATTAATTTCTCTTGAATTAAATGTAATTTCATATGTATATGGGTGTGTCTTCTTGTAGCAAACAATGTTGTCGGTGTGAGTTTTGAACTATCTAGAAAGAACATTCTCAAATTCCCGAGTGATGACAAGATTGTCCTTTTCCGTAAAGAAATAAATTCCGAAGAATATGGATCTGAATGCCACAATCCAGCAAGCTTCTAGACATATTAAGTGGACCAACATGTTGTACGTAATTGAGATTTCCATGTTTTATGAGTTTTCAAACTCCCTAGCTAACTCTGTCCACTTGAGTGACTTTATTCCGATTTATCGAAATTAGGTCAAATTTGAACAACGAGTAAATCTTAGGTTTCTTTGATAGTTTTACAAAAAACTTTTGGAGGTACCCATCGGGGGTCAATTAATATATCAGAAACAACTAAGAGTTTTGACAACAGGTTCAACTTCTTGCTAAGATTATTCATCTTGACAACTTAACGAAATTAGGTCTTAAACTTGATCTAGAAGTAGGCCCGATAGATTGCTCTAGAATTAAATGTAATTTCAAAGTGGTAGATTGGTGCATATTCTTTTAGTAAACAATACCATCGGTGTTAGTTTCCAACTATCAGGAAATAACTTTCTAATTTTTCTGAGTGATGACGATCGAGATTGTTCATTTTTGAAAAGAAAGTCTGAAGAATATGGATCTTTATGCCACAAGACAAGCTTTCGACAGATATAGTGGACCGCCATGTTTGTACTTCTGATTAATTCTCATGTTTTAGGAGTTTTCAACCTTCGGCCTAGCTAACTCTATCCACATGAATGGCTTTATGTCTATTTACCGAGATTGTGCGTTGCTTTGAAAGTTCACGAAAAAGCATTTGGAAGGTACCCACTAGGGAGCCAGAACTAATATATCAGAAACTACCTAGATTTTAGACGACACGTCCAACTTATTGCTAAGATTTTTCATCTTGACAATTGAACGAAATTTTGTCAAACCTGAATTAAATGTCTTTTTGGAGGTTGTTGGGTGCATCTTATTGTATTAAACAACGTGGGTGTTGGTTTCCAACTATAAGGAAAGAACATTCTCAATTTTCTGAGTGATTACGAGATTGTTCTTTCCCATAAAGAAACTCCGAAGAACATGGATCTGAATACCACAAGCCAAGTTTTCAGACATATACAATGGACCAACATGTTGTACTTACAATTTCCCATGTTTTATGAGTTCTCAAACTTCCTAGCTAACTTCACCCACTTGAATTAATTTATGCTGATTTATCAAAATTAGGTCAAATTTGACTGTTTCTAGTAAATCGTAGGCTGCTCCGTGAGTTTTATGAAATGGCTGGAGGAGCCCACATCGGGCGGTAAATTAATATATCTGAAACCACCGGGAGTTTTGACGACTAATTTGACTTGTTGCTAAGGTTTTGCATCTTGGCAATTTTGAACCCCTCGTGAAAACGACCACATGAAATAAAGAAAAAAGAAATTAAAAAGATTTACGCATGACACGCCCTATCATGCATATCGTGTGCGCTATGTGCAATGAAAATAGTAACCATTTGATTTGACGAGTTTTGGAAAAAACAGCTTCGCAATATTGTTCTACCATGTATAGACACTACTGGGTTTCAAACGGAACGACCAAGGCTGTCAACGCCATACCGATCAACATCGTAGTTTACGACCTAATGGAGTTCCCTTTCTAGATGGGTCATCCTGGGGTAGTAAGTATTATTGACCGTGGGAGTTTTCAGACATATAGTGGATCATACTTCTTATCTAACTCAAGAATTCGAATTTTGGCCGGGATTACCAAAATTTCATCGAAATTCAGTCATTTCGGCCAGGACCGGTAAGAGAATTTACCGGACGAAAACTCTCTAAATTTGGGGATTGTTTTGTTGAATTATCTAAAATAATTTATATTTGGTAAATTTTGTCTAAAACTCAAAATTTTGGTGTAATTTAAGCCAAAATTCGTTTCAAAGTTTAACTTTTGATTCTTGCATTTCATCTGATATTTGACCAAAATTCACCTAAATAGCCGAATTTTGGCCATTTCACTCGGACCTGTTAATAAACCAAAACAGAAATCCAAAACCTTGATCTAACTACATCGGTTAAATGAATTTCGCAAAAAAATTCGAGTCTAGCGTGGTGGAAATAGGACTAAAAATCACGAGTGTCTAAGGGCATCCGTAATGTAGGACCCACCCGGCTTATGAGAATTTCCACAATGTATAGGTCAACATTTGCCACAAGGTAGGACCCACATCGCTTGGTCATATTCCTCCATGCAAGAGAGAGGAGGGAGGGGAAATGATTTTTATATTATCTATGGGCAATCCACAAGCTTGAGGTAACTTTATTTTCTCCACAATATACTACTATATGCCTTAAGGTGTGCTTTTTTTACACATTGCGGAAGCCCTAAGGGAAAAATCAAATAATGGGCCCACTTGGTAGTGTATGACCAATCTATAAAACTCCCATTCAAAAGTTCTTCAGATTAGTGGGTCCCATGAATAATCTCATTTAGACACTGGTGGAGCTTATTACTTGTAAGTATAGTAGTATTTATGTTGCTTAGACATAAGTATACACTATCCTCTGTCCATGTGATGTACTTGTAGAGAGAATAAAATGTAAGCAGGAGAGAGGGCAGCAGCGAAAAGAGAAGAAGAGTTCAAGGCGGTTCCATGTCAGAGCAAAGTTTATGATGGGTTCTGACATAAGGTACTGCTGACTCTACTAGTAGTAGTAAATGTCAGGACCTCTGCACAAAGAAAAGTGTGTTTTATCGCTCCTTCGCTGCCTCTCATCTCTCCACCCCTCTCCACTCGCGCACCGTCCCGGCTGATCTCTCCCTCATCCATAGCGTGGCGCTGCGCATGTGTGCCTTGGTATGACGTCTTTGCATTTTTCTTTTTTGAGAGAGATGGAGGCTCAGTTTCTCTATCGTGTTCGGCAGCCGTGTTGGTGTGGAGTAGGAGTAGTACTATACATAGGAAGGAAACAACTTTGGTCCTTGGCGGCAAAAAGATTAAAACTTTTCTGGTTTTGAAATTTTCACATGCTTCCCAAACATCGGGAGGGGAAGATTATTCAAAAGACTGGCCATTCATAGTAGTACTTCTTATCTTATCTTTTTCATCCAAAAAAAACTATATAGTATACGGATAACGTTGAACATGGACTGTTGGATCAAGACTAGCAAATCCAAACATTGCTAACCATTGGATCTTCTTTTCCATTCTTAGCATCTAGAAGATTCTTGTAACATCCCAAAAATATTGATCAAGGTTATCAAATTCCAATCACCAAAATTAGGGTTAACAAAAACTTTTGTTAAATAAAATCATATGAATTCATGTGTGTTTGTGATGATAGTATGAATACATGAATGGACATGTGTGATTGTGGTAAATAGAAAGGAATGGTTTAAAGATGAATACAACATCAGCTAAATCAAATCCAAGCAGAAAACAAATCAAAAGAAATTCAAAAACAAACAAAATAAGCAAATGGTCATTTTTGCCAATCTTGCTCACTAGACCACTTTGAGTGTTTCTAGTCCAAGTTTTCAAATAGAAACAATTCCATTTCTTTTCACCCCTTGCTAGACCAAGTAAAAGTGAACCCAATCCCACCTTTCAAACCCATATAAACATGTAACATCCCAGCATTAGAGCCTAGAAATAAGCTGAACCCAGATATGTGCATTGCATTTGTGCATAGAAAATCGGAATAATTTTCGCGCTTTTGAACAAAACCTGTTAAAATGATTGAAGCTTCTCTAAACTTGATGGAATTGAGGTAGATCATCAAGTTGACTGTGATAAGTTTCAATATGACTTTCCTAAAATCTTATTTTTGGGTAACCATAATTTGATCTAAGGGTAGATCAAATATAATAACAATTAAATCATAATGCATTGCGTAAATGACTAATATCTGATCCTTAAGGGATCATATCATACTATTCATCACAATAACCCATAAATACCAAGTTCAGATTACAACTCAAGTAATAAGAATATAATGACTATTCCTGATCTCTCTTATTCTTATCTATTTTTACTATGAGTATCATGGTAATACCTAACTTTAACTCTTTAGTGTGATTGAGTAGGAAAGAAACCAAGTCAAGATCATGCACCATGTATCTTTCTTTCCATATCAATCCTTATGGAATCCTATCTCAATACCTGTTGTTCATCAATGTTGAGTAATCAACTATTGATTCACCAATTCTTAATCTATGAACTCTTGACCATATCATAGCATAAATTTAAGTGCCTATAAAGAAACAACTAAGAAGAGGTAAAATAGTAATGCTAGTTTTAGATATCATCTATAGGATGGGAGTGATTAAAGAGAATCAAATCAATATGATAATTGATGGAGTTAAAATCACTCCTAAATGAATAGAAGAGTTATTTAGATTATATAGTTTTATGGTAATAAATAAATTACAAGGAGGAATCCTGAAGATAGTTACCAGTAGTAATTCTATTGGATCAAGTGGGCATAGTCCATGAATAAACAACCCTTAATCCAATGAGAGATACTAAGAGGATAATTTCAATACAATTGTAAAGTTGTATTGATGAAGCCTTGACTGTCTCATTAGAAACCTAAACCATAAGGGATTAAAGGATTATAATGATCATGCTTTAGTCACCAAGATTGAATGCTTATATCTTGTATATGTAACATTGGAGGGTAAAACTTGATTGAACTCTAATATGAGATATTGGAGTCAAGTACAAGTAAGATTGTATGATTAAGATGATGTTAGAGCAACACTGAATTATATATTTAGTATTTTCCTGTGGAAAAATAGTAAACACTTGAGGTGGAATAGGATTGGATGTATATCTAACTATAAACCCATCTACTGGAGTAATATTAGTGGTGGATGATTATGGAAGAATATGAATGGAGTTAGAAGTAGCCACCTGTTGGATTGAATGTTATCAGCAGAAGAGTAGTTGATATAACCAAGTCTAGATAGGTGAAGACCATGAAATTCTTTAGTGTCAAACTCATTGGATTCATCAGTGAGTTTAGAAGAATAAAAGGTGGATAGGAAGATTCTTGTGGAGTAAAGTTCATCATGCTAACCATGATGATGGATAGGAAAAAGTAGTATATTTAGGAAAGGAATTCCTTAATTAGAAGTCCAGGATTGTGAACTATGGAAAATAGGAATTCTTGGTAAACACTAAACCCTAAATCTATGATAAAGTTTAACATCCATCTCCTCTGTTGGATAAATCATATTATTTCCAGAAAGCCTTATGGTAATATTTCCTATAGCAAATCACCTAACCACATCTTTGACATTTCCAATTGTCATAACCATATGTGTTTAGGAGATATTATTATCAATTCTTTTCCATAAAGAATTTTAGTTAATAACTTCTTATTTTGAAAAGCTGATACCATTAAAGACCACAAACAAAAGACAATATGCTTAGCTATTAAATCTTTACTCACATCAACAAAAGAATATAACAAAATTAAGAACCCTAAACCCTTGGGTAAACACTTACAATGAAAACCCTAAATTTCTATGTTTATCATAATAGAATATGTACATTGACATTTTCTAAATTAATGGGAGTAATATTAACCATACTAATTTCCTTTGTATTTCATGCATCAAATAATGATATAAGATCATTATATATAAAAAATTCTATTCCAACTATGAGTTAACTAGAGTTAAGTTTTATAAAAAAATAAGGAAATAACCAATAATAAAGCCATGGGTTAGTATAGAAAGAAAATTAATAATAAAGGCTTCTGCAAAATATTAAAAGGGATTCGTATAAAGAAAATAAAGAATTATAAAATATTCATCAGTAAGATTTACAAAATAAATATCAATCAATATAAATTGTTGCTGCAAATATCCAGCAAGTAAACTTTGTTAGAAAAGTTCAAATTAAAGATGCAAATTCAAATCTGTAAACAAAACAGAATATATATAAAAAAGAACCAGGAAAAAAAAGGAGACCAAATCTGGCCCATGGCCCAACTTTCTTCTCCTGATCCACTGCTCACAAGCATCCCGCAGTAGCCACCTCGGCCCAGTAACCAGCCCGGCTCCTCTCACCCAGTGACTGACGAGTGCCCTAGCGTTGGGACTGCGGATCAAGAGAGTAAATGTTCCACGGTTTTTTTCGCAAATGTCGCCTTGTCGTCTACCTCGCCTACTGGAAGCAGCTCGCTGGATGGAGCTCCGCTGTCGATGGACCGCCGCGCTGTGATGCGTGCTACCGCTCCTGGAAGGAAGGGATAAGAACTCCATGACGCCGTCTATTCGTCCTCATCCCCATTTCCCCCTCTGCAGCTCTCAGTCTCTCAATTTCTTCATCAGTGCCAAAACCCTAGCTCGCCACACTGTCAAGCCGAACCTTCCCACTCTCTTTCAAGTAGCCATGGACATGCCCCGTGCTCCTTAGATCCTCTGGGTGGAATCTTGCATCAAGGGAAGCATTGGACAGGGCGAATTTTGTCGTCCTCTTTCCGGCAGTTCATCGGAATCCTCATCAGAGAGTTCGTCTCCGACCGCGCCAGTGCTCGCAGACACCACCACTTCAACCAGGGTGAGCCACTGGTTCTTCCAGTACCTTTTACTCTCTGTATTTCGCTCTAGTTCGTTCACACCACGAGCACCCAACACCGCCGCCGTTGTCCACCATCGTTGATCCTCCTCCGACGACCATTTGCTAGCGGTGCCACCACTCCTAGACTCCGCGCATCATACTCTTTCCAACAAACCTCACTGCAGCCCCGCGTGCGCACCAAATCACCTGATCCATCATCGATCTGAGAGGATCAAGCTCTGATGACGTCATGCCAACGTCACCCTCGGCCTAGTCAGCCAGTTTGACCCAGTCTCTTTCTCGCGTGGTTGATGATGTGGCCATAGGCCCACTGGTCAGTGACCGTGGGTAGGTTTAGCCTCAGTAAGAAAAGTATTTACTGATTAAATAAAATAAGAAAACAATACAAATTGTATATCCATATTCCAGAAATGAAATAAATGATTAAATATTGTTTAATTAATAACTTTTATTTTGTAATTTAGAAAAATATGTATAATATA
Organism: Avena sativa; assembly: GCA_916181665.1. Taxonomy (NCBI): domain Eukaryota; kingdom Viridiplantae; phylum Streptophyta; class Magnoliopsida; order Poales; family Poaceae; genus Avena; species Avena sativa. Next base: position 65,051,525 of record OV702279.1, read on the forward strand.
TGAATTTTTTTAGAAAAATAAAATCTATCAATTAAAACTATTATCAAACATTATTATAGTAGTTATTTAAATAATTATTATTGAACAAAGATCTTAAAAGTAATAAAACTTTGATAGTTTATATTTTAATAATGGTAAATGTAAAAAAATACCAAAAATCTTGGAAAAATAAAAACAATACTTTAAAACTCTAATCATACATTATTATTTCAGTTAAATAAGTATTTATTATTTATTAAGTATTTATAAAGTAATAAACCTTATAAAAATCATATCTTATTATTTATAAATCACAAAAATAAATGTAATATATCTAAATGATCACAAAAATAATACCTACATGATAAAAATATAATACTCCACTTTTCAAGTAAATAGAAACTTAATACTCTAGCAATTTAAATTTAAACCTATTTCCTTAGTTAATAAAACATATAAGGGTAAATAAAATTTGTTATTATTTCTAAAAATTAGTCAGTTAAGTCTACTAAATAGTATTAGTCTTGACTTTTAATATTATGAAGTCATAATGGTTCGAAACTTTATAAATTCTATTTTATTGAATTATCTTCAACCTTAAGTGAAGATTATATTCTAAAAGGATTCCTATTCATAATGAAAACCTTAAAGAACAACTTGTGAACAAATTAAATCCTTTCTATATACTTCAACCACCAGATTACAAAACTATCACAACGCTATAGTGAATCCATAAGTAGTTAAGTAATATTCTTTCTTTGTTTTTAAACTATAACCACTCATTTATTAAAAAACTAAATGAAACTATTCCATTATAAAATCAAGGAACCTTAAGGAAACATTACCAGGTACACAAGGTACAAATACCATAAGCATTACACTTCCAAACCATCTATGTTTTTAAAGTTAACTTTAGTCTCAAGGCTTATAAACATTATGTCTAAAAAATTACATATGTTTTTATAGTTAACTTTGGTCTATTCCAATTAAGAAATAAAGCATCTCAAGTCCAAATTATTCAAGTAAGCACAAACAACCTTGATCACGTTGATTAACCACAAAGATTGTTTAGACCTTAGAAAAGGAATCTTTTCTTCAAATGTTATTCCTTTTGCCACTTCAAACAACAACTCTTATATAAGAAATCTTGAGTAGCATTTCACATTTATGTGTGTCTCATTGTTCTATGATATTGTAATTACATGTTGTTTCACACACACTCACAAGCCTTAATAAGAAGCACAAGTATGAAACTTATCTAAAACGGACAACACATTCTAAAATAACCATTTCCGGTATCCAAACCCTAGAACAACGTTATCCCCGGGATTCGCGTTTATAAAGTGCATCCATTACTTATGCATAAAAGCATCTTGCTTCTTTAAACATTAGTCCTTACCGGACCAATGATGCTGATTTCAGATATTGGATCTTATATTGTCTCGAAGACCGTGAGTAAGCTGCCCGGTTCTAGGCCCCACATCATGGAATTGGCTTGGATCTTATATTGGATCTTATGATTGGCTTGGATCATGTTCTAGGCTCCACATCATGGAATTGTGGATGGGAATAAGCTTCCCGGTTCTACAACAAAGAGTTGATCTCTCATGGGTAAAGTAACGCACCTCTGTAGAGTGTAAGAACTATAACTTGTTACTCCCTGTCCCGGGAAGGAGCTGCGAACGCGGCGGGAAAGGAACTCCATGAAAGTTCTGGTAAACCCGTGAAGGCTGATTGACATAGATTTTTCAGAATAAAAGCAACCTTTGAAGAAATATTTACGAAAACTTGCATTGCCTACGACCTACGGTCTGTGGCTGTAGTTATAGTGCATCAAACACTCCTTTTCTAGTGAACTTGCTGAGTACGCCCGTACTCAAAGAATCTTCTTAACCCTTGCTAGATTCTGAAGACAATAAAGACGACGTCTACATCAAGTTATGCTCCAGGAATCATCATCAACAGCTAAAACCCCTTCAAGGAACTCAAGAAAGTCAACATATACATCAACTCAAGTGAAGACGAAGTTACTGACTAGATAGGAATATAATCTCCAACCATAGAACCTATTTCTGTAGCGTATTGCAATAGAAGCAATGCCAGACCATTAGTTAGCAAACTAGTCTTAATAGTATGATAGTATTTGAGTTGTTTATTTCTGATTCTTCTTGGTAAGAAGTTTTTTTCTCTCTCTCTAACCTAGAGTGTTCTCTGGATCTTGTGTATAGAGTGAGTTATAACCTTTATCCATGTATTGGACCTGCTGTGTTTGTGTTGTACTACTCTGAGGGATGTAATACTAGTGAACGGTGTTTCATTGGTGTTATGTGACGACTATAGTGTACTACATCATGAAGTGGTATGCTGGGTCACCGCGTAAACATTTGGCAACTTGAGTCAAATGACAATTAAAAATTGAATCTATATCATATGTGAAGATCACCAATTCTAAAAAACCAACCAAACCAGTGCCCCTTGACAAAACCTACTAACCAGACACTACCTAGTATGTGACTAATACACCCACCAAGTTTCACTCAAAAATTCAAATTCAAATCTATTTCGTACATTTCATCAAACACCTTGCAAACACAAATCAAACAAAACATCAAACACTATAGTGAGCAGTGTTTGTGCCTAACTTGTCTCCCCTCTAGCTCACAGCACACTCTTAGTAGATCATCCAGTTCATTTAACAAGCTCTAACACACTGTAAGCTTGCCATTGCCATCAATGGTGAGCATGCCGAGCCCCAAACGGCCACCCCATTGTCGACAACAAGCTAGGAGAAGTTCTAGCCTCGCCAACCTTGTATGGGACATTGACCCCCGTCCACCACCACCCCATGTCCAATAACAAAGCACTTCTAGGCCCTGGACCACCCTAGAACCGCCGCACCCTATGCCTCTGTGCCATGCCGTGAGCGCGCCAGAGCGTCGCACTCGACACGCGAGCATAGACCGCACGCCGCCCTTGCCGCTTGCGTGCATGATCACCACCGCCCCAGGAACCGCCAGGACATGCCCGTTCGTCGCCACGCGACCAGGAGAGCCCGTGCGCCATTAAAATGTCCGTCGGACCCGCCCAGAGCACCGCAACGTTCTGACCATTTCGCGACACCCCACGCCTCGCCACCATGCCGTTGAGCTTCGCAAGGAGGCAGAGCACCGTCCCCTACTGTCGCCTATGCCATTAGCTCACTATGACAACGACCATGATGAGCTCCACCCGCACCCTTTGGTACCCTCCCTGCACTATAAATAGAGGCCACCCCCGTTCGATTTCAGCACCCCAGCACATTCCCCTCTCTCTCAGAACCACCCCACCTCATCCCCGGAGCAAGGTGAGCAGCAGGTCGCTGGAATTTCACCGGAGTCTGCCGCGGAGGAGAAGAGGAGCCGGGGATTGAAGCCGCCCCAGGAGGAGCCACCGGAACCAGGAGGATTACCATTGTCAACTTCGTCGTTCGCCCCCATCACCGACCGTCGCCTGAGCCCCGGTGAGCCTCACATGACCCCCACTGGCTGCGCTAGGGTTCAGTCTCGCCGGCGTTTCCCGACGGAGATGACAAGCCCCAGCCATTGGATTAGATGTTGATCGTGTGCTCTAGATTGCCCCGTATCCCTTCGCACCAGCCTGTCTCACTGACTGGTGTGACGTTCACTTAAACCCATCCACGCGCGCTGTGCACCATGGGCCGGCCCAGTTACACTCCCGCGCGAACCAATAATTCATATTTAGATTTATTAATTTAGTTTCACACTTTGTTCTGTCCATAGATTCAAAAATCAATCCAGAGAGATTCACTAAACCAAATTGCATCAAATTAATTTTGCTAGAAAGGTACTGAAATTCTTAATCCAAGCCCGTTGGATTCATATCATTTGGATTTATAGATCACCTATAGTAAAAATTTGAAGGCAAAATCTTTTCTGCATTCAAACATTTTTCAAAATTCAACCAGAGCTTTTGAGTTGATTCCAACTCTCAAAATTCACATTTGACCAGACCTTTCTGAATATGTAAAAATATCTAGGTTTACTTGCTGAAATAATGGACAAGTAATAAAAGAATGCCTCTTAGGAAATTCTAGTCACTTTATTTAATAAAAATAAAAATGTTAAACCTTATTAAATTGTTACACCACTTTAAATCACATCCACAAGTACTGAAATATGTGGTGATGACATGTGGCAACATGATCCACTGTTTTAGTTCGAGAATATTAAATCTTAAGTAATTTTTCAATGAGTAGAAATTACTTTTCTAAAATAAAAGAAATAAAACTATTGCCTTAATATTTGTGATGTTTGTGATGATACTAGATCATCTAGTGAAAACCCTGGTGTGATAAATAGAATTTGTTAAGTATTGTTTGGTGATTGTGTACCTCGTATTTATTTATAGATGCTAGTACCGAACAAGGATACGCGGAGGAAGGAGAATACTATGAGGAAGAAGCCGAGGAGAACTTCAACCACTGCTCTACACAAGGCAAGCTATCTAAGCAAGCTTATACTTGGAATTATGCAAGCATCACTATACAAGTTAACTTAGAAAGATACTATCCTAGCAAGCTAAACCAAACCATGCAAGTTTTACTTGCAAGCTTACACCACTTGATACCCAATCCTAGTTTTATTTGCAAGCTTAGTTATTTTACTCCTTTATCAAAGCTTTCTTTTGGAGTTTACTTAGTGACTTGTAGATCTTAGAAAGATTATTGAAGGTAGCATAAAGAGCATAACACTTGGCCTAAGTTAGATAAATCTTGATGTCATCCTCAGGCATGAGATTGAACTTAGATAAGTCACCATTGATTACCACCCCTCATTAGTGTTTACCCCCACATGTAGATGCTAGTGCTAAGCATAAAACTTGATCAAATTTAGATGGGAGTACTTGGTGAAAATGTTTATGAATACCTTAGAATGATGAGTCGTTCTACTGAAATGTTTTGACATGTGTTCTTGAAAACCAGATGATTTTGATGATGAAAATGTTAAGGCATGAGCCTTAGCCCTTTATAAAACTGATGGTTGTCTGGATGCGATACCATTCCAATTTTACCGTAAAACCACAATACCCGAAATTTGGGTAGGGCTTGACTGGAAGTTTACATACCTTAGTATGGGTCCCTTACGGCCAAGGTTTGAGCTAAGGCTACCTTGTGAAGATTGTCCACCTAGCAGTTCCCAAAATGACAGTTGGTCATGGTTGGGAGGCCAAACTCATAGGAGAGGTGCCTATACTAGGGCGTGTAATTGAAAGGTTAGGATTGATTATCCGCATACTGAGTATGGTGAATTCAGGATTGTTCCTAATGGATGTATCGAATATTATGGTGAAAGTGTACCACCTTTCCAGAGTGTCAAACTATTCGAATAGCCGCGTCTGCGGTTATGGATAGTTGGAGTGGCCATACTATTCCGTCGTCAGATGTTTTCAAAATGACTTGTGAATTGAATCATGACTTTGACTTGACCACAACAGGGTTGTGTTATGAAACTCAAGTTCCCACTTAGGTGTTAGAAAACTTTCAACTACCTTTCTTTGCTTCTGAACTCAGTTAAGGTAAATCTGGCTTTTTGCAAAACAACCTAGAGCCTAGTATTGCCTACCCAAAACCACTTCACTTGTTAGTCTTAGTTTGCGAGTACTTAAAGTGTACTCATGGCTTTATCCCTGGCTATTCTCGTGGCCAGAATATGAAGAGGATTATCAGGAGGATGGACCGCAGGAAGGTTACGACAACTAGGATCATCTCCCATCGTCAGCATTGCTTGTGACTATGAAGATGGAGCTTCGCCCACGCTACCGTTATTATTACGTTATTCCGCTGCTATGATTGTATTAAGACTGGATCATGAGATCCTTTATTTGTTGTAAGACCTTATGTATGGTTTGTAATGGATGATGTACTATGATATCCAATCTGTTATGTCTCGCAAAAATGGTAATCCTGGGATTACGATGTAGGGCATAACAGGCATCTGGGATTAAAAATCCGGCCATTGACAATTCTATTGATAGTATTTAGCACAATGAAATCTTTTGTGCGCAAACCTCAAAACACACTTGATTGCTTAGTTTCAAGGACCATGTGCTAAATGCATGGACTTGGATGTGATTTTCATTTTCTAGAAGGTCCTTGATGTAACTTGTACTTCCATCGACCATGTTTACTAAAGCACCTCGCTCCGGTGGCACCTACCAGAGTTAGAAGAAAATGGAACCTTCCCAATTATCACACAATGTGGACCACGGTTTCTTATATAATTGCATTTTTCAAGCTTCCTAGGTAACTTCGCACACTTCACTTACTTCTATGTGGATTCAACGAAATTAGGTCAAACTTGAGCTACAAGTTAGCGCGGTAGATTAATTACTCTTGAATTAAATGTAATTTCAGATGTGGATGGGTGTGTCTTCTTGTAGAAAACAATGTTTTTGGTGTGAGTTTCGAACTATCTGGAAAGAACATTCTCAATTTCCCGAGTGATGATGATATTGTTCTTTTTTATAAAGAAATAAAGTATGAAGAATATGGATCTGAATGCCACAATCTATGAAGCTTCTAGACATATTAAGTGGACCAACATGTTGTACGTAATTGATATTTCCATGTTTTATCAGTTTCCAAACTCCCTATCTAATTCTGCCCACTTGAGTGACTTTATGCAGATTTATCGAAATTAGTTCAAATTTGAGTAAATTTTAGGTTGCTTTGATAGTTTTACGAATAACTTTTGGAGGTACCCATCGGGGGGTCAATTAATGTATCATAAACCACCGAGAGTTTTGACAACAGGTTCAACTTCTTACTAAGATTATTCATCTTGACAACTTATCAAAATTAGGTCTTAAACTTGAGCTACAAGTAGGCCCGATAGATTGCTCTCGAATTAAATGTAATTTCATAGCGGTAGATTGGTGCATCTTCTTGTAGTAAACAATACCGTCGGTGTGAGTTTCCAACTATTGGAAAATAACATTCTAATTTTTCTAAGTGATGACGATTGATATTGTTCATTTATGAAAAAAATTATGAATAATATGGATCTGGATGCCACAAGCCAAGCTTTCGACATATATAGTGTACCGACATGTTTGTACTTATGATTAATTCTCCTGTTGTAGGAGTTTTCAACCTTCGTCCTAGCTAACTCTGTCCACTTTAATGAATTTATGTCTATTTACCGAGATTAGGTGAAAATTTGAACTTTAATTAAATTGGTAGTTGCTTTGAAAGTATACGAAAAAGCTTTTGGAAGGTACCCACTAGGGATTGCGAACTAATATATCATAAACCACCATGATTTTAGACGACAGGTCCAACTTATTGCTAAGATTTTTCATCTTGACAGTTTAACAAAATTTTGTCAAACTTGATCTATACTAGTAAGCGTGACATTTTTCTCTTGAATTAAATGTATTTTTAGAGGTAAATGGGATCATCTTCTTGCAATAAAAAATGTCATCGGTGTTAGTTTCAAACTATCAGGAAAGAACATCCAATTCTCAATTTTTTCGAATTATGAGAACATAGTTCTTTTCGGTAAAGAAAAGTTTGAAGAATATTGGATTTGGATGCCACAAGCCAAGTTTACATACATATATATTGGACCAACATGTTGTACTTACGATTCCCATGTTTTATGACTGTTCAAACTTCCTAGCTAACTGAGCCCGCTTGAATGGATTTATGTCGATTTATCGAAATTAGGTCAAATTTGAAACTACAAGTAAATTGTAGGTTTCTTCGAAAGTTTACGAAAAAGCTTTTCGGGGTACCCACCATCAGGGGAATAATTAATATATCAAACCATAAAGAGTTTTGATGATGGCTTCAACTTCTTGCTACGATTTTGCATCTTGACAATTTAACAAAATAAGGTCAAACTTGAGCTACCAGTTAGCGCGATAGATTTCTCTTAAATTAAATGTCTTTTAGGAGGTTGTTGGGTGCACATCTTATTGTATTAAACAATGCCGTGGGTGTGGTTTTCCAACTATGAGGAAAGAACATTTTCAAATTTCCGAGTGATGACGAGATTGTTCTTTCCCGTAAAGAAAGTCCGAAGAACATGCATCTGAATACCACAAGACAAGTTTTTAGACATACACAGTGGAAAAACATGTTGTATTTATGATTTCCCATGTTTTATGAGTTCTCAAACTTCCTAACTAACTCTACAAGGATTCGGGTCTATTGCAACAACAAGATTCGTGGCAATAAGTGACGAATTGTGGCAATAGGTATCTATTGCAACGACATGACTTTCGTTGCCAAGCGTTGTGACAAGATGCATGGTAATAGGATATTGCCACGAAAACCAAACCATGTAAAGAAAGTTTGCTATTGCAATGCTGATGCGCCAAGTCACCACGTTCTACCTCGTAGCAGTACTTACTTAATACCACAATTTGGTTCGTGGGAATAGCTTAATGCAACGGTGAGAAAAATTGTCGCGTTTGGCCTTTTTGTGGCGATTGGAATTTTTGGCGATAGCCTATTCCAACAACACCTACTTTGAGGATCATGCCCTTCTGTGGCAATATCCAATTATTGCAATAGATCTGAACTCTATACCAACAACTCTTGTTTTCGTGGGTATACCTCTTTTGCCGTGAACCCTATGTTTGTGGCATTAACTTATGGCAACAACTCTCAAAATTGTGGTAACAAAATTTGCAACATACTAGTTTTGGTGGTGCCAGACAGTTATCACGATGGACAAAATGTTTCTTGCGAGAAGCTATTGCAACAATGCGAATGATTCATAGCGAAAGGATTATTCCAACAGAGCTTAATTTCGTGGCACCAAGTGCTTATCACAACAACCGAAATGCTTGTCTCGATAAACTATTACAACAATACAATCGATTCGTGGCGAAAGGACTATGTCAATAAAGTTGGATTTGTGGCGACAAATGGTTATCACAACGCCCAAAATATTTGTGGCAGGCAAGTATTGCGACAATACAAACGTTTCGTGGCAAAATCCTAATGCAACACAACAGGTAAGCGTGACGGTTAAGATATTACGCAACACTATATTTTCCGTGGTACTAACTAGTTGCAACCGAAACTAGTTTGTGGTAATAAACTATTGCAACCTAAAAAAAGGGCATTCAATAACATGATTTGAACGACATGTATCACATGTATCTTATGTAGATTACAAAAATATCATACTTTGCATAGAGAATATAAATAAATAATGAAGCAATCATTCAACATGTTGAATGTGCTATCCTAATTAATTGCAAAGATTAATCTATCTATTATGCATACTGAATGTCGGTGCATACCGAATGTCCATTCCAATTAAATATTTGAATCCTGCAATCAAAAGATAAAGAAATTGTATCAATCCAACATAACATATGCCATAAAATTATTTCAGCACCGTTGTAAGTTTAACTAGCAAAAGGCCCATGCATTGCACCAGGAGAAAAATAATATAGCACTCTCCTACTAAAATACCACAATGTTTAATGCTAATGTGTGTTTTGATATAGATGCGTGATATTCAAATTATAACATGGTTAATAACATAAAAAGAGGGGTGAACATGGGATATTTTAGTGCGCTAATTAATATATACATAAATATATAGATCAAAAGTTAAACAGAGAGAGTTCAACAAGTGCAAATTACAGAAATTTAATAAATGCACGACCCACAATGTAAGCACTGTTAAAAGAAATATACTTATATTACAAATTATTTCATTTAGTGATGGAACTCGTCTTTTGACAACTTATAATGGAATGCCATCACTCGTGAAAACTCTGCATGAACCACACAAATGATTATGATCTAACGCTGAACAGAGAACAATTTTAGTATCAATTTCCATCCTTATAAACTTTGAGCTACTCTATATCATCTATGTTGAGAACTAAGATAAGCCACTCTGTATGAACTCTGTGTGTCCAATAGTAAGATGATCTACCTCTCAACCTCCTGAATCAGATTTTCGAGTAACTTTTCTGTTGTGTATCTTTACACACAACACATAGAAACTTGAGAGGAACATGATTAGAAGAGGTGAACATGATAGATTAGCTCATGCGGGCTTACTCCATGGTTCAGTAATCTGTTTGCCTAGCCATACAGTCACCTTCCAGCCTGCGTTGCCCGGAATAGAAGACCAGAATGGAAAAGTAGGTCATGTAGATACATCTTATGCTGCACATCAAAGTTTTTGAAGCCCCGGATCAGACTGTGTTGCACCCCGGCTGCTCCGACGTCTCGTGCCCCAATTCACTGGCGATAGGGTGTTTAAACCAATCGTTGCTAGAACTACAGAGGCGTCGTACAGGCATACTTGACCAGAGATAGAGGCGGCACACCGCGGTTGTAATATGTTCAAACACGCAGCGGCGAAGGGGGAAAAAGGTTTCAGTTTTGACTTGGTGGTGGCAATGTTTGTAATATGTTTAGACATGAAGTGGAATTTTTTTTCAAAACGGACCAAAACAAAGAATATACTTGGAATGGTGTAACACACCATGCATAGGAATTTATAGTGGACACTTTGGAATAACTTGGTTTCTTGGGAGTTGGATGCATGAGTAGAGCTTACTCGTACAAGTGGAGGCTAGCAAAAGACTGGGAGTGACCAACTAAGAGATCAATAATGGCCATAATCATGCAGAGCGACAAAACATTGCTAATCAAAGCATAAAGTGGTACTACAAGTCAATGACTAAATGATCATAGTGGCTAAGGTGACTTGTTCATAGTCATAACATGGCATGAGCATGTGCCAAGTCAACCCAAATAAAGCATCAAAGGAGAATACCACAATACTATGCTTTTGTATGCTACAACAACGCATGATTCCTTCAAGGCACATTAAGCAATCCTAATTTTTTGGAACAATTCATGCTACAACAATAATCACTAAGCATAAGGTCAAAACAACATCTAGCATGACATGCTAAAGTCTAAGTCACAGTCAAAGAAAGCTCCTTTTTGTACCACTTAAGCATAAAACTCTCTACTCTTTTCCAACACCAATCAACTTATTTGAAACAACTCACAGAGATAATAATAATAAATAAATATCAGTGAGCTTGTCTCACAAATCCACAAAGAAGAACTAAAAATTTCTAAGCTGAAAGCATAAGAAAACTAAGGCTAAACACAGTGCTAGCAAAAGAGAACACTCACAAGACAATAAGAATAAAAACTAGAGTGTTCTAGGCAATGAAAACAGAGTGTGTCTCTCTCCAAATGAAGTGTGCTAGGATCCCACCATCTTATTCAAGCAAACTAACAAAAAGAAAACCAAAAATAACACAATAGTGCATGAAACAATAAAAACGACGTGTCTAGAAAGACCTGAGATTTTTGTTCTTCAATATTTATTGGGGTGACACAGGGTGGCATCCCCAAGCTTGAGCTTTTGTCCATTCTTCATCTCATTACATCATTCTTTCCTTACCCCTGAAAATTTTCCTTCATACAAAACTTCACATAATCTTCATTAGCAACATTAGTTTATTCAAAATATAATAGACCTTTGGGTTTAGCTTTTAGAACAGCAAAAACATTCACTAAAAACAAAAGATACTGTAGAAATTCCTTGAAAAAGCTCAGTTTTCCAAAAAAAACCCAAAAAGGAATCAATAAGAAGCAAATGGAAATAATTGCAGAAATCTGTCAAAACAGACCATCAGGTAGAAACCGATTTTTTCGAAGACCTTATGTTGCTCAAATAAAAAAGTGTTGAACTAATGAAAGTTATCTAACATACTGTGGGATTTATTCAGAAAATATCAGCTCAATTCTAATTACAGAGATTTTACAAGAATTTTTACGGTGGAGCACAAAAATATGTTTCGTGACAGCACTTCCCCAAATCTTACTTCCCTCTCATTAGAGGTTATTCTTGACACAAAAATCAAAGAAAAAGGATAAGGGGATTACAGAGGTAATAACTTCCAAGACTCAACTAAAACTTTTGGGTTATCTCCCAAAATGTACTTTTCTTTAATGCCTTTAATTTAGGCATGATAGTTTGAGAAGATGCTCATATAAGAAATATGAATTAAAGTAAAAGAGAGCATCAAGAAGCAAATTCAAAACACATTTAAGTCCAACCCACTTCCTATGCATAGGAATCTTGTAAAGAAACAAGTCATGAAAGAACAGAGCAACAAGCATAGGAAAGCAAAACAAGTTCAACTTCAAGATTTTCAACATAAGGAGGGGAAACTTAATATTGTTGAGATGCATAAAACCATGTTTCCCTATCTCATAATAACTTTCAGTAGCATCATGAATAAAATTAACAATATAACTATCATATAAAACATTCTTATCATGAGCCACATGCATAAAATGATTATTACTCTCCACATAAGCATAGTCATTCTTATTAATTCTAGTGGGAGAAAATTCAACAAAATAGCTATCATTATTATTATCATCACCATAATCATAAAATATAGGAGGCAGATTGTAATCACAATTAAATTTCTTCTCAATAGTAGGTGGACTGAAAATATCATATTCATCATTGTAATCATCATATATTGGAGGTTTGGTATCATCATAAGCAATAGAATAGCTATCTTCCAAAGGTGGGAAACTAAAAGGATGATTTTCATAAAAACTAGCTTCCCCAAGCTTAGACGTTTCCATAGCATTAGCAATAATGGTGTCCAAATAATCCATAATAATAACATTGCTATTAGAATGCAAATAAAGTTCCATAGGTTTTTTAATTTTCTCTTCAAACACTTCATGTCCTAACTCAAGATAAACACTATAAAGCTCTATAATTTTTTTGTTGTTTTCCATTAATCCTAACTAGTGAAAACAAGAAACAAAAAGTCAAAATTGCAGAATCTAAAGGAAATAACTTCGAGCACTCACACCGGAGGATGTTAGTACCTTTTACCTTACCTCCCCGGCAACAGCGCCAGAAAATATCCTGACGGTGAGGTAAGGTAAAAGGACAAAAACCGCCCCAGCAAAGGCATCACAAAATAGCTTGATGTCTACGCACTTCTATTCTTTTAGACAGCTGTTGGGCCTCCAAGTGCAGAGGTTTGTATAATAGCAGCAAGTTTCCCTTAAGTGAAGTACCCAAGGTTTATCGAACTCAGGGAGGAAGTTGTCAAAGGTATTCCTCTCAAGGAACTCTGCAATCAAGATACAAGAAGTCTCTTGTGTCGCCAACACACCCAATACACTTGTCAGGTGTACAGGTGCACTAGTTCGGCGAAGAGATAGTGGTATGGAGGATTGAGGTAACAATGCCAGAAAAGAGCTTTTGATGGGGAGGAAAAGACTAAAGGCAAAAAGATGGAATCAAGCAAGCATGTAACAGATCTAGATGCAAACGGTGTTTCAATGTTTAGAAACAAGGCCTAGGGATCATACTTTCACTAGTTAACATTATCTCATATAAATATATTCTCTTCATGATACTACTCTTAACTACCCTCCAGTTGGACACTCTAATCCATGGTATGGCTATAACAGCACTCCTCAAAGTCCGCCTTGAGCGCTAGATGGTTCCAACAAACACCACAATTTCATAGAAACAACCAACTCAAAATATACTCATGATAAATATATATGTAACCTAGCTTAAGTGACACACACGGTGTGCATGCTGTCACTTTCACACATGTGTCACATTCCAAGATTTTCCAAATCTTGTAATGTGAAAAATAAATGAATAAAATAAAACCTTGATTTTCAGGGTGAGAAGAAACTTTTTGATTTCAATTGGAAACTTTCAAAACCTATTTGGATCAAATAAATCCTAAGGGGAAAAATAAAAATATTTGGAATTACTATTTTTGAATCTTTTAATAAGAAGATTTGGTTTTCAAAAGAAAAGGATAGAATGATAAATAAGGATTATTTTATAAGCCAAATTAAAATTTGGCCAAGCCTTTAAAATAAAAACATTTCTGTTTGATAAAAATAGTAAAGGTTTATTTAAATAAAATAAAAAGGATTTAATATCCAAGCTTATTAAAAATAAAGGTTTTGCTATTTTAATTAAACATCAAAACTTATTTATTTGTTTTAAACAAGTTTTCCAAGTATTCTTTAATTCCAACTAAAACCTACTGATTTGGCTTTGAAAATAATCAAATTTCAAATAGAGTTTTGAATAAAACAAATTCTATTTTGATTTAATAAACAAGGTCTATTTGTTTAATTAATAATGGACCCTAAAATAAAAATATTATTTTATTTTGGGAATTGGTTTATGTTGCTAAACAGAACCAGATTCAATTACAATGTTTGGTGAATGTTTGAATTAATTTGGATGTTTGATTTGTTGTTTGAATTTCAAAACAGAAAATAGAATCAGAAAAAGGAAAAACAATCAGGAAAGAAAAAAATAGAAGTGGACAGACGCCCAGTCGGCAAGCCCAACAAGGCCCAGTACCAGCACAGCTTCACTCTCCCCGAAAGAAAACAATTCGCACTCATTTTTGAACCCGCGCAGACACTGACTGGTGGCCCTTTCTCCCTGTCTCTCTCCTTCGCTGACGAAGCGGACCCACCTAGCCAGCTCACCTCCTTCTTCCTCGCGCAGACGACGCCCTGCCGTTTCCTGCCCTTTACGCCGGCGATCAATTCGCGTGATTAATAGCCATTACTCCCCATGGGAACACGCGGTATTAAACTCCTGTGCCTTCTCCTCCTTTCCCCTCAAACACCGCAGCACGAGAGCCCCTAGGCTTCCTCAATTCGAGCTCGCAACGCCACTGCTCCGACCATCGTCCCTTCTCGATTCCGGCCGAACCGTGCCACCTCCTGCCTCCATGACCAAGCACACACATTCCCCACTCCCAGGCACTTCTTCCTGTGCCATCCGTTCAACTGCCGGCGCCCCAGAACGTCGTCTTCGACAAGCTCTGAGCGCCGCCGCGTCTGTTTTCTTCTCCGGCGAACTTCCCTGGTAAGAACATACCACCCCGTGCCTTCTCGATCACGCACGCGTCATCGCCTTGGTCTTGCGCATCTAACCATGCCCTCTGTCTGCCTCCTCGTGATCTGCAGCGTCGCCTCCGACCACGACCAGAGCCGCCTGACGCCATCCTTGACTCCGGCGAGCAATCCTGCTAGAACCAGAGCGCCCCTCGCCAGACCAACACCGCCTCGAGCTTCACCGTGACCTCCTGAACCCGGTGAGCATCCCCACTTTGTTCTTTGCTTCCTAGAAATGCCTCTAGCGCCACCGCCTGACCGTCGCCGCCGTCTGCCCTCGCGCAGCGCCGCCCGTCGTTGACCAAGCAGTAGCGTCCGTAGGATCTAGATCGGACGAACGCGATAGATCACTTAAACGCCGAAGGGGTACGCAACCAGAGCCACACGATGTTATTTAGATCCAACGCACCGCATCAGTCGATCCGTGCGAACCGGTACCGCCCAATCAAAACGCGACGCGTGGCCAGTCTTCGATTTAAAAACAGATTTGAAAACAGATTTGTTTGCAGATTTGAAACCCTTGTAACTTTTGATCCACACGTCCAAAAATTTCAAACTTTATATCAATGGAATCAGTGGAACAAGCCCTAGCCAACCATGCAATTTTTTTAGTAAAAAGCCTCTGGTAAAATGTTTGTTTTTGCAGAAACATTTGTATGCTTTTTTAGGTTATAAAATTTTTTCAAAAATTGTTTTTGAGGTTGAAATCTTTGCAAGATGGTTTGTGGTGAACCTACTAATCTTAGGAACCAACCCATGGTTTTAGAAATGGATTTGTTGAAGAATAGGATGGATTAATTGAATTAGCCACTTCTAGTCAAATAAAAATATTGCTTTTGTTATGAAAATGATTTTGGAATGAAAACTTTGGGAAAGTGATTTGAATCAAACCTACCGATCCTGAACACCAAGTTTTGAGAATCAACAACTTATTTGGTGAACAACATAAAGTTTTTGATTTGATAAAAACATTTTCCACCACATGAAATAATTAATGGATTTAAAAATGGTTACAGACAAAACCCTTTTGCAAATGACTTTTCCACTTTGGAAAATGACCACTTTGAACCTTACAAAGTTTAGAGCCTAGTGGAAACCACCTTTGCAAATAAAACTATCCTATGCATGCTTGCATGCATGACTTAGATCCCATTATTTTATGTGTGTTAATTTGTTTGACTGTTTTTGGTTGGAATGCTAGTGATATTGTGTTTGCTTGATTGATTTGTAGTGAAGATAGAAAAGTGTGAAACTAGCAAGATCAAGAAGTGAACCAACATTCCGTACCAAAAAGGCAAGTGACACTATCATCTAAAGTCCTACTATTTTCATTATACTTAGTGGATTTTGAAACATGCATGCAAAGAATTTCTATACTTATGCTATGCTATATCCTATTAGGATATCCTTATATATATTCCTTAGTGGAAACATTGTAGTTGTAGTATGCTTAGCCTTGCTATATATTGGGATGGGATACATGATATGATATTATGAAGATTTGAAAAGACTTATGTTTTATATAACAAAACAAGTACTCAATGAACCACCTGGGTGAACAAGGATGCTCAAGCTTTTGGACAAGGTGGCAACAAAAGGAACCATGTTTATATGGCAATCTCTTTTTGTTGTGCACTAGAAGAAAACCACCTAGGGACTTAGAGATTGAACATGTTTCTCGTACAGTGGCTTCCGTGTACAGCCACATGCTAAATGGGCTCTGGCATAGTCAAATACATAGTGGAAGACCCATGCATTGGCATCTTCAGGTTAACTAGATTTGTGTAAGGGAGCTTGAAACCCTACATTTATGCCTGGTAGACAAGCTAGCATTTTGTATTGGGAGGACTCCTATGGAAAGACTTTGTCACATTCTCAATCTGCCAGTACTCCATCTTGGTGAGTACTTATCCAGTGGCCACTGGTGGCATCAAGATGAGATTGTGTCATGTGGGTAAAGTGTACAACTTCTGTAGAAGATCAAAATTCTAAGTACTTAGCCGTGTCCCCGGTTATGGACAATACTGAGAAACTAAGGCCTGAAGCTATGGAAGATCTCGACATTCCAATTTCTCAAAGTAAAACTTAAGGGTGACAACAAGGGATTTTGAAACTCTTGGTGGATTCCAAGGAGTTCAGAAAGATTTGACAAAAGATCAAAACTATTTTGGAAAAGATAGGATAAAACTATATTGCTTTCTGCAAATGAGCCTAAACCCCACTTAGCCAAATATGCATGTATTGATAGTATCCACTCATATTATACTTAGTAGTAAAACTTGCCAATACAATTCAAATGTATTGACCCTTGTGGCTGTAACTTGTAATGTTGCAGGTTTGATTGATTTTAGTGAAGATTGATTGATTAGGATTACAAAGTCTACAACCAACATGTTTGCCTGTGGCACTTTGAAGATGAAGGACCCCATGCTTATAGTTATTCCGCTGCAATGTAATGTAATATCCAAATGAGCTATGTAAGATGTAACAAAATTATGTTATTCCTGGTTATAAAGTTATATTATGACCTTTGTTTCTTGATATTACATCTTAACTGTGGATGCTAGCTATTGATCCAGGGACTAGCATTGTAAACACAGGGGACTCTACCTTATTTAAAGGTTGGGACCCTTACAACATGTGGGTAAAAGTTTAGATCTATTAAATCATGATGAGTATTTATGTAGACTCTAGCCTAAGTGCCACCATGGCATGCACGTTGTCACTTTCACACACATGGGGAGAGCACAAATCTATTAAAGCACTTGAGTAGCAAGGTAGATCTACTTGATTACAAAGATCATGACCACAATATGATCATGCATAGAGAGAGAGATGAACACATAGCTTCCGGTAGAGCCCTTAGACTCGAGGAAGAAGTACTCCCTCCTCATCATGGGAATCAGCAACGGTGATGGAGATGGTGGTGGAGATCGATGGAGATGGCTCCGGGGGAACTTCCCCATCCCAGCAGGGTGCCGGAACAGAGACTTTCTGTCCCCCGAATCTCCCCTTTGGTGGCGGCGGTGCTGCAGATCTTTTCATGGCTTTATGATTGATTATTTAGGGTTTCTGAGTCGAGGGCTTCTTATAGGCGAAGGAGGCAAGGTCGGTGGAGGGCCAGGGGGCCCAAACCCCCTGTTGGCGCGGCCAGGGTGGGCCCGCGCCCACCTAGGGTGTGGCCATCCTGGTGTCCTCCTCTGTCTCGTCTTCGGTTTTCCATATCATTCTGGGAAATATGAACTTTGGCTTTTGTCCCGTCCAATTTTGATAATATTCATTTTTTAGCTTTCTAAAACCAAAAATAGCAGAAAACAGGCAACTGGCACTATGGCATCTTGTCAATAGGTTAGTTCCAGAAAGTGTACAAAAATACCTCAAAGTGTAGACAAAACATAAGAGAAATGATATAAAACAAGCTTGAAGCATCAAAAATTATAGATACGTTTACAACATATCACGCGTGTCTAAGGGCATCCGTAATGTTGGACCCATAGACTTATGGAGATTACCACAATGTATAAGGTCAGCATTTTCCACAAGGTGACACCACATAGCTTGTCATATTGCTCCATGCAAGGGGAAATGATTTTTCTATACTCTATGCGAAACCCACAAGCTTGAGGTAACTTTATTTTCTCCCCAATGTAGTACTATATGCCTTAAGGCATGCTTTTTTTACATACTACGGATGCCCTAAGGAAAAAGCAAATAATGGGCCCACTTAGCAGTGTATGACCAATCTATAAAACTTCTATGCACTAATCTTCAGTTTAGTGGGTCCCACGAATTGTCTTGTTTGGACAATGTCTAAATGGTGGAGATTAGTAGTAGTAGTAGTAGTAGTACTACTACTACTACTACTAGTATATTTATTTTGCTTGGCCAAATGCTCACCTCTGCCCACGTGCTGTACATGTAGAGAGAATAAAACGTAGGCAGGGGAAGTGGGAAGCAGCAAAGAGATAAGAGGAGTTGAAGGTAGTTCGATGTCAGAGCAAATTTTATTATGATGTGTTCCTGACACGAGGTACTCCTACCGCCTTACAGTGTAGTACACTCTACTAGTAGTAAATTTCAGGACCTATGCATTAAAAAATTTGGAAGTGTGGTTTCTCTCTCCTTCGATGCCTCTCTCCACCCCTCTCCCCTCGTGCACCGTCCCGGCTGATCTCTCCCTCGTCAACAGTGTGGAGCTATGCACATGTGTCTCCGTATGGCGGCTCTGTTTCTTTTTTTGAGGGGTCGGCTCTGTTTCTCTAGCGTGTTCGGCAGCTGCGTTGTTGTGGACTAGGAGTAGTACTATACTATATAGGAAGGAATCCACTTCGGTCCTTGGCGGCAAAAAACATTCAAAATTATTCGGTTTAGAAATTTTCATATGCTTGCCAAACATCTGGAGGGAAGGTTATTCAAAGTATCCATCAGTCACATTAGTACTTCTTATCTTATATTTATCTTTTCTTATCTCTTACAATACCATACCACTACAAGTGCATGATACCCCTTCCTGGCCTGGGTCATTTAGTGGTTTAGGGTTTAAGGTTTAGCAAAATTTCAATAAATTTCAAGCTTTATGCTTATAATCGTGGAACATAATGGTGTTACCGCAATTTAATGAAAGTATCTCAAATTTAGATCTATGAGTGCATGATACCCTACTTGGTGAGGGTTTAATTATGGATTGAAGGGTTTAGAGTTTTAGTATTTAGGGATTAGGGTTTAGGGGTTGTTTATTAGGGTTTAGGGAATTTTCAATAATATTCAAGCTTTATGCTTATATTCGTTGAAGAGAATGGCGTTGCCCGTTTTAATGTAAGTATCTCAATTTTTATCTACAAGTGCATTATACTTTCTTGGTCAGGGTTTAGGGGTTTAGTGTTTAGGGTTTTATGGTTTCGGGAATTTTCAATTATGTTTAAGCCTCTTTATGCTTTTAATCATGCAATAGAATGGTGTTACCATAATTTAATGAAAGTATCTCAAATTTAGGGGTTTAATGTTCAGGTTTTAGGGTTTTCGATTTAGGTATTTAGGGGTTTAATTTAGGGTTTAGGGTTTTGAGAATTTTCAATAAAGTTCGAGCTTTATGGATATATTCATGGAATAGAATGACTTAGCAACAATTTAATAATGAAAGCATCTCAAATTTTGATCTTTATATAAGTACATGATACCAGCTTCGTTGGGGTTGATTATGGGCCGAGGGTTCAGGGTTTTAGTATTGAGGGTTCAGGGTTTTGGTTTTTTAGGGGTAGTTTAGGGTTTAGGGTTTAAGAATTTTCAATAATATATATGTTCGAGCTTAGGGTTATGGATCAAGGGGTTTAGGGGTTTCATGGGGTATAAGTCTTAGGGTTAAGGCTTTAGTGCATTAGGGTTTAGGGTATTTTCAATAATTTTCGAGCTTTCGGGAATTAGAATGGCGTTAGCGCAATTTAATGAAAGTATCTCAAATTTTGATCTATGATGAGTGCATGATACTTGCTTGCCTGGTTAGGGTTGTTTATGGTTCGGGGGTTTAGGGTTTGAGTATTGAGGGTTTTGGGTTTTGGTTTTTTAGGGGTAGTTTAGGGTTTAGAAATTTTTCAATAATATGTCCAAGCTTATGGTCAGGGGTTGAGGGTTTATGGTTTTTAGGGGTATAGGGCTTAGGGTTTAGGTAATTTTCAATAATGCTCGACCTTTCGTGAATTTGAATGGCGTTAGCGCAATTTAATGAAAGTATATCAAATTTTCATTTATAATTCCATGATACCTACTTGCTTGGTTAGGTTTATTTATGGGCTGAGGATTTAGGGTTTTAGTATTGAGGATTTAGGGTTTTGGTTTTTAGGGGTAGTTTAGGGTTTAGGATTTTTTCAATAATATGTACGAGCTTAGGGTAAGGGATGGAGGGTTTGTTTAGGGTTTTTAGGGGTTTAGGGGTTAGGGGGTTAGGGTTTAGGGAATTTTCAGTAATGTTCGAGTTTTCTTGAATTAGAATGGCATTAGAGCAGTTTAATGTATCACAAATTTTGATCTAGAAGTGCATGATACCCACTTGTTCAGGGTTTAGGGTTGTAATGTTTAAGTTTTTCATTTTAGGGATTTTGCAATAATTTTCAAGATTTATGCTCAGATTAGTGGAATGGAATGAAGTTAGCACAATTTAATGAAGTATATCTCAAATGTTGTTCTATAAGTCGATGATATATCTACTTAGTGAGGGTCATTTAGGGGTTTATGGGTTTAGGGATTTTTCAACAATTTTCAAGCTTTATGCTTATATTCATCCAATAGAATGGAGTTTCCCAATTTAATATAAGTATCGCAAATTTTATCTACATGTGCATCATACTTTCTTGGACTGGTCAAGGTTTAGGGGTTTAGTGTTTAGGGTTTTATGGTTTTGAGTATTTTCAATTATGTTCAAGCCTCTTTATGCTTTTAATCGTTGAATAGAATGGTGTTACCATAATTTAATGAAATTATGTCTCAAATTTTAATCTATAAGTGCAAGATACCTCCTTGGTTAGGGTTTAATTGTGGGTTGAGGTTTTAGGGTTTATGGTTTTAGTATTTAGAGATTTATGGTTTAGGTTTTATTTATTAAGGTTTAGGGAATTTTCAATAATGTTCAGCAAGCTTTATGCTTATATTCGTCGAATAGAATGGTGTTGCCAAATTTAATGTAAGTATCTCATATATATTCGATCTACATGTGCATGATACTTGCTTGGTCAGGGTTTAGGGGTTTAGTGTTTAGGGTTTCATGGTTTCGAGATTTTTCAATAATGTTCCAGCCGCTTTATGCTTTTAATCATGGAATAAAATGGCGTTACCATAATTTAATGAAAGTACCTCAAATTTGAATCTATAAGTGCATGATACCTGCTTGGTTAGGGTTTAATTGTGGGTTGAGGGGTTTACGGTTTAGGGTTTAGAGAATTTTCAGTAATGGTCAAGATTTGTGCTTATATTTATGGAATATAATAGCGTTACCGCACTTTAATGAAAGAATCTCAAATTTTGATCTATAAGTGCATGATACATGCTTGGTTAGGGTGTATATGGGTTGAGGGTTTTAGTATTTATGGGTTTAGGGGTTAATTTTTAGGGGTTGTTTAGGGTTGTTTGTTTAGGGAATTTTCAATTATGTTCAAGCTTTATTCCTATATATTCGTCGAATAAAATGGTGTTACACAAATTAATAGATGTATCTGAAAAATTTGATTTATATGTGTGCATGACAACTGCTTGGTCAAGATTTAGGGGTTTAGTGTTTCGGGATTTAGGGTTAGGGGTTTATTGTTTCAGGTTTTAGGGTTTAGGGTTTTGGTTTTAGGTATTTAGGGGTTTAGGGTTTTGAGAATTTTCAATTAAGTTCGAGTTTATGCATATATTCACGAAATTGAATGACTTAGAAAAAATTTAATAATGGAAGTATCTCAAATTTTGATACATATATAAGTGCATGATACCTGCTTGGTTAGGGTTGTTTATGGGCCGAGGGTTTAGGGTTCTAGTATTGAGAGTTTAGGGTTTTGCTTTTTAGGGGTAGTTTAGGGTTTAGGGTTTAAGATTTTTTCAATAATATGTGCGAGCTTAGGGTTACGGGTTGAGAGGTTTAGGGTTTTTAGGGTTATAGGGCTTAGGGTCAAGGCTTTATGGGGTTAGGGTTTAGGGTATCTTCAATAATGTTCGAGCTTTCATGATTTTGAATGGCGTTAGCGCAATTTCACGAAAGTATCTCAAATTTTCATTTATGAGTGCATGATACGTGCTTAGTTAGGGTTTTTTATGGGTCGAGTGTTTAGGGTTTTAGTATTGAGGGTTTAGGGTTTAGTTTTTTTATGGTTAGTTTTGGGAGATTAAGTTTTTAGGAATTTTTCAATGATAGGTCTAAGCTTATGGTTACGAGATGAGGGTATGTTTAGGGTTTTTAGGGTTATAGGGATTAGGGTTTAGGATTTAGGGGTTTAGGGTTTAGTGAATTTTCAATAATGTTCGAGCTTTCATGAATTAGAATGGCGTTAGCGCAATTTAATGTAAGTATCTCAAATTTTGATCTATGAGTGCATGATACTTGCTTGCTTGGTTAGAGTTTTTTATGGGTCGAGGTTTTAGGGTTTTAGTATTGATAGTTTAGGGTTTTGGTTTTTAGAGGTATTTTAGGGTTTAGGGTTTAGGGTGTTTAGGGGTATAGGGCTTAGGGTTTAGGCTTTAGGAGGTTAGGGTTAGGGAATTTTCAATAATGTTCGAGCTTTTGTTAATTAGTATGTCGTTAGCGTAATTTGATGAAAGTATCTCTAATTTTTATATATAAGTGCATGATACCTTCTTGGTTAAGGTTGTTTATGGGTTGAGGGTTTAGGTTTTTAGTTTTCTATGGGTAGTTTAGGGTTTAGGGTTTAGGAATTTTTCAATAATATGTTCGAGCTTAGCCTCAAGGGTTGAGGGTGGTTTAACGTTTAGGGCGTAGGGTTTAGGGTCGTGCGGATGCGCACTAGTGGCATAGATTGTTAGTTAGGGTGACCTCCCAGTGATGACTGCAAGTGCACAGATCAGATATAGCTAGTTTCAAACTAACGATATAGATCCCATAGGGAGCAGGAGTCTGAAGACTAAGAATTCTTGAAGTAAGTACTAAAAATATAATTGCTAAATAAAGTTCTAAGTGACAAGATAAAATGCAAGTATTGCGTAAAAATGTGTTTTGGGTTTTTGGTATAAGGGAACAACGAGTAAAATAAATAAAACTGAATACAGAAAATAAGTATCGTGTATGTAAAAGAGATTTGGAACTTTAGTGGGAGAAAGCGTTCTCAGGTATTAGCGGATACACCACTGGCTTTATAAAGGGTTAAGGATAAGATTATTATCATGAACATTCTCAACTATGTATGTGTGGGAGGAACTACGTATTTGGACAAAGAGGCAGCTACCACTGCTCAAATCACCCCCATAACCACAGCAGACAACAATCAACATCAATTGAATTACTGCACTATTAAGGGACATAATCTCGCAGTACGTATCCCATGGCATGGATAGTGTTTCGTGAGTTTCCTCGATTCCCAAGTTGATACGTAAGGGGTGCCAACAGCTTTATAGTCACTGTAAGTGCTAACATCCCTCCGTCTACCTACAATTAGTTCCCTACATCAAGTCTCCACAAGAGGCAAATAATAGAGAGGTCGACTTCTCCCAACATCAAGATGTAGACAATCTAACACATGGTTAGAGCGATGAATATCATAATAAACTTTATCTTATTCCAATATCATATAGGGTTTCTCCATATCCCCAAGAACAAATGATCTACTCAGACATGGAGGCAAACAAAATCATGGAAATGGTAATGAAAATGATTATCAATGAATATACTTGTATAAATCCACAACTAGTGGAAGAATTACAACAAGATCTAGATGGGATGGATCGATATGATGGTGGTGATGAATAAGTAGCGGTTGATGAAGATAGAGATAGATGCATTGGCCTCCGAGATCTGCTTAGAGCGAAGATGGATCCCTAAGGTAAGTTCCCCCTCCAGATGCCTTCCGTAGGTTAGGTTTCGATGATTTCTGGGTGTTCTGTATGTCGTCTCCCCGAACCAGTTGCACGGGGTGAAACTATTTGAGGAGGCAGAGTCGGCGCCAACTATACGGCGACGGCCTGTATAGTTGGTTGTCAACCTTTCTACAACCTCCAATTACTTCGAGTTTTCTTCTGGAGTTATTAATATTTCCCAAATAAGCAATTTACGTAGGTTTTAGATCCTTTTCTCTCCAGTACAGCTGCTCCAAGAAATGTGTCCATTGGATCCATCATCTGATCTGATCCTGGTGGAAATAAGCATAAAAAGTGCATGTGAACGCCGTAAAATACCATGATCCTACATCTAGAATGCAAAATAATAATGTAAAACATGATGCAAATATGCACTCATCAACTTCCTCAATATAATATTCTTGCTCGTCCCGAACAAGTTTAGCTTAATGGATGTGATCCTCATTGTGGCGACCCCGGGATTTCTCCCGAGAGTACCGATTATGTAAACCACCACGATCCCATGATCAGTGACTCGTGCAGCATAATCGACATAGTATCAAAGTACACATCCATTACAGTACCGAATACCACAAGTCTTACATAAATAGTCTTACAATAGGGTCACAAGGGAACAAATAGATAGTAGCAGCGGAACAACTAAACGCGGAAGACCCGAGTCATGCCATATCCCATAGGGGGCCTGACTCGGAGTAACACCCTAGTTGGCGAAGTCGTCGTCGTAACCTTCATTGTTCCCATCTTCCTGCTCATAATCTGGACAAGTAAATAGCCAGGGACAATGCCGGTGAGTACTTGGAATGTACTCGCAAACCAGTTTTATAAACTAGTTCCTTTTGTAGATATAGCGTATCTCTATATCCTTGTTGAAAACCTTTGTAAAACATTTTGTATACCTTTTTGAACAGTTTTAAGAAAACACCGGGATTGGGTCACCCATTTGACTTTTCCTTATGGTCATCTCATGACCAAACTCCTTCCTCCTTTTTCCGACCATCACATGGTCAAAACATTTCCAAGCCATTTCTTTTGCGAAGTCCTTTTTGAAAACAAAACCATCACCGATGTACAGCCACCAGTACAACCGTCCATGACCTAGGACTCGGCTATTAGAAAATATTTACATTCTGTAGAGGTTATACACTATACCCACACCATCCGATTACCCGTCCCTGATCTTCACCGATCGTGGGTCGAGTAACCGGTAAAGGCCTTCTGGAACAATTGCCTACCCTATGAAGTTAATCCCCTCGAAACCGGAATGCCCTATATAGTTAACCAAGCCAACCGGAGCGCATTTTTCACCTCAACTGGTGTGCGCTTTCAATGAGGGGATCATAGTATCGTGTGGAGGCCCGCAGACCCTTCGTTCCTTCTCCCGGTCGATACCACAAATGGACCGTTGGACAAAGAAGGCCCACCCTCCAGGGATTGTTTTTCCATGTAGTAGTGTGAGGCACCTATACCAGATTAGACAAACTTCTAGCCCTGCCCCGTCCCATTCCAGAGTAATGTGGTTGCATGGGTTAATTGCGTTGTCTTCAAAACTTGCTAGCCCGGCTGTTTTCATAAACATTTTTCCTCCATCTTTTGTCCAACTTTTTTGTAAAACAAAACCTTTCTCATTTTCAACATCACTTGGTAGGCCAAGCCTCACCAAGGTTTTCTCAGAAAACATTTTTGTAAACCTTTTTACGGGGTCTTCCCATCCCAGAGCTTTTACTTTGGCTAAAACCGGGTCTCCAAGGGGTTATGGTGTTAAACACCATCTACCATACTAAGGGCAGGTAGGTATCATAAAGGAGGGTTGTACCTAATGGTACCAAGGGGTAATGGTTTGGAGGAGCCAAACATTCCCCACATAAAACATAATATAGTGAAACAATGCAATTTGCATAAACGAGTAGATAAAACATGCATAGGTAAAATGATAGGACAAGGCATATGAGCAAGAAGGTGGCTTGCCTTTGTTGGCAACTTGTCCCTGATCTCCTTCTTCAAGATACTCCCAATCACCTTCCTCGTATACTTCCTCGTCCGTATATATCATCGCAAAAATAAACGAACAAGCATCATACCACACATCAACCACAGAGCAAATATAGAAATAGTACAGATCAGATACTCAACTGGGCAAACCAAACCACACACTTGCAGCTCCTGAACATAACAAGCCAATGCCACTGGAATCAACTAAAAAGGACATTTCAAGCAAATATGGTGAAATTTATGGTGAACCCTAGTCTAGCAAGAAAACAAGTGGCTCAATCAGTTTCTCTGAGTGAACAGTGACCAAAAATAATATTGCTGGCTAAGTATCTGAAATACCAAACCAACCTAGTTGGATTCATATTTTTAGCTACCAAGATTGATTTTTAGCAATTTAAATACTGCAGTCAACACCAGAAACAAACAAATAATTCCTAATACAGAAGTACTACTGCTAAAAATATAACCTTTTGGGAGTAAGTGGGTATAGAAGATTCTCATATCTTGGAGTTAGAATTACTCCAAAAGGGGTTTCTCAGAAGCTTCTAGAATTTATGCAAGAAGCTTTTGTCCCAAACTTGCTAAATTTATAACAGATGCTAAGCAGCTCCTAAAGATTGATTCCAATTTTACTAGATAGGTAGTTTCTGTAGGAAGGCATAGGAAGTGGTTTCATAATTTTTTTACCTACAGAAAATGTACTAAGAATAGAACAATGTAAGCAGCACCATTTCACCCCAAAAATTCTCAGAAAATCTCCAGTTACTGTTTTACCAAACTACCAGTGCAAGGTGGTGAGGAAATGCAGGGGCTACCTCTCAAAATTTGAATCAGGTAAAAAGGGGGTACTGGTGATTTTTGGTGGATTTAAAGGTACAACACAAAATTCTGGGAGTTAAATTAACAAGAAAAAGGAAAAAAGGCAGGGTTACTGGGGTCTGGGTCGCGGCCTGCGCCAAGGGATAGGCCGGCCCATTTGCTCGGCAGCGTGCACGGGAGCTGGGGATTCAAATCCCCGGTGGGGGCCCCGCGTGTTAGCTGCAACGAGCCAGCGAAGGGGTATAGGACGACGTGGGTCGTCAGATCTGAAGAGATCCAACGGCCCATGGCTCGTCTTCCTCGCGGGAAAGGTGACGCCGGCGACGCGAACCCTAGCAGCTATGGCGGTGGTTGAGGAGGCTCACCCTGGGGCGGAGAAGGGTCAGGTATGGCGAGGCTCGAAGAGGTCGATGGCGCAGATCCGAACGAGGGGCGACAACGGTTGCTTCGGCTCCTGAGGAGGTCGGGGGCGTGCTCGCAGCGTCTGCGTCCATGGCTCCTCTCCGGCGACACCCTAGTTGTTCCTGGGAAGAGGGAAGGACAGGGTAAGAGGGTCCGCATGAGGGATACATGCATGTGTGGAAAGCTGGGAGGGAGAGGGAGCATGGCGACGACAACCTTCACTATTTTCCTCGGCAACGCGGTGGTGCGGCGAACGCCGTGGGCTGCAGGAGCCCAGCGGGCTCGGATCCGCTCTAGGGTGAAGTGGAGGGAGATTGGGAGTGGAATGGCGTAGGTGACGGGCGCTGAGGTGGCTCGGGGGTTTTTAAGCCGTAGAGGGGAAACCCAAGGTGCACCGGGTGCAGGGGTGGCCGTGGCAAGGGCTGAGGGCGATGATTTGCTAGGAGCGCGGTGGTGGAGCGTCTCTGCATGGGGTGAGAGGGGTCTGGCACGCGTGGGCAGGCTCGTGCCCTTGGGATAGCGCGAGCTGGCCTTGTGATCTCTCTGCTCACAACGTGCTCGACGTAAAGTCTTGTCCTGGTCGAGCTAGGGGTAGGCGAGGTGCTGCGCGGGTATTGGCGCAGGGTGGTTGAGAGGGGAGAGGATGGTGTACTCCATGCGTGGGCGGCGTCAGTTTGCACCAGGAGGCGGGGTGACGCGGGCGTGCTCGACATGGCCGGGGCGACGTGGCCGACTCGGGTTGGGGGTAGGAGAGGTTGTGGGTGAGCTTGGGAGGGGCGTGTGAGGTTCCTGGTGAAGGTGTGCGCGAGGCGCGGGCACATGCGCGACAGAAGGGAGGCGAACATGGTCGGGAGGCGGGCTAGACAAGATTTGGGCAGTCTGCCGCCCTTCCTCTCTCTCTCGGGTTGGGGTGACAAGGGGCTTCCAGGGGTGGTGGTATGGTGTCCCTATGCACGTTAGAGTCGTGCCAGGCCATTTGCATGCGCTGCAACGGGTGTGGGGAGAGTGGGAAGGATGTGGGGCGATCTAGGGCAACAAGGGCTCGAGGGTGACTTTGTTTGATGCTCTCCTTAAGCTCAAGCCTCTAATGGTAGAGAGAGGGATATGAGGGTGTAGCGGGATGTGATATGAGTGGGTATATGCCTTGGTTGCTTCCTGGATCACTCCCATTTGCTTGCAAGGTTCCTCCAAAGTTGGCAGAATTTAAGTTGACCATTTCCCATATTGCAACTAGCGTATAAAACATCTGCATGCAATGGGCTTGGGGTTGGGGTTTAACCAAAGTAGATGGTGGGTTTTAGAGTTCTCCTGGCAAGGTGCCAAGGCATGAGGTTGCATGGCCGAAATGGTTTTTGGTCTTGATCACACAATAGCTCCAAAATTGTAACATGGCAAGAAAATTTGGGATCCTTCTCTAGTTTCCCAAACCAACAAACCAAGGTGGTACTGATGGTTACTAAGAATTGTTCTAGGTCTTAAGTATGTGAACAAGCAAGCAAGGGCACTCTAGCATGGCAAGTACATAAGTAACAGAGCAACAGTAAGGATCAAGCATTCTAATCAAGTAAACCAATAATAGTAAGAACAATCTTCAAAAGTTTTACTCCCCCTAAACTTTGGACTCCTACTTAAACAAATAAGATTAAAAAGTTGGGATGTTACAGACCTTCCCACTTAAAACAATCTCGTCCCGAGATTCGCGAGCTGAGGCATCAAGAGATGGGGGTACTCCTTCCGGAGGTAATCTTCTTGTTCCCAGGTGGCTTCTTCCTCTGACTGGTTGCTCCATTGAACCTTATAGAAGGTTATGTTGCGACGCCGGGTTAGTGGATTGGCCTTCTCTATAATATTGACGGGTACTTCTCTATAGGTTAGATTCTGATTGAGATCGATAGTTTGGTAGTCGATTTTCTTGAAGACTTCGGGCTTGTCGGGTACTTGGAGACACTTTCTGAGTTAGGACACATGAAAGACGTCGTGGAAGTCAGACAACTCGGAGGGTAGCTCCAGCTATTATGATACTCTGCCTCGTTGGGCGAGAATCTAGAAGGGCCCGATGTATCGTGGAGCAAGTTTCCCTTTCTCATGGAAACGCTGCATTCGTTTGATAGGAGAGACGTGGAGGTACGTGAAGTCTCCCTTGTTGAAGATCACATCGTGGCGTTTGGTGTCAGCATAGCTCTTCTGGCAAGACTGGGCAGCCTTCAAGCGATCTCGGGCTAGCTGGACTTGTTCCTCGGGCGCTTTGATCACATCTGGGCCGAAGATTTGGCTCTCTCCGGTTTCGGGCCAGTTCAGGGGTGTTCGGCATTTTCTCCCATAGAGAAACTGGAAGGGTGCCATTTTGAGGCTATCTTGATAGCTGTTGTTATAGGAGAATTCAACGAAAGGCAGGCAATCCTCCCATTTGGCTCCATGACCCAGAACACGCGAACGGAGCATATATTCTAGGACTTGATTTACTCTCTTTGACTGCCCTAATGTGTCACATCCCAAGATTTTCCAAATCTTGTTATGTGAAAAATAAATGAATAAAATAAAACTTTGTTGATTTTCAGGGTGAGAAGAAACTTTTTGAATCCAATTGGAAACTTTCAAAACCTATTTGGATCAAATAAAATCCTAAAGGGATTTAAAAAGTTAAATAAACAATAAAGTTAAAAATATTTGGAATTACTATTTTTGGATCTTTTAATAAAAGATTTGGTTTTCAAAAGAAAAGGTAGATTTATAAATAAGGATTATTTCATAGAGCCAAATTAAACCTTGGCCAAGATTTTGAAATAAAATGTTTTGTTTTGATTAAAAGAGTAAAGGTTTATTTAAATAAAAATAAGGAGAGTTTATTATTTAACCAATTTTATTAAAATAAAGGTTTTACCATTTTAATTAAACATCAAAACATGTTATTTTATTTTAAACAAGTTTTCCAAGTATTTTATATTTTCAAATAAAACCTACTGATTTGGTTTTGATAATATTTAGATTTCAAATGGAGATTTTAAATAAATAAATCAAAACCTATTTGAATTAATAAATAAAGTCTATTTTATTTAATTATTAATGGACCCTAAAATAAAAATATTATTTTGTTTTGGACTTTGTTTTGTGTTGTTAAACAGAACTAAACACAATACAAAGTTTGGTGGAAGTTTGTTTTTATTTGGTTGTTTGAATTGTGGTTTGAATTTCAAAAACAGAAAGTCGAAATAGAAAAAGATAAAGCAATCAGAAAAAAAATAGAATCAGACCTGACCCAACCCAACCAGCCCACCTGGCCCAGTCCAGCCCACCTATCCCCCTCGCCCCCGAAGCGTTTTTTTTTACCGAAGAAAGAACCCGCACCCTCACTGACCGGTGGACCATATTTCCTCTCTCTCTCTCTCACGCTGCCAAGCGGACCCCACCTGCCTCGTCAGCGTCTTCAACCGCGGACGCGTTCCTTCCCCTCACCTCGCCGGCCGTTTCTGGCTATAATCGCTTGCGTAAATTCGCGTCAATGCCTCAACAATTCAACCCCGTGACCATGGAGTGATAAACGCCAGCATCTCCTCTCTCTTTCCCCTCTCTTGCCCGACCCTCTCTGCCCTCAGGCTGCCCTCATTGCTTGCAACAACCTCCCTGTCTCCGACGAGCTCGCAACCGAATTCCGGCAGTCCCGCGCCACCCCTTGCCTCCTCGAGCACACGGACGTGACCTCCAGACTCTGGCGCTTCTCCCTGTGCCTTTTGTTCAACAGCGCTCACCCCAGAGCCTCGGCTTCGACAACATCCGAGCGCCACCACCGTTCACAGACACTCCGGCGAACTCCACAGGTAACCTCCGTTCGCCCCAGCACTCCTTGATGATGCTCCCATCTTCTCTAGAACAGCACGCTTCTTGTTGGAGATATGCCCTAGAGGCAATAATAAATGTAGTTATTATTATATCTTTGTGTTTATGATAAATGTTTACATTCATGCTATAATAGTATTAACAAGGAAACATTAATACTTGTGTGATTTGTAAACTTAATTTGAAGTCCCTAGTATAGCCTCTATACTTCACTAGCTTGTTGGTTGATAAATGATTGTGGTTTCCCTATCATGAACATTGAGATGTTATCAACAACAAGATCATATCATTAGGAGAATGATATGGTGGACATACTCCTATAGATAAGCGTAGCATAAAGATCAAGTCATTTCAATAGTTCAATTGTTATATGCTTTCTGATACATAGTAACCTAATTCCTTCGACCATGAGATCATGCATATCACCTTTACCAGATGGATGCTTTGATGACATCAAACACCACACCGTAACTGGGTGGCTATAAAGGTGGCATTGAGTATTCGGAAAGTATTGGTTGAGACACATGGATCAAGAGTGGGATTTGTCCATCCATATGACGGATAGATATTCTCTGGGCCCTCTCGGTGAAATGTCATCCAATTAGCTTGCAAGCATGTGACTGGCTCACAAGGGATCACATATCAGGGGAACGAGAAAAGAGTACTTATCAGTAACGAGGTTGAACTAGGTATGCAGAGATACCGACGATCATAACCTCGGATAAGTAACATATCGTGAGACAAAGGGAAATTGGTATTGTATGTAAGTGGTTCATTCGATCGCAAAGTAATCGTAGAAATATGTGGGAGCCATATGAATTTCCAGATTCCTCTATTGGTTATTGTTCGGAGAAGTGTCTCGATCATGTCCGCATAATTCACGAACCGTAGGGAGACACACTTAAGGATTCGACGTTGTTTTGAGTAGTTATGGTATTATGAGAAAGAGACCGAATGTTGTTCGGAGTCTCAGATGGGATCCGGGATATCACGAGGTGATCCGGAATGGTCCGGAGAATAAGATTCATATAAGGAAAGTCCCGTTTCGGAGTTCGGAAATGATTCCGGTGAATGTTCTAGAAGGTTCCGGAATGTCCGGCACTCCGGGAGGGGGGAGGGGTACATGAATGTGTCATTACATATTGGAATGATTGCATCATGTACTAAGTGTTCTTGCTGTTACAAATATAGGATTAAATTGAATCCTAAAACAGAAAAGTCAAATGTCCAGTTTGAAAGTCAAACGGCTAAAACAAGAAACTGTGGGAAACAAGCAAGAGGAGTTGGGAACCGACTTGGGGGAGGAGTCTCCTCCCCAAGCCGGCGCGCCAACCAAGGACGACTTGGGGAGGGACTCCCCTCCCCTTGGCCGCGCCTCCCACCCATAAAAGTAGGGGCAGGGCCTCCTCCTCTAGACACAAGTTTCTACCTCTAATCTCCGGTTTAGAGCCGTTTTGGTTTAGAGCTTCTAATTGCTTTAGCCTGCGGTTTAGAGCCTTCTAATTGGTGTGTTTAATCTCGAGACCACTAATAGCCCTCTCTCATAATCCACCATACTCGCTCCGGCTTAAGGCGAAGCCCTGCGGGATCTCCCCTCTACTTCCGGTACCACGCCGTTGTGCTGCCGGGATCGCGAGGAGAGTGCTACAACCTCCGCTGCCTGCTGGAACAAGGGAGAGGAAGGTCTTCGTCGAGTACCGAATGTGTGACCGACTGCGGGAGCGCTGCCGGAACGCAGCGCCGGAAGGATCGTCTACACGATCTTGAGATCGGGAAGAGTACGACTACATCACCCACGAGAATCCGCTCTCGTTAAACACTTTGGAATCTTCGAGGGTAAGTTATTCCATCGACTCGTTGCTACAATCTAGTAGATAGATCTTGGCTTGTTTGTTTGTATGCGATAGAAATTTTTTGTTTTCCATGCTACGAACCCCTACACTTCTAACCGTAGCACCCACTTGCCTTAGGGTGAACTGCAGCCTCACCTCCGACAGCAAACAGAGCCGTCTGACGTCGTCACCGACTCCGGCGAGCGCTTACTCCCGCTCCAGTGCGCCCCTCGCCAGACCAGCACCACCTCGAGTTTCACCTCAACCTCGCGAGCATGGTGAGCACCCCCGTTTCCTTCTTTTCTTCCTGTATCGCCGGCTCCGCCGTAGACAGAGCGTGCGCTGCCGCCAGCTCGTGGTCAAACGCACAGAACCCGTCAGATCCAAATCCTGTGGCTACGATTAGATTAGATCGAAGGGGTAATTTTGATTCAGAGCCGTAGGATTTCATTTAGATCTAACGCACCGCATCAGTCGATCCACCCGAAGCGGTACCGACGAATAAGAAAGCGCCACGTGGCCAGCCTTTGATTTAAAACAGAATTTGAAATCAGATTGTTATGCAAATTTGTAAACCTCATAACTTTTGATCCACACATCCAAAATTTGCAAACTTTATATCAATAGATTCAGGAAAGAAAGCCCTAGCAAACCATGCCATTTGTTTAGTAAAAAGTTTCTGTTAAATTGTTTGTTTTTGCAGAAACATATGTATGCTTGTTTAGAATGTAAAAATTGTTCAAAATTGATTTTGGGGATAAAATCTTTTGCAAATGGTGTGTTTTGAACCTACTGACCCTAGGAATCACTTTGTGATTTCAAAAATATATTTGGTGATGCAAAAGAATGAATCTTGGATTTAAAACCAATTCTAGTCAAATAAAAATATGGTTTATTTATTAAAAATGGTTTTGGAAGAAAACCTTTGGGAATTTTTTTGTTTCAAACTCTCTGACCCCAAACACCAAGTTTTATGATTTAAAAATGTATTTGGTGAACCCTATAGAACTACTACTTTACTAAAGACATTTTCAAACCACATAAAATAATGACTTGGTTTACAAAATGGTTTATAAAGTGAAATCTTTTGCAAATGACTTTGCCACTTTATAAAATGACCATTAGGTGTATACAAATGTATATGACCCATTAGAAACCACTTTTACAAATAAAACAACCCTTTTGCGTGCTTGCATGTATTGTTTTGTTTATTATTTTATGTGATGAAATGCTTGATTGGTAGATTGAAATATTGGTTGCTTGATTGAATTGTAGTTACTTGAAGTGTGTGTACATTGCAAAGATCAAGGAGTGAACTTATATCCTCTACCAAAAAGGCAAGTGATTCTTCTTACTTTTGTCCCATTACTTTCACTATGCATTAGTGATTTTTCTAAGTAAAACTTGCATGGAATTTTGCTAAAGTATAAACCATGCTATGGGAAAACCTAGTAGATGAAACCTTAGTAAAATTTCCTAAGTTAAGACTCCTACTACTATCATGCTTAGCTTAGCTAGTAGAAAACAAGGGTGGAATATATATTCACACTATGGAAAAATTTCTAAGTCTGAGGACTTGTGTTTTGTTTAATAAAACAACTAAGAGAATGAATCACCTGGGTGGAATGGAAGGAATGGTTTGTGTTGAGTGGTTCACAAGGCCCATTTTTATGGTTTACCTTGTGTATCTCACTTGTGGATGTCCACCCAGGAACAAAGAGATTTGAGATGTCAAATGTTGAGAAGCTTCAAGTGCAACCACTTGGCATTATGGGCTCTGCCTAGATCATATAGGTTGCTAGAACTTAGCCATTTGGACAGTTGGTGGTAGTGGGAATGATAGGTTGGAACGCGTCCATTTGGTCTAAGGAAAGGCTTCTGAAAGATCTTGTCTTGGTGAAACCAAGTCTTGTGGGGAAAGTGCACCACCTCTGCAGAGTGTAAAATCTTAGATGAAACATGTCTGTAAGATCCCTCCTTTGTAAAGGAAAAAGATCCCTGTGATTGCAATGCTAGTCCCTGGATCATTGCTAGCATCCACAGTTTAAGATGAAGTACACAGATACAAAGGTCATTTATTACATCCATTCTAGAGATAAAACATAGTCTTTTACAACTCACGGCCACAGGCCTAATACAAGAGTTTTGGAATAAGTAAATAAACATAAGTCTTCATCTTCATGTGCCACAGGCAAGCATGTTGAGTGTAGACTCATGACACCTAATCATCATCGGAGTAACCTGCAACATCACAAGTTACAGCCACAGTGGGTCAATACTTTGGAATAGAATTGGCAAGTGATACCTTAGTAAATTTTAAGTGGACTATATTACTATATGCATTTTGGCTAAGTGTAGCTTGGCTTTCTTTGCTCAAAAATAGGTTTTTCCTATTACTTGAAATCTCTAAGTTTTTCTTTATCAAAAACTTTTCCCAAGAAACCACCAATAGACATTGGGGTCCTTCACCCTTGTTCACCCACAAGTTTTACTTAGAAGTTGGAGTGATGAGATTCTTGATAGCTTCCATCTCTTGATGCTCAGGTTGTCCATTGCCATCGACTTGGCTAAGTACTTAGATTTTTCCATCTGCAGAGGTTGTGCACTTTCCCCACCAGACTTGGTTTCCCAAGACAGGACCTTTCAGAAGCCTTTCCTTAGACCAAATGGATGTGCTCCAACCTATCATTCCCACTACCACCAACTGTCCAAATGGCTAAGTTCTAGCAACTTATGTGATCCAGGCAGAGCCCATATTGCCAAGTGGCTGCACTATAAGCTTCTCAACACTTGGCCTCTAAAATCCCTTTGTGCCTGGGTGGCATACCACAAGTGAGATACACAAGGTAAACCATGTCCATGGGCCTTGTGTAACCACTCAACCAAAAACCACCATTCAAGTCCCGTTCCACCCAGGAGGTTCATTGACTTAGTTGTTTTATTAAGAAAAACATAAGTCCAAAGACTTAGAAATATTTTCATCATAGCATGTATATACTTTACCAACCCTTGTTTTCTACTAGCTAGGCTAAGCATGGCATAGTAACTTAACTTAGGAAATTTCCTAGCAATTCTACAACTACTTAGGATTTCCCAACATAGCATTTGACAAAATAGTAACATGCAAGACTTAGCAAAATATTTCTAATGCTTGTACAAAATATAGGGATGGAAATATTCATGAAGTACCACTTGCCTTGGTAATGGGGAGAGTAGCACTCTTCACAATCACAATCACTAGCACCAAAATCTACACAAAAATTGGTAGCACAAAATTACACACAATTCATATACAAACATAAATATATGCATGCATGCAGAATGCTAAGTGATGATTTTTTTTAAAACTCCACCAAGCAAGTGCACAGTACTGAACCAATACCAAGTTGAAAACTTGCCAAACCAAACTTATATAGAACTAAAGCAAATTACTAAACAAATTCTATACTCAAAATAGTCCTAAACAAGTTTCTGCATAAAAAGTCATTTTAACAGAAACTTTTCACTAAACACATTGCATAAACAGAAAGGGCTTGTCTCCCTGATTCCAATGGCATAAAATTTGCAAAATCTAACGTGGAAATCAAAAGTTATAGCCATTTCAATTTTGGATCAAAATCAGATTTCAAATATGTTTTTGAATCAAACCCTATCCACGCGTCATATTCTTACTGGCGCGTACCGCTTCGCTCCGGATCACGCTTGCTAGCCGTAGAATCTAACTAACGATGCATGATTCAGATCTAATCATACCGCTTCGCTAATTGAACTAATCCTACGCGCTGGATCTGGATCTGACGGCTACAATTCATCTAACCAAAATCGAGCGGCGCTAGCGGCGGCGACTGGCAGCGGCGAGCTCTGTCTGCGGCCGGCGCGGCGCTACAGGTCGTCCGGAGGGGCAGGAGGATGCTCACCAGGTTCGCAGCGTCGAGGAGAAGCTCAACCTGGCAGCGGCTTGACGAGGGGTGCACGGGCACGGTCGCTGGGGCTCGTCGGAGTTGCGGTGGCGTATGTCGCTTGCAGTCGAGGGCGCTGGCGAGGCTCCGCGTCTTCCTAGTACAAGGCAGAGGGTTCATAGGATGCGCAAGTGACTGGCGAATCAGTTGGTATCAAATGGAAGGCGAGGGGCGCTCGGGACTTACCGCTATTGCTTGCCGGAGTCGAGCGGCGGCGCTGGTGGTTGCGGGCGTGAACGGAAACGACGACCTGGGTCACGAGCAGGCAAAAGAAAGGTGTCAGCAGATGCACAAGATCATGATGGACATGATAGTTTGAACCAGAGAGAGGGGGGCGGTCGAGGCTCACCGGAATTAGTCACCGGAGTCGTCGGTACTGCGGAGTTTCGAAGTCGAATGCGCGCAGCCTGGTGGCGGAGTGAGCGAGGAGAGTGGGGGGAAATGACCGCGGTGCAGAGGGGGTTTTGTAGGCGAGAGGGGAGCGACGATTAAGCGTGGAATCAATGGCAATTAGGCGAGAATCAATCGCGGTAGTGATGGGCGGAGGAAACGGCCGACAACGGGGTCGGGCGCGATTTGGGGAAGACGAGGGTGAGCTGGAGAGGTCCACCAGTCAGCGAGTGAGACGGAGAGGGGGTGGGGTCAGGGTGTCAGCGTCTGTGTGGGTGTGTCCGCGCGTGCGAGCGAGCGAGAGAGTGGCCGGGTGGGCTAGTTGGGCCGGTTCTGCTGCTGGGCTGGAATAGGAGCGCCTGGCCCTTTTCTTTTGTTTATTCCTTTTCTTTTTCTGTTTTGATTTTCAAGAATGGTTTTCAAATGAATTCAAACTCTTTTTCAATTCAAATCTCTCTGGGGTTTTTTGCAGTGTGAAACAGTCTGAAATCTAGGCATAAAACCATAGAGTCACTTTGAAAAGGCTTGGTCAACTATGGAGAAACAAAATAACAGTGACTTTGCACATGATTGGCAAAAGTTTGAAAAATGGTTTTGAAACCATTTCCATTTTGTACAGCTTGGTTCAAAATCCAGACTCAAACCTTTTAACAAGGAAGACAAACAATCTAGGTTTAAAACATTCAAACTCTCAAATGGGGATGGCCATTTGATTAAAATTTGCTCACATAAAATGATAGCACTATGTGCTTCTGTTTTTCTGAAATGAGTTTTGAAATTGACCTCAATTCCATATGCATGCATGAATGATATGTAAACTTTGAAATCATGATTTTAGGGATCTTACAAATCTAACCCCCTTAAGGTGAATCTCGCCCTCGAGATTCGGATTGGCTAGCAAATAGGTGAGGGTGGTCTTTCCGAAGATCATCTTCTCTTTCCCATGTTGGTTCCTCTTCGATATGATGATTCCACTATACTTTGCAGAACTTGATAGTCTTTGTCCTTGTGACTCTTTATGCAGTCTCAAGAATCTTGATAGGTTTCTCCTCATATGTGAGGTCACTTTCTAGTTGCACTTCCTCCAAAGGTATGGTATCCTTCAAAGAAGTTTCTTCCATTTCTGGGTGACATTTCTTAAGCTGACTCACATGAAACACATTATGGACTGCTGACAAAGATTCTGGCAGTT
The DNA here is from genome assembly GCA_916181665.1 of Avena sativa. Taxonomy (NCBI): domain Eukaryota; kingdom Viridiplantae; phylum Streptophyta; class Magnoliopsida; order Poales; family Poaceae; genus Avena; species Avena sativa. The sequence continues at coordinate 65,090,453 of OV702279.1, forward strand.
CAATTTCATAAGCAACTTCTCCTTTGCGACTCAGAATCTTGAATGGCCCAACATATCTTGGTGCCAACTTTCCTTTGACTCCGAATCTTTTCACTCCACGAAGTGGTGATACTCTAAGATAAGCTCTATCACCAACTTCGTAGGTGACTTCTCTACGCTTAGGATCTGCGTAGCTTTTCTGTCGGGACTGTGCTATCTTTAACCTGTCCTTAACCAATTTTACCTTCTCTTTGGCTTCTTTGATAAGATCTGGCCAGAATAAACTTCTTTCTCCCACACCATTCCATAACAATGGGGTGGTACATTTTCTTCCGTAGACAAACTCAAACGGTGCCATCTGAATGCTGGCTTGATAGCTGTTGTTATAAGAAAATTCTGCGTAAGGCAGACTTTCATCCCAACTGGCTCCATAGTCCAAGGCACACGCTCTCAACATGTCTTCAAGGATTTGATTAGTCCTTTCCGTTTGTCCATCGGTTTGAGGATGAAAAGCAGTACTGAATTCCAACCTCGTTCCCAATGACTCATGTAGCTGTCTCCAAAAATGGGAAGTGAATTGAGTTCCCCTATCAGACACAATACTCTTGGGCACACCATGTAGACATACAATTCTACTCATGTAGATTTTGGCTAACTTGGCACTTGTGTAAGTTGTCTTCACGGGTATGAAATGAGACACTTTAGTTAAGCGATCCACTACTACCCATATGGAATCATATCCTGATCTGGTCCTTGGTAATCCAGTAATGAAATCCATACCAATCTTGTCCCACTTCCAATCAGGAATAGGTAGTGGTTGAAGCAAACCTGCTGGTTTCTGATGCTCCTCTTTTACTCTACTACACACATCACAGAAAGCAATATGTTCGGCGATGTCCCTCTTGAGATTGTTCCACCAAAATCTTTCTTTCATGTCCATGTACATTTTGGTGTTACCCGGGTGAATAGAATACGGAGAGTTGTGTGCTTCCTGCAAAATCAGTTTCCGTAACTCCGGATCTTGTGGAACACAGATACGTTTCCCATGCCATAAAGTACCCTGTTCCTCTTCATGGAAATTTTTAGCTTTCCCTTGGCCAATCTTTTCCTTAATCTCTTCAATTTCCTTATCGGTCTTCTGATCTTCTCGGATCTTGTCCAACAAAGTGGGTTGAACCTCCAAAGACATGAGATGTCCTTCCGGCACAATCTCCAATCTGAGTTTTCTGAATTGGGTACACAAATCATCTGGCAATTCTCCTTTGGTAAGGCCATTTACAAACACCTTACGACTTAGAGCATCTTCTACAACATTTGCTTTACCGGGGTGGTATTGCAAACTTAAGTCATAATCCTTGATAAGATCTAACCATCTTCTTTGTCTCATATTGATTTCCTTTTGGGTGAAAATATACTTCAAACTTTTGTGATCCGTGAACACTTCACAACGCTTTCCCAAAAGGTAATGTCTCCATGTTTTGAGTGCATGGACGACAGAGGCTAACTCCAAATCATGAGTAGGGTAGTTTACTTCATGAGTTTTTAGTTGTCTCGAGGCATAAGCTACAACTTTACCGTCTTGAATAAGTACTGCACCCAAACCTTGATGAGATGCATCACAATATACCCAAATCTGGCAGACATAGAACTGGTGCTGTCACCAGTCTCTTCTTCAATTCTTGAAAGCTGACTTCACAACCTTCAGACCAAGCAAACTTCTTGTCTTTCTTTAACAATTCAGTCATGGGCTTAGCTACCTTAGAGAAATTCTCGATGAACCTTCTGTAGTAACCCGCTAAGCCAAGGAAACTGTGAACCTCTTTCACGTTCTTAGGAGATTCCCATTCAGTCACAGCTGAAACTTTAGCAGGATCAACTGCTACACCATCCTTTGTCATAACGTGACCAAGAAAACCAACTTCCTCTAACCAAAATTCACACTTGCTGAATTTGGCATAAAGTTTATGCTCTCTTAACTTCTCAAGTATTAAACGCAAATGTCCTTCATGTTCTTCCTTGCTCTTGGAGTAGACCAAGATGTCATCGATGAAAACGACAACAAACTTGTCAAGAAATTCCATGAACACCTTGTTCATCATATTCAAGAAGTAGGCTGGAGCATTGGTCAAGCCAAAAGGCATTACGGTATACTCATACAATCCATACCTTGTAGTGAATGCTGTTTTAGGTATGTCTTGCTCTCTTATCTTGAGTTGAAAATAGCCTGACCTTAGATCAATCTTTGAGAACACACATGCTCCTTCAAGCTGATCAAATAAGTCATTGATTCTAGGCAAAGGATATTTGTTCTTGATAGTTACCTCGTTGAGTGAACGGTAATCTATGCATAACCTTTGACTTCTGTCTTTCTTCTCCACAAACAAGACTGGGGCTCCCCAAGATGAAGAACTGGGTTGAATAAATCCTTTCTGCAATTGTTCTCCTAGTTGCTTCTTGAGTTCTTTCAGTTCATCAACTGACATTTTATCTGGTCTCTTTGCTATTGGTCCAGAACCTGGTACCAGATCTATCAGAAATTCCACATCTCTATCTGGTTGCATTCCTGGCAACTCTTCCGGAAACACATCCGGATACTCACTCACAATTGACACACTGTCCATGCTAACCCCCTTAAGAGAATTTAGCTTACTTCCTTTGGATTCAAAGTTTGACTTGAATTTAATCCTTTTTCTTTCCGGGGTTGTGAGTGCAACAATACGATTAGCACAATCCAGTACTCCTTCATACTTAGCCATCCAATCCATTCCCAATATTACGTCCAGTCCTTGGGAATCTAGGATTATCAGACTCACTGGAAACTTATGTTTTCCAAATTCTATTACTAGATCCTGGCATCCAAGACTTACTATCATTTCTCCACCCGGAGAACTAACTTTTATTGGACACCCAATATTTTCAGATGGAAACCCATTTCTATCAACAAATGCTTTTGATATGAATGAATGCGATGCTCTAGTATCAAAAAGAACAAATGCTGGAATAGAATTGAGTCTGAACTTACCAGCAACAGCGTCAGGCTCCTCATAGACCTCCTCCACACTGATGTGGTTCACCTGTCCTTTCTGGAAAGGATTGGGCTTGACAGGTCCTTCAACTTTCTTTTCGGGGCACTCATTTGCATAGTGTCCCATCTTCTTGCATTTGAAGCATTCAACCTGACTGATGTCTCTCTTAGCAGGCTGACTTACACTCCCACTACCATTACCACTGTGGTGGCTCTTATGTCCACTCTTGTGGTTCTTGTATTTGTCATTGTCATGACTGCGATGATGCTTGTTGTCATGACGGTTGTGGTTGTGGTGCTTGTTGAATTTCCCATGCTTGTGGGATCCTGAGCTTCCACTGTCATCATAGTGAGATCGTTTGTGAGACGATCCCGAGCTGTGCTTGTCGGAGTGCTTTCTCTTTCTACTCTCTACTTGCTTCATTTTGTTCTCCAATATAGCAGCCTTGTCACAGAGCGACTGATAAGTGGGAACATATGCCACAAACAGCTGCAGATTTAGCTCATCATATAAGCCTTCCAGAAATTTTTCCTTTCTCTTGGCATCTATGTCAACCTCATCTGGTGCATAACGTGCCAGATTGTTGAACTCTTCAATGTATTCAGCCACGCTGCGGTGGCGCTGCTTCAGATTGTGGAACTCTTTCTTTTCCAGGCTCATTATTCCTGATGAGATATGAGCAGTGCGAAAGCCATCCTCAAAGATAGACCAAGTCACACCTCATCTATGGGTGTGGTGATTTGGAAGTTGTCCCACCAAGTGGCGGCTGGCCCTTCCAGCAGATGTGCTGCAAATCTGACCTTTTCAGCATTCATGCAGCCCACGGTTACTAAGTCCTTGTTTACAGAACTAGCCAATCATTGGCCACCATGGGATCAGTCGTCCCCGAGAACTTAGCTGGCCTCAATCGCAGAAATCTGGGGAGCATATCAAACCCTGGAGGGTTGTTGTTGTTATTGTTGTTATTATTGTTGTTATTGGGGTTGTTGTTGTTGTTGTTTTGGTTCTGAATGAACGTTGCCATCATCTGCATGACCTGTGTTTGAGCAGTCATCATTTGTTGCATTTCTGGTGTGATGTTGTTGTTGTTGTTGGGGTTGGGGTTTGCTCGACGGGGAGGCATCTGTGGTTTGTTCAAATAGAGATAAGAATGAGATACCCATAAATGTTTTCATGCACATTACATCACATAAGCAAACACATAGCATGCAACACAAAGATAAAAGGTTCAACAACAAGATAACAAGTTCACAAAGTAAAACACACAAGTAGCAAGCCATCCACATGTCGGATGGTCCAATAACAAGTTCACAAATAACAAGTATGATGATGAAAGATAAACGAGTAGTCAAGTCTACTCATCAGAATCAATCTCCTCCTCGACAAAGGTAAGACCTGCGTTCTCCATCGCGGTCTTGTTCTCCTCAATGGTAGTGTTCAAGGACTCAATCTTGGCCTTGAGAGCCCTCTTCTGGGAACGAAGCCTCTCTATCACTGTCTGTTGTTGCTCTAGCTCGAAGTCCTTGGACTGCAGTTCTTCAGTCATGTCCCGGATCTTCTTGTTCCTATCCTGGACACGTTTCTCCTGACTCTTGAACTTCCGGTCCTGGGTCTCGAACTTCGCCTCCATTTCCTTGACTATCTCGTCCTGCTGCGCGAAAAGCTTGTCCTTCTCGCGAAGCTGCACCTGGAGCTCGTCATTACTGAGCATGACATTGGTCCTATCCGTGTCCACGTGCCTAATGAGAGACTCTAAGTCCTGGAGATACAGACGTATCGGCTCTGCTGCGTCCCTCGAGTCGTCCTCGAAGTCGATGGACTCTCCATCCTCATCACGTCTTCCGAAGACGTGGAAGTGGGTGCCTCTAACCTGTCGAGAGTGTCGGCCCAGCAGACGTCCTATCAGGTCCTGCATAACTACCTCCATGCCTCTCTCCCTGTCATCGTGCATAAGCTTGAAGACGATGGCCTCTGTAGTAGGCTCTGTCTGGCGTCCGGGCTGGTTCACCTTGAAGCCCCAGAGGTCCTTCCTCTCGAACTTGGTGAGTGGATGCACCATGATGGTGGGAAGAGGGAGATTGAGCAAGGTGGTAAGCTCAACGATACGGGGACCAAAGCGGGTAACCTGGAACTCCTCAACAGTGTTGATGGTAATAGGCATCTATTTATAAGATAGAAAAGTTAGAACAACACAATTTAAGATAAACAAAGACAAACATCACATACAAATCCTTGGAACACAAAATCACACAAGTCATGCATACATGAATCCATTACATCAACCAAGGTCCAATCTTATTTAAGGTATCATTTTGGAAAATAAGGTGGTAGGTGGTGGTCCAACTAACGAAGTACGTTTACAATCCTATCTCACTGGATCTATTGGCTAACACAATGTTTCTAGAGGCAATCAGCCTATCTTGCTCACATGATCCCATCACTAAGTCTATAATATCTCCTCTTAAGGTTTGGTTGGTAGCTTCCAACTCTTGGGTATGTTCCTTCTCTTTCTCTAAGTCTTTTTGGAGGTTGAGCATTCTGCACTTGACTCTAGCACTAAGTTCTTTGATAGTCCTCCAAGCTGCTTCTCTTGCTGACTCAAAGAATGTGGTGTGCACCACAGTGTTGGTGTACATGCAAAATCCTTTTTCTTTGTGGTTGTCTTCCTTGTTTTTGTACAAGTGAAGTTGCACCCACCAGTACTCAACTCCTTCATCCATCACTAGAAAGCCTTTGTACACAGCTGAACCATGTATTTCCATTGCCACCATGAGGTCCTTGAGAGTTTTGGGAAACTCAGTCTCACACTCCAAGGTCATGGTCATGAGTGGTCCTTTCTTTACGGCTTCGTTGATGGAGTTCATCTACAAATAGAGATGAGAAAGAGAAGATTAGAAAAGTTTACGAGAAGAATAGACAAGTGTAGAAGTAGTTGAAATTTTTTCCTTAGTGGTTTACAATCCTAGGGTCATAATCCTACAGGCAACACAGTGCTCTGATACCATCTGTAAGATCCCTCCTTTGTAAAGGAAAAGGATCCCTGTGATTGCAATGCTAGTCCCTGGATCATTGCTAGCATCCACAGTTTAAGATGAAGTACACAGATACAAAGGTCATTTATTACATCCATTCCAGAGATAAAACATAGTCTTTTACAACTCAAGGCCACAGGCCTAATACAAGAGTTTTGGAATAAGTAAATAAACATAAGTCTTCATCTTCATGTGCCACAGGCAAGCATGTTGAGTGTAGACTCATGACACCTAATCATCATCGGAGTAACCTGCAACATCACAAGTGACAGCCACAGTGGGTCAATACTTTGGAATAGTATTGGCAAGTGATACCTTAGTAAATTTTAAGTGGACTATATTACTATATGCATTTTGGCTAAGTGTAGCTTGGCTTGCTTTGCTCAAAAATAGGTTTTTCCTATTAGTTGAAATCTCTAAGTTTTTCTTTATCAAAAACTTTTCCCAAGAAACCACCAATAGACATTGGGGTCCTTCACCCTTGTTCACCCACAAGTTTTACTTAGAAGTTGGAGTGATGAGATTCTTGATAGCTTCCATGTCTTGATGCTCAGGTTGTCCATTGCCATGGACTTGGCTAAGTACTTAGATTTGTCCATCTGCAGAGGTTGTGCACTTTCCCCACCAGACTTGGTTTCCCAAGACAGGACCTTTCAGAAGCCTTTCCTTAGACCAAATGGACGCGCTCCAACCTATCATTCCCACTACCACCAACTGTCCAAATGGCTAAGTTCTAGCAACTTATGTGATCCAGGCAGAGCCCATATTGCCAAGTGGCTGCACTATAAGCTTCTCAACACATGGCCTCTAAAATCCCTTTGTGTCTGGGTGGCATACCACAAGTGAGATACACAAGGTAAACCATGTCCATTGGCCTTGTGTAACCACTCAACCAAAAACCACCATTCAAGTCCCATTCCACCCAGGAGGTTCATTGACTTAGTTGTTTTATTAAGAAAAACATAAGTCCAAAGACTTAGAAATATTTTCATCATAGCATGTATATACTTTACCAACCCTTGTTTGCTACTAGCTAGGCTAAGCATGGCATAGTAACTTAACTTAGGAAATTTCCTAGCAATTCTACAACTACTTAGGATTTCCCAACATAGCATTTGACAAAATAGTAACATGCAAGACTTAGCAAAATATTTCTAATGCTTGTACAAAATATAGGGATGGAAATATTCATGAAGTACCACTTGCCTTGGTAATGGGGAGAGTAGCACTCTTCACAATCACAATCACTAGCACCAAAATCTACACAAAAATTGGTAGCACAAAATTAGACACAATTCATATACAAACATAAATATATGCATGCATGCAAAATGCTAAGTGATGATTTTTTTTAAAACTCCACCAAGCAAGTGCACAGTACTGAACCAATACCAAGTTGAAAACTTGCCAAACCAAACTTATATAGAACTAAAGCAAATTACTAAACAAATTCTATACTCAAAATAGTCCTAAACAAGTTTCTGCATAAAAAGTCATTTTAACAGAAACTTTTCACTAAACACATTGCATAAACAGAAAGGGCTTGTCTCCTTGATTCCAATGGTATAAAATTTGCAAAAATCTAACGTGGAAATCAAAAGTTATAGCCATTTCAATTTTGGATCAAAATCTGATTTCAAATCTGTTTTTGAATCAAACCCTAGCCACGCGTCATATTCTTACTGGCGCGTACCGCTTCGCTCTGGATTGCGCTTGCTAGCCGTAGGATCTAACTAACGATGCACGGTTCAGATCTAATCATACCGCTTCGCTAAGTGAACTAATCCTACACGCTGGATCTGGATCTGACGGTTACAATTCATCTAACCAAAATCGAGCGGCGCTAGCGGCGGCGACTGGCGGCGGCGAGCTCTGTCTGCGGCGGCGCGGCGCTAGATGTCATCTGGAGGGGCAGGAGGATTCTCACCAGGTTCGCAGCGTCGAGGAGAAGCTCAACCTGGCAGCGGCTTGACGAGGGGCGCACGGGCACGGTCGCTGGGGCTCGTCAGAGTTGCGGCGGCGTCTGTCGCTTGCAGTCGAGGTCGCTGGCGAGGCTCCGCGTCGTCCTAGTACAAGGCAGAGGGTTCAGAGGATGCACAAGTGACTGGCGAATCAGTTGGTATCAAAGGGAAGGCGAGGGGCGCTCGGGACTTACCGCTATTGCTCGCCGGAGTCGAGCGGCGGCGCTGGTGGTTGCGGGCGTGAACGGAAACGACGACCTGGGTCACGAGTAGGCAATAGAAAGGTGTCAGCAGATGCACAAGATCATGCTGGACGTGATAGTTTGAACCAGAGAGAGGGGGGCGGTCGAGGCTCACCGGAATTAGTCACCGGAGTCGTTGGTACTGCGGAGTTTCGAAGTTGAATGCGCGCAGCCTGGTGGCGGAGTGAGCGAGGAGAGTGGGGGGAAATGACCGCGGTGCAGAGGGGGGTTTGTAGGCGAGAGGGGAGTGGCGATTAAGCGTGGAATCAATGGCAATTAAGCGAGAATCAATCGCGGCAGTGATGGGCGAAGGAAACGGCTGGCGACGGGGTCGGGCGTGATTTGGGGAAGACGAGGGTGAGCTGGCGAGGTCCACCAGTCAGCGAGTGAGACGGAGAGGGGGTGGGGTCAGGGTGTCAGCGTCTGTGTGGGTGTGTCCGCGTGTGCGAGCGAGCGAGAGAGTGGCTGGGTGGGCTAGTTGGGCCGGTTCTGCTGCTGGGCTGGAATAGGAGCGCCTGGCCCTTTTCTTTTGTTTATTCCTTTTCTTTTTCTGTTTTGATTTTCAGGAATGGTTTTCAAATGAATTCAAACTCTTTTTGAATTCAAATCTCTCTGGGGTTTTTGCAGTGTGCAACAGTCTCAAATCTAGGCATAAAACCATAGAGTCACTTTGAAAAGGCTTGGTCAACTATGGAGAAACAAAATAACAGTGACTTTGCACATGATTGGCAAAAGTTTGAAAAATGGTTTTGAAACCATTTCCATTTTGTAAAGCTTGGTTCAAAATCCACACTCAAACCATTTAACAAGGAAGACAAACAATCTAGGTTTAAAACATTCAAACTCTCAAATGGGGATGGCCATTTGATTTAAATTTGCTCACATAAAATGATAGCACTATGTGCTTCTGTTTTTCTAAAATGAGTTTTGAAATTGACCTCAATTCTATATGCAAGCATGAATGATATGTAAACTTTGAAATCATGATTTTAGGGATGTTAGAATGTCCCTCGTAAAGGACAATTTGAGAATCAAGACATGGAAGCTATCAAGAATCTCATCATCCAAATTTCTAAGTTAAAAACTTGTGGATTGAACAAGGGTTAAAGGATCTTCAATCTTTGATTGGTAGATGCCTTGGGTGATTTTGCCAAAGCAAAAACTTAGTGTTTTCAAATGATAAGGAAAATCTATTTTGAGCAAAGCAAGCCTAAGCTCCACTTAGCCAAATGCATATATATGATAGACTCCACTATACTACCATAGTATCACTTGCCAATACAATTCAAATGTATTGACCCTTGTGGATGTAACTTGTTATGTTGCAGGTTTGATTGATATTAGTGAAGTTTAATGATTAGGATTACAAGTCTACAACCAACATGTCTGCCCGTGGCACTTTGAAGATGAAGGACCCCATGCTTATAGATATTCTGCTGCAATGTAATGTAATAGCCAAATGAGCTATGTAAGATGTAATAAATTATGTTATTCCTGGTTATAAAGTTGTATTATGACCTTTGTTTCTTGATATTACATCTTAACTGTGGATGCTAGCTATTGATCCAGGGACTAGCATTGTAAACAGAGGGATCTCTACCTTATTAAAGGTTGGGAACCTTACAGATGGTATCAGAGCATTGTGTTGCCTGTAGGATTTGTAAACCTAGGATTGGACAAAAACCGTTAGAAAAATAGGAGTTGTGTTTGTTCCAAAACTTATTTACAAACAATCTTGTAAGCTCTTTCCTCAACCATTTTGGTTTTTGATTCTACATCTCTTCTATTTCAAACTTGATGGATAAAGCCTACCCCATGGCCAAAGACTTCACCATGTGCAAAGGACTCCATCAACTCTAAAGACTTCAACATCTTCAACTCTAATGACTTCAACATTATCAACTCTAATGACTTCAACATCTTCAACTCTAATGACTTCAACATCTTCAGCATTTTCACCAAGGACCTCAACCTTGGATATCACTAAGGACTACAAGTGAGAAGGAATCTTGCTCAAGATTTGAAGACTAAAGAAATACAACTTAGAAGGAGCCCTCATAACCTTTGAAGTTTTGTGACCAAGAGTTTTCCCAAGGAAACCATGATCTCATGCAAGAAGAATCAACCAAGAAAGATGGAAAGATCACAAGTGAACCATATAGATGGACCACCATATTTTGTTTAACACAAACCCACCAACCTATGTGGTGTAACAAAAATATTTTTGGATGCCTAAAGAATGTGCATGGAAACTTGTTGTTTGAAAGGAGTGTTTGCTTGTGATTGCTTGCACATTGCTTGTGTGAATTGTGATGTGTGTGATTAGAATTATTTCCTTAGAAATATCTTGCATATTCTAATCTCAATTCAACCCAAACAGATGACTACTCAAAGAGAATCCAACATCAAGGTTGATGACAACAACAACAACCAAGAGGACAACATGAGAGAACTCATAGCAACCCAAAACCAGTTGAACCAAATGACAGCTCAATTCATAGCCAACACCAGTGGGGAAGATCCAACCCTGCAAAATTTTTTGGAATCGCAAGCCCAAATGTTGCCTAAGGTGACAGATCAAATGCTCAACATGGAAAGCAATTTTTCCAAAGGAGTCTATGACAAGAAAGATGACAAAGATGTTATTCTTGAAGGAGCCAAAGCTTGCAATATTTGTGGAGACAAGGATCACACTTCCAAGGAGCATGGAGATCAATGCCCCAATTGTGAAGAGAAACATCTAGTTGACCAATGTCCCACTTCTCAAGCTACTTGCTACCTATGTGAAGGAAATAATCATGTCCCTATCCAATGCCCCATCTATTCCATAGTTGAACAAAGGAAACAAGGTGGAGTGCAACAATTGGTTGCAAACTATCAAGAAGGATCTAAGTCTACCAAGAAGGATGAGGACAAAGGAAAAGCTCCACTTATACCTCCATGCAATACAACCCAATTTAAAGGACCAAAGAAGAGGCATATGAATTATCCAAGGAGCAATAGAAGGTCAAAGAAACCAGTAGACATTCCTACCTATGAGATAACATATGAACAACATGAACTAGATGCACTCCTAGCTTTGGAGAAACCCAAGAAAAAGAAGGACAAAAGCCATGTGCAATGTCATCATTGTAGAGAAATGGGACACTATTCCAGTGAATGTCCAGAGAAACAGAAGTATAATGAGATTGGCCAAGTATGGTGCAACAATTGCAAGGAGCTAGGCCATTATGCAGCAACCTGTCCACAAGAGATACGTGAAGAACTCAAACTTATCACATGTTTCAATTGTGGTAACCAAGGACATTATGCAAGCAACTGTCCAGAAAAGATGAAGCACAAGATAAACAAGCCTATGAAGGATCGCAGTCTTGTCACATGTTCCAAGTTTGGAAACAAAGGACACTATGCAGATGTTTGCCCAGAGAAGGTTCCCCATGATCCCAAGAAGGCCAATGTGTAATTTAGTTGGAAAATTTTTAAGGATGGTAGTACCCTAGATGCTTTTGAGCCAACTTGTAACCCTAGCCTTCCCAAATCTCGGGACGAGATTTATTTTAAGGGTGGTAGCCTGTCACATCCCAAGATTTTCCAAATCTTGTTATGTGAAAAATAAATGAATAAAATAAAACTTTGTTGATTTTCATGGTGAGAAGAAACTTTTTGAATCCAATTGGAAACTTTCAAAACCTATTTGGATCAAATAAAATCCTAAAGGGATTTAAAAAGTTAAATAAACAATAAAGTTAAAAATATTTGGAATTACTATTTTTGGATCTTTTAATAAAAGATTTGGTTTTCAAAAGAAAAAGTAGATTTATAAATAAGGATTATTTTATAGAGCCAAATTAAACCTCGGCCAAGCTTTTGAAATAAAATGTTTTGTTTTGATTAAAAGAGTAAATGTTTCTTTAAATAAAAATAAGGAGAGTTTATTATTAAACCAATTTTATTAAAATAAAGGTTTTACCATTTTAATTAAACATCAAAACATGTTATTTTATTTTAAACAAGTTTTCCAAGTATTTTATATTTTCAAATAAAACATACTGATTTGGTTTTGATAATATTTAGATTTCAAATGGAGATTTTAAATAAATAAATCAAAACCTATTTGAATTAATAAATAAAGTCTATTTTATTTAATTATTAATGGACCCTAAAATAAAAATATTATTTTGTTTTGGACTTTGTTTTGTGTTGTTAAACAGAACTAAACACAATACAAAGTTTGGTGGAAGTTTGTTTTGATTTGGTTGTTTGAATTGTGGTTTGAATTTCAAAAACAGAAAATCGAAATAGAAAAAGATAAAGCAATCAGAAAGAAAAAAAAATAGAATCAGACCTGACCAGCCCAACCAGCCCACCTGGCCCAGTCCAGCCCACCTATCCCCCTCGCCCCCGAAGCGTTTTTTTTAAAAGAAAGAACCCGCACCCTCACTAACCGGTGGACCCTATTTACTCTCTCTCTCTCACGCTGCCAAGCGGACCCCACCTGCCTCGTCAGCGTCTTCAACCGCGGACCCGTTCCTTCCCCTCACCTCGCCGGCCGTTTCTGGCTATAATCGCTTGCGTAAATTCGCGTCAATGCCTCAACAATTCAACCCCGTGACCACGCAGTGATAAACGCCAGCATCTCCTCTCTCTTTCCCCTCTCTTGCCCGACCCTCTCTGCCCTCAGGCTGCCCTCATTGCTTGCAACAACCTCCCTGTCTCCGATGAGCTCGCAACATCCGAGTGCCACCACCGTTCACAGACACTCCGGCGAACTTCACATGTAACCTCCGTTCGCCCCAGCACTCCTCGATGATGCTCCCATCTTCTCCAGAACAGCACGCTTCTAACCGTACCACCCACTTGCCTTAGGGTGAACTACAGCCTCACCTCCGACAGCAAACAGAGCCGTCTGACATCGTCACCGACTCCGGCGAGCGATTACTCCCGCTCCAGTGCGCCCCTCGCCAGACCAGCACCACCTCGAGTTTCACCTCGACCTCGCGAGCACGGTGAGCACCCCCGTTTCCTTCTTTTCTTCCTGTATCGCCGGCTCCGCCGTAGACAGAGCGTGCACCGCCGCCAGCCGCCGCTAGCGCCGCCAGCTCGTGGTCAAACGCACAGAACCCGTCAGATCCAAATCATGTGGCTACGATTAGATTAGATCGAAGGGGTAATTTTGATTCAGAGCCGTAGGATTTCATTTAGATCTAACGCACCGCATCAGTCGATCCACCCGAAGCGGTACCGACGAATAAGAAAGCGCCACGTGGCCAGCCTTTGATTTAAAACAGAATTTGAAATCAGATTGTTATGCAAATTTGTAAACCTCATAACTTTTGATCCACACGTCCAAAATTTGCAAACTTTATATCAATAGATTCAGGAAAGAAAGCCCTAGCCAACCATGCCATTTGCTTAGTAAAAAGTTTCTGTTAAATTGTTTGTTTTTGCAGAAACATATGTATGCTTGTTTAGAATGTAAAAATTGTTCAAAATTGATTTTGGGGATAAAATCTTTTGCAAATGGTGTGTTTTGAACCTACTGACCCTAGAAATCACTTTGTGATTTCAAAAATATATTTGGTGATGCAAAAGAATGAATCTTGGATTTAAAACCAATTCTAGTCAAATAAAAATATGGTTTATTTATTAAAAATGGTTTTGGAAGAAAACCTTTGGGAAATGTTTTGTTTCAAACTCTCTAACCCCAAACACCAAGTTTTCTGATTTAAAAATGTATTTGGTGAACCCTATAGAACTACTACTTTACTAAAGACATTTTCAAACCACATAAAATAATGACTTGGTTTAGAAAATGGTTTATAAAGTGAAATATTTTGCAAATGACTTTGCCACTTTATAAAATGACCATTAGGTGTATCCAAATGTATATGACCCATTAGAAACCACTTTTACAAATAAAACAACCCTTTTGCATGCTTGCATGTATTGTTTTGTTTATTATTTTATGTGATGAAATGCTTGATTGGTAGATTGAAATATTGTTTGCTTGATTGAATTGTAGTGACTTGAAGTGTGTGAACATTGCAAAGATTAAGGAGTGAACTTATATCCTCTACCAAAAAGGCAAGTGACGCTTCATACTTTTGTCCCATTACTTTCACTATGCATTAGTGATTTTTCTAAGTAAAACTTACATGGAATTTTGCTAAAGTATAAACCATGCTATGGGAAAACCTAGTAGATGAATCCTTAGTAAAATTTCCTAAGTTAAGACTCCTACTACTATCATGCTTAGCTTCGCTAGTAGAAAACAAGGGTTGAATATATATTCACACTATGGAAAAATTTCTAAGTCTGAGGACTTATGTTTTGTTTAATAAAACAACTAAGAGAATGAATCACCTGGGTGGAATGGAAGGAATGGTTTGTGTTGAGTGGTTCAAAAGGTCCATTTTTATGGTTTACCTTGTGTATCTCACTTGTGGATGGCCACCCAGGAACAAAGAGATTTGAGATGTCAAATGTTGAGAAGCTTCAAGTGCAACCACTTGGCATTATGGGCTCTGCCTAGATCATATAGGTTGCTAGAACTTAGCAGTTTGGACAGTTGGTGGTAGTGGGAATGATAGGTTGGAACGCGTCCATTTGGTCTAAGGAAAGGCTTCTGAAAGATCTTGTTTTGGTGAAACCAAGTCTTGTGGGGAAAGTGCACCACCTCTGCAGAGTGGAAAATCTAAGTACTTAGCTATGTCCCTGGTAAAGGACAATTTGAGCATCAAGACATGGAAGCTATCAAGAATGTCACATCCCAAGATTTTCCAAATCTTGTAATGTGAAAAATAAATGAATAAAATAAAACTTTGTTGATTTTCAGGGCGAGAAGAAACTTTTTGAATCCAATTGGAAAACTTTCAAACCTATTTTGGATCAAATAAAATCCTAAAGGGATTTAAAAAGATAAATAAACAATAAGGTTAAAATATTTGGAATTACTATTTTTAATCTTTTAATAAAAGATTTGATTTTAAAATGAAAAGGAAGTAATTTAAATAAGGATTATTTTATAAAGCCAAACTAAAACCTGGCCAAGCCTTTGAAATAAAAATATTTCTATCGGATAAAAATAGTAAAGGTTTATTTAAATAAAATAATAAGGATTTAATATCCAAGTTTATTAAAAATAAAGGTTTTATTATTTTAATTAAACATCAAAACTTATTTATTGATTTTAAACAAGTTTTCCAAGCATTCTTTATTCTCAAACATAACCTACTGATTTGGTTTTGAAAATATTTAGTTTCAAATGGAATTTTAAATAAATCAAATCCTATTTTTTTTATTTAATAAATAAGGTCTATTTATTTAATTAATAATGGATCCTAATATAAAAATATTATTTTGTATTTGGGATTTGGATTATGTTGTTAAACAGAACCAAAACTCATTACAAGTTTGGTGAAAGTTTGAATTAATTTGAATACTTGAATGGTTGTTTGAATTTCAAAACAGAAAATAGAATTAGAAAAGAATAAAACATTCAGAAAGAAAAAAATGAAAATGGACCTGACCTAACTGAGCCAGCCCAACAAGGCCCAGTACCAGCCCACTCCCTCTCTTCCGAGGAAAACGATTTGCACCTGTTAACTGACCCGCGCAGACGCTGACTGGTGGACCACCTTCCCTCTCACTTTCTCCTGTTCATCGTCTTCACCCCGCGCTAATCCCTCCTCGCCGTTTCCTGTCTTTACTCCGACGATCAATTCACGCTGTTAACGGCCATTACTCCCCCTGCGACCACGTCCTTTTAATCGCCTGCGCCTTCTCCTCCTTTCCCCTCAAACACCGCAGCACGAGAGCCCCTAGGCTGCCTCAATTCGAGCTCGCAACGCCACTGCTCCGACCACCGTTCCTCCTCGATTCCGGCCGAACCTCGCCACCCCTTGCCTTCCTGAACACACCGCCGTGATCCCTACTCCCAGACGCACCTGCTCGTGTCATCCGTTCACCCGTGGGCGCCCCAGAACATCGTCTTCGACAAGCTCTGAGCGCCACCGCGTCTGCAAGCAACTCCGGCGAACTTCCCTGGTAAGAACCGACCACCCCGCGCCCTCTCCTTCACGCACACAGCATCGCCTTGGTCTTGCGCTTCTAACCGCATCTTCTTTTTGCCTCGGAGTGAACCACAGCACCGCCCACGACGACCACCAGACGAACCCGACGCCGTCCTCCACTCCGGCGAGCGATTAAACCCGCTCCAGTGCGCCCCTCACTTCCTCGCGACCATGTTGAGCATCGCCACGATTCCCAGAGCATGGTAAGCATCTCCACTTCCTTCTTTGCTTCCTGTAGTCGCCACGCCGCCGCTGGCCGAGCGCCGCCGCCGTCTGCTGCCGCGCAGCGCCGCCAGTTAGTGGCAATTAGATGGTAGTCGTTAGATTGATATCGCGTGGCTGAGATTAGAACTGAGCGAAGCGCTATGTGACAACCCACGTCGTGCAATCTGTTTAGATCCAACGAACCCGAGAGGATAATCCGCACGAAGCAGTATCGCCCAATAAGAACACGACGCGTGGCCAGTCTGTGATTTAAAAGAAATTTTTGAATCTGATTTAGATGCAGATTTGAAACCCTTATAACTTTTGATCCACACGTCCAAAAATTACAAACTTTATATCAATGTAATCAGTGGAACAAGCCCTAGCCAACCATGCAAATTGTTTAGTAAAAAGCCTCTGGTAAAATGTTTGTTTTTGCAGAAACATTTGTATGCTTGTTTAGGTTAGAAAAATTATTCCAAAATGTTTTTAGGGTTGAAACCTTTGCAAATTGGTTTTTTGTGAACCTACTGACCCTAGGAACCAACCCATGGTTTTAAAAATGGATTTTGTGAAAGATAGGAATGAAAACTTGATTTAGCCCATTCCTAGTTAAATAAAAACATTAATTTTTTATGGAAATGACTTTGGAGTAAAAACTTTGGGAAAATGATTGGATCAAACCTACTAACCCTAAACACCAAGTTTTGAGAAACAACAACTTATTTGGTGAACAACATAAAGTTGTTGCTTTGATAAAAATATTTTCCACCACATGAAATAATGATTGGATTTAAAAATGGTTTATGGATAAAACCCTTTTGCAAATGAATTTGCCACTTTATAAAATGACCACTTTTGAACCTTACAAAGTTTAGAGCCTAGTAGAAACCATCTTTGCAAATAAAACTATCTTATGCATGCTTGCATGCATGACTTAGTTCCTATGATTTTATGTGTGTGATGTATTGATTGAATATTGGTTGGAATGCAAGTTGATTTTGTGTTTGCTTGATTGATTTGTAGTGAAGTTAGAAAAGTGTGAAACTAGCAAGATTAAGAAGTGAACCATCATTCCCTACCAAAAAGGTAAGTGACACTATCATCTAAAGTCCTACTATTTTCATTATACTTAGTGGATTTTGAAACATGCATGAAAAGAATTTCTATACTTATGCTATGCTAAATCCTATTAGGATACCCTATACATTCCTTAGTGAAAACAATGTAGTTGTTACATGCTTAGCCATGCTATATTTTGAAAAGAGATACATGTTGAGATTTAGTTTTGAAGTTCAGAAAAGACTTGTGTTTTATATAATAAAACAAGGACTCAATGAACCACCTGGGTGGACAAGGATACTTTGAGTTTTGGAGAAGGTGGAAACAAAAGGAACCATGTCTATGACAATCTCTTTGTGTTGAGCTCCAAAAGAAAACCACCCAGGAAACTTAGAGATTGAACATGTTTCTCCAATTGTGGCTTTCGTGTACAACCACATGCTACTTATGGCTCTGGCTTAGTCAACTACATTGAGAAGACCCATGCATTGTCTTCAGGTTACTGAAAATGAGGAACTTGGAATCCTACATGGGTACTGAAGACAAGCTAGCAATGGTGTATGGGAGGACCCTTTGGAAAGACTTCGTCACATTCTCAATCTGCCAGTATTCCATCTTGGTGAGTACTTATCCAGCGGCCACTGGTGGCAACAAGATGAGAGTGTGACATGTGGGTAAAGTGTACAACTTCTGCAGAAGATAATAAAATCTAAGTACTTAGCTGTGTCCCCGGTTATGGACAATACTGAGCAACTAAAGCTTGAAGCTATGGGAAATCTCGACATTCCAATTTCTAAAAGAAAAACTTTTAAGTGACAACAAAAGACTTGATGCACTTGGGGGTACCAAGGCGCTCAAGAGATTTTGATAAAACTTGATGCACTTGGGGATTTACCAAGGAGCTCAAGATATTTTGATGAAAACTTGAAGTACTTGGGGGTACCAAGGAATTCAAGAGATTTTGACAAAGACACTTGGGGATTTACCAAGGAGTTCAAAAATATTTGACAAAGGAACAAAACCATTTTGAAAAGATAGGATAAATTATTGCTTTCTGCAAATAAGCCTAAAACCCTACTTAGCCAAATATGCATGTAATGATAAGATCCACTTATATTCTACATAGTAGTGAAACTTGCCAATACAATTCAAATGTATTGACCCTTGTGGCTGTAACTTGTAATGTTGCAGGTTTGATTGATTTTAGTGAAGATTGATTGATTATGATTACAAAGTCTACAACCAACATGTTTGCCTGTGGCACTTTGAAGATGAAGGACCCCATGCTTATAGTTATTCCGCTGCAATGTAATATAATAGCCAAATGAGCTATGTAAGATGTAATAAAATTATGTTATTCCTGGTTATAAAGTTATATTATGACCTTTGTTTCTTGATATTACATCTTAACTGTGGATGCTAGCTATTGATCCAGGGACTAGCATTGTAAACACAGGGGACTCTACCTTATATAAAGGTTGGGACCCTTATAGATGGTATCAGAGCATTGTGTTGCCTGTAGGATTTGTAAACCTAGGATTGGACAAAAACCCTTAGAAAGATAGGAGTTGTATTTGTTCCAAACTTATTTACAAACAAACTTGTAAACTCTTTACTCAGCCATTTTTGTTTTGATTCTATATCTCTTCTATTTCAAACTTGATGGACAAAGTCTACCCCATGGCCAAAGACTACACCATGTGCAAAGGACTTCATCAACTCTAAACTCTAATGACTTCAACATCTTCAGCATATTGACCAAGGATTTCAATCTTGGATATCACTAAGAACAAGTGAGACAAGGAAATCTTGCTCAAGATTTGGAGACTAAGGAAATGCAAAAATTAGAAGGAGCCACATCACTTGAAGTTTGTGACCAAGAATTTTTCCTAAGGAAACCATGATCTCATGCAAGAAGGAATCAACCAAGAAGAATGGAAAGATCACAAGTGAACCATATAGATGGACCACCATATATAGTTAAGTCAAACACACCAACTTATGTGGTGTAACAAAATATTTTGTTTCCTAAAGATGTGCTTGAACTTTGTTGTTTGAGTGAAATGTTTGGCTTGTGATTGCATGCACATTGCTTGTGTGAATTGTGATGTGTGTGAATAGAAATATTTTGCCTATTCTAATCTCAGTTCAACCCAAACAGATGACTACCCCAAGAGACTCCAACATCAAGGTTGATGACACCAACACCAACCAAGAGGACAGCATGAAAGAACTCATAGCAACCCAACACCAGTTGAACCAAATGACAGCTCAATTCATAGCCAACACTAGTGGGGAAGACCCAACCCTGCAAGGATTTTTGGAAACTCAAGCCCAATTGATGCTTAAGGTGACAGATCAAATGATCAACATGGAAGACAACTATTCCAAAAGAGTTTGTGACAACAAGGATGACAGAAATGTTATTCTAGATGGAGCCCCAGCTTGCATTATTTGTGGAGACAAGGATCATACTTCCAAGGAGCATGGAGATCAATGCCCCAATTGTGAAGAGAAACATCCAGTTGGCCAATGTCCTACCTCTCAAGCTACTTGCTACCTATGTGAAGGAAACAATCATGTCCCTATCCAATGCCCCATCTACTCCATTGTTGAACAAAGGAAACAAGGTGGAGTCCAACAAATGGTTGCAAACAATCAAGAAGGATCGAAATCTACCAAGAAGGTTGATGACAAAGGAAAAGGTCCACTTATACCTCCATGCAAAACAACCCAATTCAAAGGACCAAAGAAAGGGCATATGAATTTTCCAAAGAGCAATAGAAGGTCCAAGAAACATGTAGACATTCCTACCTACCATATAACCTATGAACAACATGAACTAGATGCACTCCTAGCTTTGGAGAAGCCCAAAAAGCAAAAGAAGGACAAAAGCCATGTGCAATGTCATAATTGTAAAGAAATGGGACACTATTCCAGTGAATGCCCAGAGAACCAGAAGTATAAGGAAATTGGCCAAGTATGGTGCAACAACTGCAAAGAGCTAGGCCATTATGCGGCAACTTGTCCACAAGAGACACGTAAAGAACTCAAAGATATCAACTGTTTCAATTGCAAAAATCCAGGACCTTACGCAAGCAATTGTCCAGAAAAGATGAAGAACAAGTTAAACAAGCCTATGAAGGATCTCAGCCTTGGCCCATGAGTCAAGAGTGGAAACAAAGGGCACCATGCAGATGATTGCTCAGAGAAGTTTCCCCAAGATTCCAAGAAGGCCAATATATAATTTAGTTGGAAAAATTTTAAGGGTGGTAGTACCCTAGTTGTTTCGAGCCTACTTGTAACCCTAGCCTTCCCAAATCTCGGGACGAGATTTATTTTAAGGGTGGTAGCCTGTCACATCCCAAGATTTTCCAAATCTTGTAATGTGAAAAATAAATGAATAAAATAAAACTTTGTTGATTTTCAGGGTGAGAAGAAACTTTTTGAATCCAATTGGAAAACTTTCAAACCTATTTTGGATCAAATAAAATCCTCAAGGGATTTAAAAAGATAAATAAACAATAAGGTTAAAATATTTGGAATTACTATTTTGAATCTTTTAATAAAAGATTTGATTTTAAAATGAGAAGGAAGAAATTTAAATAAGGATTATTTTATAAAGCCAAACTAAAACCTGGCCAAGCCTTTGAAATAAAAATATTTCTATTGGATAAAAATAGTAAAGGTTTATTTAAATAAAAGTTTTATTATTTTAATTAAACATCAAAAATTATTTATTGATTTTAAACAAGTTTTCCAAGCATTCTTTATTCTCAAACAAAACCTACTGATTTGGTTTTGAAAATATTTAGTTTCAAATGGAATTTTAAATAAATCAAATCCTATTTTTTTGATTTAATAAACAAGGTCTATTTATTTAATTAATAATGGATCCTAAAATAAAAATATTATTTTGTATTTGGGATTTGGATTATCTTGTTAAACAGAACCAAAAATCATTACAAGTTTGGTGAAAGTTTGAATTAATTTGAATACTTGAATGGTTGTTTGAATTTCAAAACAAAAAACAGAATTAGAAAAGAATAAAACATTCAGAAAGAAAAAAATGAAAACGGACCTGA
Source organism: Avena sativa (assembly GCA_916181665.1). Taxonomy (NCBI): domain Eukaryota; kingdom Viridiplantae; phylum Streptophyta; class Magnoliopsida; order Poales; family Poaceae; genus Avena; species Avena sativa. The sequence goes on from OV702279.1 coordinate 65,112,116, forward strand.
CCCAACTGAGCCAGCCCAACAAGGCCCAGTACCAGCCCACTCCCTCTCTTCCGAGGAAAACGATTCGCACCTGTTAAATGACCCGCGCAGATGCTGACTGGTGGACCTCCTTCCCTCTCACTTTCTCGCTGACAGCAAGGTCCCACCTCTCCTGTTCATCGTCTTCACCCCGCGCTAATCCCTCCTCGCTGTTTCCTGTCTTTACTCCGACGATCAATTCACGCTGTTGACGGCCATTACTCCCCCTGCGACCACGTCCTTTTAATCGCCTGCGCCTTCTCCTCCTTTCCCCTCAAACACCGCAGCACGAGAGCCCCTAGGCTGCCTCAATTCGAGCTCGCAACGCCACTGCTCCGACCACCGTTCCTCCTCGATTCCGACCGAACCTCGCCACCCCTTGCCTTCCTGAACACACCGCCGTGATCCCCACTCCCAGACGCACCTGCTCGTGTCATCCATTCACCCGCGGGTGCCCCAGAACATCGTCTTCGACAAGCTCTAAGCGCCGCCGCGTCTGCAAGCAACTCCGGCGAACTTCCCTGGTAAGAACCGACCACCCCGCGCCTTCTCCTTCACGCACACAGCTTCGCCTTGGTCTTGCGCTTCTAACCGCATCCTTGTTTTGCCTCGGAGTGAACCACAGCACCGCCCACGACGACCACCAGACGAACCCGACGCCGTCCTCCACCCCGGCGAGTGATTAAACCCGCTCCAGTGCGCCCCTCGCCTCCTCGCGACCACGTTGAGCATCGCCATGATTCCCTGAGCACGGTAAGCATCTCCACTTCCTTCTTTGCTTCCTGTAGTCGCCATGCCACCGCTGGCCGAGCGCCGCCGCCGTCTGCTGCCGCGCAGCGCCGCCAGTTAGTGGCAATTAGATGGTAGCCGTTAGATCGATATCGCGTGGCTGAGATTATAACTGTGCGAAGCGGTATGAGACAACCCACGCCGTGCGATCTGTTTAGATCCAACGAACCCGAGAGGCTAATTCCGCACGAAGCGGTATCGCCCAATAAGAACACGACGCGTGGCCAGTCTGTGATTTAAAAGAAATTTTTGAATCTGATTTAGATGCAGATTTGAAACCCTTGTAACTTTTGATCCACACGTCCAAAAATTACAAACTTTATATCAATCGAATCAGTGGAACAAGACCTAGCCAACCATGCAATTTGTTTAGTAAAAAGCTTCTGGTAAAATGTTTGTTCTTGCAGAAACATTTGTATGCTTGTTTAGGTTAGAAAAATTATTCCAAAATGTTTTTAGGGTTGAAACCTTTGCAAATTGGTTTGTTGTGAACCTACTGACCCTAGGAACCAACCCATTGTTTTAAAAATGGATTTTGTGAAAGATAGGAATGAAAACTTGATTTAGCCCATTCCTAGTTAAATAAAAACATTGATTTTGTTATGGAAATGACTTTGGAGTAAAAACTTTGGGAAAATGATTGGATCAAACCTACTGACCCTAAATACCAAGTTTTGAGAAACAACAACTTATTTGGTGAACAACATAAAGTTGTTGCTTTGATAAAAATATTTTCCACCACATGAAATAATGATTGGATTTAAAAATGGTTTATGTATAAAACCCTTTTGCAAATGAATTTTCCACTTTAGAAAATGACCACTTTTGAACCTTACAAAGTTTAGAGCCTAGTAGAAACCATCTTTGCAAATAAAACTATATTATGCATGCTTGCATGTATGACTTAGTTCCTATGATTTTATGTGTGTGATGTATTGATTGAATATTGGTTGGAATGCAAGTTGATTTTGTGTTTGCTTGATTGATTTGTAGTGAAGTTAGAAAAGTGCGAAACTAGCAAGATCAAGAAGTGAACCATCATTCCCTACCAAAAAGACAAGTGACACTATCATCTAAAGTCCTACTATTTTCATTATACTTAGTGGATTTTGAAACATGCATGAAAATAATTTCTATACTTATGCTATGCTAAATCCTATTAGGATACCCTATACATTCCTTAGTGAAAACAATGTAGTTGTTACATGCTTAGCCATGCTATATTTTGAAAAGAGATACATGTTGAGATTTAGTTTTGAAGTTCAGAAAAGACTTGTGTTTTATATAATAAAACAAGGACTCAATGAACCACCTGGGTGGACAAGGATACTTTGAGTTTTGGAGAAGGTGGCAACAAAAGGAACCATGTCTATAGCAATCTCTTTGTGTTGAGCTCCAAAAGAAAACCACCCAGGAAACTTAGAGATTGAACATGTTTCTCCAATTGTGGCTTTCGTGTACAACCACATGCTACTTATGGCTCTGGCTTAGTCAACTACATTGGGAAGACCCATGCATTGTCTTCAGGTTACTGAAAATGAGGAACTTGGAATCCTACATGGGTACTGAAGACAAGCTAGCAATTGTGTATGGGAGTACCCTTTGGAAAGACTTCGTCACATTCTCAATCTGCCAGTATTCCATCTTGGTGAGTACTTATCCAGCGGCCACTGGTGGCAACAAGATGAGAGTGTGACATGTGGGTAAAGTGTACAACTTCTGCAGAAGATAATAAAATCTAAGTACTTAGCCGTGTCCCCGGTTATAGACAATACTGAGCAACTAAAGCTTGAAGCTATGGGAAATCTCGACATTCCAATGTCTAAAAGAAAAACTTTTAAGTGACAACAAAAGACTTGATGCACTTGGGGGTACCAAGGTGCTCAAGAGATTTTGATAAAACTTGATGCACTTGGGGATTTACCAAGGAGCTCAAGATATTTTGATGAAAACTTGAAGTACTTGGGGGTACGAAGGAATTGAAGAGATTTTGACAAAGACACTTGGGGATTTACCAAGGAGTTCAAAAATATTTGACAAAGGAACAAAACCATTTTGAAAAGATAGGATAAATTATTGCTTTCTGCAAATAAGCCTAAAACCCTACTTAGCCAAATATGCATGTAATGATAAGATCCACTTATATTCTACATAGTAGTGAAACTTGCCAATACAATTCAAATGTATTGACCCTTGTGGCTGTAACTTGTAATGTTGCAGGTTTGATTGATTTGAGTGAAGATTGATTGATTAGGATTACAAAGTCTACAACCAACATGTTTGCCTGTGGCACTTTGAAGATGAAGGACCCCATGCTTATAGTTATTCCGCTGCAATGTAATGTAATAGCCAAATGAGCTATGTAAGATGTAATAAAATTATGTTATTCCTGGTTATAAAGTTATATTATGACCATTGTTTCTTGATATTACATCTTAACTGTGGATGCTAGCTATTGATCCAGGGACTAGCATTGTAAACACAGGGGACTCTACCTTATATAAAGGTTGGGACCCTTACAAAGAATCTCATCATCCAAATTTCTAAGTTAAAAACTTGTGGATTGAACAAGGGTTAAAGGATCTTCAATCTTTGATTGGTAGATGCCTTGGGTGATTTTGCCAAAGCAAAAACTTAGTGTTTTCAAATGATAAGGAAAATCTATTTTGAGCAAAGCAAGCCTAAGCTCCACTTAGCCAAATGCATATATATGATAGACTCCACTATACTACCATAGTATCACTTGCCAATACAATTCAAATGTATTGACCCTTGTGGCTGTAACTTGTTATGTTGCAGGTTTGATTGATATTAGTGAAGTTTAATGATTAGGATTACAAGTCTACAACCAACATGTCTGCCTGTGGCACTTTGAAGATGAAGGACCCCATGCTTATAGATATTCTGCTGCAATGTAATGTAATAGCCAAATGAGCTATGTAGATGTAATAAATTATGTTATTCCAGGTTATAAAGTTGTATTATGACCTTTGTTTCTTGATATTACATCTTAACTGTGGATGCTAGCTATTGATCTAGGGACTAGCATTGTAAACACAGGGATCTCTACCATATTAAAGGTTGGGAACCTTACATAATGTCGAGGTTGGTAGGCTGTACTGAAGGATAGTTGTGTTCCTAGGGCTTCATGCAAGCTCTTCCAAAAGCGGGAGGTGAATTATGGTCCGCGATCTGTCATGATTTCCTTGGGTACTCCATGGAGACTAACAATTCTCGAGATGTAGAGCTCGGCCAGTTGTTTTCCATTGTAGCTGGTCCTTACCGGAATGAAGTGAGCTACTTTGGATAAGTAGTCGACTATAACCCAGATGGAATCGTGTCCCCTACTGGACGTGGATAGGCCAGTGATGAAGTCCATTCCTACCTTTTCCCACTTCCATTCTGGAATCTTCATTGGTTGTAGTAATCCTGCGGGGCGTTGATGCTCGACCTTAACTCTCTAGCATATATCACACTTGGCTACAAATAGGGCGATCTCTATTTTCATCCCATGCCACCAATATTGTTCCTTCAGATATTGGTACATTTTGGTACTTCCTGGGTGGATGGAGTAGAGTGTCTCGTGAGCCTCCTTCAAAATGATTTGTTTTAGCTCATACATGTTGGGCACGCAAATCCGTCCTTTGTACCACAGGATGCCCTTATCATCAACCTTGATTCCGAAAACATTTTCTCTCTCGATTCGGCGCTTAATTCCTTCAATACTGGGATGACCTTTCTGAGCGTCTTGGATTTGTTCTAGAAGGGTTGGCTTTAGTTCCAGGTGGACTAGGAATCCGGGACTGACTACTTCTAGCCCAAACCTTTCGAATTCTTGAATTAGTTGCGATTGATATCATTTAATGATAGCATTCGGGGAGCAGGGTTCCCGACTGAGGGCATCGGCTACCACGTTGGACTTTCCTGGGTGGTAGTGAATACCCAAGTCATAATCCTTGATTAGTTCAATCCATTTTCTCTGCCTCATATTCAACTCTTTCTGTGTGAAGATAAACTTCAGACTCTTATGATTCGTATAGATTTCACAGCGGTTTCCCATTAGATAATGGCGCCAGGTCTTGAGGGCGTGTACTACAGTGGCCAGTTCCAAATCATGGGTGGGATAATTCATCTCATGCGGCTTCAGCTGACGGGATAGGTAAGCAACGACCTTGTCCTCCTGCATCAGTACGCTTCCAAGTCCTAATTTGGAGGCGTTGCAGTAGACTTCAAACCTTTTGGTAATGTCAGGCATGGTCAGCATAGGGGCAGAGACTAACCTCTTGTTGAGTTCCTGGAAGCTCTCTTTGCACTCGTATGTCCATTCAAACTTCTTATCCTTCTTTAGCAACTGGGTCATTGGATTTGCGATGCTAGAGAATCGCTCGAAAAACTTGCGGTAATACCCCGCTAGACCAAGGAAACTTTGGGTCTCATACATGTTGGTGGGGGCTTTACATTCGAGTACTGACTTTATCTTGGCGGGATCTACTGAGACTCCCCCAGCAGACACTACATGTCCAAGGAATCCAAGTTCCTTCAACCAAAACTCACATTTACTGAACTTGGCATAGAGCTGGTGTTATATGATGGTTCCTAGTACTAGTCTCGGATGTTCCTCATGATCTGCTTCTGATTTGGAACAGACCAGGATGTCATCAATGAAAACCACAACAAATTTGCCCAGCTAGGTCATGAATACCTTGTTCATGTGGTTCATAAAATAGGCAGGGGCATTTGTTAGTCCAAAGGACATAACGGTATATTCATACAAGCCATATCTGGTGGTAAAGGCTGTCTTAGGGATGTATTATTCTCGGATTTTTAGCTGGTGGTATCCAGTGCGGAGATCTATCTTGGAGAATAATTGATCCTTGTTTAACTGGTCGAATAGGTCTTCGATCTTTGGAAATGGATACTTGTTCTTGATGTTGACTTCGTTGAACTTTCTGTAATCTATGACCAATCGGGTGGCTCCATCCCATTTGTCCACAAAAAGAACAGGTGATCCCCCATGGAGAGGCGCTTGGGTGAATATGGCCTTTACGTTCCATATCATCCAACTGCTTCTTTAGTTCCACCAACTCTTCGGGGTTCATAAGGTACGGTCTCTGGGCTATGGGGGCCATTCCGGGTATTAATTCTATGATGAACTCGATATCCCTGTCAGGGGGCATACCGGGCAACTCGTCGGGGAACACATCCAGATATTCACAAACTACCGGTACTTGTTCTAGGGTAGGTCCTACAATACTATTCTGACAGTAGAACCGGGACGAGGGAGCTGTCACTCGATACTCGACGGGCTCTCCTTCATCCCTTCTCAGAGAGATGATTTTTCTAGTGCAATCTATAACTCCTTTATAACGGGATATCCAATCCATTCCTAGTATTACATCTAGACCTTGGGCTGCCAAAACAATCAGATCGGCCTTAAAGGTTATACCAAGAATAACTACTAGAATATCTCGATAGACGGATTCTGTTTTGTCCGTCGAACCAGGTATTTGGACTAGCATCAGCCTACCTATTTGACTAGGTTCCATCCCACTTTTCTTAAAAAAGGCTCAGTAACAAAGGAATGTGATGATCCAGAGTCAAAGAGTACTGTAGTGGGGCCTTAGTTGACAAGAAACATACCCGGAATAATATCAGGAGATTCCTCGGCTTCCTCAGCAGTGATATGCTTCAGGTGCCCTCTGGCTGCATTAGCTGGCCTCTTGGGGGTTGCGCCCTTTGTTGGCGCTCCACTGGCATTCACATGGGCCGCATTGGGACGCGGTCCATTTCCCCCTTTATTCATTGGGCAATCGCGGGAGAAGTGTCCCGCTTCTCGATAGGTGTAACATCCAGATGAATTGGGGCGAGCATTGGGGGTGACCGGGCTTCTAGGAGAAGGTCTTGGGTTTCCACCTCCGGGACGAGGATTGTTGTAGTTGCGATTGGGGTTATTTAGGCGCGGAGCATTGGGCTGAGTCCTGAGTGGTGGGGGTGCAGGGTTGGATGGGGGCATGCTTCGCGACCTATTTCCACTGGATCTTCCTTTCTACATCATCCGACGCTTGCGGTTCTCAATCATTCCCTTACGTTTGCTCTCTACCATGATAGCAGCATCAACCAGGGCATCAAGCTGTTGGAACCTTTGATCTACTAGGTGGCACTGCAGCTCATCCTGTAGCCCATTCAGAAAGGTATCCACCTTCTTCTCTTTAGTGTTGGTGTCCTCCAGGGCATACCTAGCCAGGTCAGTGTACTTTTCCAGGTATGGAACGACGAACATTCCTCCTTGCTTTAGAGCTCAGAACTGGTCTCTCATCATCTTGATGAGACCTGGGGGAATGTGGCACTTATGAAACCTTTCCTTGAAATTGTCCCAAGTGATTTCTTGACCGGCTGGCACAATTTCCTTAATGCTAATCCACCATTCCCTCGCTTGTCCTGTGAGGAAATGTGTAGCTAGGAGTACCTTCTCTTCATTTCCCACTCGGGCTACCTCTAGGTCGTTCTCGATGGTACTGAGCCAATCATCGGCGTCCAGGGGGTTAGTGCACTTGGTGAACATGGGTGGATTGGTGCTCTGGAAATCCTTGAGACGAGATCTTGGTTCTTTGATCCTTCCTTCGCCCTCATTATCATGGGCAGTTCCTGTGGCGGCTTGGTCAAGCTGCTGAAGTGCTCCGAGGTTAGCTTGGCGTTCAACATTGGCGGCTTGGCGATCTTCCATGAACATGCGCATGAGTTGAGCCATTGTTGGCTCAGGTGGAGGGGGTGGTGGACCACGGGGACGCAGCATCCTGAAGATATATGGTTAGGAAGGGTTTTAAACAGGGTGGTTCTCAAACGAAAACTGTATGATAAGGGAGATAAGTAACACGACAGGCATACAAACAATTAGAAAACAAACACTTAGGGGAAACATAAGCAACCATAAGTTCAACAACATACCCACAAGGTTCATGCGTCACATCTCGATGCTAGATAGGGATATTATGGTTTCGACATTATAGAGGTAAACAGAAGACAAACAACTCACCACCCAAAAGGGGGACACTGCGGTAGCCTCACTTGCTCTCATCATCTAGCGCATGACCTACTCCTTGTTGTGACGTGCGGTGGTATCCTCTTCGATGATAACATCGACGTCATCATCCTCAGGCTCAAAGACAAGTTCCTCCGGGTCCTCCTCCTCCTCCATCCGGTCATCATCCTCTGGGTCACTCTATGGCCCCATGTCGAATTCCTCCTTGTTGGAAGCATCATTGTCGGTCTCATACAGCAGGTCATCATTGTCCTTGCGGAGTTCAGCGCACTCCTCTCCAGCTCCTCTATCTTGGTCTCCATGGTCACTAGCATCTCCTTCTGGTCCTTCATCTTTTTCATGAGGCACTTGTTCCTAGAGACCGTAGCTTGCTTATCCAATAGGGCTAGAGCACGTCTAACTTTTGCCTCTTCTGGACTTGCCTCCATGGCAAGTAGCTGTGTAGCCTTGAGGTCCGAGTCCATTTGAACCCTATCCAGGAGCGTCTGGGTCTTCTTTAGGGTGTACTCCATGTTCTAGATATATGCCCCAAAGTTGGGGTGGGGTGGGGCCTGGATCACATACCCCTCCTCATGAATCTTCCCGAAGAAACGGAATCGCGTATCCTCTAGTTGCTGGCGATGGTGATATGCCAGACGTGCCAGTGCCTCCTAGGCTACTCCGAGTATACCATCTCCCTACTCCTTCTCGATCACATTGACCTCAAAATCTTCAGATTGTGGGGGCACTACTCCCCCTCTCACGGTGCACACCATAGCCATGGGAGCTCTCCATCAATGAGAGTGGGGATGTGGGCGCCCTTTATCTCTGCGGTGGGGCATCCCACCAAGCGAGCCATCTCTCACAGCTCAGCCTCAAACAACTAGAGTGGCAGCTCCAGTCCTACCTGACGGAACTTGGTGAATACGACAGCCATCTACAAAATTTTAGAGGAGCTGAGTTAGTGTACAGTGTGCAAAATTTTAAGTAAGCAAAACTTGAGATTAATGCTAGTAGTTTTTGAAAATAGAGGAGATAAGACATAAGCCTTGTTTTTGCAAATACCCATCTTCTTCCTTTATGTAATGAAAATAGTTTTAGGTCCTTTACTAACGTCCGAGCTAACTAGGGGCTCCTACAGTCAGGATGGCTCTGATACAAGGTCTGTGGCACCCCCAAGATTTCTCCTGAGAGTACCCATTATGCAAACCACCATGATCCCATGATCAGTTACTCGTAGAGCATAATCGACATAGTATCAAAGTACACATCCATTACAGTAGCGAATACCACAAGTCTTACACAAGGGCACAAATAGATAGTAGTAGCGGAACAACTAAACGCTGAAGACCCGAGTCATGCCATAGCCCATAGGGTGCCTGACTCGGAGTAACACCCAAGTTCGCGAAGTCGTCGTCATAACCTTCATTGTTCCCATGTTCCTGCTCATAATCTGGCCAAGTAAATAGCTAGGGACAATGCCGGTGAGTACTTGGAATGTACTTGCAAATCACCTTATTAAGAACAATAATAAAAGATATGCAATATGGCTATAGTAGGATGGCTCCATAAGAGGTTCTTTTATAAACTAGTTTCTTTTGTAGATATAGCGTATCTCTATATCCTTGTTGAAAACCTTTGTAAAACATTTTGGAAACCTTTTTGAACAGTTTTAAGAAAACACTGGGATTGGGTCACCCATTTTACTTTTCCTTAAGGTCATCTCATGACCAAACTCCTTCCTCCTTTTTTCGACCATCACATGGTCAAAACATTTCCATGCCATTGATTTTCCGAAGTCCTTTTTGAAAACAAAACCATCACCATTGTACAACCGCCAGCACAACCATCCATGACCGAGGACTTGGATATTCGAATAGATTTACACTCTATAGAGGTTGTACACTGTACCCACACCATCCGATTACCCGTCCCTGATCTTCACCGATCGTGGGTCGAGTAACCGGTCAAGGACTTTCGGATGTCCTCTCCGATACAAGTGCCTACCCTATGAAGTTAATCCCCTCAAAACCGGGACGCCCTATATAGTTAACCAAGCCAACCGGAGCGCATTCTGCACCTCAACTGGTGTGCGCTTTCAATGAGGGGCTTATAGTATTGCGTGGAGGCCTGCAGACCCTTCGTTCCTTCTCCCGGTCGATGCCACACATGGACCATTGGACAGAGAAGGCCCACCCTCCGAGGATTATTTGCCCCTGTAGTAGTGTGAGGCACCTATTCCAGATTAAACAAACTTCCAGCCTAGCCCCGTCCTATTCAGAGTAATGTGGTTGCACGGGTTAATTGTGCTACCATCAAAACTGGACAGCCTGGCTGTTTTCGTAAACATTTTTCCTCCATCTTTTGTCCAGTCTTTTTGTAAAACAAAAACTTTCTCATTTTCAACATCACTTGGTAGGACAAGCCTCACTAAGGTTTTCTCATAAAACATTTTTGTAAACCTTTTTCGGGGTCTTCCCATCCTATAGATTTTACTTTGGCTAAAACGGGGTCTCGAAGGGGTTATGGTGTTAAACACCATCTACCATACTAAGCGCAGGTAGGTATCATAAAGGAGGGTTGTACCTAATTCTACTAAGGGGTAATCGTTTGGAGGAGCCAAACATTCCTCACATAAAACATAATATAGTGAAACAATGCAATTTGCATAAACGAGTAGATATAACATGCATAGGTAAAATAATAGGAAAAGGCATATGCGCAAGAAGGTGGCTTTCCTTCGTTGGCAATTGTCCCTGATCTCCTTCTTCAAGATACTCCCAATCACCATCCTTGTATCCTTCCTCGTTCGTATCTATACTCAAGATACTCCCAATAAACGAACAAGCAACATACCACACATCAACCATAGAGAAAACATAGCAACAGTAGATCAAATACTCAACTGGGAAAACCAAACCACACACTTGTAGCTACTGAACATTACAAGCCAATTCCACTGGAATCAACTAAAAGGACACTTCAAACAAATATGGTGAACTCTAGTCTAGCAAACAAACAAGTGGATCAACCAATTTCTATGAGTGAACAATGACCAAAAATAATATTTCTGGTTAGGTATCTGAAATACCAAACCAACCCAGTTGGATTCATATTTTTAGCTATTAAGATTGATTTTTAGCAATTTAAATATTGTAGTTAAGACGAGAAACAAACTGATAATTCCCAGTACAGAAGTACTACTGCTAAAAATATAACCTTCTAGGAGTAAGTGGGTATAGAATATGCGCATCTCCTGGAGTTGGAATTACTCCAAAAGTGGCTTCACAGAAGCTTCTATAATTTCTGCAAGAAGCTTTTGTCCCAAACTTTCTAAATTTATAACAGATGCTAAACACCTCCTAAAGGTGTGATTCCAATTTTACTAGGTAGGTAGTTTCTGTAGGAAGGCATAGGAAGTGGTTTCATAATTTTCTAACCAACAAAAAATTTACTAAGAATAAACAGTGTAATCAACACCATTTCACCCCAAAAATTCTCAGAAAAGCTCCAGTTACTATTTTACCAAACTACCAGTGCGAGGTGGTCAGGAAATGCAGGGGCTACCTCTCAAAATTTGAATCAGGTCAAAAGGGTGTACTAGTGATTTTTTCTGGATTTAAAGCTACAGCAAAAAATTCTAGGAGTTAAATTAACAGGAGAAAGGAAAAGGGCAGGGTCACTAGGGTCTGGGTCGCGGCCCGCGCCAAGGGGTGGGCCGGCCCCTTTGCTCGGCAGCGCGCGTAAGAGCTGGGGATTCAAAGCCCTAGTGGGGGCCCCGCGTGTCAGCGGCAGCGAGCCAGCGAAGGGGTATAGGATGACTTGGGTCGTCAGATCTGAAGAGATCCAACGGCCTAGGGCTCGTCTTCCTTGCGGGGGAGGTGACGCTGATGACGCGAACCCTAACAGCTACGGCGGTGGTTGGGAAGGCTCACCCTATGGTAGAGATGGGTCGGGGACGGTGAGGCTCGAAGCGGTCGACGGCGCGGATCCGAACAAGGGGTGGCAACAGTGACTTCGGCTCCTGAGGCGGTCGGGGGCGTGCTCGCGGCGTCTGTGTCCACGGCTCCTCTCCGACGATACCCTAGCTATTCATGGGGAAAGGGAAGGGCAGTGTTAGAGGGTTCGCACGTGACATGCATACATGTGTGGAAAGCTAGGAGGGAGAGGGAGCATGGCGACAGCAACCTTCACCATTTTCCTTCGGCACCGCGGTGGTGCGGCGAACGTCGTGGGCTGAAGGAGCCGAGCGGGCTCGGCTCCGCTCTAGGGGTGAAGTGGAGGGGGATTGGGAGTGAAATGGCGTAGGTGACGGGCATTGGGGTGGATCGGTGGTTTTTAAGCCGTAGAGGGGAAATCCACGGTGCACCGGGTGCAGGGGGTGGCCGTGGCAAGGGCTGAGGGCGGTGATTTGCCAGGCGCGCGGTGGTGGAGCGTCTCTGCGTGGGGTGAGAGGTGTCTAGCGCGCACGGGCAGGCTCGTCGCCTCAGGACAGCGCGAGCTGGCCTTGTGATGTCTCTGCTCACAACGTGCTCGACGTAAGGTCTTGTCCTGGTCGAGCTACGGGTAGGCGGGGTGCTGCATGGGTATTAGCACAGGGTGGTTGAGAGGGGTGAGGATGGTGTCCGCCACACACGGGCGTCGTCGGTTTGCACCAGGAGGCGTGATGACGTGGGCACGCTCAACGTGGCCGGGGCGACGTGGCCGGCTCGGGTTGGGGCTAGGAGAGGCTGTGGGTGAGAAAGGGTGGGGCGTGGGCAGTGCCTGGGGAAGGTGCGCGCGAGGCGAGGGCCTAGGTGGGACAGAAGGGAGGTGAACATGGTCGGGAGGCGGGCCAGACAAGATTTGGGCGATCTTCCGCCCTTCCTCTCTCTCTCGGCTTGGGGTGACAAGGGGCTTCAAGGGTGGTGGTGTGGTGTACTTATGCATGTTATAATCATGCCAGGCCGTTTGCATGTCCTGCAGTGGGTGTAGGGAGAGTGGGAAGGGTGTGGGGGCAATCTAGGTCAACAAGGGCTCGGGGGTGACTTTGTTTGATGCTCTCCTTGAGCTCAATCCTCTAATGGCAGAGAGAGGGATACGGGGGTGTAGAGGGATTTGAGATGAGTAGGTCACTTCCTTGGTTGCTTCTTGTATCACTCCCATTTGCTTGCAAGGTTCCTCCAAAGTTGGTAGAATTTAATGTGATAATTTCCCATATTGAAACTAGTGTATAAAATATTTGCAGGCAATGGGCCTGGGGTTTAACCAAAGTGTATGGTGGATTTTAGAGTGCTCATGGAAAGGTGCCAAGGCATGAGGTTGCATGGCCGAAAGGGTTTTTGGTCTTGATCACACCATAGCTCCAAAATTGTAACATGTCAAGAAAATAAACTACTTAGCTAGCCAAAATTTGGGATCCTTCTCTAGTTTCCCAAACCAACAACCAAGGTGGTACTAGTGGTTACAAGCATTGTTGTAGGTCTTAAGTATGTGAACAAGCAAGCAAGGGCACTCTAGCATGGTAAGTACATAAGTAACAGGGCAACACTAAGGATCAAGCATTCTAATCAAGTAAACCAATAATAGTAAGAACAATCTTAAAAAGTTTTATCTCCCCCCTAAACTTTGGACTCCTACTGAAACAAATAAGATAAAAAAGTTCGGTTGTTACACTCATATTCATGAAGCTGAGTCGATAAAATAAATGAGGCAGTAGCAGCACGTGTTTATCATAAAGGATACATATAAATAATTTCATGAATAGGACCTTACTCGAACCATCCGGATAATATTAGCAGGCTTCCACACCTTAGCAATTAATAGTTCACAAACGATTATTCTCAACACGATGTAAAAGTATTCAGTTCAACTGAATAAATTAGTGAGGTAGTCCCAAGTGTTTTTAGGATTAACATATTCACATGGGATTCAAAATCTCAAACGTCTCTTTGTCTTACAATATAGTGGTATATGCCTATTTGCTCTTTGCACATTCGCTCTTTTTCTTCATCTTTCTTTCTCTTATTTTTCTATATATATTTGTGCTCACACTTTTGTTTAAGTGTTGTGCAACGGAGCTAGCCATATATTCACTTCATGTAGAAATTTCAAAGTTTAACAATCTCAATTATCAAATTCCAAATATATATGAAGCATCTTTATAACTTGAGTATTCTACCTTAAACTTGTTCTTACTCTTTTTGATAGCACTTATATTTTCCTTTGTTTAAGGTTTTCTCTTTTTCATTTAAATTAATTAGGTATTTTCTTGTTTTTCTAAATCAAATCATTGATGTTCAACATATTGATCAAACTATCTTTATATGTTCCATTAATACAAATAGTGTGGAATACTCCTATTTCTTTCATCAAGTGCAAGTAAAATCATACTCAAGTCATTCATATATCCGATAAGACGAACTCAAACTCAATAATGCTCCATATATTATAATAAACTCAGAATTTCATTACAGGGATCAACTATTCCTAAAGGTAATCTAATGATGCAAACTTTGTTTATGAGCTCGAACTAATGCAAAACTAGAATAGAAATAAAAACTTGTAAGATAGATTACAAGGTCATAAAGATCTCCCCATGCTTGGAATCAAGCCAGGTGGGATCAAATAATCCCTTGCGATTATTCGATACCGTGCTTTATTGAAGGTCACTATGGCCCCATGGCACGTGGTATCTTCTCTTCATGGGCCATCCTGAGGCGGAGGGATTTATTAATGGCCTCCAGTTATTTAATGCGCAACTTGTAGATAAGATTATTCTTCCCCATCACTTTCAACTGCTCTTTAATGATCTCATTGTTGTTTTGGAGGGTTTGTATCGCCTTGAGACTCCTGGTGAAACCTGCTTCACTGTTGAAAGAATACAGATGCCGCCTATAGGGGGGTGAATAGGCGGTTAAAAACTTTTCTGAGAGTTGCTCAACAAAGGCGGAATTAAACTAGCGTTTAGTTGTCAAGCATAAAACCTAGAGCAACTAGGGTTCACCTATGTGCACCAAAAACTTATGCTAAGCAATACAAGCAACAATGTGATAGAAATTTATAGATTACTTCAAGCACGAAGGCTGTCACAATGTAAAGTGCATAAGTAAAGAGATCAGGTATAGAGATAACCGAGGGACGCGGGGACGACGATATTTTACCGAGTTCCTCCCAACATGGAGTATGTCTCGTTTGGAGAGGGGGTGGTATCAAACCACAAATGCCACAAAAGGCCTCGCTTATTTTCCTGTGAATATCACCCCAACGGGATCGATCCACGCTATCACTATCGGTGCACTTGTCGGTGGCAATCCGGAACCTCTCACAAGGTTGGGGAACTTCTCCATAACTCAATTGGAGGCTCCCAACGAACAAGCTTGGGGAAAGGTCCACAAGATAATTGGAGTCCCCAAGTAATCCAAGCAACCTGCAAAACCACCAAACCGTCTAGGGTTCCAAGAACCCAAGAGTAAAAAGCTTCTCACCTTTCACTCAATTGAATCATCACCGAGAACTCAAACCGATGCACCAAATGAAAAATGGAAAGAATACAAGACATGCTCAAATCCTTCTCTCCCAAATTCCACCGAATCTACAAAAGCTTGTGGGGGAATAAGAAAGGAAGAACAATGGAGGAAATCCACAACAGAATCCAAGATCTAGATCCCAAGATGTTCCCCTCACTTAGAGGAGAGATTGATTGGTCGGATTGTAGATTTAGATCTCCTCTTTCAAATCCCTAAAGTGTATGAAAGAATCAAGGGAGGGATTGAAGGGGAGAAAGCTCGAGAGGGTCAAGAATGGAGGAGAAAGCCTGTGAAACTTGAGCTGTGTCCATTGCGGGAAGAAGGGTCCTTTTTATAGGCCCACAGATTTCTGACCGTTTTCTACCCGTTGGGAAAAGTCAGACCGGAGACTCCGATGTGCCGACTGGAGACTTCGATCTAAAGCGGAGATTCCCGGCAACCTCCGGACCACCTATCAAACTGTCCCAGTGCCTTTGGGAACCAAGTGGACCGGAGACTCCGGTCCAGCCGCACCGAAGACTTCGGTCTGAGGCATGGACGGGAGACTCCGGTCAGTCTCCGGACCTTCCTCCGGACCACCCATCAGACTGTCCTAGGGTGAGTTCTGGAGCCCCCTCCGGGGACTCTAGGGGAAATTCCGGACCACACCGGAGACTCCGGTCCACGCAGACCGGAGACTCCGGTCTGGACCAAATAAGAGGCAAACTTCAAATGGAGATATCTAGAGTTTGGAACCTCCGATTGACCAGAAACCAATTTTGTTGGAAAGAAGAGAACAAGAACTACCCAACAAAAATAGAAAATATTGGATACCACCAATAGATAACATTTCATGTATTATAATATGAGATACCTCCCTTTGTGAGAAACCGGAAAACCTTAAAGATCAAAACTGCAATATGATATAAAAGGGAAATCCGTTTTTTATGAACCTCACATGGATAAGATCCAAATAACAACCAAGAAAGGATGATGCTAAGTATGTAGAGGTTTGAGTTCTCTCTGAAAGATATGATCGAGTTACTCACTTGAGAGCCCCGCTTGATAGTACGGTTATCCATCCTATAAACCGGTCTCCCCAGCTAACACTACAAGACCGGTAAGAAAGAAACCCTATCAAGATCATACGTTTGCCTTGCGCATATTCCACTTGATCTTGATGTAGACGATATTGTCCTTCTCGAGATGGAACACCTTTTTTGATTTATCTTGCACGCACTCACTTGATGAAGACTTGGAAGTTGCTCCCCCATACAACATGGGGAAACCTTTACTTTGACCTTGTCTTCATAGATCCATGATCACCGAGGATGGAAATCTTAAAGCATGAGATCTTCTAGATATGACTCATCTTTATCTTGCACAACATGTCTTCTAACACCATTTGGATTATGTCTTGAAGATACATATGATGAACTCTATCTTCTTCAAGACACCCGTACAATAGTCTCGACACTCACACGACCAATCTATGGATCATTCCTTGAACACCTTTGTCATCACTTGATCCTCTTCACTTTCTTCTTCTCCAAACCTTGAAGAAAATATATGGTTCAAGCATTTCCTATGGACAATTCCTACAAGTACAACTTGATACAAACATTAGTCCATAGAGATTGTCATTAATCACCAAAACCACACATGGGGGCCCACATGTTCTTTCAATCTCCCCCATTTTGGTAATTGATGACAATCCCTTTGAGAGGGTTTATATAAGGAATTTAGCAAATAAACTGGTAGCACCAATATCAAATAATACACAAGTATGTGATATTGGTACCATCAACATATATAGAGAAAACTCTCCCACAATATATGCATGTGTGATGAACTTGAATTTCATTGCATATATTGCCAATCATTATCATTGGTGGAGTTTCCTCTCTATATATACCACATGCTAAGCAACAATAAATATGAAAGGGCATGAAAGGCAAATGCTTAGAAACAAACTCAAGGCATAAACCATTTCCCTTAAACCCTCTAAAACTTCTCCCCCATTGGCATCGATTGCCGAAATGGGTGACAGGTTCTAGAAGGACAATATAGTTATAAATCCCCCAAAGGTGTTTGGAGGAAGTAGAATTATATCGAGGACCCAAAGATTGCCACAAGAAATGAAATAAAAGAAGCATTAACAAATGATGTAAGTAATCACAAGATCCGACAAACCAATTGAAAACAACCAATGAGTCCAAATGGAAACAACATGATATTATGATAAGAGCAAAAGAGTGTTTTTAAATAACAAATAGAGAAGATCCCCAAGATTTGTGCACAATTTAAAATAAATGAATTAGGATACATAATGCAAAAATATTGAATCCTTGATCCCCCATAAGAATTTATGGCACAACGAATGAGAAAGAAGGCAAATGAGCATTATTAAATGAATTAGATGAGCTCCCCAAGGATAATGCACCAATTATGATAATTGCATTTGGGAACAAAGTGCATAATCATGGAATCCTCACTCATCCCACTTCATTTAACAATACAAGGCATGGGAGAACAAATATGATAAGCACAAGGTGATACTATAAATAAAATTAGGAAGCTCCCCAAGGTATGTGGTTTTTGTATGTGAATACAATGTGCACAACATGGAATCCTCACTTCCTCTATTTTACTTATAACACAACTTTGTGCAAAAGAGCATATACCAAGGCATAAAATTTGCAAGAAACAATTGGTTGAGTAATAATTAAGAGACAACATACTAGCAGGCTCAACCAGAAGGATGTGTGAGATGCATGACAAAGCATATTATAAGACTAGTACAAGGATGATCATTGTGTATCCACATAGTCTTGAATGAATGATATTGCTTAGTATGACCATCCAACACACATGAAACAAGGAAGATATAAAAAATAGAGAAGTAACATCTCTCATGTGTACAAGTTTCTAAAATAGACAATATCACAAAGATATTGATACACAAAGAAACATGTACACACAAAATAGATACTAAAATAAATAGAGCAAGATATCCAAAACTAAGTCATGACAATACACCACAAGATTTTTGCTAGCTAGCATGGCCAAAAGGCTTAATTATATCTTATTGTATATTGATGAACTTCAACCACAAATATATCAAATACATCACAACTATTGTTATGTCATAAACGTATCTATAATTTTTGATGCTCCATGCTTGTTTTATATCATTTTTCTTAAGTTTTGTCTACACTTTGAGGTATTTTTATACACTTTCTAGAACTAACCTATTGACAAGATTCCACAGTGTCAGTTGCCTGTTTTCTGCTATTTTTGGTTTCAGAAAGCTAAAAAATGAATATTCTCGGAATTGGACGGGACAAAAGCCAATGTTCATATTTTTCATTGAACGATATGGAAAATCAGAGACGAGACGGAGGAGGACACGAGGGTGGCCACACCCTAGGTGGGCACGGGCCCACCCTGGCTGCGCCCATAGGGGGTGTGGTCCCCATGGCCCTCCATCGACCTTTCCTCCTTCGCCTATAAGAAGCCTCCGACCCAAAAACCCTAAATCATCGATCAGAAAGCCATAAAAAGTTCTGCAGCGCCGCTGCCACCGAAGGGGAGATTCGGGGGACAGAAAGTATCTGTTTCGGCACCCTACCGGGATGGGGAAGTTCCCCCAGATCGGTATCCATGAATCTCCATCACCATTGCTGATTCCTATGATGAGGAGGGAGTAGTTCTTCCGCGAGGCTAAGGGCTCTAGCGGTAGCTATGTGTTCATCTCTCTCTCTATGCGTGATCTTGTTGTGGTCATGAGATTTGTAATCAAGTAGATCTACCTTGATACTCAAGTGCTTCATTAGATCTCTGCTCTCCCCATGTGTGTGAAAGTGACGGCGTGCACGCCATGGTGGCACTTAGGCTAGATTCTACATAAATACTCACCGTGCTTTAATAGATCTATGATTTTCCCCACATGTGTTAAAGTGAGAGCGTGCACACCGTGTGTGGCACTTAGGCTAGATTACATATATATTTATCATGAGTTATATTTGGAGTTGTATGTCTCTATGAAATTGTGGTGTTTGTTGGAACCATCTAGAGCTCAAGGTGACAGTGTGGGGTTATCTAGATTGGAAAGGCGGACTTTGAGGAGTGCAGTTATAGCCCTACCATGGATTAGAGTGTCCAACCGGAGAGTAGTTAAGAGCAGTTTTATGAAGAGAATATATTTATATGAGAGAGTGTTCAGTAGTGAAACTATGATCCCTAGGCCTTGTTTCTAAGCATTGAAACACCGTTTGCATCTAGATCTGTTGCATGTTTGCTTGCTTCCTTCTTTATTTCAGTTTTCTTTTAGTCTTTCCCACGTCAACAGCAAGTCAGAAGATCTTTTCCGACACTGTTACTACTTGTATTTCACTATCTCTTCGCCAAACTAGTGCACCTATACGCCAAACTGTTGGAGACACAAGAGACTTCTTGTATCTTGATTGCAGAGTTGCTTGAGAGGGATACCTTTGACCACTTCCTCCCTGAGTTTGATAAACCTTGGGTAATCCACTTGAGGGAAACTTGCTGCTATTCTACAAACCTCTGCACCTGGAGGCCCAACAACTGTCTACAAGAATAGAAGTGCGTAGACATCAGATGCCTAAGGCACCCCCTTCTTCATCAATAAAACTCTCATGTCTTTCTAGAGACTTAGTTTTTTATTGTTTCATGCATTGTTGTGTTGTTCTTGGAGCATCTTAGTTTTTTTTGGTTTTTGTTTGCTTAGTTTGCTTGAGTAAGTTGGTTGGATCACAACACACTTCTTTTGGAGAGAGACACACTCTGTTTTCATTGCCTAGAACACTCTAGTTTTCATTCTTATTGTCATGTGAGTGTTCTCTTTTGCTAGCACAATGTTTAGCCTTATTTTTCTTGTGCTTTCATCTTAGAACTTTTTATTTCTTTTTTGTGGAGTTGTGAGACAAGGTCACTGGTTTTTATTGATTATTATCTTTGTGAGTTGTTTCAAATAAGTTGGTTGGTGTTGGAAAAGAGTAGAAACTTTCATGCTTATAGTGGTACAAGAGAAGCTTGCTTTGACTGTGACTTAGACTCTATCATGTCATGCTAGGTGTTGTTTTGACCTTATGTTTAGTGATTATTTCTGTAGCATGACTTGTTCCAAACAATTAGGATTGCTTAATGTTCCTTGAAGGAATCATGCGTTGTTTTAGCATACAAAAGCATAGTATTGTCGTATTCTCCTTTGATGCTTTATTTGGGTTGACTTGGCACATCCTCACACCATGTTATGACTATGAACAGATCACCATAGCCTCTATGGTCATTTAGTCCTTGACTTGTAATACCACTTGATGCTTTGATTAGTAATGTTTTGTCGCTCTGCATTATTATGGCCATTATTACTCTCTTAGTTGATCGCTCCCAGTCGTTTGCTAGCCTCCACTTGTATGAGTAAGCTCTAGTCATGCATTCAACTCCCAAGAAACCAAGTTATTCCAAAGTGTCCCCTATAAATTCCTATGCATGGTGTGTTACACCATTCCAAGTATATTCTTGTTTTATCTACCTTCCAATTAAAAAGTTATTTTGTTATGTGAAAACTTAGTGATTAAAGCTCTCAAAAACTTGATGGCACACTTTATTTTTCTTGCCCCTAATAATAATGAACCATTGTGTCATCTATGTTATATATGCTTGCACTTATACGTTGGAATTAGCAGAACCGTGCTGTCACGGGGAACGCTTTCAACATTGCACTTGTACTTTGTACACAGTTGATATCATGCGCTTTTGTCTATGGATGTCATCGGTGTGAAATGAAAGGGGAGCTTGTAAGTCCATGGAGTTATGTATGTGTGATAGAGAAACGCCTGGGCCGCTAGCCTAAGCCATTCCTAATCATGGTGGAAACTTGCAGCATCACCATAGTGACATCTATGAAGCATTCTTCTTATAAAACAAGAGAGACATATTGAGAAAAGAGGAAAGAGAGAAAAAAGCACCATATTCCCATGGTAAATAAGAAGATTGCTAAGATGCTCATTGTCTACTTGCCTTGTCATTTTGATTATGGGATAGCTCATGTATCATGTACAAGGGGTACCCCGTTGGCGGTTCTCTATGATACAAATTTACTTATTATGACAAGAACTTACATGTGACCAAAGTTGAGTAGCATGAGGTGTGGACCTCGTATTCAAAGGACATGAGATTGCCAACTTATACTTTGTCAAGCATATACTCCATAGTTTTTTCACTTTAACCTTAATCACTTCAAGATGCTTATGATAGGGGCAATGAGGGCTGAAAGCTAACAAGTACCATAATTGTTGGAAGCTCTTTTTGAAACTTGAAATCCCTGCTTCTCTTATGAAGGGCCTTTCTTCAACCTTTATATTGAGTCTCCATATTCTATCCTTAGGAACCAATTAAGAGAGCATAGTTGTCATTCTTAGTTCTATGTGCATTGTCCCAAAACTTATTGATTGATTCATAATGTTGATATTGCTCGTTCTTGAACTATTTGTATCTCGTCACTCTTATGAACTTTGAAGGTGTCCTATGCATCTATTTGCTACTCCATGAGGGACAAGCTGAATGCCACTATGATATGTTTTCAATATGTTAAACAAACAAACGTCTTTCAATGCATTGTTATTCATGATATTTGTTTGTAACCTTTCATGTTGCATGCATAGTTACTTTTTCTTACTGTTAGAACTCCATCTTTCTTGCTCATGTTTAGAGTTCTTTGATCCTAGCTTTCAATCCTTGCAACTGGTTTGATCTTGATTTTGATGGTGCATGTCACCTAAAAAAATATTATTTTTATCACTCACCTACTCGAGGACGACAATGAGTTAAGCTTGGGGATGCTTGATAGGTCGTAAACGTATCTATAATTTTTGATGCTCCATGCTTGTTTTATATCATTTGTCTTAAGTTTTGTCTACACTTTGAGGTATTTTTATACACTTTCTAGAACTAACCTATTGACAAGATGCCACAATGCCAGTTGCCTGTTTTCTGCTGTTTTTGGTTTTAGAAAGCTAAAAAATGAATATTCTCGGAATTGGATGGGACAAAAGCCAAAGTTCATTTTTTCCCTGAACGATACGGAAAATCGAAGACGAGACGGAGGAGGACACTAGGGTGGCCACACCCTAGGTGGGCGCGGGCCCACCCTGGCCATGCCCATAAGGGGTGTGGGCCCCCTGGACCTCCGGCGACCTTTCCTCCTTAGCCTATAAGAAGCCTCCGACCCAAAAACCCTAAATCATCTACCAGAAAGCCACAAAAAGTTCCGCAGCGCCGCCGCCACCGAAGGCGAGATTTGGGGGACATAATCTCTGTTTCGGCACCCTGCCGGGACGAAGAAGTGCCCCCGGATCCATCGCCATCTCCATCACCATTGCTGATTCCCATCATGAGGAGGGAGTACTTCTTCCTTGAGGCTAAGGGCTCTACCGGTAGCTATGTGTTCATCTCTCTCTCTATGAATGATCTTGTTACTCAAGTGCTTCAATAGATATCTTCTCTCCCCATGTGTGTGAAAGTGACAGCGTGCATGCCATGGTGGCACTTAGGCTAGAGTCTACATAAATACTCATCGTGCTTTAATAGATCTATGCTTTTCCCCACGCATGTGAAAGTGATAGCATGCGCATTGTGTGCGGAACTTAAGCTAGATTGCATATATATTTGTCATGAGTATATTTTGAGTTGGTTGTCTCTATGAAATTGTGGTGTTTGTTGGAACCATCTAGCGCTCAAGACGGTGTGGGGTTATCTAGATGGGGAAGGCAGACTTTGAGGATTGTTTTTATAGCCCTGCCATGGATTAGAGTGTCCAACTGGAAAGTAGTTCAGGGTAGTATGATGAAGAAAATATATTTATTGATAGTGTTCACTAGTGAAAGTATGATCCCTAGGCCTTGTTTCTAAACATTGAAACAGCGTTTGCAACTAGATATGTTACATGTTTCCTTGCTTCCATCTTTTTTCCTTCAAGATTTTCCACCCGTCAAACTCTTTTCTAGCACCGTTACTGTAACATCCCAAAAATATTAATCAAGATTATCAAGTTCCAATCACCCAAGTTTAGGGTTAACAAAAACTTTTGTTAATTAAAATCAATATGAATGCATGTGTGTGTGATGAATGCATGAATGCTTGCAATGCTATGTTTGATTGGTATGAATGGCAATGATTGGTTTAAATATGAAAACAACATCATCTAGATCATTTCCAAGCAGAATAAAATGTAGAGAAAATCAAATATAAGAGATATAAGCAAATGGCCATTTTGACCAAAGTTAACCACTAGACCACTTTGAGTGTTCCTAGTCCAAGTTTTCTATCAAAAACAAATCCAATTATTTTCACCCCTTTCTATACCAAGTAAAAGTGAACCCAATCCCACTTTGCAAACCAACACAAACAAATTCCAAATCTATGCAAAGGACAATTCAAAATTTAATCAAGTGTAGGTACTAAGATAACCATTTCCCAGAAACCACTCAAACCAATCCACCTTGCCAAACCCAAGCAACCAGATACTACCAAGCTTGTGACCAGAGCACTCACCAAAATTCATCCAAAATTTCAAAACTAAATCTCATGCGGCCATTTCATCAAAAAGATGGTGAGCACAGTAAACCACTGCATAACTTCTACTGTTTTGAGCAGTGTTTGATCAAACAGTTGTCCTCAACTTACTCCCCTTGTCACCCCTGACATCCAACAATGCATTGAACAAGCTAGCCCCCTACCCATTGCACCAGTGCCATGCCACCCGAGCCCTCCTTGCCGGTCGACCATGGCCAGCATGGAGGAGGCAGCGCCGCGCCCATCCACGATGTCCACGAGGCAGCTCACCGTCCATCGCCACCCCTGTCCAACCCTCGAGCACAGCCAGGCCCTAGATCACTAGACAATCACTGCGCCCTTTTCTATGCAACCATGCCAAGAGCGCGCCAGAGCACCGTAGCCGACATGCGCGCACACGCCGCACCTCGCCCTCACCACGCGTTCCTGCACTCACCACGACACTAGCTACCCCCCAGACATGCCCGTTCATCACCGCGCGACCAGTAGCACCTATGCATCGTTGAAAACGCCATCAGTGTTGCCTAGAGCCGCTGGCGCGTGGGAACACTCCGGTAGCAACCCGTTGCGCACGCGCTGTGTTGTTGGGCTGGCCCAGTTTAGTTCCCGCGCTCAGCCCAGAGATTCAAATATAGATTTTCCATTTTATTCAAAACCTATTTCAGTCATTGACTTTGAAATTCAATTCAAAGAGTTTTACTCAACCAAATTACATAAAACCAATTTTGTTAGATTGAAATTATCAATCCAAGCCTGTTGGATTCGAACCATTTGAATTTATAGATCACCTATAGTAAAAATAACAAGACAGATACTTTTATTCAAACATTTTTTAAAAATCAACCATAAATGCTTTTGAGTTGATTCCAACTCTCAAAAATCACATTTGACAAGATCTATCTGAATATGTAAAAATATTTAGGTTTACATGCAGTCATCTTGGACAAATATTAAAAGAATGCTACATAGGCATTTCTAGTCACTTTAATTATTTAAAAGAATAATGTTAAACCTTATTACATTGTGACACCACTTTAAATCACATTCCCAAGTATTAAAATATGTGGTGATGACATGTGTCAACATGATCCCATATTTTACTTGGATAATATTAAATCTTAAGTAGTTTTCCAATGAGTAGAAATTACTCTTCCAAAATAAAATAAATAAGACTAGGTCTTTATTTTATGTGATGATTGTGATGATGCTAGATCATCTAGTGTGAACCTTTGTGTGCTAAATAGAGGTATTAAGTATTGTTTGGTGATTGTGTACCTCATATTTATTTATAGACGATAGTAGCGACCAAGGCTACGAGGAGGAGGAGTACTACGAAGAAGAAGAAAACTTCAACCACTGCACTACTCAAGGCAAGCTAAGCTAAACCATGCAATCCATCCTAGAAAGCTAACACTTGCATGATAACTATGCAAACTAGAGGCCTCATGCATATTTGGTTATGCAACTTTGATTATACCAATCCCAAGTTTTACTTGCAAACTTTATTATTTTATTTCTTTATCAAAGTTCTTTATTAATTTTACTTAGTGACTTGGGAGTTTTGGAAAGATATTATAGGTATCGTAAAGAGCATAAAAATTGGCCTAAGTTGGTTAGAACTAGATGTCATACTATGGCATGAGATCTAGATTTGGATAGTCACACTTGATTAGCACCCCTCATTAGTGATTACCCTTAACTTTAGTGGCTAGTGCTAAGTATAAAAGTTGATCACTTTAGATGGGAATACTTGGTGAAAACTATTATGAAAACCTTAGAATGATGAGTCCTTCTAATGAAATGATTTGACATGTGTGATGAACACCTTATGATTTGATGATGAAAATGTTGAGGCATGATCCTTAGCCCTTTATAAAACTGATGGTTGGGTTCGGATGCGATACCATTCCAATTTTACCGTACAACCACAATACACGAATTTGGCTAGGGCTTAACTGGAAGTTTATATGACTTAGTATGGGTTCCCTTGCGGAAGAGGTTTGAGCTGAGGATACCTCGTGATTATTTTCCACCTATGAAGTTCCCAAGATGACAGATGGTCATGTTTGGGAGGCCAAAATCACAGGGGAGGTGCCTATACTAGGGTGTGTAATTGAAAGGTTAGGATTGATTATCCGGATACTGAGTATGGTGATTCAGGATTGTTCCTGACGGATGTATCGAATGTTGTGGTGAAAGTGTACCACCTCTGCAGAGTGTCAAACTATTCGAATAGCCACATCCGCGGTTATGGACAGTTGGAGTGGCCATACTGTTCCAACGCGAGATGTTTTCAAAATGACCTATGAAATAAACTATGACTTTGACTTGACCACAACAGGATTGTGAACATGAAAAGTAAGTTCCCAATTAGGTGTTGTAAAACATTAAGTTAGTTTTCTTTACTTCTAAACTCAGTTAGAGATAAACCTGCCTTTTTGCAAATAAACCTAGAGCTTAGGATTCCTACTCGAACTACTTGCTTGTTACTGATAGTTTGCGAGTACTTAAAGAGTACTCATGGATTTGTCCCTAGCTATTCCTATGGCCAGACTATGAGGAGGACTACCAGGATGATGGACAGCAGGAAGTCTATGACAACTAGGATCATCTCCCATCGTCAGCATTGCCTATGACCCTAAAGATGGAGCTTCGACCATGCTACCGTTATTATATTATTCCGCAGTGTTGATTGCATTAAGACTGCATCATGAGATCCTTTATTTGTATGACCTTTATTATGGTTTGTAATGGATGATGAACTATGGTACCAATCTGTTATGTCTCGCAAAAATGGTAATCCTGGGATTGCGATGTATGGCATAACAGGCATCTGGGATTAAAAATCCGGGTGTTGACAAGTTGGTATCAGATCTATCCTGACCATAGGAGACCCTAGTTAGAATGGATGCTTGAATCAAAAACATAGTTTCAAAACAAAAGAAGTGAGTATTTATGAAAACCTATTCTTTCTTATCACTTAGATTCTTTCAAAAAAATCCATGTTCCTCCAAAATTCTTGCAATCCTACATAAAATTTGACACACTTGATCACCTCACTACCTTACTAATCCAACATTCTTGTAGATGGACGTCAAGTATAGCAAGTTCTACCAGTTGGGAAACGGAGGATAGCTCATCTTCGAGCGCGATTTGGACCAACTCTCGGAACTTCTTGAGCACCAGCACCCCGAGTTCTTCGGAGCGCAGCTCAATGATCAGCAAGGAGGAGAACTACAATGGCTGATTGTTGCCAATATCAGAGATAAGATGGAGGCACCCACCTCAGAGGGGATCCAATTCAGATTGAGGGAGAACAACTGGCTAGACAGACTCGCCAGGGCTATGCAGGAAGCTCTTACCCGTCTATGTGGGAAATGCATCAACCATATCAAGGGAACTCGCTTTAAGTACTACACAAGGCGTGATGCTATGGGACAGCCATTGGAGGTGCCACACCATCCGCAGCTGAAGCATCAGATGGATCATCTCAGCTTCATGTTGTAGGACAGGCAGAAGGAGTTGGACAATGCCCGCGCTTATGCCAACCACAACTATGTCATTGCAGTCAAGAAGGACCAGACCCTCGCCATCCTTGCGAAGGAGTGCAAGTCATTTCTCCGTCTGCGCGACAAGAAGGATCGCATCATTGCTCGCCTTCGTTACAAGGTGTCAGACTTGGAGGAGACCATCCATGACCGGGACATGCAGCTTGAGGAGAGGGAGAACGAAGGGGAAGATATCCGCGGAGACTCTTACTCCTACCTCAGTGATGATGATGACTACCTGGAGGACCAAGCCATGGACTTCCACACTGATGATGATGATTCCGCCATCATTGATGATTTTGAATCCACTGACTCTGATGAGTAGTAGCACTTGAGCACTATCGTAGGTGTGAGATGTATCCGGTCCCACTGTATAGTAGCTTCACAAAATGGTTCTTAAAACCATCAGTTACCTTAGTGTGGTGTGTGTTTGTATTGGGTGCTATGAATGAATGAATGAAAAGCAAGTTGCTAGTTGGCAAAACCAGAGTCAAACTCAAAGTTTAAAAACTTTTCAAAAACAAATCCATGAACCTTAGAAATTTCGCTCTTGTCTATTGATCTATCTCAATCTTCAGATGCCTCACGGAGGGAACATCTCTTCTCAAGACCCAATGCTGCAAATCTTGCAAATGTTGGTTTCTGACCGTGAAGCTGAAAGAGCTGAACATCAAGCTAATCTATCCACCCTTCAACATATAGCTCAGATGGCCAATAACAATCAAGGGCATGGAAACCAGGACAACCATGGATCCAAGCTCAAGAACTTTCAGAACACCAATCGACCCATATTTAGTTAGTCTGAAGAGGCATTAGATGCTGATGACTGGCTACAGACCATGGAGAACAACTTAGAAGTTGCAGGAGTGGAGGCTAATGAGAAAGTACTGTTTGCCACCCTTTATCTGGCACGTGACGCAAGAGCTTGGTGGAATAGCATTCACACCATGAATGGAGGACACATGATTACTTGGGATGAATTTAAACTCAATTGCAACCGAACCCATGTGCCACCGGGTTTAGTCAAGAGGATGCGAGATGAGTTCAGAGAATTGAAGCAAGGGAGGATGACAGTAGTTGAGTACCGTGAAAAATTTCTGTCATTAGCTAGGTATGCACCAGATGAGATTGACACTGAAGCCAAGAAGAAGGAGAGATTATTGAACGGTCTGCATGATGAGATGTAGATGGTATTAGTCAACATTCCTTTCACTGACATTGAAGCCTTAATGGATTCTGCAATCCAGAAGACAAGATCAACCAAGCCAATGATAATCGCAGGCGTCGGATGATTAATCAACCAGGATCCCACTATACACCGAAGTATCATCCCAACCCGTCTGCAGGATATGACCCGAAAAACAATAGCCCCCCAATGATCCGCCTGAACTATCCCAACCGTGGAGGAGGAAACCCAAGGCCCGTCGGAAACCACAACAACAACCCCGACAACTCCAACAATTTCAACCGTGCACCACCCAAGTTCAACAACAACAACACCAACAACAACAATACTACCCCAAGGACTAGAAGCAATGTTGTGCCTATTGCAGGAAAAGACAAGTCTCAGGTTACTTGTTTTGAATACAGAGTAAAGGGACACTACTCCAATGAGTGCCCCAAGAAGCTTGCAGCATCCCCCCATGTGAATGCACCAGCTCAGCAGTAGCACCGTGTTCATCCTGGAAGGATATTTGCCCCAGGGAACTCACTTAACCGCAACGGCCGTCTGTTTCACATGAATGCTGAAGAAGCCCAGGAAGCGCCAGATGTTGTGCTGGGTATGTTTTCTGTTAACTCAGTACTTGCAAGAGTGTTGTTTGATTCTGGAGCATCACACTCGTTTGTTACAGAATAATTTGCATGCACTAGTAATATTCAACCAACAAAATTGAAGAATGTTATGATAGTTCAAATACCTGGTTTAACCACCAAAGCTAGACAAATTTGCAAGGCCGTACCTATCAGAATCCATGGAATAGATTTGTATGGTAATCTAATAGTACTTGGAACCAAAGGTTTGGAAGTAGTACTAGGAATGGATTGGATGTCGAAACATAAAGGATTAATCGACTGTGCCAAGAAAGCCATAACCATGACTAGTACCACTAGAGTATCAGTATAGCATGTATCCAAGACTTTGCCACGTCAATTCAAGTGCAACAAGAGTCTATCCCAACCAACCATTGACCAAGTCAGAGTAGTCTGTGAATACCCGACGTATTCCCAGATGTATTGCCCGATATGCCCCTAGATCGGGATATCGAGTTTATCATTGAACTAATCCCTGGAACTGGACCCATAGCTCAGAGACCTTATAGTATGAACCCGTCTGAATTAGCGGAGCTAAAGAAGGAACTGGATGCTATGCTGGAGATAGGACTAATTCAACCAGGTGAGTCGCCATGGAGATCACCTGTTTTATTTGTGGATAAGAAATATGGAGGTAACCGTTTGTGCACGGATTATCGGAAGCTGAATGATATCACCATTAAGAACAAGTACCCACTGCCAAAGTTAGAAGATCTGTTTGACCAGTTGACCGGTGCCAAGGTGTTTTCTAAGATTGATCTTAGAACTGGTTATCATCAACTCAAGGTTCGCGTAGAGGATATTCAAAAGACTGCCTTCACCACCAGATACGGACTATATGAGTACACTGTCATGTCTTTCGGATTAACCAATGCCCCCGCTTATTTCATGAACCTCATGAATAGGATTTTTATGAACTTACTGGATAAGTTTGTCATTGTTTTCATCGATGACATTTTGATCTATTCCAAATCAGAATAAGAACATGAACTACACCTAAGGACCATCATTGACACCCTTAGAGAGCATCAGTTGTATGCCAAGTTTAGAAAATGTGAATTCTGAGTAAAGGAAGTAGGATTCCTAGGACATATCGTGTCGGCCAGAGGAATTGTTGTCGACCCTGCCAAGGTTAAGGATGTTGAAGAATGGCAAGCCCCAACCACCCAAACCCAAGTTCGTGCATTTCTCGGATTAGCGGGATATTACTGCAAGTTCGTAGAAGGATTCTTGAGCATCACAAGACCCATGACGCAATTACTGAAGAAAGATAAGAAGTTTC
Organism: Avena sativa; assembly: GCA_916181665.1. Classification (NCBI taxonomy): domain Eukaryota; kingdom Viridiplantae; phylum Streptophyta; class Magnoliopsida; order Poales; family Poaceae; genus Avena; species Avena sativa. The sequence goes on from OV702279.1 coordinate 65,142,668, forward strand.
AATGGACGGACAAATGTGAAGCAAGTTTTCAAGAACTCAAGAGGAGATTGATCTCAGCCCCAGTCTTGATTATGCCGGATATCACGAAGCCTTTTGATATGTATTGTGACGCATCCAAGGTTGGTCTTGGATGTGTGCTAATGCAAGAAGGCAACATCATATCCTGTCTATCCTGACAACTGAAGCAACATGAGCAGAATTACCCTACCCATGACCTTGAACTAGTAGCCGTAGTTTTAGCCTTGAAGACATGGCGGCATTATCTCATGGGTAACTGTTGTGAGATTTATTAGGATCACAAGAGTCTGAAGTGTATTTTCACCCAGAAGGAGCTGAATATGAGGCAAAGGAGATGGATAGAGCTAATCAAGGACTATGACCTTGACATTCACTATCACCCCGGCAAAGCCAATGTGGTAGCATATGCTCTTAGCAGATTGTCGTGTAGATTGAACATCATGATAAAAGAAGCCCAGCCAAGTTTGTATGAGGACATGGAGAATTTCAGAGTAGATCTAGTTAGTGAAGGATTTCTGGCGAGCATTGAACTTCAACCCACTTTGATCAATCATATCAAGGAGGCGTAGAAAGGAAATGCTAGTATCAATGGAATCAAACGTCGTATCGGTACAAGAAAGGTACCCGGATTTACCGAAGATGAAGAAGGAGTTTTGTGGTATAAATGACGTATCTGTGTGCCAGCAGATTCAGAGTTGAAGCAAGCTATTTTGCAAGAAGCCCATGATACTATTTATTCTATCCACCCTGGAGGAACAAAGATGTATCAGGATTTGAAGGAGCAATTTTGGTGGAACAATATGAAGAGTTAAATCGGAAGCTATATAGCGAAATGTGATATCTGTCAGAGAGTCAAAGCGGGACATCAGAGACCCGCGGGACTTTTGCAACCTTTGCAGATTCCAGAATGGAAATGGGATTCAGTTGGAATGGATTTTGTCACCGTTTTGCCTACATCTAGTAGGGGAAATGACTCTATTTGGGTCATAGTGGATAGAATATCCAAAGTCGCTCATTTATTACCGGTCAAGACCACTTATCATTGCTAGGATAGTCAGTTTACATGGAATCCCCAAGAACATTGTGTTGGATCAAGGAACCCAGTTTACCTCAAGATTTTGGAAGAAAGTCCAAGAAGGATTGGGAACCAGACTGGATTTCATCACAGCTTATCACCCACATACTGATGGACAAACGGAGCAAGTAAACCAGATACTCGAAGATATGTTGAGAGATTATTTGTTGGAATATGGATCAAACTGGGAAGACTGTCTACCTTTCGTAGAATTCTCATACAACAACAGTTACCAAGCTAGTTTGCAAATGGCCCCATATGAATTTATGTATGGGAGGAAGTGTTGTACCCCATTGAATTGGTCAGAACTAGGAGAGAGTTAGATTTTCGGACCCGACATCCTAAGAGAAGCCGAAGAGAAAGTTCACAAGATCCGTGAGCACCTCAAGACCGCCCAATCCCGATAGAAGAGTTATGCCGACAAGAGACCTCGAGATCTAGCCTTCGTTATCGAAGATTTTGTGTATCTGAAAGTATCACCCTTGAAAGGAATGCAACGTTTCCAACTCAAAGGAAATCCTGCCCCAAGATATATTGGACCCTTCAAGATTTTGAATCGCTAAGTATCCTATCAACTGGAACTGCCAGAGGAGATGATCCGCCATGCATAATGTTTTTCATATCTCGTTACTTCGCAAATTCCTAGAAGTCTCGAAGAAGACCAAGGTTTTCAAGAATATCGATCACAGAACCATAGAGATCAAGAAGGACTTAACATATCCTGAAGTACCCATTGTATTATGGAGGAAGCCTTCAGAACCACCAGAACCCAAAGTATCAAGTTTCTCAATATCAAGTGGAGTAACCATACCGAAGAAGAAGCTACTTGGGAGCAAGAAGATTACATTAGGACTGAGTTTCCAGATCTCTTTATTTCCTAGTTTGTTTCTCTTAAATATCGGGAGTAGATTTTGTTTAAGGAGGGAAGGTTTGCAACATCCCAAAAATATTAATAAGGATTATCAAGTTCCAATCACCCAATTTTAGGGTTAACAAAAACTTTTGTTAATTAAAATCAATATGAATGCATGTGCGTGTGATGAATGCATGAATTCTTGAAATTCCATGTTTGATTGCTATGAATGGCAAGGATTGGTTTAAATATGAAAACAACATCATCTAGATCATTTCCAAGAAGAATCAAATGAAGAGAAAATCAAATATAAGAGATATAAGCAAATGGTCATTTTGACCAAATTTAACCACTATACCACTTTGAGTGTTCCTAGTCCAAGTTTTCTAACAAAAACAAATACAATTATTTTCACCACTTGCTATACTAAGTAAAATTGAACCCAAACCCACTTTGCAAAGCAACAGAAACAAATTCCAAATCTATGCAAAGGACAATTCAAAATTGAATAAAGTGTAGGTACCAAGATCACCATTTCCCAAAAACCACTCAAACCAGTTCACCTTGACAAACCCAAGAAACCAGATACTACCAATATTGTGACCAGAGCACTCACCAAAATTCATCCAAAAATTCAAAACTAAATCTCATGCGGACATTTCATCAAACAGATGGTGAGCATAGTAAACCACTGCCTAACTTCTACTGTTTTGAGCAGTGTTTGATCAAACATTTGTCCTCAACTTACTCCCCATGTCACCCCCAGCATCCAACAATGCATTGAACAAGCTAGCCCCCTAAAAATTGCACCAATGCCATGCCACCCGAGCCCCCCCCCCTTGCTGGTCGACCATCGCCAACACACAGAAGGCAGCGCCGCACCCGTCCATGATGTCCTGGAGGCAGCTCACCATCCACCGCCACCCCTGTCCAACCCTCGAGCACAGCCAGGCCCTAGACCACCTGACAATTGCCGCGCCCTTTCCTCTGCAACCATGCTGAGAGCGCCGCAGCCGACACGCATGCACATGCGGCGCCTCTCCCTCACCACGCGTCCCTGCACTCACCGCGACACCAGCTACCCCCCAGACATGCCTGTTCTCCTCCGCGCGACCAGTAGCACCTGGACATCGTCGAAAACGCCGTCGGTACCGCGGAGAGCTTCGACCTGTTCCGACCATTCTCGACTGCCCTGTGTCGTGCCATTAATCCCTTGAGGATCGCCAGGAGACACCGCACCGGCCTACGCCCTCCGCCATGCCATTAGCTCACTGTATTGTGGTCACCGACGAGCTCTGACCAACCCGCACCGCCCCTCTCGCTCGGCTATGAACGAAGCAACGCGAGCTCCGCATCGCCACCTCACTCCCCCGCCTCAATTCTTCACACCACCTCACTCCCCACTCCTCACAGAGAACCCCTGACCCTTCCTCGGAGCAACGCGAGCTCTGCATCGCCGGAATTTCACCGGAGTCCGCCGCTGTAGAGGAGGAGCGGAGCCGTTGATTGGAGCAACCCTAGGAGTCGCTGCGACCACCGTTTGAACCGCCGTCGTCGACAACATCATTCGCCCCCATCGACGATCCTAGATGGAACCCTGGTAAGCTGCAGCGTACCCGCACCATCGCCGTTAGGGTTCGGTCTCGTCGGAGTTGTTCGACGGAGACGACGCACCACAGCCGTAGGATCCTAGTCTAATCACACAGCCCAGATTGAAACTTACTGCTTCACGTAGAAAGAGCCGCTGATGCGTGTGACCGCTTTGGTAGCAGCCGGCTACGCGCGTGCTGTGCAGTTGGGCCGTCCCAGTTTAGTTCCCGCACTCGGACCAGAGGTTTAAATATATATTTTCCTTTTTATTTTAAAACCTAGTTCAGTCAGTGACTTTGAAAACCAATTCAAGGAGTTTTACTGAACCAAATTGCATGAAACCAATTTTGTTAGAAAGCTATTTAAATTATCAATCCAAGCCTATTGGATTCAAACCATTTAAATTTATAGATCACCTATATTATAAATAACAAGACAGAGAATTTTCTACATTCATTTTTTAAAAAAAATCAACCATAAATAATTTTGAGTTGATTCCAACTCTCAAAAATCACATTTGACCAGATCTATCTAAATATGTAATAATATTTCGGTTTACATGCAGTCAATTGGACAAGTATTAAAAGAATGCTACATAGGCATTTCTAGTCACTTTAATTATTTAAAAGAATAATGTTAAACCTTATTAAATTGTGACACCACTTTAAATCACATTCCCAAGTATTAAAATATGTGGTTATGATATGTGTCAACATGATCCCATATTTTATTTGGAGAATATTAAATCTTATGTAGTTTTCCAATGAGTAGAAATTACTCTTCCAAAATAATATAAATAAGACAAGGTCTTTATTTCATGTGATGATGCTAGATCATCTAGTGTGACCCTTTGTGTGCTAAATAGAGGTAGTAAGTATTGTTTGGTGATTGTGTACCTCATATTTATTTATAAACGCTAGTACCGACCAAGGCTACGAGGAGGAGGAGGAGTACTACGAAGAAGAAGAAAACTTCAACCACTGCACTACTCAAGGCAATCTAAGATAAACCATGCAAGCCATCCTAGCAAGCTAACACTTGCATGATAACTATGCAAACTAGAGGCCTTAGGCATATTTGGTTATGCAACTTTGATTATACCAATCCCAAGTTTTACCTGCAAGCTTTATTATTTTATTTCTTTATCAAAGTTCTTTATTACTTTTACTTAGTGACTTGGGAGTTTTGGAAAGATATTATAGGTAGCATAAAGAGCATAAAACTTGTCCTAGGTTAGTTAGAACTAGATGTCATACTAAGGCATGAGATCTAGATTTGGATAGTCACACTTGATTATCACCCCTCATTAGTGATTACCCTCAACTTTATTGTCTAGTGCTAAGGATAAATGTTGATCACTTTAGATGGGAATACTTGTAGAGAATGATTCTGAAAACCTTAGAATTATGAGTCCTTCTAATGAAATGATTTGACATGTGTGATGAACACCTTATGGTTTTATGATGAAAATGTTGAGGCATGAGCCTTAGCCCTTTATAAAACTCATGGTTGGGTTCGTATGCAATACCATTCCAATTTTACCGTACAACCATAATACCTGAATTTGGGTAGGGCTTACCTGGAAGTTTATATGTCTTAGTATGGGTTCCCTTGCGGAAGAGGTTTGAGCTGAGGCTACCTCGTGATGATTGTCCACCTGTGAAGTTCCCAAGATGACAGATGGTCATGGTTGGGAGGCCAAACTCATAGGGGAGGTGCCTATACTAGGGTGTGTAATTGAAAGGTTATGATTAATTATCTAGATACTGAGTATGGTGATTCAGGATTGTTCCTGACGGATGTATCGACTGTTGTGGTGATAGTGTACCACCTTTGCAGAGTGTCAAACTATTCGAATAGCCACGTCCGCAGTTATGGACAGTTGGAGTGGCCATACTGTTCCGTCGTCAGATGTTTTCAAAATGACTTGTGAAATGAACTATGACTTTGACTTGACCACAACAGGGTTGTGCATGAAAACTAAGTTCCCACTTAGGTGTTGTAAAACATTAAGTTAGTTTTCTTTACTTATAAACTCAGTTAGAGATAAACCTGGCTTTTTGCAAATAAACCTAAAGGTTAGTATTCCTACTCGAACTATGTACTTGTTAGTGATAATTTGCGAGTACTTAAAGAGTACTCATGGCTTTGTCCCTGGCTATTCCTATGGCCAGACTATGAGGAGGACTACCAGGATGATGGATAGCAGGAAGTCTATGACAACTAGGATCATCTCCCATCGTCAGCATTGCCTATGACCCAGAAGATGGAGCTTCGACCATGCTACCGTTATTATATTATTTCGCTGCGTTGATTGTATTAAGACTGGATCATGAGATCCTTTATTTGTAAGACCTTTATTATGGTTTGTCATGGATGATGAACTATGGTACCAATATGTTAAGTCTCGCAAAATGGTAATCCTGGGATTGCGATGTATGGCATAATAGGCATCTGGGATTAAAAATCCGGCTGTTGACAGTTACCACTTATAATCATCTATACCACTTGTATTTTACTATCTCTTCGCCGAACTAGTGCACCTATACACCTGAAAAGTGTATTGGGTGTGTTGGGGACACAAGATACTTCTTGTATGTTGATTGCAGGGTTGCTTGAGAGGGATACCTTTGACCACTTCCTCCCTGAGTTCGATAAACCTTGGGTTATCCACTTAAGGGAAACTTGCTGCTATTTTACAAACCTCTGCACTTGGAGGCCCAACAACTGTTTACAAGAATAGAAGTACATAGACATCACTATCACTAAGGGAAGAAGAGATAGTTGGAATATATGGAGAAAGGCAACAAGTATCACAAGGAAAAAATCAACTAGAAAAATCTCACTATTGCACTTGATAGAAGTTGAGGAAAAGATAGGCAATAAAATTTCTACATTGACATATTTAGGATTGGTGATCATATGCATGATTTTGTATAGTCCTAATTACATGGATTCATCTCAACTTACACACATTTGCAATAGGGAGTTTTCTTAAAACCAAAGCTAGAACCACAATCAATAAAAATACAAGAATTGATGCTAGAAGGCAACCGACAAACGTTTGGAAGCAAGATATATGAGCATGAGAGAGATACTTGTTACCGAGATGTAATGGGTATGATGTAGAGGATATGAATTCATTGATCATCCTATAGCTTGCCTCCATTTTTCATGATTGCACCACTTCTTAAAGATTTGAGAGATAAGAATCCAATATATCTCCAATGTACCTAAAACACACTTAAGTACAAAATTGTCCTCAAACATATTGGGCCAAAAGTAGTCAGATAAACTACAATACATTGGAGAGACTCCACATAAATATGTGCATATTGATATGAAATTGAATTTCATGCACATCTTAGCCGATGGGATATGGTGTAGTTTCCCTTATATATTGGATCAAAGAAAGCAAGCATGCCATAATATAAACCTCTAGTAAACATGCATACATACGGCTTTCAAGAACCAAAGGTTATACAATTTGAACAAAACACCAAGTAAACCGAGATGGAGCACACAAGAGTGTAACATGATAGAAAATGTCCAAATTGTATCAAGGAACCAATTCAACACATGATAGATCACACGTTCAACAAATGAACTTGTATAAAGCCAAAGAGCAAAAGATAGATAAAAACACAAAGGCTCGAGGATTTATATCATTCTATAATGGTCAAAACGTGAAACAAGGAATGAGACAAAACCAAGTCCCCAAAAGAGCAAGGTTCCAATAGATAAAGAAAACTCTCCACACCTTCCATGATAAAAAAAAACACCAAAATGAAAAGATCAAACTTCCAAGCACATAAATCATGATATGGAGCAAAACAAGAAGAATAAATATGAGTGTTCTAAATAAGATAGGAGAGCTCCTCCATGGATAGTGCATTATATCGGATTTTCCTTTTGAATGCAAAATGCACACATATGAGATCATCACTACTACCTACATTAAATAAAAAACAAGAGGATACCAATAAAAATAAAAGGATCCGAAAAGTAGCAAGGAATATATGGGAGCACACAAAATATTTCCTTGGCCAATGATAGGATAAAATTAAGCAAAGGCCAAAGTGAACATGATCAATAAATTCTACCATAAATTGAGTACTCATTGTCCAAGGAAAATAAATATTTGGAATGATTTTCCCAAGGTAACTTGCATGGATATACAACATCATAGTCACAACAAGAAGCATATGACAAAATATAAGAATTAAGCTTGATTCTTCGAAAGAGATCCCTTGTAGCTTCCAATAGTCACACAATCACTAGTGATTAGAGTAACTTGAAGCAAATGGTTTCCATGAGGATATAGAGATCTAAATATGAGGAAACACAACCAAGAAACACTCTTACACACAAGATACAAATTAACTATGAGCAATAAAGGCATTCAAGCAAGTTGGAACTTGTATGAGCTAATGTATCACATAGGAGCTAGATAATTATCAATATCAATTCTAAGTGACACAACCTCGAATTTTCACATTTTCTAGGATTGTAATATGCACTAAGTATATGATTTCCCCATAACGTGATACTACCATAAAACTTAACACAAGGCAAAATGATTTAAATAGAGATAATTAATGGATATTATAGAACTTGAATTTCTCATGAGAATTGTACCACATAGAGACTAGATAATATTCCAATATAAATACTAGGTGGTATTCCTCATGTACACACATTTTTAGGATTGTGGAATGCCCAATCATAACACTACCCCAAAATGGGATAGTCCATTAATCTCTCACAAGAGCCAAATAAAATATCAAATATAATCTAGAAAGGCTCGAACACAAGAAACACACGTACATGGTGTGCCACCTAATCATGCACAAATATACTTTATACCTCAAGATGATTAAGTGGAATGCACAACACATAAAAAATATGCAAGATACAAAATTAACACATCCACAAGGGGGCGAGCAACTTTCAATGTAATGAGTTAAGCACATGTTACCGCAAGGAGGAACATTGGATATATAATATAAGCATGATAATCCAATAGGCTTGGCTTGACATAAATAATTGATGAAGATCCCTAAATTCCTCATAATATAACCAAGTATCCAATGCCCTCCAAAAATACCTATTGATCAAGTTTTGGCTTGTTGGTCCCCAACCAAGTTGGGTCCTAAGAGGTTAGTCACAATAGGCTTGGCAACCCAAATGGTTCTTTTCTTGAACCCACATTGAGCACCAACAAATTTTCAAAACACATTGCCAACCTCATCCTTACAAAGAGAATAAGCATCATCAATAATGATAGGGTTGGATGAGGAGATACCAATAGTTCATGAGGAAGAAATGTGTCCCTTCTCACGACATATGTAGCAAGTTATTCTCTTGCCATCTTTCTTCTTGGGTGAAGCCACAACTCGAGGAAGAGCTCGAGTAGTCCTCTTAGGAAGAGGCCCATCTCTAACTTGAGGTGGATCTTGAGGCCGCTTCCCTTGTTGTTTGACACTAAAAGGCTTTTTCTTCAATGGGCAAGATCTAACATGGTGCCCTTCTTCCTTGCACTTGAAGGAAACAATGTTGGCCGAGTTCTTAACTTGGTCTTGGCCATTCTTGTTATTGTCCTTCTTCTTCAACTTGATAGTGGACTTGTTCTTGACATTGGAGTTGAATCCAATCCCACACTTGTCATTGGGGAATTTTTGCACACTCAAGATTTTGTTGAGTGCGGTCTTCCCTCGATGACCCTTTTTATATTCATTCTTCAAAGAAGTGACTTGAGCCTTGAGCTCTTTTATTTCCTCTACATGATTAGTTTCAACAAAGGTACTAGAGGAAGTAGATGCTACATTGTGAGAGCAACAAGGCACGGAATGTAATTCATCACGAGATATAACATGCTTGTGAGAGGATGAATTACAAGGACTAGCACATGGAAATATTATATTTGTAGTAGATATAGTGCTAATGTCCACATGATGCCCACTTGATGTTACCTTTGCCATGATGGCCTCATGAGCCAAATTTAGCCTATTATGGGAGACTAGAAGATCTTCATGCGATCTTGAGATATTAATATGACTTTCCTCTAATTTCCCATAGTTTCTATTTAGCAAAGCAAGTTTATCCTTTAGCTCAACATTCTCCTTCAAAATAGATGCTTCACAAGAAATAGAGTTAGTAGCACAAGCATCATCATTATTAGCAAGAGGTGAGTGTAACTTCGAAAGCTCTTTTGAGTAATAGGCTTTAAGTTGCTCATGTGACTCGGTGAGTTTGATGAGCTCACTCTTGATGACCCTAGAGCCATTTTTGAGGTGCTCAAAATCCTCAAGGAGTTTAGCATAAGCAACTTGAAGTTCTTCATTTTTTATCTTGAAGGATTTTGCCACCGCGAGTTCTCTATCATGGTATTCCTTTACTCTAGATAATTCTACAGTAAAACTCTCCTCAAGAGATTCTTTAGTGGTTTGTTCTTCTTCAAGGGATCCTTTAGTTGTGCAATTTCATTAGCATACTCACGCTCAAGCACAAAATTTTGAGAAATAGTATTTTCTTGCTCCTCAATAAGTTTCTTGCCTTTAGTATCACAAGTCAAGATTTCAAGAAATTTGGACGAAGCAATTTTATTTATATGAAGAGCGGAAAAGACAATCTCTCCCATCTCTAGAATAGAGGCAATATCATAATCAACTAGATGATCATCATCATTATAATTCTCAACCTCATCATCATGAGATATAATGGGATCCAAGGAGGTTACCTTTGTTCCCTTAGCCATAAGGCATATGTGAGAACTGGAGGAAGGTGATGATGAGATTGCACTTGTAGCTCTATTCAAGACCTTGTCTTGGCCAATAGAATCTTCATTTTCCTCTACATGGTTAACAACACAAGCACTAGAGGAAATAGAAGCATTTTTATCATGGCAACAAGACAACATGAGCATATCATCATGAGATTTATACATGATATTCAAGGACTATCAACACAAGCATGTATGGAGTTAGTAGTGCTAGAAGTGTTAAAGTCCAAAGATAGATCATTGTAACTAGATAGATATGACGGATTACAAATAGTAAGAACACTATCCATATTGCAATTTTGTCACATCCCAAAATTTTCCAAATTTTGTAATGTGAAAAATAAATAAACAAAATAAATAATTATTGAAATTTAGGGTGAAAAGAAACTTTTTGTTTCTAAATGGAAACTTAAAATCCCATCTTGAACAAACTTTGAATAATGTTTGAATCAAACTAAATTCAAATCAAGTGGAATGCATTCTTCATAAATGCATCTTGAAATTTAAACACTTGGAAAATAAACCAAAACCCTAAAACCCTAATGGAAGAAAAACATTTCCAAGTTATCTCTAAGCCTATGGATTTGATCCACATAAAAATTGGTCAAACAAACATTTAAAAATGATCAAGAATGACAAATAGAAATATTATAAAACCATAGAAATTGGTTTCACTTAATTTGGAGCCATAAATAAAATCTTATGAATTTAGTAAGATCAGAAAATTGAATTTCCAAAGCTAATAAAGCTCCTATCTAAAATCCATACCAAATGGTGTGTAAATAATCATAAAGAGATTTAAAAGGGTAAAAAAATATTAAATTAAATTTTGAAAGTTGGAATCACCAAGTTTGGACCTTTAAATAAAAAGATATGGTTTTTATAAGATAAAGAAAGAAATAATAAATAAGGACTATTTTTAAAAGGCCAAATTAAAACTTGGCCAAGCAAATAAAATAAAATATTTTTGTGTAATAAAAAGAGTACAGGATTATTTAAATAAAATCATGAGGATTTATTATTATCCAATTTCATTTAAGTAAAATACATTTCCCATTTCAAATGAACATTAAAAAAAAAATTAATAATAATTCAAAGTGTTTTATTTTTAAATAAAACCTACTGAAAGGATTTGGAAAAATTTAGATTTCAAATAGAGTTTGAAAACCTATTAAATCCTATTTGAAATAAATACTAATGTCTATTTATTTATTTATTTAATAATTAATAAACCCTAAAAATTAATTATTCTAAATTTGACTTTGGAGTGTATTAATAAACAGTATTAAAATCTACACAAAATTTGGCAAAGATTTTGAATTCAAATAGTTGTTTGAAATGTTTAAACAAAATCAAAACAGGAAAAAATAAAAAGAATCAGAACAAAAAAATGAAAGCAGCCAGCAAGCCCAGCTAGCCCATCTCCCCCTCCCGCAGGAAAAATGTTTCACACCCAGATTTCCACCCGCAGAGTCGATGACGACCGGACCCCACCTCCCCTTTCTCTCACTCGCTGACGACGTTGCCCCACCTGCCAGTCTTCTCTTCCTCACCAACGCGGAGACCCCGCCCCAGTTCCTCCTTAGCCGTTTTTGGACAATGAAGACAACATCAATTAGTGTTAATTCCTCCGTTAATCCTCCCTGCGACCACGCGTACTTAATCGCCTCTTCTCTCCGCTCCTTTCCCCTCAATCCCCAGTTTCTTTCCGTCCCAAGGCTGCTCCCATTCAGGCTCACACCACCACTGCCTTCGACGACCTTCCTCAGCCGATTCTGGCCAGACATCGCCAGCCCCACTGCCCCAGAGCACACAAGCATGTTCCCCTGCATCTCCTGAATCTCCTAGTATTCCGAGCTCAGCCGCGCAAGCCCCCTAACATCGGCAACCTCAACGCCGCTCGCCACCGTCTTCGGCTTGGACTCCGGCGACCTCCCCAGGTGAACCCTGACCCCCTCTCTCTCGAGATGACACTCAGAGGTTCTCTAATTCCATGCGGTTCTAACGCCCCCTCCAAATCACCTTCTCATGGTCTACAGCCCCGTCCCCGTCGACAACAAGACGTGCCCAACGCCATCTCGAACTCCGGCGAGAGATTGAAGACGACCCCGTGTGCCCCCTTCTCTCCTATGACCACGTTGAGCATCAGCATTCCACGGCGAACACGGTGAGCATATCCTCCCTCTCCCTCTCTTCCTGGAATATCCAGAACACCGTAGCCCGAGCGTCGCTGCCTCGCGCCACTGTCGAGCGCCGCCAGTCTTTCGTCAATCACCTATGAGCCGTTAGATCATCATACCGTGGCTTAGATAGAATGACTAATCGAAGGGGTATGCGATGATCTGAGCCGCATAGGTCCATTTTAATCCTGCGATCCATGTTGCTTGATCCGGACGAACCGGTACCAGCCTATCAGAACAAGACACGTGGCCCAGTCTGTTTTATAAAAACCAGAATTGATCTATTAGATGTTCAAGTTTGTAAAATTTATAACTTTTGATCCACACGTCCAAATTTTTCAAATTTTATATCAATGGAATCAGCAGAACAAGTACTATCCAACCATGCACTATGTTTAATAAATTGCTTCTGTTAAAATGGTTGTTTTTGCAGAAACTTATGTAGGCATAATTTGAATATAAAATTCATTCTAGGAATGTTTTAAAAGTAAAATATTTGGAAAATGGATTGTTTTGAACCTACTGACCATAGAAACCAACTTGTGGATTCAAAAACATATTTTGTGAAGCAAGAGAAGAAATCTTTGAATTAAAGCATTTCTAGTCAAATAAGAATATTGTTCATAAGTTAAAAATGCTTTTTAGAGAAAAAACCTTTGGGAATTATTTTGATTTAAACTCTCTGACCCCAAACGCCAAGTTTTAGAATTAAAAATATATTTGGTGAACCCTATAAAGATTATTGCTTTGCTAAAGGCATTTTCAACAACATAAAATATTGATTTAGTGTAAAAATGGTTTATAGGAGAAACCTTTTGCAAATGGTTTTAATATCAAACACTTGACCGTAAAACACCAACATTTGTGTTTAAAAATGTATTTGTCAAACACTAGTAAATATTACTTTGGTTTGAACCATTTCTAGCAAAATAAAAAATGACTTAAAATGGCCATTTTCACTAACTTGATATCAAATGATTTTGCCACATTTACAAATGACCTTGCCACTTTTATAAATGACCAATATATATTTATGATGTCCATAACCTATTGGAAACCACTTTTCCAAATAAAACAATCTTTAGCATGCGTGCATGCATTTCCTTGTTTCTATTATTTTATGTGATGATTGCTTGAATGGTAGATTGAATATTGCTTGCTTGGTTGAATTGTAGTGGAAATTGAAGAGTTTGAATATTGCAAGATCAAGGAGTGAACTTATAATTATCTACCAAAAAGGCAAGTGATGCTTCATACTTTTGTCCCATTATTTTCACTATGCATTAGTGATATTTCTAAGTAGGACTTGCATGGAATTTTTGCTAAGTATAAACTATGCCATGGGAAATCCTAGTAGATGATACCTTAGTAGAATTTTTCTAAGTTAAGATTCCTACTACTATCATGCTTAGTATAGCTAGTAGAAAACAAGGGTGGATTATACTTCATGCTATGGAATATTTCTAAGTCAGGGACTTGTGTTTTGTTTAATAAAACAAATAAGTGAATGAAACACCTGGGTGGAATGGAAAGAATGGTTTGTGTTGAGTGGTTACACAAGGCCCATTTCTATGGTTACCTTGTGTATCTCACTTGTGGAATGCCACCCAGGAACAAAGAGATTTGAGATGTCAAATGTTGAGAAGCTTCAAGTGCAGCCACTTGGCATTATGGGCTCTGCCTGGATCATATAGGTTGCAATAACTTAGCCAAATGGAGAGTTGGTGGTAGGGGATGATAGGTTCGAACGCGTCCATTCTGGTCTAAGGGAAGGCTTCTGAAAGATCTTGTCTTGGTGAAACCAAGTCTTGTGGGGAAAGTGCACCACCTCTGCAGAGTGTAAAATCTAAGTACTTAGCCATGTCCCTGGCAAAGGACAATTTGAGCATCAAGACATGGAATCTATCAAGAATCTCCTCATCCCAATTTCTAAGTTAAAATCTTGTGGTTGAACAAGGGTGAAGGTTCACCAATTTCTATTGGTGGTTCCTTGGGTGTTGTTTTCAAACAAAAACTTAGTGTTTTCAAATGATAAGGAAAATCTATTTTGAGCAAAACAAGCCTAAGGTCCACTTAGACAAATGCATATAGATGATAGACTCCACTATACTACCATAGTATCACTTGCCAATACAATTCAAATGTATTGACCCTTGTGGCTGTAACTATTATGTTGCAGGTTTGTTTGGTGTTAGTGAAGTGTGTTGATTAGGATTACAAGTTTACAACCAACATGATTGCCTGTGGCACTTTGAAGATGAAGGACCCCATGCTATAGTTATTTCTGCTGCATTGTAATGGGTTAGCCAAATGAGCTATGTAAGATGTAATGAATTATTTTATTCCTGGTTATAAAGTTGTATTATGACCTTTGTTTCTTGATATTACATCTTAACTGTGGATGCTAGCTATTGATCCAGGGACTAGCATTGTAAACACAGGGATCTCTACCTTATTAAAGGTTGGGACCTCTACAAATTTCTATCACCACTCACCATATCATCAGCTTGTGAAAATTCACATGTTGGCGAAGCGGTAAAAGATGAGAACTCATCTCAACCGGAAGTGGAAGCAACACAATCATCCTCAATGATTTTGGACTTGCTATATTTATCTTGAAGCTTGGTCCATATCTCATGAGCACTCGAATAACGCATGACGGACGAAAGAACTACATTTCTCACAACATGCAAAAGAATTTTAGTAGCTAGAGCATCTATACAAGAGTTCATCTTCTCCTCTAAAGATTCGTTTTGGGGATCCATAGGAGAAGATAAACCCATATATAGAGTTCCCTCGATACTTAGTTGAATGTCCCGAAATAAATTAAGAATGTGAGATTTCCAACTATCATAATTCGTGCCATCGAATATGAACATGTCATTGTGCACAAATCCCCTAGCCGACATCTTTACTCTCAAGGCGGTGAAGCCTAAAATGAGAGACCGGGCTCTGATACCAATTGAAAGGATATACAGATTCCTCCTAGAGGGGGGTGAATAGGCGGTTAAAAAATTTTCCGATAGTTGCTCAACAAAAGCGGAATTAAACTAGCGTTTACTTTGTCAAGCACAAAACCTAGACAAACTAGGGTTCACCTATGTGCACCAAAAAATTATGCTAAGCAATACAAGCAACAATGTGATAGAAAGATATAGATTACATTAAGCACGGAGGCTATCACAATGTAAAGTGCATAAGTAAAGATCTCGGTATAGAGATAACCAAGGCACGCGGGGACGGCGATATTTTACCGAGTTCCTCCCAACATGGAATACGTCTCGTTTAGAGAGGGGGTGGTATCAAACCACCAACACCACAAAAGGACTCCCTAATTATCTTGTGAATCTCACCCCAACGGGATCGATCCACGCTTCCACTTTCGGTTCACTTGTCGGTGGCAATCCAAAACCGTTGGGGCACTTCTCCACAACTGAATTGGAGGCTCCCAACGAACAAGCTTGGGGAAAGCGCCACAACCTAATTGGAGGCCCCAACTAATCCAAGCAACCTGCAAAATCACCAAACCATCTAGGGTTCCAAGAACCTAAGAGTAAAAATCTTCTCACCTTTCACTCATCAAATCCTCACCGAGAACTCAAACTGATGCACAAAATGCAAAATGGCAAGAACACAAGACGTTCTCAAATCCTTCTCTCCCAAATTCCACCAAAGCTACAAAAACTTGTGGGGGAATATGAGAGGAAGAAACAATGGAGGAAATCCACAAAAGAATCCAAGATCTAGATCCCAAGATGTTCCCCTCACTTAGAGGGGAGATTGATTGGTGGGATTGTAGATCTAGATATCCTCTTTCAAATCCCTAAAGTGTATGCAAGAATCAAGGGAAGGATTGAAGGGGAGCAATCTCAAGAGGGTCAAGAATGGAGGAGAAAGCCTGTGAAACTCGAGCTATGTCCATTGGGGAAGAAGGGCCCTTTTTATAGGCCCACAGATTTCTGACTGTTTTCTGCCCGTTGGGGAAAAGTCAGACCGGAGACTCCGGTGTGCCGACCGGAGACTCCGGTGTGCCGACCGGAGACTCCGATCTACACCATTGATTCCGGCCAACCTTTGCACTAGCCTCCGGACCACCTATCAGACTGTCCTAGCGCCTTTGGGAACCAAGTGGACCAGAGACTCCGGTCCAGCCACAACGGAGACTCCGGTCTGAGGCATGGACCGGAGACTCCGGTTAGTCTCCAGACCACCCACTAGGCTCTCCCAGGCTGTCCCAGGAAACTCCGGACCACACCGAAGACTCCGGTCTGGACCAAATAAGAGGCAAACTTCAAATGTCGATATCTAGATTTTGGAACCTCCGATTGACCCGAAACCAATTTTGTTGGTAAGAGGACAAAAAGAGAGAACATTTCATGTATTATAATGTGAGATACCTCTTTTGGTGAGAAACCAGAAAACCTCAAAGATCAAAAACGCAATATGATATAAAAGGGAAATCCGTTTTTTATGAACTAGACCTTGTTATGAATATTACCACAAGCTCTAGAACCTCACATGGATAATATCCAAATAACAACCAAGAAAGGATGATGTGAAGTATGTAGAGGTTTGAGCTCTCTCTAAAAGATATGATCGAGTTACTCACTTGAGAGCCCCTCTTGATAGTACGGTTATCTATCCTATAAACCGGTCTCCCCAACTAACACCGCAAGACCGGTAAGAAAGAAACCCTATCAAAATCATACCTTTGCCTTGCGCATATTCCACTTGATCTTGATGTAGACGATCTTGTCCTTCTCAAGATGGAACACCTTTATTGATGAAGACTTGCAAGTTTCTCCCCCATACAACATGGGGAAACCTTTACATTGACCTTGTCTTCATCGATCCATGATCACCAAGGATGGAAAGCTTAAAGAATGAGATATTCTAGATATGGCTCATCTTTAGCTTGCACAACATGTCTTCTAACAACATTTGGATTATGTCTTGAAGATACATATGATGAACTCTAACTTCCTATTTAAGAAACCCTTCCAATAGGCTTGACACTCACATGACCAATATGTGGATAATTCCTTGAACACCTTGGTCATCACTTGATCCTCTTCACTTTCTTCTTCTCCAAAACTTGAAGCCAACATATGGTTCAAGCATTGCCTATGGACAATTCCTACAAGTACAACTTGATACAAACATTAGTCCATAGAGATTGTCATTAATTACCAAAACCACACATGGGGGCCCACATGTTCTTTCAAATGGTTTTATTGATGTCTTCATCAAGTTTAACAAGATAAAGTCGCAGCCACCAAGATGTCTAGGCGTCCCCGGTGCTTCCTTATTTATTTCTTCAATCTTCAACTTGAGGGCCTTTAACTCCCTATTCCGGCGCTCTTTGTCTTCATCGAAGAACTCCATGGGGGTGATCTTGATCTCCTTGCCTTGCTCGCTATTACTTATAATCTCCATAGGAACTCTTGCCCTAGGCCTCTTGGATCTTGATGGCTCTATGTTGTGTGTCTTCTTGTATGGACGAGAGGTAGATTTGTTCCTGGTGATTTGTGATTAGAGAGAGGCATAAGGGCAGTATATGAGGGGTCAGAGGTCGGTAAAACTCGCGTGAAACACGAAATTGTCGTCCAAGAAAACAATCAATACCAACTAGAAAAATAAATTGCGGATTTGGAGGAGTCATGCACCGTAATGACCAACTATACGGTCGTGACTCGTATAGTTGTGGCCGTATAGTTGGTTCCAGGCAGAAATTTCCAAATAACTCGAGCCCAGGTCGGTTAGATAACCCTCTAGGAACCGACAAAAATAGTTTTTTTTTACTTTGAATAAGAACGAAAACTGGTCGATGGATACAGAATCTTTGACAACCAACTATACAGCGGGAGAATTTTCTCCGGCCGTATAGTTGTGGCCATATAGATATCGCACCTCCAAAATTCTTTCGTAAAAGGATACAAAACGTTTAACGGCCAACTATACGGTGGGAGAATTTTTCTCCGGTCGTACAGTTGCGCCCATTGAGTTACAGTATCCGAATTTTATTTCGCAAGAGGGATACAGAATGTTTGTCACATCCCAAAATTTTCCAAATTTTGAAATGGGAAAAATAAATAAACGAAATAAATAATTGATGAAATTTAGGGTGAAAAGAAATTTTTTGTTTCCAAATAGAATCATCAAAGACCCATCTTGGACAAACTTTGAATGAAAAGGGATTTAAAAAGATAAACAAATATTTAATAAAATTTTGAAAGTTGGAATCACCATTTTTGGATCTTTAAATAAAAAGATATGGATTTTATAAATAGAGGAAGAAATAAATAAATAAATAAATAAATAAGGACTATTTTAAAAAGCCAAATTAAAACTTCGCCAAGCAAATAAAATAAAATATTTTTGTTTAATAAAAAGAGTAAGGGAATATTTAAATAAAATCATAAGGATTTATTAATATCCAATTTTATTTAAGTAAAGACATTTCCCATTTTAAATGAAGATTAAAACATAATAAAGTATTTTAAATGATAATTCAAAGTGAATTATTTTTAAATAAAACCTACTGAATAGTTTGGTAAAATTTAGGATTCAAATAGAGTTTGAAAACATTAATAAAATCTTATTTGAATTAAGACAAGGGCTTAGTTTTAATAATTAATATACCCTAAAGGAATAAAAGAAATATTCTAATATGGACTTTAGAATATGTTAATAAACAGTATTAAAACCTACTCAAAGTTTGGTAGTGGTTTGAATTCAAATAGTGTTTGAATTATTTGAATAAAAATCAAAACATAAAATAGAAAAGTAAAAAGAAAAAGATTCAGATTAAAAAAAATGGAAAGGAGGCCAACTAGCCCATCTGGTCCAGCCCAGCCCAACTCGTAGCCCATCTTCTTTTCCTCGCCCGAATCGTTTTTCACCAGAAACCCTACTCGCTTCCTCACTGACGACGGACCTCACCTAACTTTCCCCACCTCGCTGACCAACAGGACCCACTGCCACCTCATCGTCGTCCTCCCCACGCGCTGACCTCACCCTCTCCCTGCTGTTTCTGCCGGCGATGAATGTGATTAAATTGACGTAAACGCGTGAGTTAATTCCTCCCCTGACCTGGCCTTCTTAATCGCCTGCCACTTCTCTCTATTTCCCCACTCTCTCTCGCACCAGATCGCCATCGGGCTGTCTGAATTAGCCTCTGCAAACTTTCTGCTCCGACGAGCTACTCTGGCAAAATCCTAGCAACTCCGGCCACCCCGACTGCCTGACACCCACTAGTTATTCCTCATCACCAGGCGCACCTACCCATAGCCTCAGCTCACCCGCGTGCGTGCAAGAAGCTCGGCTTCGACATCACCCGAGCACCACCGAGAACGTCTTCAACTCCGGCAAACTCCCCAGGTAGTTTCCGTCCGCCCCTGTCCCACTCGATGATAGTCCCGTGATCTCCACACTCGCCCGCGTCTAACGCCCCCTTCCGTTTTCCTCTGGGTACTCCAGGGGAAACTCCGGACCACACCGGAGACTCCGGTCTGGACCAAATAAGAGGCAAACTTCAAATGGCGATATCTAGATTTTGGAATCTCCGATTGACCCCAAACCAATTTTGTTGGAAAGAGGACAAAAAGAGAGAATATTTCATGTATTAGAACATGATATGCCTCTTTTGGTGAGAAACCGGAAAACCTCAAAGATCAAAAACGCAATATGATATAAAAGGGAAATCCGTTTTTTATGAACTAGATCTTGTTATGAATATTACCACAAGCTCTAGAACCTCACATGGATAATATCCAAATAACAACCAAGAAAGGATGATGTTAAGTATGCAGAGGTTTGAGCTCTCTCTAAAAGATATGATCAAGTTACTTACTTGAGAGCCCCTCTTGATAGTACGGTTATCTATCCTATAAACCGGTCTCCCCAACTAACACCGCGAGACCGGTAAGAAATAAACCCTATCAAAATCATACCTTTGCCTTGCGCATATTCCACTTGATCTTGATGGAGACGATCTTGTCCTTCTCAAGATGGAACACCTTTCTTGATGAAGACTTGCAAGTTTCTCCCCTATACAACATGGGGAAATCTTTACATTGACCTTGTATTCATTTATCCATGATCACCAAGGATGGAAAGCTTAAAGAATGAGATATTATAGATATGGCTCATCTTTAGCTTGCACAACATGTATTATAACAACATTTGGATTATGTCTTGAAGATACATATGATGAACTCTATCTTCCTCTTCAAGACACCCTTGTAATAGGCTCGACACTCACATGACCAATATGTGGATCATTACTTTAACACCTTGGTCATCACTTGATCGTCTTCACTTTCTTCTTCTCCAAACCTTGAAGCCAACATATGGTTCAAGCATTGCCTATGGATAATTCCTACAAGTACAACTTGATACAAACATTAGTCCATAGATATTGTCATTAATTACCAAAACCACACATGGGGGCCCACATGTTCTTTCAAATGGTTTTCTTGATGTCTTCATCAAGTTTATCAAGATAAAGTCGCAGCCACCGAGATGTCTAGGCGTCCCCGGTGCTTCCTTATTTATTTCTTCAATCTTCAACTTGAGGGCCTTTAACTCCCTATTCCGACGCTCTTTGTCTTCATCGAAGAACTCCATGGGGGTGATCTTGATCTCCTTGCCTTGCTCGCTATTGCTTCTGATCTCCATAGGAACTCCTGCCCTAGGCCTCTTGGATCTTGATGGCTCTATGTTGTGTGTCTTCATGGACGAGAGGTAAATTTGTTCCTGGTGATTTGTGAATAGAGAGAGGGATAAGGGCAGTATATAAGAGGGGTCAGAGGTCGGTAAAACTCGCGAGAAGCACCAAATTATCGTCCAAGAAAACAATCAATACTAACTAGAAAAATATATCGCGGATTTGGAGGAGTCCTGCACCGTAATGACCAACTATACGGTCGTGACTCGTATAGTTGCGGCCGTATAGTTGGTTCCAGGCAGAAATTTCCAAATAACTCGAGCCCAGGTCGGTAGATAACCCTCTAGGAACCGACAAAAATAGTTTTTTTTTACTTTGAATAAGAACGAAAGCTGGTCGATGGATACAGAAGCTTTGACAACCAACAATACAGCGGGAGAATTTTCTCCGGCCGTAGAGTTGCGGCCATATAGATATCGCACCTCCAAAATTCTTTCGTAAAAGGATACAAAACGTTTAACGGCCAACTATACGATGGGAGAATTTTTCTCCGGTCGTACAGTTGCGCCCATTGAGTTACAGTATCCGAATTTTATTTCACAAGAGGGATACAGAATGTTTGTCACATCCCAACATTTTCAAAATTTTGAAATGTGAAAAATAAATAAACAAAATAAATAATTGATGAAATTTAGGGTGAAAAGAAATTTTTTGTTTCCAAGTAGAATCATCAAAGACCCATCTTGGACAAACTTTGAATGAAAAGGGATTTAAAAAGATAAACAAATATTAAATAAAATTTTGAAAGTTGGAATCACCATTTTTGGATCTTTAAATAAAAAGATATGGATTTTATAAATAGAGGAAGAAATAAATAAATAAGGACTATTTTAAAAATCCAAATTAAAACTTCACCAAGCAAATAAAATAAAATATTTTTGTTTAATAAAAAGAGTAAAGGAATATTTAAATAAAATCATAAGGATTTATTAATATCCAAATTTATTTAAGTAAATACATTTCCCATTTTAAATGAAGATTAAAACATAATAAAGTATTTTAAATAATAATTTAAAGTGAATTATTTTTAAATAAAACCTACTGAATAGTTTGGTAAAATTTAGGATTCAAATAGAGTTTGAAAACAATAATAAAATCTAATTTGAATTAAGACAAGGTCTTAGTTTAAATAACTAATATACCCTAAAGGAATAAAAGAAATATTCTAATATGGACTTTAGAATATGTTAATAAACAGTATTAAAACCTACTCAAAGTTTGGTAGTGGTTTCAATTCAAATAGTGTTTGAATTATTTGAATAAAAATCAAAACATAAAATAGAAAAGTAAAAAGAAAAAGATTCAGAATAAAAAAATGGAAAGGAGGCCAACTAGCCCATCTGGTCCAGCCCATCCCAACTCGTAGCCCATCTTCTTTTCCTCGCCCGAATCGTTTTTCACCAGAAACCCTACTCGCTTCCTCACTGACGACGGACCTCACCTAACTTTCCCCACCTCGCTGACCAACAGGACCCACTGCCACCTCATAGTCGTCCTCCCCACGCGTTGACCTCACACTCTCCCGGCTGTTTCTGCCGGCAATGAATGCGATTAAATTGACGTAAACGCGCGAGTTAATTCCTCCCCTGACCTGGCCTTCTTAATCGCCGGCCACTGCTCTCTATTTCCCATCTCTCTCTCGCACCAGATCGCCATCGGGCAGTATGAATTATCCTCTGCAAACTTTCTGCTCCGACGATCTACTCTGGCAAAATCCTAGCAACTCCGGCCACCCCGACTGCCTGACACCCACTAGATTATTCCTCATCACCGGGCGCACCTACCCATAGCCTCAGCTCACCCGCGTGCGTGCAAGAAGCTCGGCTTCGACATCACCCGAGCACCACCGAGAACGTCTTCAACTCCGGCAAACTCCCCAGGTAGTTTCCGTCCGCCCCTGTCCCACTCGATGATACTCCCGTGATCTCCACACTCGCCCGCATCTAACGCCCCCTTCCGTTTGCCTCTGGGTACTCCAGGGGAAACTCCGGACCACACCGGAGACTCCGGTCTGGACCAAATAAGAGGCAAACTTCAAATGGCGATATCTAGATTTTGGAACCTCCGATTGACCCCAAACCAATTTTGTCGGAAAGAGGACAAAAGAGAGAACATTTAATGTATTAGAACATGATATGCCTCTTTTGGTGAGAAACCGGAAAACCTCAAAGATCAAAAACGCAATATGATATAAAAGGGAAATCCGTTTTTTATGAACTAGAGCTTGTTATGAATATTACCACAAGCTCTAGAACCTCACATGGATAATATCCAAATAACAACCAAGAAAGGATGATGTTAAGTATGTAGAGGTTTGAGCTCTCTCTAAAAGATATGATCAAGTTACTTACTTGAGAGCCCCTCTTGATAGTACGGTTATCTATCCTATAAACCGGTCTCCCCAACTAACACCGCGAGACCGGTAAGAAATAAACCATATCAAAATCATACCTTTGCCTTGCTCATATTCCACTTGATCTTGATGGAGACGATCTTGTCCTTCTCAAGATGGAACACCTTTCTTGATGAAGACTTGCAAATTTCTCCCCTATACAACATGGGGAAACCTTTACATTGACCTTGTATTCATTTATCCATGATCACCAAGGATGGAAAGCTTAAAGAATGAGATATTCTAGATATGGCTCATCTTTAGCTTGCACAACATGTATTATAACAACATTTGGATTATGTCTTGAAGATACATATGATGAACTCTATCTTCCTCTTCAAGACACCCTTGTAATAGGCTCGACACTCACATGACCAATATGTGGATCATTACTTTAACACCTTGGTCATCACTTGATCGTCTTCACTTTCTTCTTCTCCAAACCTTGAAGCCAACATGTGGTTCAAGCATTGCCTATGGACAATTCCTACAAGTACAACTTGATACAAACATTAGTCCATAGAGATTGTCATTAATTACCAAAACCACACATGGGGGCCCACATGTTCTTTCAAATGGTTTTCTTGATGTCTTCATCAAGTTTATCAAGATAAAGTCGCAGCCACCGAGATGTCTAGGCGTCCACGGTGCTTCCTTATTTATTTCTTCAATCTTCAACTTGAGGGCCTTTAACTCCCTATTCCGGCGCTCTTTTGTCTTCATCGAAGAACTCCATGGGGGTGATCTTGATCTCCTTGCCTTGCTCGCTATTGCTTCTGATCTCCATAGGAACTCCTGCCCTAGGCCTCTTGGATCTTGATGGCTCTATGTTGTGTGTCTTCATGGACGAGAGGTAAATTTGTTCCTGGTGATTTGTGAATAGAGAGAGGGATAAGGGCAGTATATAAGAGGGGTCAGAGGTCGGTAAAACTTGCGAGAAACACCAAATTATCGTCCAAGAAAACAATCAATACTAACTAGAAAAATATATCGCGGATTTGGAGGAGTCCTGCACCGTAATGACCAACTATACGGTCGTGACTCGTATAGTTGCGGCCGTATAGTTGGTTCCAGGCAGAAATTTCCAAATAACTCGAGCCCAGGTCGGTTAGATAACCCTCTAGGAACCGACAAAAATAGTTTTTTTTACTTTGAATAAGAACGAAAACTGGTCGATGGATACAGAAGCTTTGACAACCAACAATACAGTGGGAGAATTTTCTCCGGCCGTAGAGTTGCGGCCATATAGATATCGCACCTCCAAAATTCTTTCGTAAAAGGATACAAAACGTTTAACGGCCAACTATACGATGGGAGAATTTTTCTCCGGTCGTACAGTTGCGCCCATTGAGTTACAGTATCCGAATTTTATTTCACAAGAGGGATACAGAATGTTTGTCACATCCCAAAATTTTCAAAATTTTGAAATGTGAAAAATAAATAAACAAAATAAATAATTGATGAAATTTAGGGTGAAAAGAAAATTTTTGTTTCCAAGTAGAATCATCAAAGACCCATCTTGGACAAACTTTGAATGAAAAGGTATTTAAAAAGATAAACAAATATTAAATAAAATTTTAAAAGTTGGAATCACCATTTTTGGATCTTTAATTAAAAAGATATGGATTTTCTAAATAGAGGAAGAAATAAATAAATAAATAAATAAGGACTATTTTAAAAAGTCAAACTAAAACTTCGCCAAGCAAATAAAATAAAATATTTTTGTTTAATAAAAAGAGTAAACGAATATTTAAATAAAATCATAAGGATTTATTAATATCCAATTTTATTTAAGTAAAGACATTTCCCATTTTAAATGAAGATTAAAACATAATAAAGTATTTTAAATAATAGTTCAAACTGAATTATTTTTAAATAAAACCTACTGAAAAGATTTGGTAAAATTTAGGATTCAAATAGTGTTAGAAAACATTAATAAAATCTTATTTGAATTAATACAAGGGCTTAGCTTAAATAATTAATATACCCTAAAGGAATAAAAGAAATATTCTAATATGGACTTTAGAATATGTTAATAAACAGTATTAAAATATACTCAAAGTTTGGTAGTGGTTTGAATTCAAATAGTGTTTGAATTATTTGAATAAAAATCAAAACAGAAAATAGAAAATAGAAAAGTAATAAGAAAAAGATTCAGAATAAAAAAATGGAAAGGAGGCCAACTAGCCCATCTGGTCTAGCCAAGCCCAACTCGCAGCCCATCTTGTTTTCCTCCCCCGAATCGTTTTTCACCAGAAACCCTACTCGCTTCCTCACTAACGACGGACCCCACCTAACTTTCCCCACCTCGCTGACCAACAGGACCCACTGCCACCTCATCGTCGTTCTCCCCACGCGCTGACCTCACCCTCTCCCCTGATGTTTCTGCCGATGATGAATGCGATTAAATTGACGTAAACGTGCGAGTTAATTCCTCCCCTGACCTGTCCTTCTTAATCGCCTGCCACTGCTCTCCATTTCCCCTCTCTCGCTCGCACCAGATCGCCATCGGGCTGTCTGAATTAGCCGCTGCAAACTTTCTGCTCCGACGAGCTACTCTGGCGAAATACTAGCAACTCCAGCCACCCCCACTGCCTGGCACCCACTAGTTTATTCCTCATCACCAGGCGCACCTACCCATAGCCTCAGCTCACCCGCGTGCATGCTAGAAGCTCGTCTTCGACATCACCCGAGCACCACCGAGAACGTCTTCAACTCCGGCGAACTCCCCAGGTAGTTTTCGTCCGCCCCTGTCCCACTCGATGATACTCCCGTGATCTCCACACTCGCCCGCGTCTAACGCCCCCTTCCGTTTGCCTCGGCATGATCTGTAGCCTCACCTCCGACAACAACCAGACGAACCCGACGGTGCGCACAACTCCGGCGAGCAATCAACAACGCGTCCGTGCGCCCCTTGGCCATCTGAGGCAACGTTGAGCATAGCTACACTCCTGCGAGTCTGGTGAGCATCCTCTCTCTCTCCCGCGCGACCTAGTTCGTCGGAAACCTCATCGCCTGAGCGCGCGCCGCCGTCAGCCGCCGCCAGCGCCGCCAGTTCCTAGCAGGTGCGCTGTAGCCATTAGATCTTCATCGCATGGCTCAGATTAGATTTAAGCGAAGCGGTATCAGACGCTGTGTGCCGTGCGATTTAAGTAGATTCAACGCATACCGTAGCTCTATCCGCACGAAACGTTTTCAGCCAATAAGAACATGACGCGTGGCCTATGTTTCGATTTAAAAAAAGAAAATGTTCTATTAGATATTCAAACTTGCAAAATTCATAACTTTTAATCCACACGTCCAAATTTTGCAAACTTTATATCATTGGAATCAGGAAAACAAATACTTTCCAACCATGCGCTTTTCTTAATGAAAAGCTTCTGTCAAATTGGTTGTTTTTGTATAAACTTGTTTAGGCATATTTTGAATATAAAATTTATTCTAAAATTGTTTTTAGGGTAAAATCTTTTGTAAATGGATTGTTTTGAACCTACTAACCCTACGAACCAACTTGTAGATTTAAATGTTATATTTGGTGACACTTAGGAATTAAATCTTTGAATAAAAGCATTTCTAGCTAAATAAAAATATTGAATATGGTTTAAAAATGCTTTTTGACTAAAACCTTTGGGAAAAGAATTGATTTAAACTCTCTGACCCTAAGCACCAAGTTTTGAGACTTGAAAACATATTTAATGAACCTTAGTAAAATTATTACCTTGTTAAAGGCATTTATAGCAAGTAAAAATATTGATTGATTTAAAATGGGATTTAAACGAAACCTTTTGCTAATGGGTTAAAATTAAACACTTTGACAATACACACTAACATTTGTGTTTAAAGAATATATTCGGCTAACCCTACAAATTATTACTTTGATTTAAACCATTTCTAGCAAAACAAAATGATTTAAATGGCCATTTTCACCAACTTGAATTTAAATGGTTTTACCACTTTTGTAAATGACCAATATGAGCTTTAAAATGTTTAGAGCCTAATAGAAACCACATTTCCAAATAAAACCATCTTTTGCATGCTTGCATGCATTGCCATGTTTTTGTTATTTTAAGTGGTGAATTGTTTGAATGCTAGTTGAATATATGTTTGCTTGATTGAATTGGAGTGAAGTTAGAAGAGTGTGATATTTGCAAGATCAAGGAGTGAGCCATTATTCCCGACTAAAAAGGCAAGTGACACTACCATCCATGTCCTACTATTTTCATTACACTTAGTCGATTTTTGTAGCATGCATGATAGGGCTACTATATTTCTATGCTATGTCCTATTAGGAAATCCATCTTCCTTAGTGAAAACATCATAGTTGTAGTATGCTTAGCCCTGCTATAGACTTGGGGTGGAATATCATATCATGATTATATGAAGTGTTGGAAAAATATATTTTATATAATAAAACAAGTACTCAATGAACCACCTGGGTGGAAAGAGAATACTCACTTTTGGACAAGGTGGCAACAAAGGGAACCATGTTTATATGGCTATCTTTTTGTATGTGCACTAGAAGAAAACTACCCAGGGACATAGAGATTGAACATGTTTCTCGTACAGTGGCTTCCGTGTATAGCCACATGATAAATGGGCTCTAGCTTAGTCAACTACATAGTGGAAGACCCTTGCATTGGTATCTTCAGGTTAACTAGAATTGGTTATTAAAATATATCCCTACATTGGTTCCTGGTAGACAAGCTAGCATGGTGTACTAGGAGGACTTCTATGGAAAGACTTTGTCACATTCTCGATCTGCCGGTACTCCATTTTGTGACTACTTATCCAGCGGCCACTGGTGGCATCAAGACGAGATTGTGTGATGTGGGTAAAGTGTACAACTTCTGCAGAAGATCAAATTCTAAGTACCTAGTCGTGTCCCCGGTTATGGACAACTCTGAGCAACTAAGGCCTGAAGCTATGGAAGATCTCGACATTCCAATTTCTCAAATTAAAACTTGATGGTGTCAACAAGGGATTAGAAGCGCTTGGATTTTTCCAAGGAGTTCAGAAAGATTTTCAAAAGATCAAAACTATTTTGAAAATATAGGATAAAACTATATTGCTTTCTGCAAATGAGCCTAAACCCTACTTAGCCAAATATGCATGTATTGATAGGATCCACTTATTTCTACATAGTAGTGAAACTTGCCAATACAATTCAAATGTATTGACCCTTTTGGCTGCAACTTATGATGTTGCAGGTTTATTTGATGTTAGTGAAGTGTGTTGATTAGGATTACAAGTCTACAACCAACATGATTGCCTGTGGCACTTTGAAGATGAAGGACTCCATGCTATAGTTATTTCTGCTGCATTGTAATGAGATAGCCAAATGAGCTATGTAAGATGTAATGAATTATTTTATTCCTAGTTATAAAGTTGTATTATGACCTTTGTTTCTTGATATTACATCTTAATTGTGGATGCTAGATATTGATCCAGGGACTAGCATTGTAAACACATGGATCTCTACCTTATTAAAGGTTGGGACCTCTACAACGTTTGACGACAAACTATACAGTAGGAGATTTTTCTCTGGCCGTATAGTTACAGAAACACCTCAAAAACTTCAGAAAAACAAGAGGAAATCAAAGGCTAAAATTTTAGAAGGAGAAACTGTGAAAACAAAGCACTTATTAGAGTTATAAAACTTACCTTCCACTTACAGTTCATTTACACAGGAGTGACACGCTCATCCAATAACAAGGACTTCTTCTTCTTAGGAAGATTTGACCTTAGTTCATCTAATAATTCTTGGAAACAAAAATCATCAAGACTAAAGATCCTCTCAATAAGATCGATGTCTTGTTTGGTAAATATAGATTATGCATCTACTACCTTTGCTTATTGTCTTTGCATAATCTACAACTCAAATTCTTGAATTAAAAGGATCCAACGGATCAATCTTAGCTTATGAAACATCCTCTCGAGGAGTTCTTTTAAACCATCATGATCCGTATGAACTCTTACTTGTGCATCAAAAAATATAAGAAAGAAACTTATCACAAGAGAAAAAATACATCAAAGAGTTCTCTTTCTTCCTTAGGAAAATTCTTTTGAGAGTTCTACTAGCATGTGTATAATATTAAATCTGCGATCTATGTGTTTTCCTAGAGTTACTCCTATAGCATCATCACTAGCCTCACATATTAAATCAAAAGTAATATCCCATATAGGTGGTTTAATAATGGGAGAACGAGATAAAGCATATTAATTTTATCAAAGGCAATAAGGAATTTATCATCAAAATTGAATTTACTCCTTTTTGCAACAGATTAGTCAAAGCTTTAGAAATTCCAGAAAAATTTCTAATGAACCTTCTATAAAAGCCTACATGACCAAGAAAACTTCTTATACCTTTTATGTCCCTTGGCTGTGACATTCTTCCTATTGCTTCTACTTTAGCCCTATCTACTTTAATACCCTTACCTGATACTTTGTGTCCATGGACTATGACTTCTTTGACCATAAAATCACACTTCTCCCAGTTATAGACAAGATTAGTCTCTTCGCAATGCTGCAAATCCAAGAAACTAGTAAATGAAGTTCCATACACAGAAAAATCATCCATAAATACTTCCATTATTAGTTCTATAAATCTGCAAATATAGCAGTCATGCATCTTTGGAAAGTAGTTGGAGCATTACATAACCCAAAAGGCATGCATCGGTAATCATGTAAACCATAAGGACTAATGAAAGTTGTTTTAAGCTGGTCATCAGGATGAACAACTATTTGGGAAAAACCAGATTATCCGTCCAAGTAGCAAAAATGAGTGTGGTTTGCTAACCTCTCTAAAGTTTGATCTATGAAAAGTAAAGGATAATGATCTTTCCTTGTTTTCTTATTCAATTTTCTGAAATCTATGCACATCCTATGTCCAACAACAGTTCTAGTTGGTATCAATTCATTGTTTTCATTAGGAACAACACTAAAGCTGCCTTTCTTAGGAACACAATGAACAAGACTTACCCATTCACTTTTTTATAGGATAGGTTATACCTGCATCAAGTAGGCGTACTATTTCTTTTCTTACCACTTCCTTCATTTCAGGCTTCAGTCTTCTATTAAATTCCGCAACTAGTTTAGCATCTTCCT
The DNA here is from genome assembly GCA_916181665.1 of Avena sativa. Taxonomy (NCBI): domain Eukaryota; kingdom Viridiplantae; phylum Streptophyta; class Magnoliopsida; order Poales; family Poaceae; genus Avena; species Avena sativa. Next base: position 65,173,389 of record OV702279.1, read on the forward strand.
CGATGAATATCCGATGGGAGGCTATCATGGGACTAATACCCTTCAAGTCATCCATTGAGTACCCAAAGGCCTTGCGGTGCTCCTTTAGTACCTTCATAAGTTCTTCTTCTTCCCCTGAAATTTAGCACTAATAATAACAGGGAATTTATTAGTATCAACTAAGAATCTATACTTAAGATTATCTGGTAGAGTTTTTAATTACCGGGGTGGTAATTATTCATCCCCTCTCTTTTCTGGCTCTTCAAAAGATTCATCAGTTGGAGGTTCTTCATTGGGAAATGAATCAAATTCATTTTCTAATTCTTCTAGAGTTCTATCCTCCATAATTATTTCTCCACAGTTTGGGTCTTCATTTATTCCTTCATCTTGATTATTTAAGAACAGAGATTCCATTTCTTCAATGGTTTTCTCCTTCTCTTCTTCTTTTATGAATAGAGGTTTGTCTTTAAATTTGGAAAAGTGGAATTCCTTTTCTGCTTTCCCAATCTTAAGGGATACAACCTCCTTTTTGAAATTTACTATAGCACCTATATCACTCAAAAAGATTCTTCCAAATATAATCGGGCAAAGAGTGTCAATTGGCATATCAAGAAATACAAAATCAATAAGGAAATTTTTATTGTAAATTGTGATAATTGCATCTTCAACTACTCCCATTAGAACTCTAAGATTTTGATTGGCTAACATGATTATCATATCAGTATTTTCTATTGTAGCCAGTGCTATCTCCTTTTTTATTTCTAACTAAAAGTCATAGGATATAACATTAACTTTGGTGCCAGGTTCACATACACCGTAATGCGAGGTTTCTTTAAATATGCAGGGAAGAATACGCTTACCCACATCTTTTACCTTAATTTTACCTTCAACCAATATGGAAGTCTCTTCGTCAAGTTCAACTATGTTTCAATGTGCATACATAGCCATGATTGCTTCCTTGGTTACCTCTTCATATTTGGTTTCATCTAGATATTCTTCAATTATTGGCACACTTTCCTCTTCTTTCTCCTCATGTATTGTCTTGACATGTTAATATTCCAAAATATGCTTTTTTGCAGTGTTAGGAAAAGGTATTTCATACATTGGTTCTAAGGAGGCCACCGTTGCTTTAACTTCTCTCTTCTTCTCAGGTTCGGGTGGTGGATCAAAACTTGACTGAACCCTCTTTTGGAGCCTCGATGTGTTCTGTAAAAGGTTTAACAACTTGCAACATAAGATCTGAATATAAATAAAGCTCTTTAGATAATTCATTAACATGGCCTTTTCATTATAGTCGTGAATACATTCATGATCTATTTCTATGCCTCCTTTACTTCCTAGACCAAAATTCCATGAAAATCTATGATCACGAATTCTATTAAGTAAAGCACAAGCTTTAGTTATAGGTAAATCCATAAAAGCTCCTCTCACGCAAGAGTCTAGTTTAATTCTATTAGGTTCAATTAAACCGCCATAAAAGAGATGCAGTAAATACCATTCAGGTAAATCATGATGATGACATTGTCTAAGTAAATCTTTAAATCTTATATAAGGTCTTACTAGTCCTTCATTGGGACGGTTTTTCCAAGTCATTATAAAATGCGTGATTCCAAAAGATTTTGATAATGGGTAATATTTAGATAGGAATTTGCAAGCTAAATCATCCCAAGTAGTAATGGCTTCTAAGGGTAGATATCTATACCATGAGAGAGCTGTAGTTGCCAAAGTTTGACTAAAAAGTTTAACCCTTACCTCATCAGCGATATACCCCATTAGTTGGAACGTTCCACATATATCTTTGAAACATGCAATATGCTCATATGGATCAGGATCTTCTTCATCTCCAGTAAATTTCTTGTGTAAAATATAAAGTAGTAGAGGATTATTTCAAACCCCCTTGTCTTCTCATTGGAGTTGTCTCTTTTATAAATATCATAGGGCTTACCAAGATGGTTGAGCGGGTTAGCACTAGTCATATGCTCAAACTCCATCATGTTGGTGGAAACCTATAACTCAAAACAAAACTTAACAAAACGAAAGTAAATAAGCAAAAACTAAAAGACCTATAGCGATTAGCTCCCCGGCAACAGCGCAAGAAAATAGCTTGATGACTGCAAGTGCACAGATCGGATGTAGCTAGTTTCGAAATAAGGATATCGATCACATAGGGAGCAGGAGTCTGAAGTCTAAGAATTTTTTAAGTAAGTACTGAAAATAGAATTGCTAAATAAAGTTCTAAGTAACAAGATAAAATGCGAGTATTGCGTAAAAAGGTGTTTTTGGGTTTTTGGTATAAGGGAACACCGAGTAAAATAAATAAAACTAAATACAGAAAATAAATATCGCGTATGTAAAATAGATTTGAAACTTTAGTGAGAGAAAGCGTTCTCAGGGATTAGCGGATACACCACTAGCATAATAAAGGGCTAAGGGAAAGATTATTATCATGAACATTCTCAATTATGTATGTGTGGGAGGAACTCCGTATTTGGACAAAGAGGCAGCAACAATTGCTCAAATCATCCTCATAACCATAGCAGACAGCAATCAACCAGTTGCACGGGGTGAAACTATTTGAGGAGGTGGAGGCGGCGCCCAACTATATGGCACCAACTATACGGCGACGACCCGTATAGTTGGTCGTCAACCCTTCTGAAGCCTCCAATTGCTTTGGGTTTTTTCTAGATTTATTAATATTTCCCAAATAAGCAATTCACGTAGTTTTTAGATCCTTTTCTCTCCAGTACAACTGCTCCAAGAATTGTGTCTATTGGATCCATCATCTAATCTGATCCTGGTGACAATAAACATAAGAAGTGCGTGCGAACGCTGTAAAATACCAAGATCTTACATCCACAATGCAAATAATAATGTAAAACATGATGCAAATATGCACTCATCACCTATCACATGCTCGTCCCGTTCCTGAGTACTCATACGCAAATACGTTAGGAGGAGTAGATATATTATGTTGCTCATCGTACTAGTTTTTTTGTCCTTTAGGGCAACCTGGACATGACTAGTACAGTTTTGCGGGAACAATTTCTTTTTTTGGCGGTACACATTACTATACTACTACTAGTAGTACTATACTCCATATTTTTTTGGACACATAGTAAAGTAGTGAAGTCTGTTGGTCAAGCTGCATGCCAGGAGCAATGAGATATCCAAATTTCTACTTCAGCTTGATGGCTCAAGACATGAGACAACTTGTATCCTCTAGCCTCCGGCTATCGCCCAGATCAAAATGAGAAAGAAAAAGATTATCTATCTCGGAAATTTCCATGGCCATTTATTACCTGCAGAGCATTACCTTTTCTTTCCTGCGAGGAACCTGCAACTCTAGTAGCTACTCCACTAATAACATGCTATGATGAGGCCCTACAGCTACTAGACAAAAAAGTAGTACTACTCTAGTAGCTAATCTCGTCACATTGCACCTTCCTTCTCCAAGAGGTGGAGTTACTTTTTTTCTGAGAGAGGAAACCTTAGTTGGAGCTCCTTGAAACTACAGCTATAGTATCTGTTGGAGGTTTGTACAACTAGCCTAAATTGGAGTCCCACTGCCCACTCGCCCAACTTCTGCAGGACTAGTACTCCGCACCATTAGCCTTTGTATTATCCATCTCACCCCGGCCGCCAGCTCCCGCCAACGATCTTCCCTCTCCTCCCCTCCCTCCCACCCACCCACCCACCCACAAAAAACCCCAAAACACCATCCGGAGCCTCCTTCCATGGTGATATCGAGAAAAGTCAGTAAAGATCCTAATTAGTTACAAATTGTGTTCACCAAAGGCCCCCTTCGAGTACTCATCAACCATTGCGACGCCACCGCCACCGTGAGCCTCATCGGTTTGTCCAAACATATTCTTCCATCAGCAAAAGAGAGCGCAACTACGCATGTTTCTTAGCCATTTGGCCTCCCATGTGTTCTTCATTTTCTACGCCACCACCACTATGAGCCTCGTCGGTGAGACCGTGGGAATCCAAAAACTACAACAAAGTGGCAGGCATCCTATGCAAGCTGACGTCGCTGGATAGGTTTTCCTTCGATGCTGTGAGGCTAAATGGTTTTGATGAGTAGCGAGCAGGTGGAAATGGAGATTGGATCGTCACGATTGGGCCCGATTTTATATGGGACCTTGCCAACATGTACACTCGTTGCAATATTGTTCTTCCGCAAGTGCCGGGGTTTGAATCGACTGAAGGTTCTGCACTTACATTCCAGGATGATGCTGATGAAGGTCGACGTACTGAAGTGCAGAAGATAGTCATTTTCTGAGTTCCGACAACTGCTAGGGGATACGAGGATTTCTCTCTTGTCGCCATCTTCGAATTCAAGATTGTTGTCCTTAAGGGGTATGATAGTAATAGATGGTCAGCTTGTGTGAGTGAGTTCTAGCGCTACTTCAGATACTGTGATGCTATTATCCAACATGACTGTGTATTCGCCGTGACCGAGAACGACAGTGTTTATGCATGGAAGCCTCCGAAACTTGGTAAATTCTCCTAGCTACGTATTTTATTAGCTTTATTCCTGAATTGATGTAAGCCAATTGTTCTGATCATTCATTCGTTAGTAGGAATTTCACACAGTAGGAATTTTATCCTCTTTTATTCGAACAAACTCCCTAGGAATTTCAGAGGAATGCAATCTTTGGGAAGTTTTCTTACATATAAGTAGTTTGATTCATATGATTGAGTTCTACCGGTAGTATTGCTTTTCTCCAAGTACATCCCACGTAAAATATGATATTTTCTTGTACTAACGCGAGATTCAGATATTATTCCTGAATCGATGTAAGCAAATTTTTCTGAAGTTTAATTGGTTAGTGCGAATTTCATATAAATTTTATCCTCTTTGATTTGAAGGAATTCCCTAGGAATTTCAGAGACATGCAATCTCTGGGAAGTTTTCTTACATATAAATAGTTTGATTCAGATGATTGAGTTCTGATGATAGTATTGCTTTGCTCCTAGTACATCCCATGGAAAATATGATATCTACTGATAGTACTTACGTGATATTCAGATATTATTCGTGAATTGATGTGAGCTAATTTTTTGAACATTCATTGGTTAGTAGGAATTTCATAGGAATTTTGGCCTCTTTGATTCAAAGAAATTCCCTAGGAATTTTAGAGGAATGCAATCTTTGGGATGTTTTTTTACATATAAGTAGTTTGGCTCATATGACTGAGTTCTCCTCATAGTATTGCTTTGCTCCTACTACATCCTGTGGAAAATATGATATCTACTTGTAGTACTTAGGCGAGATTCTGATATTATTCCTGAATTGATGTAAGCTAATTTCTCTAAACTTTTATTGGTTAGTAGGAGTTTCATAGGAATTTTAGCCTATTTATTTGGCAGGAATTACCTAAATTTCATAGGAGTGCAATCTTTCCAAACTTTTCTTACATTTAAGTAATTTGATTCATAGGATTGAGTTATGTTGATAGTATTGCTTTGTCTCCTAGTACATCCCATGGAAAATATGGTTTCTACTAGTAATAATTATGTGACACTCAGATACTAGACGTATGATATATCATTTCTATATAGTAATATTATAATAGGTAAAGCTCAAAAAATTATAAATTTGATCGACATCTATAAAGTATGGGTCCATATTTAGGGCTTGTTTGATCCAAAGGATTTACATAGGAAATTTGTAGGATTAAATCCTATGGAGAAAATTGCAGCTACCACCACCCTTTGTGGCGTTTGTTGCACAAAACACGAAAACAAACTATTTTTTTCATCTAGCATAGTTTATTTCTTAATTCTTTACATCCAGCATAATTTAATAGCTTAGCCTTAATAAATTCCATTTAACATCAGTCCCTATGGTATTTGTTGCACAAAACATAGAAATAAGAAAATTATTTTAGCTAGCATAGTTTGTGACTTAATTATTTGCATAGTTTTGGTACATAATACATTGCATTATAGGCTACATAAAAATCACAAAATCGTGTATCTGAAAATTAAAAAAGACCACATTTTATTTCACCATTTTTATGTCCCATGTGAAAATATGTTTTGATGCAAATTTGTCCGTACATACTAGACATGTATATGCATTTGTATGTTTTAAGATACATACAAATACTGGTAAATATTTATTTATGTAATATATTTATTGGTAATACATTTTTTGGTGCCTATGACAAAAAATATTTTTTGGTAATATATTTATTTTAAAATATTTATGTTTTTAATGTTATGCTGCAAGCAAAATAGGAGACATGACCAGCTAGTTAACAAGGCTAAGTTGTTCATTTGGGTCAAGTGCAAAAAATTAGGCCATAACTGTGCTATGTAAAAAAACGACTATGTTTTTATGTTTTGTGCAACAAATGCAACAAAGGCTGGTGTTAACTGCAATTTTCTCAATCCTATGGGAAATTTTCCTACCATGGTCATTTGAGTGGTAACATAAGATAAGGTAAAATATTAAACCTCCTAGAAAATAATCCTTGTTGGTTCTCCTTTGGTATACAACACACCAAAATTTTGTAGATCGAACCTTTTCTTTTTTCCCTATGAACTTTACATTGCAAGATCCTATAGGATTATTTCCTATTTCATTTGATCCTATGAATCGAACGCTGTGTATAGAAGAATTTTCGGCATATCCCTATTTCGAAAAAAGGAGAATTTCCATAGCATATCCCAAGGTAGGCATAGTTTTTTTACGTAATCAAACATTCTAACTATAATCAAGATTTTTGAAAATAGTATATCACCTTCTACAATGTCAGATCAATATCAGTTTTATTTTCATGTTACATTTCCTTTCCCTTTGAAGGTCCTATGCTTATCCAGTCGCCAAGCGATGTGCTTTATGTGACATATGAGCTTGCTGATGACGATGAGAAGGATGATCTTGGTATGTGGTGGTTAGCAAGATCTGCTAATGGTTCAAGAATTCTTCTGGCCTATACATCAGGTTTACTAGGCAATGCAATTGCTAATGATACTAGTGTTGTTCACTATGTTCGCACCATTCACACCTATTCTTCTGGGTTTTACTGCATGGTGTTCTCGATGAACACAATCCAGTTACATGCAGCTAACCCATGGAAAAGGGTTACTGGCCTTGGATCATATTCTCTTTTCCTTCGCGCGAATTATCAGATACACATTGCAGTAGGCGGTTCAAATGATCCACCAAGACATCTGACGATAAGGAACAATGTTTACACCTCACACCAAGCAGTTGGTTGCGAGTACGGAACGCATCCTGAAATTTGCCGCTTTAGTATGAATGGTGATGTAGCTATTGGTTTCCACACCAACAGTTGCTGGATATGGTCGAAGACTCCATTTTGGTCCATCCCAAGCTTCTCAAATGCCCTGGAGTGGAACGAGCCTGTTCAAGGATAGCTCATTTGGTTTTGGCCATTTGTTCTGGTTTAGCTGACGTAAGTACTACTCAGCATTTAGTTTCGCACCCGGTACTCCATATGACCAAACTCCTTTTGTAAACTTGGTAGATTCTCCAGTATTTATGTTTCACCAAGCTTGTAAAAGAACCTTATATTTAGGAGTACAGTTGTAACTCTACTATTACTACCTAATTTCTTCCAGAATGTTGTATGGTATACTAGTTGTATAGTAGTTCCGTAGTTTTTTTGTTTTTCACTGTAGTTTGGGTATTGTAACAAGCTACTTTAGGTAAGTTCGACGTGTAGGTACTACGCTCTAACTGCATGCGGCAGATCACGAAGTTTCCTGGTTTACAAGTAAAAACATGTCGCTCATTATGGCATCGCCAGTGATTTGACAAGGAAGTACTATACGACTATGTGCTAGTATCGATGAAGCTAGCTAGAGTTAGTACATGCCGTAGAAGAGAGAGAGAGGGAGGGAGTTTTGCACACACAGGTGCACATTGCAGCGCGTTCCTTCCGAGAGAAGCCAGATTTAAATCCCTCACCGGCCTCCCAACACGCACATACAAGTCAGTCCCTTCTTCCATCTACTACCGCTCTCTATCCTCTCCTTTCATATTGTTGCTGACCAGCTCCTTGGCTCCATCATCTACAGGTGGCGGCGAGATTGGCGCAGCAACCTTCTGTAGGGGTGGTGGCGCATCTGTCATCCCCGTCCCGCGGCGGCAATGGCGGTTTGTGAAATACTACAACACTGGTACCTATTCCCTTTGTTTCTTAATATAAGATGTTTTCCCTTTTGTGAAAACAGTGTATCTGGAATCACTCCGAACTTACATGGTATATTTGATGATGCAGTTAAAGTTTTACTTGTGTATTGCACACCTAAACCTGGGGATGGTTTGAAAACTGCCTCATACCCCAACTGAACCCGAGTGATTTTTCCTGTTTGCCCAACCCAAACTGAAACCATCTAAAAATAATATCAACCCAACCAGAACCAAACCCACTCAATCTTGCACCCAAACAGAACCAAACTAAGTCCCCATCCATGGGTTAAAACCAATTACTAAATGGGTTGAAAAATGTTTGCTCTAGTGGGTCCTCGCGCGACTTAGTGCAGTTTCAGGACTGCACGCAGCAGGTAGACAACGGTATACGCTAGTGACTCCATCCTGTGCGCTTGTACTGGTGCCGGTTATCCTGAGTGTCTATGTACGACCAAGAACAATAACACACCTGAGCAGCACAAGCATCCAACAGAAAGTTTCAGCAAAAAGGCCTAAACCAATCTTACCAATGGATTAAACTATTTGTAACCAGAACTGTTTGGAATCATACCTGATTAAACCAAACTGTTTGCTACATAAAACTGAACCAAACCAAACTGGTGTCAGAATTATCCTGTTTGCAACCAAACTACATAATCCCACGCAGGGAAACCAATCCAACCCACCCGGTTATGTCAAAACCATTCTCACATTTGTGCGCAGCATTTTCATGTGTAAATTAGTTCTTATCTTGGGTATGCATCCTTTTTGATACACTAGGATTGCATGGAAAGTTGGTTTCTCGGCTAGACCCGATAACTAAGAAAAGTGGGGATCAGTTCAAATTTGGTAGTTCGACAGCGCAAACTTTTTTACATTTGTATATGTTTTACGATCAACATCATTTAGTAATTTGTTAACAATATTACAACTTACTGCAGAAGGAGATATGGGATGGAGCCAAAAATAAGATTATTAATGAAATAGTTTCCATTTCTGTGAATTCTGCTATACCGGATGACAAGGTAAATCATTAGAATGACATATGTTCTTGTGTCCCTCGCAGATGCTTATGTTCTTGCATCCCTCGCTGATGCTTTTCTTATAATATCTGTTTATATTGTAACTGCAGAATCACAAATTTGAAGAATACTCTCAGTGACCTGATGACAGGGTTGAAAATGGATGTCAGATTGCTACACCTAAGACGCCACCTTGCTCACCTTCTGTGGAGACGCCACCTTGTTTACGTTCTGTGGAGACTGACGCAGCTGCAACTGGTACTGATGAGCCTGCACCTTCCATCGTTGTGCTAGATGTTGGAGGTGGTGGATTGGTTTTACCATCGTCTTAGACTCGTGCGGCTGGAGCTGGAATTGAAGAGCCTCCAACGGGCATTGTGGTGCTAGATAGTTCACCTATTGTGTAGACTCATGCTACCTGTGCTGGCACTGCTGTTGGTGAAGCTGATCCTTCTCCCGAAATCATCCTGCCACCTGAAGGGGGAAGTGAATTGGGTTGACAATATGCAGACATTCTTGCACCTTAAGGTGGTGAACTGTGATATGGAGATGTCTTTCTTATGATTTGTATGCTTTTCTCTGGAACCTGTATTATGGAGCTACCTTATGCTTTTGGCTGTTGAACTGTAGTGTGGAACCAGAACTACTACAACTATGTAATCATATTTGGATGCTTAAGTATTATCGATGATAAAGCAATGCTAACTGAGATGCACGGGAATTGGCCTCTGCCACTTCTAGGCATGGTTCCTGTCTCATATCCTTTTCACAAGCATGGTGAAAAGATGGTTCTGTTCCTTTTCTTGTAATGTCATTATGCCCATGTTATTGATCTGGAAACTTCGTGATGAATTTGTTTGTTATCCAATCAGCTTTTTTTTGAAACAATCCAATCGACTTTTATGACTCTGCATACAAACATATTTGTTCACATGACTTGAACAGAAAACCGTATCTTCTTTGGATCCACTAACACAAGGAGACATGCGATTATTTTTTTGAAATAAGGCAAAAGATTTTCCATTTTAATTGATAGAGTGGGATATGCAATTCAATTACATTAAGAAAACTACTCGTACAAGTCATAGAATGATAAGGATTTCCATAGGAAATCATCACCTCCAGCATTTGTTCTACAGAAGGTGGTATACCAGATCCACAACCTTCTTTTCTGTGGGATGACAATGTCAAGTGCAGTATTTTGAGTTTAAATTCAATCCAGTGCTGGTTCATCAGGACAACCTCCAGCTGTGTCAGTCTCCATAGAAGGTACATCATCTCTATAGTAGACACCATTTGAAAATCTTGATGAAGATGTCGTTATACTCCTATCATCAAGACCATATATAAGGGCTAGAAATTCAAGATCCGAAATCTAGTTTTACAAAATAGATAAGAGGTTATTCCATGTGGACAATTCATAGTGCGATTTGACCGTCTTAAATGATCCTTAGACCTTATTAGTCCATTCGTTCTTCTTATTGGTGGAACAAAATTTCTTAGTACTTTTATTTCTCTGAAGAACCTACAAAACATAGCCAAGTCATACATCTGAATATCTCTAATTTTTGTACAGCCTACTTATATATGATGATGTCTTTGCATAACACTCACTTAGCAATCTGTCTACGGATATCTTCCCGCTCCTTAGAAATATGAAGTGGACGTTCTATAGGGTACATCCATCCATATTGTACTGTACCTCTAAGTACTTCATCATCAGGTACATCAACAGCCACGTGCTCTATCATATCAAAGAAGGATGGGGAATATATCAGGTAAAAAGCTTGCACAAGATCTCTGCCAAGTCCTTTTAAGATGTTTTCCAACACTTTCCAGAGCTTTACTCTAGATTTATCTAGCCAAATCTGGAAGAACCATATAAATTTACATGGTCAGAAGCTTTAACTATTTCTAAGAAAGGTGGAGTACAAACCAAAGACAATAAGAATGTCCAGTGCCTGAATCTAGCAGGCAAAGCATGGTGATCGCCTAGCTGACTGCCCGCCGGTAGGCCAATCGTGGTAGGCCGGCATTGCTTATAGAAATCCATTGAGAAGGTTTTTTAAAAGGCGTGTGGAGAAGTTCGCGCCTTGGTTCTATTCCGATCCATCTACGGCGTAAAATTTGAAGAGATAGGGGCTGGTTGCTAGATTGAAGGAGTTTGGGGTCTCGGCGGAAAGTTTTGGCGGGCGCCGGGTGCTTGTCCCAGTTTGTCAACATATTTCCTAAAAATATCAGTGAATATTGTATACCTTGTTTTTCCCTAGTAGACATTTTTGTTTCGAATTAGGCCGATCCCCAGCACGCACATTTGGATATTAACTATTGAGCCAAAGAAATTAGCCCATCCAGCCTCATTATAGCCCAAGACATTCTAATTCGACATTTTCTGGGTCACTCGGCCACCGCAAAGAGCCCATGGAATATAGCCCTTGGAAAATATCCCATGAACGCCTACCTTGCCCCCTTTTCTCCAATCCGGGCTTTTTGAGCATTGTCGCCCTACCCCTAAAAAATCCGCATATCCATGTTTTTTAAGTAGAAACTACTACGTACTACATTATGCATAGCATTGTTTAGTTGAGCTTCCAGCAATCACATGTAGCACATGGACTAGAAAATTTAGGTGACAATAAATAAGTTAGGGTTTTCTATTTTCGTGCCCTTGGTTCCTTAGTTATACTCTCTTTTCCCCAACCTCTTATCTTTTCCTCACTTTTGCCCATATCCTATTAGGAACTCTCGCACGGTCTGAAACTTGCTGTCCGTCAGCCTTGCCATTAGATGCTGACAAGTGAGGTTACATTCAGTCGGGTCCCATAGTGGACCCTCGACGTTACGTGCTGACAAAGTGGGGCTGCGGTATGTCAGATCCTGTAGTGGACCCTTTGCCATTACATGATGACAAGTGGGGCCGTGGTAAGTTGGTTCCCATAGTGGCCACCTCTCTCCACTTATCCAGATCAGCATGGGACCCACATCTTATCCACGTGAGCGTCAGACCCACAACTTATCTACGTGAGCCAACCCCATGCCCGTTCCCATGGCATTGCCTCCCCTTTATTCTTCTTCTCTAGCAACGGCGACTCTTCTCCGGTGACGGCGACCATCTGTCGAGCTTCACTTCGGCCTCCCGTTCATCCTGGATGCAGTATGGTGTCGTACCGTTGATATGTCTAAAGGATGACAATGGCAACCGTGCATAGAGAAGTTTAGATCTCCCACCAAAATGTTCCGATTAGACGGAGGCGCTTGCTGTGGAGAATGCGGCCGGTGAGCCGTTCCGATGATTTAATTGGTTTATCGAGTTAATGTCTCAACTGCAATCAACTAAAAGAGTGTTTATAATTAAAAATGACGGAGATAGATGTATAATAAATAACAAAATGACACAACTCTTGAACACTTCCAATTTAAAAAAATTATATAACTCTTAATGTACACGAGTGTTTATAATTGACACAACTCTTAAACACTTTCAAATTAAAAAAGTATACAAATCTTAATGTACAACAATGTTTATAATTGAAACAACTCTTGAACAGTTTCAAATGAAAAAAATTATACAACTCTTAATGTAAAAGAGTGTTTATAATTTACACAACTCTTAAAAACTTTCAAATTAAAAAAATTATACAACTCTTAATGTAAAAGAGTGTTTATAATTAACACAACTATTAAACACTTTCAAACTAAAAAAATTATACAGCTCTTAAAGAGTGTTTATACTTGACACAACTTTTGAACACTTTCAAATTAAAAAATATATATAGCTCTTAATGTAAAAGAGTGTTTATAATTGACACAACTCTTGAATACTTTCAAATTAAAAAATTATACAACTCTTAATGTAAAAGAATGTTTATAATTGACACAACTCTTGAACACTTTCAAATTGAAAAAATTATACAACTCTTAATGTAAAAGAGTGTTTATAATTGACACAACTCTTGAACACTTTCAAGTTGAAAAAATTATACAACTCTTAATGTAAAAGAGTGTTTATAATTGACACAAGTCTTGAACACTTTCAAATTAAAAATTATACAACTCTTAATGTAAAAGAGTGTTTATAATTGACATAACTCTTGAACACTTTCAAATTGAAAATATTATACAACTCTTAATGTAAAAGAGTGTTTATAATTGACACAACTCTTGAACACTTTCAAATTATAGCGTCCTAAGAAAATCTTGAGAGTTTACCATTTTTAGAGCGTGAAAAGTGATCCCTAAACTTGTGTATATGAAAATTAAAAACCTTTGAACACTGTGAAATCGCACTTAATATGTGATAATGATGTGCTAAGAAAATATTGAGCGATTATCATTTTCACAGAATGTACTGCATAAACTTGCATATGGCAAAAATTATACACCTTTGAACTCTTTGAAATCGCACTTAGGACATGATAATGTCGTGCTAATAAAATCCTGATCATTTATCATTTTCATGGAGTGAAATATAATGCATAAACTTGCATATACCAAAATTATACACCTTTGAACACTTTCCCTTCAAATTATATTCAAAATAATTTGTTTATGGAGTTAAAGCATCGGTTGCAAACTCGTTATTTTGCATGGATAGAGGGTGATCCCTGACAGATATTGGGGTTATCCTGTCCGCTAGATCACAGAGCATCAACGGTTGGTGGATACGATCCGCGTGACAACTATCTCGACCAATCAGAGCATAGCAGTCGAGATGAGCACAAGTGTGAGAGTTTGTGACTAAGAGAGAAGGAAAAACTAAATAGAACTTAAAATCTAAGGGCAAAACTGAGTAGAACTTAAAAACCAAGGGAAAAACTGACAAGGGGGTTCAAATAGAAAACAAAAAGAGATTTAAAAAATGGAAAATGCTTATTTTATACAATAAAATACATATTGGCATACATCAAACTATTTGCAATTCAAATATAAATCAGTTTGAAAATTATTTCCTCATTTAGACAAATTATTTTTTGGGGAGGGATGTTTTGGGAAGAGGCTTGAGTAGAAATCCATGAACCTTGATAGATAGTACTACCTCCGATCCTAAATAAGTGTCGCCATTTTGAACTAGAGTTAGTTCCAAACGATGACACCTATTTAGGATCAGAGGGAGTAGGTGATTTAGGTTAAAACTTGATTTATATACATTTCTTATGGTGGCAGGTCACATAATAAGACTGCCTAGGTAGATGCCACTATGTTTTGATCTTTTTGAATTTGTTGTGCACAAAATGACTCAATTACCTAGCTAAAACTCATTCGTTGACTCTCTGTTGACCAGCCACCGGAGGGTAAAAGTGAGTATATTGCACACGGCAGTGTTAGTACTAGAGGGCAAAACTGGGTACAACCAAACTGCTAGTGTTACACTCGAGGGTATAACTGAGCACAACTAAGTGTCCAAGGTTAGACACGAGGGGGGAAACGTGAGGCACGATACACGTGTCGCGGTGCACGGGGCGGTAGCGGACACGTGTGCCCGTGCACAGTGAAGTTGCATACGCGGTTACGCGATGCACAGTGGTGCAACGAAACATATCCTTCCTTCACCTTTATAGATACCTCCCACTCTCACACATCACTCGCTCACTCACTCATGCAACCTTATCCAATATCCCATCACCTTCTGAAAACCCCCAAGAATACCCCTACCACGCCAGCGATGGAGAAGAACGGCGTTGTCGCCATCGTGGCCTCCACGACCACTAACGAGGAGGCCCCCGTCCCGTACACGCCCCCGTCGAGGCATCGAAGGCAGCCATCATCCCCATCCAAACCCCCGTCCCCGCTTCTGCTATAGCCACCGGCGAGGAGGCCCCCTTCCCCGTACAGGACCCTGTCGAGGAATCGAAGGAAGCCGTCGTCCCCGTCCAGACCCTCGTCTCCGCTTCCTCCATAGCCACCGACGAGGAGGTGAAGGGAATATGCCCTAAGAGGCAATAATAAAGTGGTTATTATGTATATTCCAAGTATATGATAGATGTTTATTTTGCACAATATAATTGTATTAATACGCAACATTAATACATGTGTGTTTAATAAACAAAACAGAAAGTTCCTAGTTATGCCTCTCTTACAAACTAGCATGTTGATTAAGGAGATGATCTAGGTTTCCTGATCATGGACCTTGGATGTTGTTAATAATGAGGTCACACCATTATTGGAATGGTGTGATGAACATTCATCCAAAGTATAGTATTACGATGAAAGTCACTGAGTTTATATTGCTATAACATCATACGAAGTAATCCTAATCCTTGTACCATGAGATCATGTCAATCACTAACACTCGAAGAGTATATTGATAACATCAAACGTCACACCGTAATAGGGTAATTATAAAGATGGGTTCAGTGCTACTAAAATATTATGTTGAGTCCCATGGATCAAGAGTGGAATTTGTTCATCCCGATGACGGATAGATATACTCTGGGCCCTCTCGGCGATATCACATTGGTTAGCTTGCAAGCAACTGATTTGATCACTATAATGTTATATCACGGGAACAAGAAAAGGGTACATGTCAATAACAAGAACAAACTAGGTATGAACATACCGATTATCTATTCTCGGACATGTAATATATCGCGAGACAAAGGGATTAAGGTTCTAGCATAAAAGGTTATCACGATCACAAGAAAGTCATCGTTGAATGTGTGGGAGTCAGTATGGATCTCCAGGTCCCTCTTCTGATTATTGATCTGAGAGGGGTTTTGATCATGTCCGCATTATTCATAGGGTGACACACTTAAGAGATACCGACACCATTAGGAACAAATAGTTTCATGCTGAAAAGATTAACAAAGTGCAGGAATTTATTTCACTAGACACCGGAATCATTTCGTGTGAAATTGCTGAAAGTGTTTCTGCATGTGAAATGAAATACTAGCAAGGGGTTATATGTGAATTTTTATCCATTAAGGTAATTGACAAAACTAGATGACACCCCGCGCGTTGCTGTGGAACTTGTTATTAACATTTTCTATTATATGCTGCATATAACTCATCTTGAAATAATTATCCAGTTAACTATATCAATAATTTATAAGTATGATTACTCATAGGGAAACAAATTTGAGAAGGCGTGGAGAAAACATATACATGTGGATTGCTGCATGTATGAAATGTTGAAACAAATATGTTACATGAATGTAGTGGGTAGAACCTAGGTACCTATGAAATGCTACATGCCACCTAGAAATAGAAGTTGGCATACATTCAGTGGCGAAGGACAAAAAATATTAAGATAGGGCGAATTCTGAGGAAAGGAAAAAGATTATGCAACAACTCAAAATTGACTAAACACAATATATATACTACTCTCTCCATCCCGAGAAAGATATCATAGATTTGCCTAAATTTGCACGTATCTAAGCGCATTTTAGTATGTAGATATATTTAAATTTAAACAAATATATGATATCCTTTTTCTGGACGGAGGGAGTATATAATTTTAAATATAACCACTTATGACAATGACCAATAGCAACTTGTTAGCTCCAGTAGAAAGTGGCCCCTTTGAGTCATCCATGATTCCGTAATTTCATACTTTGTACTCCTACGGTTTGAGACTATGTAACTTCGCAATAAAAAGGTCCCTATGCATCAATTGATGCACAGGCTGAGTTGGAAAATAAATCAGAAAGTGGCCCAAAATAGTTTATCAAATGTACAATTCATAATTCAAAGATTCATTAAATATGAAAAATGTGTAGTTATGTTCTACCCAAATGCAAAAATTCAGGAACAAACTGTACCTTCTCCCCTTGCTAGATCCTTTCCTTTCCTATATATCTCTTGAATCTAGCTCAAAAGAAAAAAATGGTCGAGATCAGCCGGCTGCCCAGGGCAGGAGAACCGGTGGTCCGGTGAAGTGTCCCGCATCCAGAGTCTGGCGAGTGGGCGACCTCGGACCTCCCGAGTTCCTCCTTTGTCCGCCCTGGTCTAGGCTCCCTTCGAATCTTTGACCTGGATTTGTGGTTTTTAGAGGTCACGCTGCCGGCAGTTTGTTCTGGTTTCTCGCTCGGTCTCTGTTTCTATTGCTAGGAACACAAAAGTAGGAGAGGAGGCAGGATGCTGGAACAGAATCGGGGAACCCAAGAGACCAAGACCCCACAGCCCAACACGGTTCTTTTCTTGTTTTTTCTTCTCTCCAATCTAGCGATACATACATATCAGCGCACGTCTACCTAGTCTTTTGTCGTGGGGCAAGGTAGGGCGGGCGCCAGACCTCGCCCTATCGAGAGCTTCGCCGCTGCATACATTTGTAGAAGAAGAAAGTACAAAAGAGGCATATGAGTGTAAATCCAAATGAACCTCACGCACTTCCAGTTATGGGGTCTTTACATGAGTGCACAACTCTGTCTGAATACTTAGTGAATACAAAATAGGAACATTTAGATCTTTACAGATTTTTTCCTGGGTTGTCCCACTATCTGGGTGCACAACATGTATCTCTTTTCACTCAAATCAGACCACGATGTACATGCCGAGAAATCCTTTGCCCATTTTCCCAGACCGCGATGCTTCTCCTCCTAATCAACATGCCGTGGACCACGTGGTGCCTCATTCAGTAAAAGTAGATGGAGAGAGCAGTGCGTTTGCTGCCTTGCAGGTTGCAACCAAGATGAGAAAGATTGTTCGGCTGGCGTCGGTGAAAGCAGCGGCAGGTGTGCGAGAAGTGGAAGGAATGATGGGGAGGAAATTAATTGCAAATGCATTTGTTTCTCGTGGTAAATGAGTATGAAGGGGAAACGTCCGATGGCTGGTCGGCACTTCCATGGAGGCCGAACAGGCAGAAAGAAAGCAGTAAGCCTGGAGGTTGATGGGATGAATGTGTGCTCGATTGATTAATGGGCTACATGGACCTTTGGTAAGCATGAAGCGAACAAAACGCATAGAGAAGTTGGGAAAGGAACGGGTGTGGAAGTTAAACGAACGGTGACACGCCGCTAAGAAAAACTAAATGCATCTAGATGGTTGACGTGGCAGGCTGCTCAGAATTACGCTAGTGGTGGGCCTGCTGATGTGGCATAGCTGCATGTGTAGATAAATAGGATAGTGGGGGTGATCTTCTTAGTTATATAGGATTCTGAATAAATAAAAGGAGTTTTATTTAAAGAGAGATTGCATTAAATTAGGTGGAAATTTAATAGGAATTTTCAGTGGGATTTTGAGTGGAGAAATGAAGGGGCTATTTTGTGAGTGGGAGCTCCATCCATGGAGGAGGGGAGGGGCAGCCCCCATGCGCCGGGCACCCCCTTGGGGTGCCCCCTTCCTACTATATAAAGCCCCCCTCTCCCTATCTCTCACTCACACCTCCTCGTGAAGGATCTCTCTCCCCCTCTAGTTTTTATCCCTCATGGTCTCGGACTAGCGAGATACATGTTCCCGGTGGATTTTCGGCAAGAAATATTTGTTGCTTCCGCTGCATCGCTGGAGCAAGGAGGCATAGGTTGCTCGGTGGCTCGGACGTGTGTGCGAGCATGGATGCGCCGCTGATTTGCGGTGCTAGGACTTCCTCTCGATCTTGAGATCGACAACCGTTCGTCTACATCATCCATGAGTACAACCTCGTTAAGGTTTGTCGGTCTTCAAGGGTATCTTCTCTACGGATGTATATCTGCCCGTAGCTTGTATCTAGTAGATAGATCTTGGTACATAGTTGTTCCCATCGTATGATAATTTTTGTTTTCTATGCTGCGAACCCTATAGTGGTATCAGAGCCGGATCTATGCATAGATGCTTTACACGGGTAGTACACATATGAGTATGTGGGCGATGATGATCATGTTATTGCTTCTTAGTTGAACTTTGGATATTGGTGGCATAGTGGGACGAAGCGGCCCAGACAAACTTTACATGTCCTCGCACATGATACATGTTCCACGCTTGACATGCAACTAGTTTTGCATAAGTGGCTACCGGGTGTTTGTCTCTCCTCCTATAGTCAATATCTAATTTGCAATGAGTTTTCAATAATTTTGTTATCCTTGTTGTGGTTCATGTCCATAGATAATAACGGTTCTATCTTCGAAAGCCCTAAGCCACGTAAAACTTGCAATGGATAAATTAGAAGCGTCTAGTTTACATTGTTGCTGGGCTAGTGTCATGATATGGTGATGTTGTAAGTAAAAGTATAAGTCTATACTCTTACAAAACACACAACATGCAAGTTCCATATACCTTGGTCTTACACATAAAGGAATGATGAAGAGCATACCACGATGCACATGATGAAGATAAAGGGCAAGAACCATATCATTTCACTTCTTCACATGTGATGTTTGTTGCATCTTATATTTCTTGTTTGGTGTTTTATTAGCATAATAAGATGATCCCTCATTTATATATCAAGATAAAAATGTGTTCTCCCTTAAGTATGCACTAATTATGTTTCGCCGCTATAAGACATCACGTGATGATTGGGTGTTCTTGGATCCACGATCATATTTCGGGTGTAAGACAGTTTACACACGCGATTACTAAGGTTCTTACTTGGCGAGCCTAGCATGTGCAGACATGGCCTCGGAACACGGACCGAAAGGTTAAGCATGAGTCATATGAAGATATGATACCAATATGGATGCTCGCCTTTGAAGCTACACCAACTCACGTGATGATTGGACTTGGTGTAGTGGATTTGGTTCATGTAATCACAAAAAAGGCACGAGGCGTTTTTGAGTGGGAGTTCATTCGTAATTTGGATTAGTTGAACTCGATCTATCATAAACTTAGTCTAAACTTTACAAATTCTATTGTGGATGGCACCACCTTCTTTTAATTTCAATTTGTTCATGGAGAAAGAGAAACTTGCAACAAACGGTAGAAAATTTACCGACTGGGATATGAATTTGAGGATTCTCCTCTCTACTGCACAAAAGCAATATGTGCTAGAAGCGCATGTAGGCCCCCCACTGTAGCATCCCATTTGTCTAACAACTGTAATGCTACTTGATCTAGTAATATAATGACTACTTCCTAGACATAATTGTTGCATCATCATTATATCATGCTCATGTCATCATGCCACCTTGCATTTGAGCATCATATAAAACCCCTTTTCTTTTGGTTCTCTCTCATATGCATTGTAAATTGTATTTGCCTCTTGATATTTTAGTTGGATCTTGATATATTGTTTAAATGCCCAAGTTGAGTTGGGGGCATATCTTTTATTCCATTACACCACCTTTCTTTGTCACCACCTTATACTTCCACCATTCCAATAACCCATGAGCTTGTAATTCTTTTCTTTGGGTTTTTATTCTAGCTCATGTGGGTTGGGTGGACCCAACTCTAATTTCTTTTGCTTGGTCTTATTCCAACCTTTGGAAATGCATGGAATCATGCCATGTGATTTTATTTTGTTTTCACAAGATCAACACATGGCATTAATTACTTGCATGGGCCATGCAACCATCACCATCTTTTGTCCTCCTTTGTTTTTATTTGATCTTTTGAGTGAATCTCCCATCTATCTCTCTACCCCATCTTATGCTTGATCATATGAGGCTATTCTTTCTTCTCTTTTTCTCTCCTAGCCTAGTATCTAAACCCTAGTCCCTCTCCTCTCTCTTTTGCCACCTCTTGTTTTGGTCTTGTTTTAAACCCTAGTTACCACCACATCTCTCTAATCCATCCACTCTCTCCAAACCTTGACCCTAACCAACTACACCTCTACCACCATCTTACACATAAACTAAAACCCTAAGCCTCACCTCTCCTCTTACCAACCCGAGCTACCCTACCCCACCCCTAGGTAAAACCCTAACCCGAGGCTACCCTCTCTCTCTCGACCTCCCTCCTCTCTCTAGCTCTCTCCCTGCCACAAGGCCCCACCAACCCCACCTGACCACCTCCCATGTGCCTCCCCCTGGTCCCCCTCTCTCCCAAACCCTAGCTCTAACCCGAGCCGCACCTCCTCTCTTTAGCATAAAGGTGGCCACCACCTCCCATGTGCCTCTCCCCTCTCCCTTATCTCCCCAACCACCCCAGCTTTCCCCACCTTAGATCGAGATCTGGAGGCTCCCAGGTCCTCTCCATCCTCCCCTCTTCTTCCTCCCTCCCCACCATGATCACCACCCATGCTCAAAACCCTAGCCTCGGCCACCTCGCCCTCTAGTAGTTCCCGAGCACGCCAAGGCTATCCACGAGCGCCAGGACCTCCCTCTGCTTCCTCTGCTTCGCCCTGAACCGTTGGGAGCCGCTGGACCTCGCCGGAGGAGCATCGCCGCCGCCGTGTCCGTGAGCACAAGGAGCACTCCGGCCGCCAGCCTCATCGACGATCTCCGGCTCATCTGCCCGAACCAACCCCACCGACGAGCTCCTGGTGAGCCCCTCTACCTCCCAGACATTGTTCCCTCCTCTCTAGTGCACCGTAGCGTCATCGCCGTCCGTCGAACACCCCGCGTGCGCCGCCGCGCGCCGCGCTCTGGCGACAGCAGCAGCTACTGCAGCTTTTGCCTCTGTTCCTCGTCGAAGCCCGCGCGCTGCAGCCCTCCTCCGTACTAGCCACCTGAACGAAACTTGTAGCCGGTAGCGCCCTCTTCAACTTTGGTTTTTGCGGCTTGGCAAGAATCGCCGTGGTTCGCTCGCCATCGTCGCCGGAAGGCGGCCAGATCCGTCGCCGGCAGCGTCGCGTCTGTCAGCGCGCAGCGTCAGTTCCGACAGCCGCTGCGCGTTTTGCACAGAAGCCCCTGCCATTTTTCCCGCCTAAACCCGCAGTCCCTGGATCCACCACGTGTCAGCGCCAGATAGCTGTGCGCGTGCTGTGGCCCTGTTGCTCCTCTGGCCCACCTGTCATCTGCTGGGGCTAGATTAGCTGCGGTGCAAAAAGTCTGATCTGCCACTGTATCACCCAGTCAGCACCCTGGCCCATTTGTCAGTGACAGTGGCTAGCTCCCTCTGAGTAATAAAAGTTTTTCCTGAGATCTGTTTTAAATTCAAACCTTTCAAATTTAATTCAAATTCAAAATTTCAAATCTGTTTAAATATGATTTAATCCATAACTTTCAAATGGTTTAGAATTTGAATTCAAATTTAATATGAAAAATGTTTTGTTTTTGAATGTTAATTCAAATCTTTAATCAAATATTTTCAGAATTAATTTAAATAGTCAACCTTTGACTTTGACCCTATTTAATAATTTTGACTTTTAAATAAATTTAAATTCACAATTCCAAATAATACAAATAATATATGTGTTCAAATCAGAAAAATGTGAGGAGTTCAAATATGCTATCCAAAATATATTTTGAACAATTAAATTTTCAAGTTGACTAAAATTACAAGAAAATGCCCTTCACCTTAATTAATTAATAACTTTTGATTTATAACTCCAAATTTAACAAATGATATGTCTAAAATGATCAGCTCGACGAGACCTTTCTGTTTATGCATTCCATGTTCTATTTTGCAGCATGCATCATATAAATATAAAGATTACAGAAACTTATTCGAGAATAAAATGTGACCAAAACTCAATAAAATGTTCATTTCTTGTATTCTACACCTCACCCATGCCATGCTACTTTATTGCCATGCAAATTGTGCATCATTCATCATGGCATGATTGCTTGCTTGCGCATTTTATTCTTATGCTTGTGCACTTTATTTATGTTGGCCCTTGTTTGTTTGGTTCTTCTTCGAAAAGACGCTGAGCAGGGGATATACCAAGAGACCCAGGAGCACTACCCAGATCCTTCTCTCGCTTCAACTGATCTGCCAGGCAAGCACTACCACATGCTTGCATACATATAGTACCTATTGCCTCTATCTTATTCTTGCATCATTGAGTCGCGATTGCATTAAACTGAATCCCAAGTATTGCATAGCCTTTATTTTATACCCCACCAAGCTTGTTCCTCCATCCCATGAGCCATTACTACAGGAGTTGTTTGAGCCATGCGAGTCGTAGAACAGCATGTGTAGGGTATGTGAGAGTCTGATGGATAACGAGGTACCTAAACAACTTAACCTGAGTAGTAATGGGATAACTAATGAAAGTGGCACCGGTGGGCAATATCTGCTATTTGGTTTTTCCTGCTCACTTGTGTCCCGTAGGGCCCCGAGTACTTGATTCCTGTTCCTTGAATATTCGCGCTATCCACATCCGGGAGGCTTATGGGACCCCCCTAAGCCAGAGCTTCATTCATTCTTATTTCTTGGGGCCACAAACTAGTTTGAGGTTTTATTTACTATCCTGTACTTATGCCATGCCTTACTGTTTTATTTACGATTGTGTGAGGAGCACCTGTACTGTTTAGGTAAGCGGAGTGTTTTCGCGGTATCGACAAGCCCAGTCACATTTTCGGGTTCCCAGTCGTTTACAGCCACTGGCGCAAACCTTGAGTCCGTCTCGGGGTCAGCTAACTTTGTTGCGGGTGTACTCAATGGGGTGGCCCCCTGAAATATTTCTGAATCCTGTGATTGCTTTGTCGTGAAAGCCTCGTTGGGTTTTTATTTGGTTTTTCCGAGGTTGATCGAGTGTGTGTTGCTATTTGTGCACCCCTGCAGGGTAAAACTTTTTGAAAGCCGTGTCCGCGGTTATGGACGACTTGGAGCACAGTTTCTCGACCATAGACAAGCATAACTAAAGTACCGCTTTTAATTTAACTAAGTAACTGACTAATAAATAGTGCAACACTCATGGAATGGATAATAAAACTGCCAACGGATGGGGGGTTGTTCGTCCGCTTCCTCGTTGGTAAGCGAGGGGGAGGATGGATCTGTTGATCTTACTGTTATAACTGTTGTCATTAATTCACGGACATCCGTCTATCTTTGGTTAGGCGGATGGATAGCGAGTATCTATAGAATTGTTAGGGTTTATCTTTTGATGCAATTGCGTCACCCAGGTTGTGTCCCCTTTAGAGGCATAAAGACTTGCTGAGTACCCCTAGGGTCTCACACGATAAATTATTTGATTCAGATGAACAGGTACACTCACAAGATGGATACTGGGTGGAGGAGGCGGACGATGTGGGCAACGATCGTTCGGTGTAGAGATTCCGGGAACGGGGATCCGTGAGATCTGTGGGCGGGATGTGTTATTTATGGGGCATCTTATGCCGATTTGCTTCTTATCCGTACTCGGATCTTGTTTGCCGCTTCCGCCTGATACTCTGATGTTTGATGTATGAGGAGATATCCTAAACTATTATATCTATCTAGGACATTTGAATCTTGCCGTATGGTGTTGCTATATTTCCTTTCTTTTTAGATGGAATGGCTCTGATGTACTGTTGTATGGTGGCTTGCATACATACTCATTTGTGTATGTAGTTGATCCCTTCGCCTGCCGATTACGCCGCCCGTTCTTGTCCCGATGGTTGGAAATGGTTGGGACGGCCGAAAGGTCTACCTGTGAGTGGAATTTGGGCCCCACCGTACTATTTCAACCATTTCCGCTCATCCAGGCTTTCAACTAGGAGCGTAATTCACCGAGGTAGTTTCAATTGGTATCAGAGCCATCCCGCCCTTCAGGGTCTCAGCCAAATGGTCGTTGTCAGTCTAGCAAATATTTTTGGTAGCTATGTATACTAGGGAAAAACAAAACGTGAGAGTAGGACTGCTTCCATTTTTCTTCTTTCAATCCTCTTCTTAAAAGTTCAAACTAGGATTCACGTGTTCTGGGTTTCCGTAGTACCATAGGTTGTGTGTGTGTGTGTGTGTGTGTGTAATTCCTTGTCTAACTGTTGCATCCAAGTTGTTATCACAATCGGCCTTTTGGTTATCAACTTTTGGTACATTCCATACCGACAGGCTTTTGCAAACCGACGCGATCTATCTGATTCGTTGTATACCGCCGCGATATGTCTTACTCTTTGTTATCCGACGTTACCTTGTTTGGGGTGTTCGTTTCCGTAGTTACTAATCTTTAGGTTCATCGTGAGAAGAAGGGGTTGGGATATGTGTTCTACTTATTCATGTGCGGAGTAATGCTTTGAGTGCGGGATGGAGTCGCGACCATACCACTACTCTTATCATTCGCTTTTGTATATTGAATTGGTAAAGTCACTAATCTTGATTCGTTAAGTGATTTTGCGCATCTAATGGTATTTTAATGCCGAAATTTGCGGAAAATTTTTCTTTGATATATCTGTGTACCACACTCCTTTTCAGTCGTGTGCGATATGCTTAATATCTTCTAGGTGCTTTGAACTTTGTTGATATTTTAATATCATCTTAGTAAATTGTATCCTTTAATCTTGGTTAATTCCATCTTGGTACTATTTTGGATTATTATTATTCTCCATTATAGTACTGACTTGTGTTTTATATCAATTACAGGATGGCACCGCCACGCCGTTCTGATGAGGACATACCACCTGAACTGGGGTCCGCGTTGTCAAACATCGCCAATGCCTTGGCAGCAATGCAGCAGAACCAGCAGCGTTTTGAAGAAAGTGTTCGGAGGAATGAGTTTGCTCCGCTACCTCCACCTCCCAAGCGAGGAGACATCAAAAGCTTCCTGAAGTTCAACCCACGCCAATTTGATGTTTCTGACCAACCACTTGATGCTGATGATTGGTTGCGTGAGATGTCAAGGCTACTGGAGACTGCTGATGTTCCTGAGCAAGAATGGGTAAAATGTGCTACTCACCTTCTGAAGGGAGATGCAGCTCTCTGGTGGGAGAATTACCTGAAGGCAAACTGCATTGGGTTTCAGCCTACTTGGGAACGGTTCACTGGAGCATTCAAAGAGCAGTATCTGTCAGAAATTGTCATGGAAAGGATGAAGGAAGTGTTTCTCAACCTCAAGCAGGGAAATGACAATGTCAATACCTACATCAGGAACTTCATGAACCTTTCTCGTTATGGTGGCGATGAGATCTCTGATGACAAGAAGAAGCAAAAGAAGTTCCGGCAAGGGCTCAATGCATCGATTAAATATGCAATCACACATGCAAGGCCGGCGTCTTTTCTGGAACTTCAGCATACAGCTCTGCAGGAGGAAGCAAGTAGGCAAGTGTTTGAGGAGTCAAAGAAACACAACCGTGATACAGCAAGCTCTTCAGCTATGTCAGCTCCCTCTAAGCGTCGTGTCTGGGTTCCTAACACCCCACCGTCGCTCCCGGCTCCACCAAGACCTTCAAGCTTCGCGGCAAGGCCACCAAACTTCCTCACTGCTGCTCCCAGGGGCTACAACCACCACTACCCTGGAGCGCCTGGCGGAGTCCCTGGCTACGTTGCTCCACGTTCACCTGGTGCTTGTTACATTTGTGGAGACACTGGGCATCAAAACTGGAACTGTCCGATGAAAAAAAAAGCTCTTCCTCCACCACCTCCAAGATCTGCGGCAAGCTCTCCTTTGGTTCGTGCACCACCACCTCGGGCTCTCAACATCAACACCAAGCCCGGGTCTACTGTTGCTCGTGCCAACTGTGTCAACGCCGCTCAAGCTGAGCATGCACCTGGAGTTGTGATGGGTATGCTTCCCGTTAACTCAGTCCCTGCACGAGTTTTGTTTGATTCTGGTGCATCGCATTCTTTTGTTTCTATCAAGTTTGCAAATGAGAATGGGTTAGCGTTGGATCCTCTCCTTAAGCGGTTAATGGTCCTTTCTCCTGGAGCAAACATGGCAGCCTCTAAAATCATCTATGGCAATCAAATTGAGATTGGTGGCTCTTCGTTCTCGGCATCCTTGAGTGTTCTGGGCAATTCTGACATTGATGTCATCTTGGGCATGGATTGGTTGACAGCAAATGCAGCTGTGATTGATTGTGCTGAACGCTCGGTTTCTCTGAAGATTCCTGAAGGCCATATAGTCTTTTCTCCAAGTCTGACTCCTGCGGTCCAGCTTTTCTCTTTGGCGGCTCTGAATGATGATGCTATGGAAGCTATTCAGAGTGTTCCGGTGGTCTGTGAGTTCCCAGATGTCTTTCCTGAAGAGTTGCCGGGTATGCCTCCGGATCGTGAGGTCGAGTTTGTAATTGAGCTTGAACCTGGAACAGCTCCTATCTCCAAGCGGCCTTATAAAATGGGTCCTGCTGAGTTGGCTGAACTCAAACGTCAACTGGATGAACAAGAGAAGTTGGGTTTCATTCAACACAGTACTTCTTCTTGGGGTAGCCCAACAATCTTTGTGAAAAAGCGAGACAGGACTGATAGACTTTGTGTTGACTATCGGGCTCTCAATGCTAAAACCATCAAGAATAAATATCCCCTTCCGCGGATTAATGATCTCTTCGATCAGCTAGCTGGAGCTGTGGTGTTCTCTAAGCTCGACTTGAGAAGTGGTTATCACCAAATCAAGATTCGCAAAGAAGATGTTCCTAAAACAACTTTCACCACCCGCTATGGCCTGTATGAGTACACGTGAATGTCTTTCGGTCTCACCAACGCACCTGCTACCTTCTCAAGGCTTATGAACTCGGTTTTCATGGAGTATCTTGATAAGTTCGTTGTGGTCTATCTGGATGACATCCTAGTCTATTCTAAGTCTAAGGAAGAGCATGAAGAACACCTTCGGTGTGTCCTAAACAAGCTTCGTGAGAACCGCTTGTATGCAAAGTTCTCCAAGTGTGAGTTTTGGCTGCCTCAAGTAACCTATCTTGGTCACGTCATCTCGGCCAAGGGCATTGCAGTCAACCCGGAAACTGTAAAGACAATTGTTGAATGGCTTCCTCCTGTTAATTTCAAAGAAGTGTGGAGTTTCCTTGGTTTGGCTAGTTATTGCCGTCGCTTCGTTCAGAACTTTTCGAAGATAGCGAAGCCTCTTACCGATCTCCTCAAGAAAGGCAAGAAATACCTTTGGACTCCTGCATGTCAATCAAGCTTTGAGACACTCAAAGAGAAGCTCACTTCCACACCAGTCTTGGTTCCTCCGGATACATCTAAGCCTTTCCAGATATTCTGTGATGACTCTTTGCAAGGATTGGGTGCAGTCCTTATGCAAGAAAAACAAGTTGTTGCTTATGCCTCTCGACAGTTGAAGACGCATGAGATCAACTATCCTACACATGACCTCGAGCTCGCAGCAGTTGTCTTTGCTTTGAAACTTTGGAGGCATTACTTGCTGGGCAACTGTTGTGAAATCTTTTCTGATCACAAGAGTCTGAAGTATATTTTCACTCAGCCTGATCTCAACCTTCGGCAGAGGAGGTGGATTGAAGCAATCAATGACTTTGATTTGACCATCAACTACACTCCGGGCAAAGCTAATGTCATGGCCGATGCTCTCAGCCGCAAAGCTTATGTCAACAACCTCATGATGGAAGAACAACAGCCTCTCTTGTGCGAGGAATTCCGTCAGCTCAACCTTGAAATTGTGGAACAAGGGTATCTCCTGAACCTTCTAGCAACCCCTCTCTTGGAAGAAAAGGTTCGCTCTCGTCAGCTTGGTGATCCGCACACCAAAAAGATCATCTCCAAACTTCAGCTTCCGAAGTATGAGTCCTTCCACGTCGATGATCAAGGCACGCTTTTCTTTGAACACCGGATGTTTGTTCCGAACTACCCGGGTTTGAGAGAGCAAGTTCTCAAGGAGGCGCATGATTCTGTTCTTTCTATCCACCCTGGCAGCACAAAGATGTACATGGACTTGAAAACACAATATTGGTGGCCGGGCTTGAAACGATATTGTGCCAAGTATGTCTTGGAGTGTGATGTCTGCCGCAGAGTGAAAGCTGTCCATCAGAAACCTTTCGGTCTTCTACAGCCATTGAAACCCCCGGAATGGAAATGGGAGAAAGTAGAGATGGACTTCATCACTGGTTTTCCAAGGTCGCAGAAGGGCAACAATGCAATCTTTGTTGTCATTGACAGGCTTTCTAAAGTGGCCCACTTCTTCCCCGTCAAGGAAACAATTTCTGGAATTCAGTTGGCTGAGCTCTATATCAACAGAATTGTCTCTCTGTATGGGGTTCCGCTTGAGATCAGTTCAGACCGTGGGAGCATCTTCACTTCCAAGTTCTGGGAAAGTTTCCAAAATTCTTTGGGAACAAAATTGAACTTCAGCACAGCTTACCACCCTCAGTCGCAAGGACAAGTTGAAAGGATCAATCAGATTCTGGAGGATATGCTTCGTGCTTGCGTCATCTCTTTTGGCATGAAGTGGGAGGAATCTATTCCTTATGCTGAATTCTCTTACAACAACAGCTTCCAGAAAAGTCTGAAGATGGCACCATTTGAGGCTCTCTATGGCCGCAAATGCAGAACTCCGATTGGTTGGTCGGGTGCAGGAGAAAGAATATGGTTTGGCCCTGACATTGTAACTCAAGCGGAGGAGAAGGTGCACATCATTCTTGAAAATCTGAAGATTGCTCAAAGTCGCCAGAAGAGCAATTATGACAGGAAGCACACGGACATGGTGTATGTCCCTGGTGACCTCGTTTACCTTCGTGTCACTCCCATGAAAGGCACGCACCGTTTTGGTATCAAAGGAAAGATGGCTCCTAGATACATCGGTCCTTTCAAAATTCGTGGAAGACGAGGAGAAGTAGCTTATGCTCTTGAGCTCCCGGAAAAACTCAAGGTCCATGATGTTTTCCATATCTCTCAACTCAAGAAGTGCTCCAAGGATCCCGGCAGGACCGTGGATCATGAGCTAATCGATCTACAAGAAGACCTGTCTTATCAAGAACACCCCACCAAAATCCTGGAAGTCGCAGAAAGAAGGGCTCGCAACAAGTCCATCAAGTTCTGCAAGGTGCAATGGTCGCACCATTCCGTTGATGAAGCCACTTGGGAGCGTGAAGATGAGCTCCGTGCCAACTATCCTACCCTCTTTGAGTCTTCTTCTTCTTCCTAGAATCTCGGGGCGAGATTCCTGTTTAGTGGGGGAGAGTTGTAGCATCCCATTTGTCTAACAACTGTAATGCTACTTGATCTAGTAATATAATGACTACTTCCTAGACATAATTGTTGCATCATCATTATATCATGCTCATGTCATCATGCCACCTTGCATTTGAGCATCATATAAAACCCCTTTTGTTTTGGTTCTCTCTCATATGCATTGTAAATTGTATTTGCCTCTTGATATTGTAGTTGGATCTTGATATATTGTTTAAATGCCCAAGTTGAGTTGGGGGCATATCTTTTATTCCATTACACCACCTTTCTTTGTCACCACCTTATACTTCCACCATTCCAATAACCCATGAGCTTGTAATTCTTTTCTTTGGGTTTTTATTCTAGCTCATGTGGGTTGGGTGGACCCAACTCTAATTTCTTTTGCTTGGTCTTATTCCAACCTATGGAAATGCATGGAATCATGCCATGTGATTTTATTTTGTTTTCACAAGATCAACACATGGCATTAATTACTTGCATGGGCCATGCAACCATCACCATCTTTTGTCCTCCTTTGTTTTTATTTGATCCTTTGAGTGAATCTCCCATCTATCTCTCTACCCCATCTTATGCTTGATCATATGAGGCTATTCTTTCTTCTCTTTTTCTCTCCTAGCCTAGTATCTAAACCCTAGTCCCTCTCCTCTCTCTTTTGCCACCTCTTGTTTTGGTCTTGTTTTAAACCCTAGTTACCACCACATCTCTCTAATCCATCCACTCTCTCCAAACCTTGACCCTAAACAACTACACCTCTACCACCATCTTACACATAAACTAAAACCCTAAGCCTCACCTCTCCTCTTACCAACCCGAGCTACCCTACCCCACCCCTAGGTAAAACCCTAACCCGAGGCTACCCTCTCTCTCTCTCGGCCTCCCTCCTCTCTCTAGCTGTCTCCCTGCCACAAGGCCCCACCAACCCCACCTGACCACCTCCCATGTGCCTCCCCCTGGTCCCCCTCTCTCCCAAACCCTAGCTCTAACCCGAGCCGCACCTCCTCTCTTTAGCATAAAGGTGGCCACCACCTCCCATGTGCCTCTCCCTTCTCCCTTATCTTCCCAACCACCCCAGCTTTCCCCACCTCAGATCGAGATCTGGAGGCTCCCAGGTCCTCTCCATCCTCCCCTCTTCTTCCTCCCTCCCCACCATGATCACCACCCATGCTCAAAACCCTAGCCTCGGCCACCTCGCCCTCTAGGAGTTCCCGAGCACGCCAAGGCTATCCAGGAGCACCAGGACCTCCCTCTGCTTCCTCTGCTTCGCCCTGAACCGTTGGGAGCCGCTGGACCTCGCAGGAGGAGCATCGCCGCCGCCGTGTCCGTGAGCACCAGGAGCACTCCGGCCGCCAGCCTCGTCGACGATCGCCGGCTCCTCTGCCCGAACCAACCCCACCGACGAGCTCCTGGTGAGCCCCTCTACCTCCCAGACATTGTTCCCTCCTCTCTAGTGCACCGTAGCATCGCCGCCGTCGGTCGAACACCCCGCGTGCGCCGCCGCGCGCCGCGCTCTGGCGACAGCAGCAGCTACTGCAGCTTTTGCCTCTGTTCCTCGTCGAAGCCCGCGCGCTGCAGCCCTCCTCTGTACTAGCCACCTGAACGAAACTTGTAGCCGGTAGCGCCCTCTTCAACTTTTGTTTTTGCGGCTTGGCAAGAATCGCCGTGGTTCGCTCGCCATCGTCGCCGGAAGGCGGCCAGATCCGTCGCCGGCAGCGTCGCGTCTATCAGCGCGCAGCGTCAGTTCCGACAGCCGCTGCGCGTTTTGCACAGAGGCCCCTGCCGTTTTTCCCGCCTAAACCTGCAGTCCCTGGATCCACCACGTGTCAGCGCCAGATAGCTGTGCGCGTGCTGTGGCCCTGTTGCTCCTCTGGCCCACCTGTCATCTGCTGGGGCTAGATTAGCTGCGGTGCAAAAAGTCTGATCTGCCACTGTGTCACCCAGTCAGCACCCTGGCCCATTTGTCAGTGACAGTGGCTAGCTCCCTCTGAGTAATAAAAGTTTTTCCTGTGATCTGTTTTAAATTCAAACCTTTCAAATTTAATTCAAATTCAAAATTTCAAATCTGTTTAAATATGATTTAATCCATAACTTTCAAATGGTTTAGAATTTCAATTCAAACTTAATATGAAAAATGTTTTGTTTTTGAATGTTAATTCAAATCTTTAATCAAATATTTTCAGAATTAATTTAAATAGTCAACCTTTGACTTTGACCCTATTTAATAATTTTGACTTTTAAATAAATTTAAATTCACAATTCCAAATAATACAAATAATATATGTGTTCAAATCATAAAAATGTGAGGAGTTCAAATATGCCATCCAAAATATATTTTGAACACTTAAATTTTCAAGTTGACTAAAATTACAAGAAAATGCCCTTCACCTTAATTAATTAATAACTTTTGATTTATAACTCCAAATT
Source organism: Avena sativa (assembly GCA_916181665.1). NCBI lineage: Eukaryota > Viridiplantae > Streptophyta > Magnoliopsida > Poales > Poaceae > Avena > Avena sativa. The sequence goes on from OV702279.1 coordinate 65,205,777, forward strand.
TAACAAATGATATGTCTAAAATGATCAGCTCGACGAGACCTTTCTGTTTATGCATTCCATGTTCTGTTTTGCAGCATGCATCATATAAATATAAAGATTACAGCAACTTATTCGACAATAAAATGTGACCAAAACTCAATAAAATGTTCATTTCTTGTATTCTACACCTCACCCATGCCATGCTACTTTATTGCCATGCAAATTGTGCATCATTCATCATGGCATGATTGTTTGCTTGTCGCATTTTATTCTTATGCTTGTGCACTTTATTTATGTTGGCCCTTGTTTGTTTGGTTCTTCTTCGAAAAGACGCTGAGCAGGGGATATACCAAGAGACCCAGGAGCACTACCCAGATCCTTCTCTCGCTTCAACTGAGCTGCCAGGCAAGCACTACCACATGCTTGCATACATATAGTACCTATTGCCTCTATCTTATTCTTGCATCATTGAGTCGCGATTGCATTAAACTGAATCCCAAGTATTGCATAGCCTTTATTTTATACCCCACCAAGCTTGTTCCTCCATCCCATGAGCCATTACTATAGGAGTTGTTTGAGCCATGCGAGTCGTAGAACAGCATGTGTAGGGTATGTGAGAGTCTGATGGATAACAAGGTACCTAAACAACTTAACCTGAGTAGTAATGGGATAACTAATGAAAGTGGCACCGGTGGGCAATATCTGCTATTTGGTTTTTCCTGCTCACTTGTGTCCCGTAGGACCCCGAGTACTTGATTCCTGTTCCTTGAATATTCGCGCTATCCACATCCGGGAGGCTTATGGGACCCTCCTGAGCTAGAGCTTGATTCATTCTTATTTCTTGGGGCCACAAACTAGTTTGAGGTTTTATTTACTATCCTGTACTTATGCCATGCCTTACTGTTTTATTTACGATTGTGCGAGGAGCACCTATACTGTTTAGGTAAGCGGAGTGTTTTCGCGGTATCGACAAGCCCAGTCACATTTTCGGGTTCCCAGTCGTTTACAGCCACTGGCGCAAACCTTGAGTCCGTCTCGAGGTCAGCTAACTTCGTTGCGGGTGTACTCAATGGGGTGGCCCCCTGAAATATTTCTGAATCCTGTGATTGCTTTGTCGTGAAAGCCTCGTTGGGTTTTGATTTGGTTTTTCGGAGGTTGATCGAGTGTGTGTTGCTATTTGTGCAGCCCTGCAGGTTAAAACTTTCTAAAAGCCGTGTACGCGGTTATGGACGACTTGGAGCACAGTTTCTCGACCATAGACAAGCATAACTAAAGTACCGCTTTTAATTTGACTAAGTAACTGACTAGTAAATAGTGCAACACTCATGGAATGGATAATAAAACTGCCAACGGATGGGGGGTTGTTCGTCCGCTTCCTCGTTGGTAAGCGAGGGGGAGGATGGATCTGTTGATCTTACTGTTATAACTATTGTCATTAATTCACGGACATCCGTCTATCTTTGGTTAGGCGGATGGATCGCGAGTATCTATAGAATTGTTAGGGTTTATCTTTTGCTGCAATTGCGTCACCCAGGTTGTGTCCCCTTTAGAGGCATAAAGACTTGCTGAGTACCCCTAGGGTCTCACACGATAAATTATTTGATTCAGATGAACAGGTACACTCACAAGATGGATACTGGGTGGAGGAGGCGGACGATGTGGGCAACGATCGTTCGGTGTAGAGATTCCGGGAACGGGGATCCGTGAGATCTGTGGGCGGGATGTGTTATTTATGGGGCGTCTTATGCCGATTTGCTTCTTATCCGTACTCGGATCTTGTTTGCCGCTTCCGCCTGATACTCTGATGTTTGATGTATGAGGAGATATCCTAAACTATTATATCTATCTAGGACATTTGAATCTTGCCGTATGGCGTTGCTATATTTCCTTTCTTTTTAGATGGAATGGCTCTGATGTACTGTTGTATGGTGGCTTGCATACATACTCATTTGTGTATGTAGTTGATCCCTTCTCCTGCCGATTACACCGCCCATTCTTGTCCCGATGTTTGGAAATGGTTGGGACGGCCGAAAGGTCTACCTGTGAGTGGAATTCGGGCCCCACCGTACTATTTCAACCATTTCCTCTCATCCAGGCTTGCAACTAGGAGCGTAATTCACCGAGGTAGTTACACCCACCGTTCGATGATGCCCTGATGAGCAAAAGAATGCCTATCAGACTCGTCAGGAGGACCACAACTTAGTTCATTGCGGCATATTGTATGGGCTAGATCTAGAACTTAGAAAGCGTTTCAAAAATGACAATTCCTTTGATACAATGGGAGTGTTGAAAATTATTTTCGAAACCCATGCTGCTATAGAGAGTTACTATGCTTCAGAAAAGTTCTTTAGCTGCATGATGGAAGAGAACAACTCCATTAGTGAGCACGTACTCAAGATGTTGGGGTACACCGATAAGTTTGTGTCCTTGGGAATATCGATCCCCATTGACTTAGGCATGCATCGTGTTCTCCAATCTCTGCACCTAGCTACAAGAGCTTCGTGATGAATTATAACATGGAGGGCATGAAGAAATCACTCCCCGAGCTTCTATCAATGCTTAAGACTGCAGAGGTGGAAATCAAGAAGGAACATCAAGTGTTGATGATCAATAAACCACCGGTTTCAAGAAAGACAGGAAGGGTAGATAGAAGGGAAAGAAGGTTGGCAAACCGGTTGTTGTTCCTAAAAATAAATCCCGAGTTGACCCTAAGTCTGATACCGAGTGCTATTATTGCAAGGGGACTGGCCACTGGAAGCGCAACTTCCCCAAGTATTTGCCAGACAAGAAGGCCGGCAAGGCAAATAAAGGTATATATGATATGCATGTTATTGATGTGTACTTGACTAGTAGTCGCAGTAGTGCCTGGGTATTTGATACCGGATCGGTTGCTAATATTTGTAACTCGAATTAGGGGATGCGGAACAAGCGACCGCTAGCAAGGGGGAGGTCAAGATGCATGTCGGCAACAGATCAAGCATTGATGTTATCGCCGTCAGAACGCTGCCTCTCCAGGATTAGTTATAAACTTGAATAATTGTTATCTGGTGCTAGCACTGAGCATGAGCATTGTATTCGGATCATGTTTGACGCGCAGTGGTTATTCATTTAAATCCAAAAACAATGGTTGTTCGATTTATATGAATCATATCGTTTATGGTCATGCATCGGTGATGAATGTTTTATTTCTATTGCATCTCAATAATAGTGTTACACATATTCATAATGTTAATGCTAAAAGGATTAAACTTAATGATAATATACCGGAATATATGTGGCACTGCCGTCTAGGTAATATTGGCGTTAAACGCATGAAGAAGATCCATTCGGATGGACTTTTGGAATCACCTGATTTCGAATCATTTGATACATGTGAGCCATGCCTTATGGGCAAGATGACTAGAACGCCGTTTTCTGGTTCAATGGAACAGGCGACAGATTTATTGGAAATCATACACTCTGATGTGTGTGGTCCAATGAGTGTGTCAGCGCGAGGTGGATATCATTATTTTCTTACTTTCATGGATGATTTGAGTAGATACGGTTATATCTACTTAATGAAACACAAGTCTGAAACCTTTGAGAAATTCAAGGTATTTCAAAATGAAGTGGAAAATCATCGTAATAGAAAGATCAAATTTCTACGGTCTGACCGTGGAGGTGAGTATCTAAGTTACGAGTTTAGCAGACATATGAAAGAGTGTGGAATAGTTTCACAACTCACACCTGCCGGAACACCATACCAAAATGGTGTGTCGAAACATCGTAATCATACTTTAATAGATATGGTTCGATCTATGATGTCTCTGACGGACTTGCCACTTCCATTTGGGGGTTATGCACTAGAAACTAATGCATTCACTTTAAATCAGGCACCATCTAAATCGGTTGAAGATGACCAGGAGGAGGAAACCATTGCAGACAGATGGCCTCTCTCTCTACTCTCCTTTCCCCCACCACGGCGGGTTGCTCCGATGATCTTTGCTCCTCGGCAGGTAGATGGAGGGCCATTTTTAGGGAAGCTTGGGGTGATGTGTTGTTCTCACATCATTTTGGTTCGATCTCGTGTGATGAATCTGGGCAATTATCGTTGATGGATGAATCAGATCGAGTTTTGGTGATTTGGATCCCTACCGTGGATGTCACATTTGGTACACAGTTGGTGCATGGGGGTTGGCATGTCCTTTTGGGGCCCGCGGTTGCGGCGTGTGCTCTGCAGTGTGGTATTACCGGTTTGCCGCCCTACATCCGTACGTGCCGAGTGATACAGATTGGTAGTGCGAGAAGGCGAGCGGCCCCTAACGGTGGGCCGACAGTGGAGGAGGGCCAGCTGATAGTTGGGTGCAAGGCTACTAGTCTGCCGTCGAGGCATCACGTCCAGTCAGTTTCCCCCCTCTCCCATTCTTATCAACCCTAGATCGATATTGGGTTCGAATTCTTTCTCCTAAAAAAATCCTAGATCGCGTGAGGTGTTCAAGGTTGTTTTCATTCGTAGTCCTCCGGTTTTTCATCCTTCGTATCCAAGGGTGGTTTATCTTGTGGGGTGGAGTGGTGTTCATTCGGGTGATCGGAGATCGTTTGCTCAGGTGGTGGTGGTGGAGCCGGTCATGGATAGGGGTTTTCATGGTGGCCGCAGATCTCTCCCTTGTCACCTGTTTCGGCCTGCTCCCTATGAGAACAGGTCAAGATTTGGGTACGAGAAAGGAAGGCAACCGGTTGAGCGCAGGGTGTTGGATGAGAATCGTCGTGAAGGGGAGTGGATCCATGAGCAGGAGCATCGCCGTGATGATGAGCGGCAGTGGGATACAAGACGCAGGGAAGATGAGCGGAGGCAGGCGGAAAATGAAGCAAGGTTGGAGGATCAGCGTCGTGAAGCTCTGGGTCGTGATAGGGCTCTAGCGGAGGCGCGTCATCGTGAGGCTGATCAGGCTCGGAATCATGGTCGATGGAGTCATCGCCCGGAGATGCAACATGGTTCAGGTTTCTGACGCTACTACTTCTTCGTTTTCGGGGAGATCAGGTAACTCTGCTGAGAACCCTAGGAGGGGGAGCCGGTTTTTGCTCGTATAGTGGAACAAGCAATTGTCTCTAGACCTACTATGATTCCTAGTGTTCCTGTTAGTCATCCTGTTACTCTGATGAACACATATGTTTCCAATTCAGTCAATGTGCCTGCTGGAGTTGGTAATCCTGTGAGTTCTTCGCCCATTACTGTTGTCAGTAAATTATATGATGTTGTCGCCACTACTCTGGTGGGGTCCTATGTACCTCCTCCATCAGTTGGTGTGACTAGAAATGTGAATTTCAATACTGAGATAGTTAGTTTGCAGTTGCCTGATACAGTACAAGGAATACATGACTGTGACAATTGTGGAAGGAACCATAACATTTTGGTCTATCATGAGAAGAAACCTTGGGAGTATGTCCCTTTGTTTTTTGGCAGTACTGATTCTGATCAAGGTTTTCATTCTATTCTTGTGGTTGAGTCTACATTTCAATCCATGGAACAACTACACTATGCTCATATCAGTGTGGTTAGAGGTGATGTAACAGGAAAAGATCTTGAGAAAGAGTTTCAAATGTGGGCTAATGCCATTGGTTCTGGTTGGAGGTTTAATGCAAGAGCTATAAATGATGTTGAATTCTTGATGAGATTTCCATCTGCCAGGTCTATTGATGACTTTCACTTTGGTAAAGTGTTCATCAAGACAAATCCTGATGCTGTGTGTGGCATCCCGCAAAACCACTACTAGAAAATCGCGTTGTTTTTGTGCATTGCATCGTCATCATCATGCATTGTTTGTCTAAAACTATTTTCGCAAAGCCGGTTTTGTTTTCTAAAACGCCCCGTCTTGCTTTCAAATTCAAACCCAGGTCGCCGGAATATTTTGTTGTCTTCTATCGGTTTGCAAACGGTGCATTTAAATAAATAAAAGATTGAATTATTTTTAGTGGGGGCAGTCGAACGGGCCGACCCGACCCGAACGACCACCCCCATTTTTAAAACGGCCCACCCCATTAATCCTACAGCTACCCACCTATCTACCCACACACCCCCTCCACATCACCCCACCCAATAGCAACTTGCCACCTCCCCTTTTCCCTTCCCCCAGCCAACCATGTGCTGACACCTCACCCAGCTCTCTCTCCTCTCTCTCCCCACTCCCAGCAGCCCCCTGGACACACGCACGCACACAACACAACGCACGCACGCCAGCCCCACCGACCCGCCTGCCCACCTCTCCCTGTTCCATAGGCCCCACGCGGTCAAACCCCCTGGCCACTCCCGATCCCCACCCAACTGCCGCTGACCCCTGGGCCGCAGCCTCCTTCCCCTCCCCACGCGCTCTCTTCCCCACGTCCTCTTCCTCCCGCACCGGCGCGCTCGTTCCCAACCAGCCACCGCCCCGCTCGCCTCCTCCCAGCGAGCTCCGCCGGCCGCGTCGCCCCACCGTCGCCCGACCCCGCCTAAGCCCGCGCAAGCCTCCACCGCCCCTGTTCTGGCCGGCCGCGCGAGCGCCGCCGGACCTCCGCCCCGCCTCCCTCGCCGGCCCGCCTCCGCTCCTCCGGCGACCGCCTCCGCCCGCGCGGCCTCCCCTCTGCCGGCTCGCCCGCGGCCGCCCCTGAGCTCGCCCTCCGTCCCCTCCTCGCCAGCTCGCCCTGCGCCGCCGTCGACCGCCTCCCTCGCCGCTCCGCGCGGCCGATCTCCTCCCCGTGTCCCCCCTCCTCGCCGTCCGCCCCGCCTCCGCCCTGCCGTCTTCCCCGCCTCCGGCGCGAGCCCGGCCGCCGCCGTCCTCGGGACCAGCCGCCAAGAGCCGCCAACTCCTTGCTGCATCAACCGCCGTCCGCCCCGCCGAGCACGCGTCGTCTCTGCCTTGGTGTTGGACCATCTGGCAGCTGCTGCTCGTGGTGCTAGTGTGCCTGTTGAAGTTTGAGTGGGGTGCTCCTGATATCGCGACGTGTTGTCCATCATCGTGATGGGTTACACCCTAGTTTTCCGCCCTTGTGCTCTTGGTAATGCAAGGGCGTCTTCGGAAGATCTTCTATGCCAAGAACAACTGAACTCAGGTTACACAGACAAGGCGTCGGGATCCCCTCGACAAGGCCGGCTCGGTGCCGATGTTTTGAAGGATGTACATGGTGCTACGCGGATACCCTGACATTAATCTCAAGATCTCCTTCACGAACGCCAAGACCTTCTTCCCGGAGTCCAAAGGCCGAACCTCGTCGAACCACCTCAAACCCCAAGATCTACCGAAGACTTTCGGAGACATGAACCCCGAAGAACGACCTCACCGAACCCGGCGCCGTTCCAAGATCTCCTTCCCGGAGTTGATGACCGAAGACCGCCAAGAACGCCACCGGTACGACAAGCACTTCGTCCCGGACACCAAGTTCTGCATCCCGAACGCCAAGACCGACTCGATGGCGCGGGCCCGACAAGACCCTCGCAACGGCAAGATCGACCCCGTGGGACCCGACAAGATCGGCACGACGACAAGAACGACAACAACCAGGGCGAGTCCGATGCGCCCCTGACGCCAAACCAAGCCCTGCTTCCCGGTTGCGACAAGACCTACCCCGTTGGTCGAGAATGTTACGCCAAGATCGAACCCCAGATCCGGAACCTGAGACCGGACCCCGAACCCCGGAACCCCCAAGTTCGTCGAACCCTAATGTGTGAATCCCTTCCCGAAACCCTATTTTATAATAAAATATAACTTGTCGCATAATAATTGTCTTGCATGCATACACTCATGTGGTTTGGGGGCCTTATGCCGATTCACCTAATAATTAAATATGGGGCCCATATGCGGGCAAATCCAGTCTCATATCGGCCTCATTTAAATTTGTGTAGCGAACCCGGTGCTATCTTTTGCCATGTTAATACAACATTTAATTTGCGGGGCTTCTAAACAACATGAACCACCTAAGTAATTGTCGGGACCCCGGTTCCGCTTAATGTGACCTAATTGCATCGCACCTTGCCATGCCATGCATCATACATGCATCATGCCGATCTTCTGCCGTCGTATTAAATATTGCATCCGGTGTTTCTTCTAGTGTTTTGGTTCTTCGCGGATAAGGCCGTTGAGTTGATGTGAGCTCCGCCCCGATCTTCGGTTGAACCTTCGACAATGTTTTCAGGCGAGCATCTCCCCCTTTCTACCTATCTTACTTATATAGCATTTATTCCCTCCTGTTGATCTATTGCTATCTGTGTTGCGATGCTTTAGTTTCCGTACCTGTGATATACCGTGCAGCCCTATATTGCCTTGGACACATCCTATTACCTATTGTTTGGTAGATAGTTGGACTTGCGCGTCGTAGCCGCTTGCTCAAATGCTGTTGCGTGTCGTCCAGTGCCACAGTTGTTGATGTATTGCCGCATGTTGCTGTTGGAGATGATCATAGTTTTACTTATTGTTCACTTTACTTCCTGTTTAACAACTAAAATTGAAGTAAGCAGAGGCATCGGTGGGTGATAGAAAATATTTGGTTTCCGAACGCCCACTTGTGTCCCGTAGGACCCCGAGTACTTGATACCTGTTCCTTGATTTATCGCGCTATCCACATCCGGGAGGTATATGGGACCCCCCTTAGCCAGAGCTTGATTCAGTCTTATTTCTTGGGGCCACAAACTAGTTTGAGGTTTTATTTACGATCCTGTACTTATGCCATGCTTTACTGCTTTATTTACGATTGTGCGAGGAGCACACTGTACTGTTTAGGTAAGCGGAATGTTTTTGCGGTATCGACAAGCCCAGCCACACTTTCGGGTTCCCAGTCGTTTACAGCCATTGGCGCAAACCTTGAGTCCGTCTCGGAGCTTGCTTACTTTGTTGCGGGTCTACTCAATGGGGTGGCCCCCTGAAATATTTCTGAATCCTGCGATTGCTTTGTCGTGAAAGCCTCGTTGGGTTTTGATTTGGTTTTTCCGAGGTTGATCGAGTGTGTGTTGCTATTGGTGCACCCCGGCCGGGTAAAACTTTCTGAAAGCCGTGTCCACGGTTATGGACGACTTGGAGCACAGTATCTCGACCATAGACAAGCATAACTAAAGTTTATTGCTATAAATTTGACTTTATAATGACTAGTAACCAGCTTCACTATAATGGAATGGCTAATTAATATTGCCCACAATTGCTTGTTTGGAGTGTCGCTTGCGATCATTGTACCTGACTAGTAAGTATTGCAACTACAATGGAATGGCTGAATAAAAGTACCAACAACTGCTGGGTTTTGGGTTATCTCATGCTATTTGTATCTGACTAGTAAGTGTTGCAACTATAACCGAATGGTTAACTAAAATGGACCACTGCTTATTTTATCAGGATGATTATCTATACCTGACTAGTAAGTGCCGCAACGATAACTGAATAAGTAAAACTGCCAACGGTGTGAGTTCCTCGGTTGACTTCCTCGTTTTGGTCTCGAGGGGGAAACGCCAGGATGGGTTTGTTTGTTGATGGTATCAGGTTGGATCCGAATAGGTCTTCCTCACCCCTCTCTGATAGCCGCCAGTAGTATCGAGTCCCTATAGGTTGTTTAGTGCTTGCTGCCGCTGCCGCTTCAGTCCACCATACCTATGTAGGCGAGGACCGCCGAATTCTAGTCTCGCCGTGTACTGGCCTCAGTACTGACGCTCCTTTCTTTTCCTTTGCCCTTCGTCGGCACCCCTTTTGTTTAAGCAGGTTGAGACCAACGTCGTTAGCAGGGTTACCCTTCCGGCTTGGCCTGGGCAGGGTTATGGACGCCATTGGTTATTCTTCAGGGCTCTTAGCCCCATTTGCATCTTCTCCGTAGCTGGACGCACTATCGTTTTCAAGGTGATTTGGATCTTTGTATATTATATCTGTATTCTTGACTCTTTTGAGTCGTTGTTATATATATCTGTTCTGTGGGTCCCATCGAGGACTGTTGTGTAATGTTATTACTTCGTTTTCCACCCGCACGAAAGTGCCTGGTGGGCACCTTTGAATCGTTTCTATCCGAGTTTGGCGGGTTTCGCTAAAACTTGCATAGGTCCGATTCTGAGGGTGTTACACTGTGATTCAGTTGTCCAAGTGGAATGGTGATCTGGAGCCTGTGGAGTGGCTAGAAGAGGCTTGGTTCAGAATTTTCGGGATCCCTATGAAGTACAGGGAGAAATCGACTGTCTTTTATGTGGCATCTCTGGTTGGTAAACCTCTGGCCTTGGACAGGAACATTTTGAGGAATCTGGCTTATGTAAGAGTGAAAATTTCTTGTTTGGATGTGACCTTGGTGCCTAGTACTAGGAGGGGGAGATGCAAGGTGGTATATATGAATTTAAATATACTAGGGAGATCTTTAATCCTGATGCAGTGCCCACTATACCTGTGTCTGTGGGAGTGGATGGGCAAGCTGGTGATAATGAGGCTGATAGGAGGAATGAGGAAACTGTTAGGCAAAATAGGTGTGCTGCTGATGGTGGGAATTAGACTTTTGTTGTCACTTCTGCTTGTTCTGTTTTGGACAAAGGGAAAAATGTGGTGGTGGATCAGGAAGATTCTGATGGCATGTCTTTTGGGACAAGGATGGCTAATATTTGAGCTATCTCTGGTGGTGGCGCTAACAACGGTGGCATTGTTATTAGGGGGAATACTGATGGTGGAAATACTGTTGTTGAGAATAATCAGAGTAGAGAGGGACCTCTAGAGTCACAGGGGCTTCGTAGGCAGCATGATTGTGTACAGAGAGAGGTTGTGGGTCCTGTAGATGGTTTGGGAGATGTGCACATGGAAGTTATTCAGAATCTAGCTCTTCCAGTGATTGGTGATGTGATTAATCCTCCTATTGCTGGTGGTCCTCAAAGATTTGAGGATTTTATCAGTGATTTATTGAAGGATAAAGGTAGTGATAAGTACTATGAGATCAAGAAGAAGTATGGATACCTACTTAATGATGGAAATGTGCAAGATGATGTTGATATGCAAGGCAATGAGGAATATTCTCCCGGTGATTCCTTTGGATCATCTACTGATAGTGGTGGAGGTGATGAGGAAAGATCTATGAAGGAAGATACACAGGCTGTGAATATGGAAATTCAGGTAAATCCTTAGGAGCAAGAAGTGGTGGCTGTGGGATCCTCTCATCCTGAGGTTATTTCTACTCTAGATAGTGTGGGGTATCAAACTGATGGGGTGTCTAATGCTGGTGGAGGGGAAGAACAACTGGTGAGGATGAGCTCAAGAATTGCTGATCAGGGGGGCATTATGAGTATGGAGGAAATGCATCTTTCTCAACACACTACTAGAGATTTAGAAGGTACAAACTTAACTTCTTATAATTCCTTTGCAGTTTTAGATGATGATGATATCATTAGTAGAGCTTTGGAGATGGGGATTGATGCTGCCTCTATCTATTTAGAACATGTTAATTCTTTAAAAGATTTAGAAATTGCTAGACATAGCTTGAATGCTAGAAAACAGGGTGAGGCTGAAAAATGTGTGGATCAAATTGAGAAGGATTTATTTCTTGACTAGAACAAGGACGATAGTGATGAAGGGGAAGTTACTCTTGTTGTTTCTAGTAGGAATAGGAAAAAGTTGAAAACTATTTCTTGTGGGAAGAATAAAAAGTTAAATGCTGCTGTTGTGAAGGTTCACAACTATCACCCTATGAGTGGTGTTGTGACTGGAAAAAGGGAAAGAAGAACTGTATTATGGTAGGTGCTATTTTGAATATTATAGGTGTGGGGAAGAAAGGGGTGAGTTCTTATTTGTGTGATCTGTTAAGGGAAGAAAGGTTAGATTTTATTGGTCTGCAGGAAACTATCAACAAAGATTATTCTCCTAAATTTTTTAGGAATCAATTTTCTTGGAGTTTGTTGCCTTCTGTGGGAAGATTTGGGGGTATTCTAGGGGGCCTACGTTCCTCTAGATTGGTCAAGCATGATGTTTCTGTGGGAAGGTTTCATGTTAAGCTGAAAGTTTTTGATGTCAAGAAGCAGATCCAGTGGCATTTGGTGGTGGTCTATGGTGCTTCTTAGGAGGAAAACAAGGAGGATATTTTGGTGGAATTAGCTGAAGTTTGTCAGGACCAGTCAATTCCTTTACTGGTGGGGGGTGATTTTAATGTGATTTGTTTTGTTTCTGAGAAAAATAAGGGCCATTCTTTGAGAAAATGGATTCGCATGTTTAATTCTATTATCAATGCTTATGGTCTGAGAAAAATTCAGATGTATGGGGGGCAGTTTACCTGGTCTAATAATCAGGAAATTCCTACTCCTGAGAAACTTGATAGGATCTTTTTCTGCAAAAAATGGGAGAAGTTATTTCCTCTCACCATAGTGCATAAGTTGACTAGAGAGGTTTTTGATCATAGTCCTTTAATTCTGGACATTAGGGAAGGACAAGAAGGTGGCAGTAAGGAGTTTAGGTTTGAGAAAAATTGCTTGCAGAATGTTGAGTTTTTTCCTAGAGTTGAGAAAGCACGGAGAAAACCTGTTAGGGGGAAGAACAACCTTGATAGTTGCAGAAAAAATTGAAAAATATTAGGAATGATCTGAAAGGTTGGGGTGCTCATGTTAGAGGGGTTGAAAAGAAAAATAAAAGGACTAGTGGAAGAATTGCAGGATCTGGAAGCTGTAGAAGAATTAATATTACTCAATGCATAACAATTGAAAAAGAAATCTTCAATTCAGAAAGAATTAATGGAGATTTATGAGAATGAGGAAAAATTTTGGCAGCAAAGGTCAAGGGAACATTGGCTGCTGAGAGGTGACAATAACACTGAGTATTTTCATAGGATTGATAATGGGGTGAGGAGGAAGAAAATGATATTTTCTATGAAAGATGGGGGTAGAGAGATTCAGGGGACACATCATTTGTTGTTGCATGCTACAGCTTATTACAAAAATCTGTTTGGTCCTGCTGGAGGTTCTTTTGTCAGACATGCTGATCATAATTGGAATGCTTGGGAGAAACTTGATGATGGTGATAGAGATATGATGGGTGTGACTTTTAGTGAGAAAGAGGTTAAGGATGTTATTGATCAGATGGAAAAAAATAAAGCAGCTGGTCCTGATGGGATTCCTATTGAATTCTATCAACATTGTTGGTCCATCATCAAGGATGATGTTATGGCTGTGTTTAGGGATTTTTATGCCCATAAGATAGATTTGAGAAGTATCAATTTTAGCATAATTACTCTGATACCAAAAAGTGATGATGATGATTGTGTTCAGAAGTATAGACCCATATGTTTGCTCTAGGTCCTGTTCAAGATTTTCACAAAAATGTTGATAGTGAGAACTGAACTAGTTATGGGCAAGCTGATTGATACTTGTTGAACTACTTTTATTGAAGGGAGGTTTATTGCTGATGGAGTTACTCTGTTACATGAAATTTTGAAAGAATCAAAGATCCAGAAACAACAGGGAGTAATCTTGAAAATTGACTTTGAAAAGGCCTATGAAAAAGACAACTGAGATTTTTTCTTTTACTGTTGTAAACAGAAAGGTTTCAGTGAGGACTGGTTGATTTGGTTGAAAAGTGTTGTGACTCAAGGCACTCTATGTGTTAAAGTGAATGCGGAGGTTGGTCCTTATTTTGATAGTTTTAAGGGGGTTAGACAAGGGGATCCTATTTCTCCTTTCTTGTTTAATCTTGCTTGGGAATGTTTGGCAAAGATGGTTTTGAATGCCCAAGCAAGTAGTTTGTTCACTGGGCTGGTTGATAATTTGTTTGAAAAAGGTATTGCTATTCTGCAGTATGCTTATGATACTATTCTTTTCATTAAACATGAGATTGAAGGAGCCAGAAACTTGAAATTGTTACTTTATCTATTTGAATCCATGTCTGGTATCAAGATTAATTTTGAGAAAAGTGAGGTAATGATGGTTTTAGAGGATGAGGATAAGATTTTTACTTATGCAGATCACTTTCATTTTCAGAAAGGTAGGTGGCCTATTAAGTATATGGGGCTACCTGTTTGTAGCAGAAGATGCACAGTGGCTGAGATGAGTTTTATTAGGGAAAGATTGAAGAAGAAATTAGATGGATGGATGGGAGGGGCTTTGTCTCTAGGGGGCAGGCATGTCAAAATTACTGCTTGTATGTCCAATGTGGCTGTTTATCCCATGTTTATGTTTCTTTCGCACAAATCAAATGTTGAGGAAATGGAAAATCATACTAGTGCTTTCTTCTGGTATGACAGGGTAGGGAAAAGAAAGTATCATTTGGTGACCTGGAAATTTGTTTGAAGGCCAAGAAAGAAAGGTGGTTTGGGAATCAAGAACATTAGACTATTTAATATTAGCTTACTTTGTAAGTGGTGGTGGAGGCTTGAGGCTGAAGAGGTCCCTTGGCAAGTTTTTGTGAGGAAAAAATATATGAAAAAAGGGGGATTAGTGTTGTGAAACACAAATAGAGTGATTCTCCATGTTGGGCTAATCTGGTAAAAATTAAAGATCTTTATTTGGCAGGCAGGAGAATGAAAGTGGGGGATGGGAAATTGACTGATTTTTGGCATGATGCCTGGTGTTTAGATGTTCCTCTGAAAGTTAAATTTCCTGGGTTGTTTGATGTTTGTCAGAATCAAGTGGTTACTGTTGCTGCTATGGCTGAGAAAAGGTGGAGATGTTATTTTAGGAGATGGTTGAATGTTGATGGTATGAACCAATATAATCAGCTGAGAGGATTGGTGGGTGGATTGGTACTTACTCAAGACAAAGATCAGCCTGTTTGGATGTGGAAGAAATATGGCAAATTCTTAGTCAGATCCATAAACTCTCATCATTCTAATGTTGCGGTTGATAGAATATTTTAGCATCTGTGGGTAACAAAAATCCCTTTGAAGATTAAAATTTGGTTGTGGTTGATATGGCATAATGCAATTCTCCCTAAAGATAACATGAAAAGGAAGAACTAGGAAGGGGATTCTACATGCAGATTTTGCCGAGAGGAGGAAACAATTGGGCACTTGTTCTTTTCCTGTGTGGCTACTAAGTATGTGTGGGGTGTTGTGGCTAAGTCAGTTGGTGTTAAAAATAGGCCTGGGTCCTTTTCTCAGTATTTCTGGTGGGTTCCTAAATTCCTGGGAGCCAGTCGAAATGTGCAGAATACGGCATTGGCATCGATTTGCTGGGCAATTTGGAAGCTTAGGAACATAGACTATTTTGAAAAAAAACTTATTAACTCTCCAGTTGATTTGGTTATATATGCATGTGTTTTCATTCGATATTGGGAAGGTTTGCATGGGGAAGAAGAGCAGGAGATGTTACATGCTGGGGCTGATGTGTTGCAGCAGAATGCCTTAGTTGATGATGCGGCAATGGATGTTGCTCCTGTGCCTTTCTCAGGACTTCCGGTGATTCCTCGTGATCAAAAAAATGGAGCAAGTGGTTGAAGAAAGAGGAGTGAAATAGGAAGAATGTGGTGGTGATGAAAAAAGTTCTAGGACCTCCTGTTATGGTTGTGTTGTTTGCTTTGCCTGAACCTTTTCACTAGCCTATGGGCGGTGTTCTTGCATCTACATCCACCTTTCTCTTTGTTATTTTGTTTGAAAGCTTGTAATAAGGTGACGAACCGATGAATCCTCTAGATGGATCAGACAACAAGTTGTGTGGTTTTGTTTCTGTTCCTTTTCTGATGATAGTGGAACGCGATCACTATGTTATGGGGATTGTATGGAAAAAATCTAAATCCGTTGAAAAGACACCGTATGAATTGTGGTTTGTAAACATACCTAAGTTGTCATTTCTTAAAGTTTGGGGATGCGATGTTTATGTGAATAAACTTCAACCGGATAAACTCGAACCCAAAGCGGAAAAATGCGTCTTCATAGGATACCCCTAAGGAAACTGTTGGGTATTCCTCCTATCACAGATCCGAGGGCAAGGTTTTCGTTACCAAGAATGGATCCTTTCTAGAGAAAGAGTTTCTTGCGAAAGGTGTGTGTAGTCGGAAGGTAGAACTGAAAGAGGTTGTAGAACCTTCTCTTCATAATATGGAGAGTAGCGCAGCACCGGAAGCCGTTCCGGAGTTGACTTCACCAAATGAAGAGGGAACTAATGATAATGATCATGAAGCTCCGAAAGATAATACTACCAAACATCGCAGGTCTAGCAGGACGCGTGAGGCTCCCGAGGTGTATATTGCTATAACATCATACGAAGTAATCCTAATCTTTGGATCATGAGATCATGTCAATCACTAACACTTGAAGAGTATCTTGATAACATCAAAAGTCACACCATAACAGGGTGATTATAAAGATGGGTTCAGTGCTACTAAAGTGTTATGTTGATGCCCATTGATCAACAGTGTAATTTGTTCATCGTGATGACGGATGGATATATTCTGGGCCCTCTCGGTGATATCACATTGGTTAGCTTGCAAGCATGTGATTTTATCACTAGAATGTTATATCACAGGAACAAGAAAATAGTATATGTCAGTAACAAGATCAAAATAGGTATGAATATACCGATGATCTAATCTCGGACATGTAATATATCGCGAGACGAAGGAATTAAGATTCTAGCGTAAAAGGTTCTCACGATCATAGGAAAGTCATCATTGAATGTGTGGGAGTCCGTATGGATCTCCAGGTCCCGCTTCTGATTATTGTTCTGAGAGGGTGAAAGAACATTTCAGAATACCTAGTGTTTTGTGTGTTAGATAACAATATCAAGGATTATTTAATGTGTGTTGAAGTGCTGTAGATATCTATCTTGAAAAAGGAAAAGAAATTGCTTTTGGGGGGAGGATAATCCGCCCCACCCCATTTCCAGAAGGGCGCAACCCCTAGAGAGGGGGCGGAGTTTTGGCCGGATTTTCCGGCCAGGCTGGTTAGTCCGCCCCTTGGGGGCGGATTACCCCCTCGAGGAATTTCTTCAAATCAAGACCTGCGTCGCTCTCTGTATGGGGGGCGGAGTTTCCCCGGGACTTTTCGGCTCTGGGGCGGATTTTCTCCCCCCTTCAAGAAATTTCATCAAGACAAGACCTACGTCGCTCTCTGTATGGGGGGCGGAGTTTTCTCCGAAGTTTTCGTCCTGGGGGCGGATTTTTTCCCCAGGGCGGATAGTCCGCCCCAAAGGGGGGCGGATAATCCTCCCCCAAATTTCTCCAACAGCAAGATGTGGGTAGGGGTATTTAAGCATGTCTTCCCCCTCCTGCCAGAACTCTTGATTCATTCGGAAAAGTCAGGATCTGCTCATCATCCTTCAACCAAGAGAGCTCCACCTTCATCCACACAAAGGCCCCGTCCCTTGGGAATCGAAGTAGGATAACTCGATCGTTAACTACTGCAATCAAGTGCTTCATCTCCTCTCCATTCATTTGGAGAATCACCAATCTAGTATTTCTTACAAATATCTAGATCCTTGCTTTTGTTTATATTTATAAACCTTGTTCTTGTGACAGCTTGTTGTCATTACGGGAGCCCCCGATTCAGTTGTGGGTGTGTGCCCCGGTAGAGTTGTAAAGGCACCGGTTCCTGCCTCGAAGGGTACCAATAGTGGAGAAGGTGGATCAGGCCTTTCGTGGCAAGATCCATCAGAGAATAGGGTGAGGCCTATTGTGGCGTGGTGGTCTTAGAACCGCCCACCCCTCCAACACAGATATACTTCCCTTAACAAGGAAGGGACTGCGGTAAAACAAATCCCTGTGTCTCTGTGTGCTCCACTACGGTCTCCTCGCTCCTCCCTTTACGTGCTTAGTAGCTAGGTTTGCATATATGGAAATTCTCGTAGTTTCATATCTAGAGAATTTACTTTGTGTCAAGCCTAAAATTGAAAAAGAATTAAAAATTGAGTGGAACCTATTCACCCCCCCTCTAGGTTCCCATATGATCCATTTCAATTGGTATCAGAGCCACGGTTCTTAATTCAGGCTTAACCTCCTAAGAGATGTATGGGTTCCAAGGGAGATGGGAGTGATGCTCCGGAGGTAGTCACCATGAACGATCTCAAGACG
The DNA here is from genome assembly GCA_916181665.1 of Avena sativa. Taxonomy (NCBI): domain Eukaryota; kingdom Viridiplantae; phylum Streptophyta; class Magnoliopsida; order Poales; family Poaceae; genus Avena; species Avena sativa. The sequence goes on from OV702279.1 coordinate 65,223,698, forward strand.
TTGGAAACAATATTGGTTAGTTAAATGGAGGCTAAGATGGAAGAGACGCGTCAATTGATAATGCGTCTCTCCACATCCGCAACATCACCTCCATCTACCTCTGAGGCTACCACTCCGCAATCCAAGGAAATGGGTAAAACCGATTCCATAGATAACGAAGTGGTTGGTGATGGCACTAGCAAGAGCTCCTACTCGAAAAAGGATAGTGGCAAGGAAGGATACAGTGAGGTTGCTCATGTGTATTCTCCCAATCCACTTATCCCTCACCCACGTATACATAATAGGGGTGATCCACCCAAACTTTCAGCATCTACTTTTAATCAATGGCAATTTTTTATGAAGTCTCATATGTGCAGCTCCTCCATTGAGTTGTGGAAAATCATAGAGAATGGTCTTCATGTTGGATACCCCCACAACCTAACAAGAAGAGAGGTTGTTGATAGTTAACTCAATGCTACATCTCTACACATGATAAAGCTTGCTGTGGGTGACAAAGACATGCCACACATTCAGCATCTTAGTACAACTAAGGAAGCTTGGGATGCCCTCACCGAGCTCTTCATTGGAAATGAAAGTAGAAGAAGGAATAGATATGATGCTTTGAGCAATGAAGCTGAAGGATTCTATATGTTGGATGGGGAAGACCACGAGGACATGTATAGGAGGCTCAAGTCAATAGCCACCACTTTCAGGAATCATGGTGCCTCTCATGATGATGATGCGTGGATCAAGCGCAAGTATGTCAGTGCTCTTATGCCATTTGAGCCCACAGATTTGAAGAGTCTCCAAGGAAGGCATAATTACAACCTTATGACATCCAATGAGGTAATGCAAGAAATGGTAGCTTTCAAAGTGGCTGCCAAGAATGCAGAAGATGCTCGTCCACGAGCTATGGGGATGCAAAAGGGGGTCAACATGGCCTTGAATACAAGTGTGGCTGATCATGATGAAGATGACATAGTAGGTATGGATTGTCCCGAGGATGTAAAAAGAATTCATGGACAATACATGGGCTTCTATGCTAGAAACTATTGGAAGGATCCAGCCAAGGCCAAATTTGAACTAGAACGCAAGAGTGGAACTTATGGAAGAAATGAAAACGGTCCCAAGCTGATAAATTGTTTGAATTGTGGAGACCGGCTACACTTTGTAGCCGAGTTTCCGTATCAATGTAGGGAAGATAATGGAGGAAGACTCATTCTCAAGGAAAAGTCAAAGGCTCCACTCAAGAAACAGTTTGTAAAGAAGAATGGTACTTTCAAGAAGCAACCAAAGATTGTTCTAGTGGCTCAAGATGAATATTCTTCGGGAAGTGAAGATGAAGACGAGGATGATAGCTCTTCAGAGGTGGCTGCTATAGCCACCACATCTACACCAACATATCTCTTCGACTCTCCGAACAAAAACGTCATCAACAAGAACGCTACTTGTCTCATGGCAAGAGGTTCTGAGGTATCAACTTCTAACACTTCTTTTCCTAAGGCTATGATCGACATTGATGATCCTACTAGTCTTAAGGTTAAAGAAGAGATTGTTGCTTTGTACTATTTCTTCACTAACTTGCAAGGTGAGCACGAAATACATTTTGAGGCTCTTATGGACCAGCTGGCCCAGAATGAAGTGCTCCTTGAAGAAAAGGGCAGAATTGAAAGGGAAGATGCAATGGAAATTGCGTCCTTGAAAAATTCTCTAGAAGAAGAAGAAGAAGTTCGGGCTTCACTTGAAGATAGGCTTGAGACTATTGAGGAGTCACATGAAGAAATGGTGGAAAAGCTTGTTAAGGAGCGTGACAATGCAGTTGCCAAAGCAAAGAAGTTAAAGAAAGAAAAGATTCAGTTTGGGGCTTCTCATGCTAGAATCTTCGAGGAATTGGAGAAACTTGACATCGCTCAGAAGGCGTTGAAAAGTTAATTCTCCATTCTAAATGAGTCACATGATCAGCTCCAAAGTCGATTGACCAAGTATGATGTTCCTAGCACATCGAAATCAACCTATATTCACAAAGAAAAAACTAGTGTGGAAGAAGGGCTTGTCAACGACACCACTCCCAAAGATAAGAGTGTACTTGATGACGTACTTGGCAAGGAAAGGTCAAATCTTGATAAAGAGGGACTTGTATATGTCACCAAGTCCAAGAAGAAGAAGAAGAAGGGTGAACAATCAAAGACAAGCACCGCTGAGAAGAATGTCACAAAAGACAAAACTAACAATATTGGTTTTGTAGGGTCTCAGAATCCAAATTACGAACTCTTTTTTGATTATTATGGCGGTGTTTATGCTTATTATGTTGGTCCTTTTGATGAATATGTTTCTTGGTCTATTTGGGTTCCAAAGACCCTTGTTACTAACATGAGAGGACCCATTGAAAAATGGGTACCTAAAACCAAGAAGTAATTCTCTTGCAGGGCTATGCTTCCGGTGGGTCTAAATGGGTGCTGGATAGTGGATGCACTAGTCATATGACTGGAAGCAAGGAGATCATCACGGAGATGCGACCCAATCATGATAATATTACAGTCTCCTATGGTGATAAGTCTAAATCTCGGGTATTGGTTCTTGGCAAGGTTGTGGTCGCCCACGATATCTCTCTCGTGGACGTCATGCTTGTTGAGACCCTCGGTTACAACCTTCTCTCTGTGCGTGCCCTTGGTAAGATGGGCTTTGCTGTTTTCATTGATGATGATTTGGTGGTACTCTTGTGGAGCAAGTCTCTAAAGGTCGCTTTCGTTGGGCACGTCGAAAATGACATGTATGCGGTGGACTTTTCGGGCAAAACCACATCGGGTCTGATGTGCCTATTCGGAAAGGCCGACGTGGGCTGGCTATGGCATCGCTGTTTAGCCCATGTCAACATGAGAACTTTGCAAATTCTTCACAAGGGTGTCCACATCCTTGGACTAAAAGACAATGTTCCCTTTGCCAAAGATCGTGTTTGCAGGGCTTGTGTTGAAGGCAAAATGCATGACTCTCCCCACAAGAGGAAGACCATTGTTTCTTCTAAAAGAATTTTGGAATTACTTCATGTGGACCTATTCGGTCCTCCATCTCATGCCAGTCTTGGTGGGAAGAAGTATTGCTTGGTCATAGTCGATGATTACTCAAGATAAACATGGGTCTATTTCTTCAAGCTAAAGAGTGAGACTCAACAAACGGTCATTGACTTCGCCATGAGGTTCAACGTCAACACAATGTTCCCATCATGGCAATAAGAAGTGACAACGGCTCCGAGTTCAAGAACTACACATTGAACGAGTTTCTAAGTGAAGAGGGGATAAGACATCAATATTCCAATGCGTACACCCCTCAACAGAATGGTGTAGCCGAGAGGAAGAACCGCACTTTGATGGATATGGCTAGATCAATGTTGGCTGAATTCAAGTCTCCTTACAACTTTTGGGGTGAAGGCATATCCACTGCCGGTCACTCATCAAATCGGATCTACCTCCGCAAGATCTTTGACAAGACTCCATATGAAATACTCACCGGTAACAAGCCCAACATTTCGTACTTCCAGGTATTCGGTTGTAAGTGTTTCTTTCTTATCAAAGGTGTCCGTTTGTATAAATTTGAGTCCAAGGCTTTAGAAGGTATTTTTGTTGGTTACGGTGCCGAATCCACTTATAGAATCTACAACAAGCTCTCCTGAATTATTGTGGAATCTTGTGAAAATGATGGTTCCCATGTGGGGCAAGTTGATGTTTGTGATGCAGATGCTGAAATACCCCAGGATGCCATAAGAAGAATGGGTGTGGGATTTTTCCTCCCCATTGAGGAATCCCTTGTGGCGGATCAGGAAGTACAATGCTCCACTCAAGTGGAGCCCTCATCTACACAAGATCAACAAGCCCCTATTACTGGAGAAACCTCTGCACCAACACCGCAACCTGCTGAAGATCATCATTCTTCTAGGCAAAATGGTAGTCCCTGGCCGGACTATCCGCCCCCTCCAAGGGGCGAACAGTCTGCCCCTGGCACTCCAACACGCCCCATGGGACTAGAAAAAGAAGAAAACGGCCAAGAAAACTCCAGGCCGGATTCTCCGACCCCAAGGGGCGGATTATCTGGCCCTGGAACTCCCAGCTCTATCAGGCATTCACAGGAAGAGGAAGTTGCAGCCACATCTCCCAGGCCGGATAGTCCGGCCCCACCTAGGGGCGGATTATCTGGCCCTGAAGAACATGTTTAGTATCAAGCTACTGTTATCAGCTCAGATCAAGATCAAGGGCAAGGTAGTGAACAATACAAGGATCCAAATTCTAAATCAACTCCCTCCAGAAACAATAAGGAAATTGAGGCTCATCGCAAGGATCGTGTTGATCGGAACCTTGAGTTAAGGGGTCACACTCTTGACAAGGTTGTCGGTGATCTACGAAGAAGGGTGTCTACTAGAAGAGAACTTGCAAGCTTCTGTGATCATCAAGCTCACATTTCTATGGTTGAACCAAAGAAGGTCTTTGATGCTCTTGAATATCCCGATTGGGTGGTTGCAATGCATGAGGAATTATATAACTTCGAGCGCAATAAGGTTTGGAAGCTCGTAGAGAAACCCAAAGAGTGCCGCAATGTTATCGGCATCAAGTGGATTTTCAAGAACAAACAAGATGAAAATGTCATTGTTGTGAGGAACAAAGAAAGGTTAGTGGCTCAAGAATTCTCTCAAGTGGAAGGAATTGATGTTGGCGAGACTTACGCTCCTGTGGCTCGTCTTGAGTCCATCCGTATCCTTCTTGCCTATGTCGCTCATCATAATTTTAAATTATAGAAAATGGATGTTAAGAGTGCATTTCTTAATGGTCCACTAGATGAGTTGGTATACGTCAAGCAACCCCCGGGATTTGAGGTTCCCAAATTTCTGAACCATGTCTACAAACTCGATAAGGCGTTCTATGGCCTTAAACAAGCCCCACGTGCGTGGTATGAGCACCTTAAAGAGCTTTTGTTAGACCGTGGATACGAAGTTGGGCAAATCGATCCCACTCTTTTTACTAAGAAGGTTAATGGGGAGCTTTTTGTATGCCAACTATATATAGACGACGTTATTTTTGGTTCTACTAACCAAGCTTTTAACGATGAGTTTTCAAAGCTTATGTCTGACAGGTTTGAGATGTCTATGATGGGAGAATTGAGGTTCTTTCTTGGATTCAAGATCAAACAACTTAGAGAGGGAACTTTTATTAATCAAGCTAAGTACATCCAAGACATGCTCAAGTGGTTCAAGATGATGGATCTCAATGGCGTTGCTACTCCAATGCAAAAAAGTGTCATCTTGATCTTAATCCCATGGGTAAAGATGTGGACCAAATGTTATACTGATACATCATCGGCTCTCTCCTTTACCTTTGCGCATCTAGGCCCGATATCGTGTTGAGTGTAGGAGTGTGTGCAAGGTACCAAGTCGATCCTAAAGAAAGCCACTTAGTGGCGGTCAAGAGAATCTTCAGATATTTGGTTCATTCCCTAAATTTTGGTTTATGGTATCCCAAAGGTTCCAGTTTCTCTCTATGTGGTTACAGTGATTCAGATTGGGCTGGTGACAAAGATGATCGAAAATCAACTTCTGGTGCATGTCAATTCTCGGGCAAGTCTCTAGTGTGTTGGTCTTCACAGAAACAAAATTGCATATCACTCTCAACCGCCGAAGCTGAATATGTTGCTGCTGCAAGTGCTGGTACACAACTATTATGGATGAGGCAAACTTTAAAGGAATATGGTGTCAATTGTGACAAAGTGCCTCTTTTATGTGACAATGAAAGTGCTATCGAAATTGCTTACAATCTGGTGCAACATACAAGAACAAAACATATTGAGATTCGCAATCATTTCATTCGGGATCATGGTGTTCATGGCGATATTGCACTATCTTTTGTGAGCGCGAAGAACCAACTTGCTGATATCTTCACGAAGCCTCTTGATGAAGCAAGATTTTGTTATTTGAGGAATGAGCTAAATATCATAGATTCAAGGAGCTTGGCTTGACTACCCTTGCACACTCACTTGCTCTTATTCATGTATTTGGTTTAGATGCGGGCATAGACATAGGGGGAGTATGGTCTTAATTGATTGGGCTAACCCTCCCCCCATAATGCCGAAAGCAAGAAAAATCATTTCCCTTAATATCATTTTGTGACACGTGGGTCATCGATGAGCATTGGTTTTGAACTCAACATACATCTTCGCGGTGTCATGCCATGCGCTCCAACATGGTGGATTCGGCCACCGCCCTCTTCCTTGGGAAGATTTGGTTTCTAATGGCTCTCTTTGGATTTTCTTGCATATGTTTTGTTCTTATGGAAAACACAACCAATTTTGGCTTTTGGTTGATTTGATTCTTGCAACTTTGGGTGTATAGTACCATCTCAGTTTGTTGCTCTAATCCCAAGCCCCTTTCCCTCCTTGAACCATCTATTCTTGCACACAAGTCCTTCATACACCTTCGAGGGGTTTTGCAAGGTGTTCTCCGGCCTGAATCTGTGTTGACAGAATTTTAGAAGGGGGGGTGGACTATCCGCCCCAAGTGGGGGGCGGATTATCCGCCCCGGGCGAAATCTTCCTCATAAGGGCATGGTCAGGGAGGAAAGGCTCAAACAGAGTAGCCAGTCCTCCCCTAACCAGTTCTCTGCCCCAAGCCGTCGCCAGAGCCTCCATCCTTCCCCATAGTCGATTCGACCATTGGATTCTCCGGGCCCTCCCCGGATCTTCTTACCCTCGCCTCCGGGTACCTTCTCCTCCGAGCTCTTCCTCTAATGAGTGAGGGTAACTCCCTCATCCATCTCTTTTGTATGAGATTCATTGTTTTTGGTGGAAATCTCGTGGTAGAAGATACTTGGTGTTTCCCATGCTTGTTAGAATCAGTAGTAGTGCAACCCTAGTTCCCGACCTGTTTTTGCCTTGGTGAATCTGGGCCAAACCATAAAAATTGTGCAAGGGGCGGATTATCCGCCCCTAGGGCCAGATAGTCCGGCTTGGAGACTAATTGTCTGGTCTGGTACAGATTTTCACAAATGCACATCTCTGGCCCATGGATTGTTCTCCTATTATTTCTAATATTCCTCTTGGACTTCTGTGTGTGCTTATCCCTATGCTACCTATCCCATGCTTTTCACAGGTGGTTCACGCGCTCCTAAGACCTACAAGCGCCGTCCCCGTGCCCGCTATCTCAGGCCCACTGCAGAGGGCACGTTTGTTGACGAAACGGAGGTTCGCATGTTAGCAAGAGAATCTGAACAGATGGCAGAGGCAGCAAAGAAAGACAAGAGGGTTGCATCTCGCAAGGGCAAGGGCAAGCAGTCCCGTCCTAATTACAAGGCCATGGACAGCGTTGAGTACTCATCCATGCGCCAAACAGATTACTATGCAGATGCTCACATTGATGGTGAGCCAGAGGATTATATGTTTTGGTGCTCTCATTTTAGGTCTATCCATGATGATGTCTATGTTTCTCTCAAGATTCGCCCATGCATCCTCTGAATATGCCTGAGGCCCAATCTAAGGCACGACTCCGTGAAGCTTTGGATGTGACTAATAAGATGGGGCTTCATCACCTTATGACTCTTTAGTGTCACTATGATTCCTCGGTGGTGAAGTAGTTTTTGTCAACACTTATGATCTGCGTGGATGAGCTTCGCACCATGAAGTGGATGAAAGGGACAACAATGATTTAGTCCGATTTCCGCACCTTTGGTTAGGTTCTTGGATATGCGTTTCACGGCCGGCACACAGCTTCAGGACACCACATTATTTCTCCGCCCAGGCCATACAAGGACAATGTGCTTGCTCCATGTCTGACACCTAGTGGCATTGCCAGTACCTTCGCTGGCCTCTCTCCTTTGTATGCCACCCTTGTTGGCATGTTTAGGGATAGCATCTCTCCAAGTGGGGGAAACAATGATAAGATCCGTGGTCACCTGGTTCCCCTACTTGCCTTTGCTCACGAGTGTTCCACCAATGCTGGCTCGTCTATAGGTTATAAGATGGATGTGATGGACTACATATATCATGAGATGACTGATGCGATGCTCAACCGGCTCTCCATCCCATATGCTCCTTTTATTATGATGCTCATCAAGCATATGCTACCACATGAGGACTTTGGCACTAATTTGGATGCTAAGCACAAGTCAAAGAAGATCTACAACAAGGATCAGAAGACCTCTCACCCTTCCACTTCCCCTGAGTCCTTTATGCGTGATGCAAGGGCTAGTGGTCATCGTCTCGCTGTGTCCCCAATGGCTCGTGAAGTCAAGCAGCTCAATTGGTTCTAGGGGAACATTATTTGCATGGGCATAGATACTCATAAGGGCCAGTATGAGGAGTACCGGAGGAGCCATGAGATGGCTCAAACTCAGCAGCTTATTCTTCACCACGTGTCAGGTGCAACTGGCCATCCCCTTGCTCCTACAGCTCCAGAGCCCTATGCACAATAGAACAGTTTGAGTTCAACTATGGCGAGCTCGAGAGTCACTTGTTTCCTCCACCGTCGAGGGAGCCTACTCCTCCAGCTGATGATGATGATGAGTATGATGACGAGGAAGGGGGCGGCGACGACTACGACGAGGACGAGGACGAGGACGAGTGATCTTCTGGGCCGTTAGCATCGCTCTTCTTCATTTTTGGCGTTTCGATTCCAAAGGGGGAGAAGTAGTTCTATTAGGTCACGGATTTGCATGGGTCGGGCGCAAGCACTTGCCTTTTCATTCATTTTATTTGCACGCTTGTGCCCTTTTAGCGTGAACTTATTTGCTATTTGTGCTTGGTTTGTTTAAGACTCTGTCGTGCGATACTCTGTATGGATCTCTAGAATTCTAGATTTATCTACGGAAGAATGGTATTCTATTGATGGCATATGGTATTATATTGATGGCATATGTACTTATGGTACTATCTATTGCTTACATTAATATTGTGGGATGTGCTTGGAATCTAATAATTTCATTATTCACTTTGGCTATTTACACATCCTGGTGGTATGACTACATTTCCTAACTCACCTTGTTTTACTTGTGTTTGTTATGAAAGTGGTTTGCTCTGTAGTGTGTGCATTTGTATTCAAATTCAAATCATAAATATGCACACATTTAGGGGGAGCCGCTTTCATTTCCTTAAGGTGCTGTTAGTAGGTTTTATTGCAAATCCTAGTATTGTCATCTAACACCAAAAAGGGGGAGATTAAAAGAACATTTCATAATTCCTAGTGTTTTGTGTGTTAGATAACAATATCAAGGATTATTTAATGTGTGTTGAAATGTTGCAGATATCTATCTTGAAAAAGGAAAAGAAACTACTTCTGGGGGGCGGATAATCCGCCCCTACCAGGGACGGATAATCCGCCCCACCCCATTTCCAAAAGGGCGCAGCCCCTAGAGAGGGGGCAGAGTTTTTGCCGGATTTTCCAGCCAGGCCGGATAGTCTACCCCTTGGGCGGCAGATAATCCGCACCTTCGTGGAATTTCTTCAAATCAAGACCTACGTAGCTCTCTGTCTGGGGGGACGGAGTTTCCCCCGGACTTTCCGGCTCTAGGGCGGATTTTCTCGCCAGGCCGGGTAGTCCGCCCCTTGAAGGGGGCGGATAATCCGCCCCCTCGAGAAATTTCATCAAGACAAGACCTGCGTCGCTCTCTGTATGGGGCGGAATTTTCTCCAGAGTTTCCATCCTGGGGGCGGATTTTTTTCTCCAGGCGGATAATCCACCCCCAAATTTCTCCAATGGCAAGATCTGGGTAGGGGCTATTTAATCCTATCTTCCCCCTCCTACCAGAACTTTTGATTCATTCGAAAAAGTCAGGATCTGTTCATCATCCTTCAACCAAGAGAGCTCCACCTTCATACACCCAAAGGCCCCATCCCTTGGGGAATCGAAGTAGGAGAACTCGATCTTCAACTACTGCAATCAAGCGCTACATATCCTCTCCATTCATTTGGAGAATCACCGATCTAGTATTTCTTGCAAATATCTAGATCCTTGCTTTTGTTTATATTGATAAACCCTGTTCTTGTGACAGCTTGTTGTCATTACGGGAGCCCCGAATTCAGTTGCGGGTGTGTGCCCCGATAGAGTTGTAAAGGCACTAGTTCCCGCCACGAAGGGTACCAATAGTGGAGAAGGTGGATGAGGCCTTTCGAGGTGAGATCCATTGGAGAATAGGGTGAGGCCTATTGTGGCGTGGTGGTCTTAGAACCTCCCACCCCTCCAATGCAAATGTACTTCCCTTAACAAGGAAGGAACTACGGTAAAACAAATCTATGTGTCTCCGCGTGCTCCACTACGGTTTCCTCGCTCCTCTCTTTACGTGCTTAGTAGCTAGGTTTGCATATAGGTAAATTTTCGTAGTTGCATATCTAGAGAATTTACTTTGTGTCAATCCTAAAATTGAAAAAGAACTAAAAATTGAGTAGCACCTATTCACCCCTCCCCTCTAGGTGCCCAGACGATCCATTTCATAGGGGTCTCGACCAAGTCCGCATTATGCGCAAACCATAGGGTGACACACTTAAGAGACACCGACACCATTTGGAATAAATAGTTTCATGCTTAAAAGATTAACAAAGCGCATGAATTTATTTCACTATACACCGGAATCATTTTGGGTGAAATTGCTAAAAGTGTTTCTGCATGTGAAATGAAATACTAGCAAGGGGTTATATGTGAATGTTTGTCCATTAAGGTAATTGACAAAATTCTAAATAAATAAAAAGTGTTTTATTTAAATAGATATTGCATTAAATTTGATGGAAATTTAATAGGAATTTCGAGTGGGATTTTGAGTGGAGAAATGAAGGGGCTATTTTGTGAGTGGGAGATCCACCCACATGAATGGAGGAGGCGAGGGGGCAGCCCCCATGCGCTGGCCACCCCCTTGGGGTGCCCCGCTACCTCCTATAGAAAGCCCCCTCTCCCTCTCTTTCAGACACACCTCCTCGTGAAGGATCTCTCTCCCCCTCTAGTTTTTTATCCCCCATAGTCTTGGACTAGCGAGATACATGTTCCCCGTGGCTTTTCGGCAATAAAGAGTTGTTGCTTCCGCTGCGTCGCTAGAGCGAGAGGTGCAGGTTGCTCGGTCGCTCGGGCGTGTGTGCGAGCACGGATGCGCCGCTGATTTGCGGCGCTAGGACTTCCTCATGATCTTGAGATCGGCAATCGTTCGTCTACATCATCCACGAGTACAACCTCGTTAAGATTTGTCGGTCTTCGAGGGTATGTTCTCTATGGATGTATAACCGCCCATTGCTTAGATCTTTGTACATAGTTGTTCCCATCGTAGGAACAGGAGGCCCGCGCCGTTCTTCGGCAGGTCCCGCACGGCTAGGACCCCTACAGGGACAACGATTACATCAGGCCGGAGAACCCCTATGACACCAGGTTAGCCGACCCATGGTCGGAGGTAACTAGGGTTTTATCCCCTTCCTTTGTTCTTCCCTCCTTCCCATCGTTGGATGCTAGATCGTGCGCTATTAGGGCTCGGATGTTCATATTTTCAATCGTTGGATGCTAGGTATTTTCACAGTAGCTAATCCACTTGTGTTAGATCTCGTATTTCCATGAATGCCCCTAGTTGGGATCATGTAACACCCTCAGAATCGGACCTATGCAAGTTTTAGCGAAACCCGCCAAACCCGCATAGAAACGATTCAAAGGTGCCCACCAGGCACTTTCGTGCGGGTGGAAAACGAAGTAATAACATTACACAACAGTCCTCAATGGGACCCACAGAACAGATATATATATAACAGCGACTCAAAGAGTCAAGAATACAAATATAATATACAAAGATCCAAATCACCTTAAAAATGATAGAGCATCTGACTACGGACAAGATGCAAATGGGGCTAAGAGCCCTGAAGAATAACCAATGGCGTCCATAACCCTGCCTAGGCCAAGCCGGAAGGGTAACCCTGCTAACGACGTCGATCTCAAACCTGCTTAAACAAAAGGGGTGCCGACAAAGGGCAAAGGAAAAAGAGGAGCGTCAGTACTGAGGCCAGTACACGGCGAGACTAGAATTCAGCGGTCCTCGCCTACATAGGTATGGTGGACTGAGCGGCAGCGGCAGCATGCACTAAACAACCTATAGAGACTCGATACAACTGGCGACTATCAGAGAGGGGTAAGAAAGACCTATTCGGAACCAACCTGATGCTACCATCAAACAAACCCATCCTGGCGTTTCCCCCTCGAGACCAAACGAGGAAGTCGACCGAGGAACTCACACAGTTGGAAATTTTACTTATTCAGTTATAGTGGCGGCAATTTACTAGTCAGGTAAAGATAGTCGTCCTGATAAAATAAGTAGTGGGCACTTTTATTTAATCATTCCGTTGTAGTTGCGACACTTACTAATCAGATACAATTAGCATGAGATAACCCCAAAACCCAGCAGTTGTTGGTACTTTTATTTAGCCATTCCGTTATAGTGAAGCTGATTACTAGTCATATCGGATACAAGTCACTTTATAACAATAAACTTTAGTTATAGTTGTCTATGATCAAGCACTGTGCTCCAAGTCGTCCATAACCGCGGACACGGCTTCTCGAAAAGATTTAACCCTGCAGGGGTGCACCAAAGTATCCACAAGCACTTCGACCCTTTTTGCCAGATCAGTTAACATACACCCATCGGTATGTCGGCGGGGCCTAAGTCATGACGTTCACAGACCCAAAGCAAGCACGGGGGGCCACCCCACTAAGTACACCCGCAACAAAGTCGGCCGGTCTCCGAGACGGACTTAGGGTTTGCGTCAGTGGCTGTAAACGACAGCAAATCCCAAAACTACGACTGTCGATACCGCGAAAACACTCCGCTTCCTAAACAGTACAGTGTGCTCCTCGCACAATCGTAAATAAAGCAGTAAAGCATGGCATAAGTACATGATCGTAAATAAAACCTCAAACTAGTTTGTGGCCCCCAGTACAATACTTTGAAATCAGGTAATAATCAATGGGGGGCCCATATCTCCCCACCTGTGGTTAGCGCGCTCGATCTCGGAACAGGTGTCAAGAACTCGGGGTCCTACGGGACACAAGTGGGCGGTCGGAAACCAACATTATCTATCACCCACCGATGCCTCTGCTTACCTACTTCAATTTTAGTTGTTAAACAGTAATTAAAGTGAACGAAAAGTAAAGCCATGATCATCTCCAACATCAACATGCGGCAATTACTCCAACACTGTGGTTGTTGGCGACACGCAACAGCACTTGAGCAAGCGACTGCGACGCGCAAGTCCAACTATCTACCAAACAACAGGTAATAGGATGTGTCCAAGGCAATATGAGGCTGCTAGGGATATCACGGGTACGAAAACTAGAGCATCGCAACACAGATAGCAATAGATCAACAGGAGGGAATAAATTCTATAAAAGTAAGATAGGTAGAAAGGGGGAGATGCTCGCCTGAAAACATTGTCGAAGGTTCAACCGAAGATCGGGTCGAAGCTCACATCAACTCAACGGCCTTATCCGCGAAGAAGCAAATCACTAGAATAAACACCGGATGCAATATTTAATACAACGGCAGAAGATCGGCATGATGCATGTATGATGCATGACATGGCAAAGGTGTGATGCAATTAGGCAAGATTAAGCGGAACCGGGGGTCCCGACAAATAATCAGATGGTTCAAGTTATTTATCTACCCCGCAATTTAAATGTTGTTTTAACAAGGCAAAATATATCACCGGTTCGCTACACAAATTTAAATGAGGCCAATATGAGACTAGATTTGCCCGCATATGGGCCCCATATTTAATTATGCAGTGAATCGGCATAAGGCCCCCAAACCACAGACAAGGATGCATGCATGAACATTTAATGTGCAACAATTGATATTTCATTTATAAAATAGGGCTCGAGAAAGGGGTCACACATTAGGGTTCGGCAGATCTTGGGGACCCGGGGTTCGGGGTCGGGTCTCGGGGTTCCGGGTTCGACGGGCACGTTCTCGGACTCCGGGATTAGGGTCTTCGGATCGAGGGTGTAGATCTTGTCGCACGAGCGTCGATGCTTCCGGGAAGGAGAACTTGGTTCGGTGTCGGGGCGCATCGGATTCTTCCGGGTCGGTGCCGATCTTATCGTATCCGTGGTAGTCGGGCCATGTTGTCGGTCTTGTTGTCTCGCGCGGAGATCTCGGTGTCCCGGAAAGAAGGTCTTGCGGTTTCCGTGTCTTCGGTTCCCTGAGGGCGTGCTTGTCCTCTGTGAAGGCGAACTCGATGTCCCGAGAAGATCTTGAAGGGTGCCGGCTTCAATTCTCGATGGTGAACTTGTTCGGTACCGGGGTTTTTCGACGAGGTTCCCTCGGGTTCAAGAGCCAGGGGCCTTGCGTGTCCTGACGGGGTTCGGGCGCGCCGTGATCGGTCTTTGGACCCGTTTAGATGGTCTTGGCGTTCCGGGGATCTTGGACCGTGTCGGCCTTCTCAAGGTCATGCGTCGTCGCTCCGTGTCGAAGGCTTCGAGGGTTCGGTGACGGAGATCTTGAAGGCCCGAGAGGAGAACTTGGTGCCCGCGAGTGCCACAACATACACACACATACACAAGCCGAGCGGGCCGGCGAGAGAGGCTCGGCGGACGGCGGCGAGGTGCTTGACTGCGACGGCGAGGGCAGGTCAGAGGCGGGACGTGAGGCCGCGGCGGGGGACGTGGAGGAGGCGGGTCGCGGCCGGGCACCGAGGGCGGCGGCGGCAGGCGCTCGGGGGCGGGCCCGGAGCACGCGGGGGTCGGGGCGGCAGAGGCGGAGCCTGGGCGAGCGGTGGCGTTCCGGGGCGAGCTCGGACGGGGAGGGCCGCACGGGAGGTGGTCGGGCGAGGGCCGGACGACGGGCGCTGCAGGGAGGGGGTGAGGAGGAGCGGGGCGCGGTGCAGGTCGCCGGCGGCGAGGCGGGGAGCCGGGAGGGGAGAGGGCCGGCGAGCGGCGGCCCGCTGCAGAGAGGACCGGCGAGGGAGGTTCGAGCGGGGGCGGCCGGGCCGGCGACGCGGGATGCGGAGGAGGCCGAAGGCGGGCTCCGCGGAGGAAGGCGCGGCGGGGGACGCGGAGGCGCCTGCAGGCGGTTGGCGGCGGGGGCTACCGACGAGGCAGAGGGAACCGGCGGACGGCTGCGGGGCAGACGGGGAGCCCGGGGCGAGCGTGCAGGTTGCGGGGCCGACGCCGGCCGGCGAGGAAGAGAGCGCTCGCGACGGCGGCTGCTGGCGCAGGCTCGGGCGGCGCGGAAGAAGGCGACCGGCGGCGGAAGGCTTGCGGGAGGGGAGAGGAGACGGCGAGGCAGAGGGGCGGAGGTGTGCCGTGGCGGCGCCGGCGGGGAGGGAGCGAGGTTGGGGAACGAGCGCGGGGCAGGGGCGCGTCGGGCAGGAGGTGGGGTCGGGTCCCGCGGGTGGGCCGCGTGTGGTGGGGCCCAGGGGCGGGGCCGGGCGTGTGTGGCTGGCAAGGTGAGGCCGCGCGGGCAGGAGGTGGAGGGGTCATGCGGTTGGGTGGCTGCGTGGCAGAGGGAGTGGGGTGAGTTGAGAGGGCTGGGTGACGTGGCAGCGTGTGGGTGGTGGGGGGTTTGGGGAGAGGTGAGGTGGCGAGAGGGCATTGGAGGGAGTGAGGTGGAGGGGGGTGTGGGTAGACTAGGTTGGGTAGACTAGGGATTTAGAGGGGCTGATTAGGTGGACCGTTTTGGAACTGGGGGTGGTCGTTCGGGTCGAATCGGCCCGTCCGACTGCGCCCACTAAAATAATTTAATATTTTATTTGTGTTAAACGGACCGTTTGCAAAGTATAGTTAGCCCAAACAAAATATTCCGGAGACCCGGTTTTGGTTTTGAATAAAGATGGGGCGTTTAGAAAACAAAAACAGGTTTGTCCGAAAATAATTTTTATGCAAGCAAATGCAAGATGATGACGATGCTCAAATGCAATGATGATGACATGAGCATGCGGTCATGATGATGCAATGCACAAAATCAACGCGATTTTCTAGTAGTGGTTTTGCGGGATGCCACAATTCGACACCACTAACAATGGATCTCGCCCTCGAGATCCGCCTCATGGTACCGGAAGGAAGGTTGGCGAACTGCGTCTTCTCGCTTCGTGTAGATCCTCGCGACACCACTAACAAGAGGTCGTTGTCCGTGATCGTCGAGAGAACACTCCAGAACAAAAGGTCGAAGGTAGAGGTATCAACAAATAAAGCCACCTCTAGCTTCCGTGGAATGAGTGAAATCACATTAATTCACCAATTCAATGTACAAGGGCGAATGATAAGAGTAGTGGTATGGTAGCTACTCCATCCCGCACTCAAACCATTACTCTGCACACGAATAGGTGGATTATGCAACCAACTCTCGGAATCAGACTGAAGATCTCGACAATCAAGGTTCGGAAACAAAGGAGTGATGCAGACTCTGCATCGGATCTGGCGTAGATGATGTCGTCGCGTCGGAAAACACCAGAAGGCACAAACAAGGAACAAAGAATGGTACCGCAATAGACGGATTCCTCAGGCATCTTGAACACCGGATGGTAGAACACCGTTATCAGAAGAGGAAGCGAAACCCTGAAGGTACGACAGAAATCCAACCACGAGAATTCCTGGACTCGAAGAAAGAGAAGAGAGCGGATTCAAAACGCGTAGAGATAAGAGGAGAATAGCAGAGGGGTAAGGAGTAAAAGCAGACCTAACCAGAACTATCCAACCGATTTTGCAAAAATAGTTTTGACACTCTACTTCGGCCGTTAGCTAGGTTATCCTATAGGCTGGACTTGTGGGGTATCGCAACTGCTGAGCTCTGATACCACTCTGTAACACCCTCAGAATCGGACCTATGCAAGTTTTAGCGAAACCCGCCAAACCCGCATAGAAACGATTCAAAGGTGCCCACCAGGCACTTTCGTGCGGGTGGAAAACGAAGTAATAACATTAAACAACAGTCCTCGATGGGACCCACAGAACAGATATATATAACAACGACTCAAAGAGTCAAAAATACAAATATAATATACAAAGATCCAAATCACCTTAAAAATGATAGAGCATCTGACTACGGACAAGATGCAAATGGGGCTAAGAGCCCTGAAGAATAACCAATGGCGTCCATAACCCTGCCTAGGCCAAGCCGGAAGGGTAACCCTGCTAACGACGTCGATCTCAAACCTGCTTAAACAAAAGGGGTGCCGACAAAGGGCAAAGGAAAAAGAGGAGCGTCAGTACTGAGGCCAGTACACGGCGAGACTAGAATTCAGCGGTCCTCGCCTACATAGGTATGGTGGACTGAGCGGCAGCGGCAGCATGCACTAAACAACCTATAGAGACTCGATACAACTGGCGACTATCAGAGAGGGGTAAGAAAGACCTATTCGGAACCAACCTGATGCTACCATCAAACAAACCCATCCTGGCGTTTCCCCCTCGAGACCAAACGAGGAAGTCGACCGAGGAACTCACACAGTTGGAAATTTTACTTATTCAGTTATAGTGGCGGCAATTTACTAGTCAGGTAAAGATAGTCGTCCTGATAAAATAAGCAGTGGGCACTTTTATTTAATCATTCCGTTGTAGTTGCGACACTTACTAATCAGATACAATTAGCATGAGATAACCCCAAAACCCAGCAGTTGTTGGTACTTTTATTTAGCCATTCCGTTATAGTGAAGCTGATTACTAGTCATATCGGATACAAGTCACTTTATAACAATAAACTTTAGTTATAGTTGTCTATGATCAAGCACTGTGCTCCAAGTCGTCCATAACCGCGGACACGGCTTCTCGAAAAGATTTAACCCTGCAGGGGTGCACCAAAGTATCCACAAGCACTTCGACCCTTTTTGCCAGATCAGTTAACATACACCCATCGGTATGTCGGCGGGGCCTAAGTCATGACGTTCCCAGAACCAAAGCAAGCACGGGGGGCCACCCCACTAAGTACACCCGCAACGAAGTCGGCCGGTCTCCGAGACGGACTTAGGGTTTGTGTCAGTGGCTGTAAACGACAGCAAATCCCAAAACTGGGACTGTCGATACCGCGAAAACACTCCGCTTCCTAAACAGTACAGTGTGCTCCTCGCACAATCGTAAATAAAGCAGTAAAGCATGGCATAAGTACATGATCGTAAATAAAACCTCAAACTAGTTTGTGGCCCCCAGTACAATACTTTGAAATCAGGTAATAATCAATGGGGGGCCCATATCTCCCCACCTGTGGTTAGCGCGCTCGATCTCGGAACAGGTGTCAAGAACTCGGGGTCCTACGGGACACAAGTGGGCGGTCGGAAACCAACATTATCTATCACCCACCGATGCCTCTGCTTACCTACTTCAATTTTAGTTGTTAAACAGTAATTAAAGTGAACGAAACGTAAAGCCATGATCATCTCCAACATCAACATGCGGCAATTACTCCAACACTGTGGTTCTTGGCGACACGCAACAGCACTTGAGCAAGCGACTGCGACGCGCAAGTCCAACTATCTACCAAACAACAGGTAATAGGATGTGTCCAAGGCAATATGAGGCTGCTAGGGATATCACGGGTACGAAAACTAGAGCATCGCAACACAGATAGCAATAGATCAACAGGAGGGAATAAATTCTATAAAAGTAAGATAGGTAGAAAGGGGGAGATGCTCGCCTAAAAACATTGTCGAAGGTTCAACCGAAGATCGGGTCAAAGCTCACATCAACTCAACGGCCTTATCCGCGAAGAAGCAAATCACTAGAATAAACACCGGATGCAATATTTAATACAACGGCAGAAGATCAGCATGATGCATGTATGATGCATGACATGGCAAAGGTGCGATGCAATTAGGCAAGATTAAGCGGAACCGGGGGTCCCGACAAATAATCAGATGGTTCAAGTTATTTATCTACCCCGCAATTTAAATGTTGTTTTAACAAGGCAAAATATATCACCGGTTCGCTACACAAATTTAAATGAGGCCAATATGAGACTAGATTTGCCCGCATATGGGCCCCATATTTAATTATGCAGTGAATCGGCATAAGGCCCCCAAACCACAGACAAGGATGCATGCATGAACATTTAATGTGCAACAATTGATATTTCATTTATAAAATAGGGCTCGAGAAAGGGGTCACACATTAGGGTTCGGCAGATCTTGGGGACCCGGGGTTCGGGGTCGGGTCTCGGGGTTCCGGGTTCGACGGGCACGTTCTCGGACTCCGGGATTAGGGTCTTCGGATCGAAGGTGTAGATCTTGTCGCACGAGCGTCGATGCTTCCGGGAAGGAGAACTTGGTTCGGTGTCGGGGCGCATCGGATTCTTCCGGGTCGGTGCCGATCTTATCGTATCCGTGGTAGTCGGGCCATGTTGTCGGTCTTGTTGTCTCGCGCGGAGATCTCGGTGTCCCGGAAATAAGGTCTTGCGGTTTCCGTGTCTTCGGTTCCCTGAGGGCGTGCTTGTCCTCCGTGAAGGCGAACTCGATGTCCCGAGAAGATCTTGAAGGGTGCCGGCTTCAATTGTCGATGGCGAACTTGTTCGATACCGTGGTTTTTCGACGAGGTTCCCTCGGGTTCAAGCGCCAGGGGCCTTGCGTGTCCTGACGGGGTTCGGGCGCGCCGTGATCGGTCTTCGGACCCGTTTAGATGGTCTTGGCGTTCCGGGGATCTTGGACCGTGTCGGCCTTCTCAAGGTCATGCGTCGCCGCTCCGTGTCGAAGGCTTCGAGGGTTCGGTGACGGAGATCTTGAAGGCCCGAGAGGAGAACTTGGTGCCCGCGAGTGCCACAACATACACACACATACACAAGCCGAGCGGGCCGGCGAGAGAGGCTCGGCGGACGGCGGCGAGGTGCTTGACTGCGACGGCGAGGGCGGGTCAGAGGCGGGACGTGAGGCCACGGCGGGGGACGTGGAGGAGGCGGGTCGCGGCCGGGCACCGAGGGCGGCGGCGGCAGGCGCTCGGGGGCGGGCCCGGAGCACGCGGGGGTCGGGGCGCAGAGGCGGAGCCTGGGCGAGCGGCGGCGTTCCGGGGCGAGCTCGGACGGGGAGGGCCGCACGGGAGGTGGTCGGGCGAGGGCCGGACGACGGGCGCTGCAGGGAGGGGGCGAGGAGGAGCGGGGCGCAGTGCAGGTCGCCGGCGGCGAGGCGGGGAGCCGGGAGGGGAGAGGGCCGGCGAGCGGCGGCCCGCTGCAGAGAGGACCGGCGAGGGAGGTTCGAGCGGGGGCGGCCGGGCCGGCGACGCGGGATGCGGAGGAGGCCGGAGGCGGGCTCCGCGGAGGAAGGCGCGGCGGGGGACGCGGAGGCGCCTGCAGGCGGTTGGCGGCGGGGGCTGCCGACGAGGCAGAGGGAACCGGCGGACGGGGAGCCCGGGGAGAACGCGCAGGTTGCGGGGCTGACGCCGGCCGGCGAGGAAGAGAGCGCTCGCGACGGCGGCTGCTGGCGCAGGCTCGGGCGGCGCGGAAGAAGGCGACCGGCGGCGGAAGGCTTGCGGGAGGGGAGAGGAGACGGCGATGCAGAGGGGCGGAGGTGTGCCGTGGCGGCGCCGGCGGGGAGGGAGCGAGGTTGGGGAACGAGCGCGGGGCAGGGGCGCGTCGGGCAGGAGGTGGGGTCGGGTCCCGCGGGTGGGCCGCGTGTGGTGGGGCCCAGGGGCGGGGCCGGGCGTGTGTGGCTGGCAAGGTGAGGCCGCGCGGGCAGGAGGTGGAGGGGTCATGCGGTTGGGTGGCTGCGTGGCAGAGGGAGTGGGGTGAGTTGAGAGGGCTGGGTGACGTGGCAGCGTGTGGGTGGTGGGGGGTTTGGGGAGAGGTGAGGTGGCGAGAGGGCATTGGAGGGAGTGAGGTGGAGGGGGGTGTGGGTAGACTAGGTTGGGTAGACTAGGGATTTAGAGGGGCTGATTAGGTGGACCGTTTTGGAACTGGGGGTGGTCGTTCGGGTCGAATCGGCCCGTCCGACTGCCCCCACTAAAATAATTTAATATTTTATTTGTGTTAAACGGACCGTTTGCAAAATATAGTTAGCCCAAACAAAATATTCCGGAGACCCGGTTTTGGTTTTGAATAAAGATGGGGCGTTTAGAAAACAAAAACAGGTTTGTCCGAAAATAATTTTTATGCAACCAAATGCAAGATGATGACGATGCTCAAATGCAATGATGATGACATGAGCATGCGGTCATGATGATGCAATGCACAAAATCAACGCGATTTTCTAGTAGTGGTTTTGCGGGATGCCACAGATCAGTACTAGCACTGGTCTATAGTTGGGATCAGCATTCAATTTGGTTTGAGATTTGGGGATTGGGGAATAATCAGGGGATCTCAATCGGTTAATTTATGCAAGTAATCAATCCCAATAATCACGGTATCTCAATCATGTCCTTATGGCACTCTACTATTTTTTCCAACAGGTGGATAGCAGCGATGTCTGCAGAGACAACGATTCCACAGACACTAAGGTTCGTTAGGTGATGAGGAGGCTGAAGTCCGGCTAGTACAACAACTTCTTCGCCGACAACGTCTACAGGTGCCCTTTCTACATGAGGATCCTCTCCACCGACTTCAACTCCCTCGTGAGGCATGCCGAGGTTGTGAATACCCGCGTGCTATCAAAGAACGTCAATGCCTTTAGATCCAAGCACCACGCACTCGGTTTTCACATCTGCAAACTCCAGAAGGTGGCCATCGAGGAGGGTCGCATGCCCCCGGTCAATCCCAAGGCGTGCAAGGTCAAGGAACTGGGTAGAAATAAGTGGAGGAAGCGCAGGAGGGAGGAGGCGGAGGCCCTCCTAGCGGAGGCCATGAGGGGCCACTGATCTTGTGTTGCTGCTGCTGTAAAGCAGCTTCTTTCGTTTTGTTGTCTGTGTTAAACTTGTCCGCTACTGCTGAGCAGCATAATTGTCGAACCTCATTTAAGTACCGTACTATATATCCTATATTAGCTGCTTTGTCTACATCTGCGCTGTTTATATATATCCTATATTAGCTACTTTATCTACATTTACTCTGTTTATCTACATATTTATGGTGCTAGTTAGATTTGTTGCTCTAGATTTGCTACCAGATTGGGAAAATACGAGGGACAAAAGGAACCATGAATGAATAGAGAAGATGCTCTAGATTCGCTACCTTTTTGGGAAAAAATTAACAAAACTTTTAGCGACATGAAGGGGAAAAGGCGCTCTTAAAAAGGCTAATCATAAAAATAACAAAAAAGAAATCTTCCAATTTAGGCGACATGGTACACATAACTACCAAACATGCCCCACATGGTTCCACACCATATCCCCCAAAACACGTTCCCAACAAGCCGGCCCCACGCAGTCCAACATGGGGTGGGGTCCTACTATTGGACACGACTGAACGTGGTCCCACTTGTCAGCATGTAATGGGGGTCCTACTTGTCAGGATATAATGGCGACGGTCCACTATAAGACCCACCTAAATGCGGCCCCACTTGTCAGCATGTAACAGCGAGGGTCCACTAACGGGACCCGACAAAGAGCGAGTTTCAGACCGATGCGAGAGTTTCGGACAAGGATCTGGGCAATAGTGAGGAAAAGTTAAGCGGCTAGGGAAAACTGAGTACAGCTAAGGAACCAGGGGAACAAAAATAGAAATCCCAATAAGTTATATAAGATGTTATAATACATTTTTTAACGTTTTATAAAAACATAAAATTTTATTTGCGTAGTGGCAAGGCATGCAGTTTACCTGTGCTAAAGTCTCGATTTTGAAGTTCGAATCCTACACTTATAGTGTTGCTATTTAGATTACCATTTTATCTATAGCAATATTTCTATACTGATAGGATGACATGCCGACCCACCTGCCTGCAGCTAGTGCCCATTAATCTTAATATAAAAGAGAGGCTGACACATGGGCCCCATCAGCAAGACCATAAACGTCTGTCGCCTCGAGCAATGTTACATTGGTCAAACCGGCAGAGGCGACCGAAAAAATGTTCAACATACATACATTTCCTGTATAGATGTGGCAGACATGTGGGACCTAGCAGCAAAAACATATAAAGTGAAGGCATCGAGCAAGGTTTCCAAGTTAGAAACAGGGAGGCATGAGCGAGAAAAAAGTCCGGCATGCACATGTTTCTTCTAATGAGAGGCTGACATGGGGGAGCCACCAGCTTGTATTAGCGGATGATGCATCGAGCAATGTTGCCAAGTTCGAAACACGGAGGAGCTATCGAGAGAAAAGTCCAGCATGCACATGTTTCTTCTAATGGGAGACTGACATGGGGGACCCACCAACCTGTATAAACGGCTATTGCATCGAGCAATGTTGCCAAGTTTGAAACATGGAGGCGTCAGTGAGAAAAAAGTCCAGCATGCACATGTTTCTTTCAATGAGAGGCTGACATGGGGGACCCACCAGCTTGTATAAACGGCTAATGCATCGAGCAACGTTGCCAAGTTCGAAACACGGAGGATCTAGCGAGAAAAAATCCATCATAGCACGTTTCATTTACAGAGAGGCTGACATGTCGGACCCACCAGAGAGACCTTATATAGGTGATGTAACGAGCAATGTTTCCAAGTTCGAATATGGTACATATTCTTCTAATGATATGCTAACATGTGGGACCCAGCAGCATGACCAAACAACAGATTCATCGAGCAATGCTATCTAGTTCGGAATAGGGTAGCGCTAGAGAAGAAAAAATTCAATCATATACACACTATTCTTCTAATGTAAGGCTGGCATATGGGACCTACCAGCCAGTATAAACGGCTCATACATCGAGCAACGTTTCCATGTTCGAAACACGGAGACGCGAGCGAGAAAAAAGTCCTACATGCACACGTTTCTTCTAATGAGATGCTGACATGTGGGACCCAGCAGCGTGACCAAACGGCAGATTCATAGAGTAACGTTATCTAGTTAGGTAGAGGGTAGCGCTAGAGAAGGAAAAAATTCAATCATATACACACAATTCTTCTAATGAGATGCTGACATATGGGACCCACCAGCCTGAATAAACGGATGACGCAGAGAGAAACACTATCAAGTTAACACGGAGGCGCGACCAAGGGGAAATATTCCTTCATACACATGTTTCTTCTAATAAGAGTATGACATGTAGGGCCCAGCTGCGTGATTATGCATTTGGAGGTGCTATCAAGTTTGGAACAGGGTAGCGTGATCGAGGGAAAAAATCCATCATACACACGTTTCTTCTAATGAGATGACGATAGGTGGGCCCAGATGCATGATTAAACGGCAGCGCAATCAAGTTCGAAAGAGGGTAGCGGGAGCGAAGGAAAAAAATTCCATCATACACACGATTATGGTAATGAGAGGATGGCATGTGGACCCAGCATCATGATTAACGACAGATAGATTGAGCAACATTATCGAGTTCATATCAGGAAGGCACAATCCAAGGTAAAAATCCATCATGCAGACGTTTCTTCTAGTGTGAGGATGACATGTGGGACCCAGCAGCCTGATTAAACGATAGGTGCATCGAATGACGCTATCAAGTTCGGAAAAGGGAAGAAAAAAATCCCACCATACACACAATTTTTTTAATATGAGGCAGACATGTGGGACCTAGAAGCCTGACTAAACGGAAGTGGCATCGAACAAGGTTATCGAGTTCAAATTAGGCAGGCGCGACCAAAAAGTTTGGTAAAATATAGTCACTGACATCCGAGACCCATATGTAAAAAAATTCTTCGGAGAGTCAACATCTCGCAAGGAAGCGGAAATCTTACTTCTGGAACGCGCCCGTCGAGCTTCCTCCATGTTTTTAGCGGTTTCGTTGTAGTAGAGGGGCGCGAAACCGGATTTTTTTGCATCGGCCACGTTCGAGCCAAGATTTTCGTCATGGAAGGCGGGACTTCTACGATGATCGACGGGCCCAGTCATTGCGGAAGGAAATATTTCTTGTAGTGACATGTCGGTCCACTATAAATATTTGAAAGGTATGCTTGTGGCATTCAGTTCCATATTATTTAGACTTCCTTTACAGAAAGGAACAATCTCATCATCACTCGGAAAATTAAGAATTTTCTTTCTCGATAGTTGGATACTCACACTGATGGCATTATTGTTTACTAAAAAGAAGATGCACCCATCTACCTTCGAAAAGACAATTAGCAATTCAAGAGAAATCTCGTGGTGGTTACAAAATTTTGTTAAATTGTCAAGATGCAAAATTTCAGCAAGAAGTTGAACCTCGTGTCAATAATCTCGATGGTGGTTTGTGATATATTAAATGCCCCCCTCATGGTTACCTCAAAAAATCACAAAACTTCCAAACCAAGCCTACAATTTTCTTGTAGTTCAAATTTGACCTAATTTCGATAAGTCAGCATAAAGTTATTCAAGTGGGCAGAGTTAGCTAGGAAAAAGTGTCAAAACTCATAGAATTAAACATAGGAATCGTAAGTGAAACATGTTGGTCCACTTAATATGTCCGGAAGCTTGGCTGGTGGCATTCAGATCCATATTTTTGGAATTCCTTTATGAAAAAGAATAATCTCTTAATTAGTCGAGAAATTGGGGATGTTCTTTCCTGATAGTTGGAAACTCACACCGATGACGTTCTTTACTACAAGAAGATGCACCCATGTACGTCTGTAAAGATATTTAATTCGAGAGCAATCTACTTCGCCTACATGTAGCTGAAGTTTGACATAATTTCCTTCAATCGGCAAGAAGTCGGTGAAGTGTGCGAAGTTAGCTAGGAAGCTAGAAAAATGGAATTATATAAGAAACTGTGGTCCATTTTGCGTGATAATTGGGAGGGTTTCATTTTCTTCTAATAGTGGTAGGCCCTGTAGGAGCGAGGCGCTTGAGTTAACACGGTGAGTGGATGTACAAGTTACATCGAGGACCTCATAAAAATGAAATTACATCCAAGTCCATGTATTTAGCACAAGGTCCCTGGAATTAAGCAATGAGGTGTGTTCTTGGGTTTACGCATACTAGCGTTCATTCATTGTGCTAAAGTCTATCAATAGAATCTTCTAGATGCTAAGAATGGAAAAGAAGATCGAACGGTTAGCAATGTTTGGATTTGCCACTCTTGATCCAACAGTCAATGTTCAGAGTTATCCGTACACTATACTATAGTGGTGTGGTATCGTAAGAGATAATAAAAGATAAAGAGTGAATAACCTTCCATCCTGATGTTTGGGAAGAAAGTGAAAATTTCGAAACCGGAAAAGTTTGATTTTTTTGCCGCCGATGACCAAAGTGGTTTCCTTCCTATGTACTACTCCTCCTACTCCATAGTCCACACTAACGCGGCTGCCGAACACGCCAGATAAACAAAGCCACCCTCTCAAAAATAAAAATAAAAATAAACAGAGCCGCTGTACCAAGGCACACGTGCGCAGCGCCATGCTGTGGACGAGAGAGATCAGCCAGGACGGTGCACGAGGGGAGAGGGGTGGAGAGACGAGAGGCAGGAAAGGAGAGACAAACCAAACTTTTTTGCGTCCATAATTCTTGAAATTTACTACTAGTAGAGTATATACTATAACTGTAAGGCGACACCTTGTGTCAGGAACCCATCATAACTTTGCTCTTCACTGCTTCCCTCTTCCCCTGCCTACTTTTTTATTCTATCTACATGTACAACGCGTGGACAGAGGTGAGCATATGTACACTCATAGTACACTACTAGTACACGAGTAATCTCCGCCGTTTAGATAGTGTCTATACGAGATGATTCATGGGACCCATTATACTGAAGAGGGAAACTTCTGCATAGGAGTTTTATACTGCCAAGTGGGCCAATTATTTGCATGTGGCATCCTCTAAGGTTCACCTTATATATTGTAGGTCCTACCTTGTGGCAAATGTCTGGAAAGTTGGCTTGGTGGCATTCAGATCCATATTCTTTAGACTTTCTTTATAAGAAAGAACAATCTCGCTGCTTTTTTTAAATAATATTATTTTTTATTAAATTCCATGAATTATACACAAAATTCGGAATTTTGAAAAGTAGCACGGTCTCGGGGTCTCAAACACCGACCTACGCGCGTCGGTAGTTCAACCACCGAGAAACACTCGTCGATGTTTGAACCACCCTACGCTTGGCTCTGACCAACTACTCAGGAGTTAAACTCCAGAAAGGTCCTTGTCGAGAGTTTAAACTCCGAGGCCGTGCTATATTTTGAGTTTGTCAAAATTGTGTATTATTCTTGGAATTTAATAAAAAATCATATTATTAAAAATAGCAATCTTGTCATCACTCGGAAAACTGAGAATGTTCTTTCGTGATAGTTGGAAACTCATACTTAGAAGACTGTTTACTACAAGAAGATGAACCTATCTACCTTCAAAAAGACATTTAATTCAAGAGTAATCTATCACGCTTATTTGTAGCTCAAGTTTGACCTAATTTGGTTAAATTGTCAAGGTGCAAATTCTTAGCAAGAAGTTGAACTCGTCGTCAAAACTCTCGGTGATTTGATATATTAATTGTGACCCCAGATGGGTACTTCCAAAATCTTATTCGTAAAGTTTCAAAGTAGCCCACGATTTACTTGAAGTACTTCAAATTTGACATAATTCCGATAAATCGGCATAAAGTCATTCAAGTGGGCGGAGTTAGCTAGGAAGTTTGACAACTCATAATCGTAAGTACAAGATGTTGGCCCACTATATAAGTCTCAAAACTTGGCTTGTGACATTCAAATCCATATTCTTCAGACTTTCTTTATGGCAAATAACAATATCTTCATCACTTAAAAAATTGAGAATGTTTTTCTTGATAGATGGAAACTCACACTGAAAACATTGTTTACTACAAGAAGATGCACACATCTACGTCCAAAAATACATTTAATTCAAGAGAAATCTATTTTCTCTTACTTGTATCTCAAATGTGAACTAATTTCGTTAAATTGTTAATGTGCAAAATCTTAGAAAGACGTTGAATCTGTCGTCAAAACTCTTGGTGGTTTGATATATTAATTTTGACCCCTCTCGATGGGTACCTTGAAAAGCTTTTTTGTAAACTTTCAAAGAATCCCATGTTTTACTTGTAATAGTTCAAATTTGACCTAATTTTGATAAATCAGCATAAAGTCATTCAATTGGGCAGAGTTAGCAAGGAAGTTTGAGAACTCATAAAACATAGGTAATTGCAAGTACAACATGTTGGTCCACTATATATGTCTGGAAACATGGCTTGGAGGCATTCCTATCCATATTCTTCTGACTTTCTTTACAGGAAAGAACAATCTCATCATCACTCGGAAAAGTGAGAATGTTCTTTCATGATAATTGCAAACTCACACTCACAACATTGTTTACTACAAGAATATGCACCCATCTACCACCGAAAAGATTTATTTCAAGGGAAATTTATTTGCGCTTACTTGTAGCTAAATTTGACCTAATTTTGTTAAATTGTCCGGATGCAAAATCCTAGCAAGAAGTTGAACCCGTCATCAAAACTCTCGTTGGTTTCTGATATATTAATTGTGACCCCCGATGGGGTGCCTCCAATAGCTATTTAATAAACTTTCTAAGCAACCTACAATTTACTCGTAGTTTCAAATTTGACTTAATTTCGATAATCAGCATAAATTCATTCAAGTGGGCAGAGTTAGCAAGGAAATTTGAAAAACTCATAAAACATGGGAACCATAAGTACGACATGTTGGTCCACTATATATGTCTAAAAACCTGGCTTGTGGCATTGACATCCAATATTCTTCAGACTTTTCTTTTTGGAAAAGAACAATCTCATCATGACTCGTAAAATTGATAATGTTCTTTACAAATATATTTGGACACCCACACCGACGACATTGTTTACTGCAAGAAGATGAACCCATCTACCTCTAAATTACATTTAATTCAAGAGCACTCTATCTCGCTCACTTGTACCTCAAGTTTGACCTAATTTCATTAAACTATCAAGATGCAAATCTTAGCAAGAAGTTGAACCTGTCGTCAAAACTCTCGTTGGTTTATGAAATATACACCAAATACATTATGGACATGGCTCAAAGTTATAATTATTTCATGTATTATAATTTTATATGAAAATGGTAATGTCATACTTCTATTATCTGATTCCCATGTGTGCAAGGCATGGTTGCAACTTATAGATATATAGTGTACGGATAATTTCGAATATTCACCATTCCACCAAGACTGGCAAATCACAACATTTCTAAGCATTGGATCTTCTTTTCGATTCTCGAGTCTAGAAGATTAGAGCATTTACATCGTTTAGCTTTAGTCTAAGAAATACTGTCAGAAAAATGTTGCTGGGTAGCAAAACTATTTTTTTTATAGGACCCACTACTTTGCAATGGAACAATCAATCTTTCTTTTCTATTCGCATGACATGCCATTATAGAAAGGATCTAGAGACTAAAAGTGGGACCTTCCATTAATTTATGTTCACTTGTGTCTTGTACTAGTAGAATTAGCCATGGGAGTCTTTTTGCTAGACTCATTTTGTGCAGCGGGCAATTGCACAATGAAACAATAGGTGTACTGTTCTTGTGCGTGCGTGGGTGTGGTGTTTGACCAATTGCACCCTAGTACAGGTATAAACAAAAACATATACGCAAGGTACTGCATGCAAAGATTCGACCGAATGTAGATCATAGTGGACTAGACTCGTCGTGTTACAGTGCACTCGTACTCAATGCATGCTGTTAGACCTGTTTCAGTTATTGCTCCTAGAGCAGCAGTATGAACAGGGTGCCAAATATTATCCTAGTTCCCATGCTGGTTTGGGTTCCCCATGCGTATTTGGTCGATCTTGACTCATGATGGTGGATCGTCCTGTCAGTGTGAGTTACATCGACCACCTTCCCCGCATATCGCGGCGCTGCCCGCCCCCTACTTGGGCTACTCCACCCCCTATCACGCGCTGGGCCGCCCTACTAGTCCTGCTGAACATTTTCAAACAAACTCAAGCCCTGGGGACCCCCATCACGACCCTCACCAGCGACTAGGTTAGCCTCGCCACGCCCTCAAAGTGTTGGAGATATGCCCAAGAGGCAATAATAAAGTAGGTTATTATCATATCTTCATACTTATGATAAATGTTTACATACCATGCTATAATTGTATTAACAGGAAACATTAATACTTGTGTGATTTGTAAACATAAAAGAGTCCCTAGTAAAGCCTCTTGTTAAACTAGCTTGTTGGTTAATATATGATCATGGTTTCCTGATCATGAACATAGAGATGTTATTAACAACAGGGTCATATCATTAGGAGAATGATGTGATGGACATACTCCTATAGATAAGCGTAGCATAAAAGATCAAGTCATTTCAATAGTTCAATTGCTATATGCTTTCTGATACATAGTAACCTAATTCCTTCGACCATGAGATCATGCATATCACCTTTACCGGATGGATGTTTTGATGTCATCAAACACCACACCGTAACAGGGTGGCTATAAAGGTGGCATTGAGTGTTCGGAAAGTATTGGTTGAAACACATGGATCAAGAGTGGGATTTGTCCATCCATATGACGGATAGATATACTCTGGGCCCTCTCGGTGAAATGTCATCCAATTAGCTTGCAAGCATGTGACTGGCTCACAAGGGATCACATATCACGGGAACGAGAAAAGAGTACTTATCAGTAACGAGGTTGAACTAGGTATGCAGAGATACCGACGATCATAACCTCGGATAAGTAAACTATCGTGAGACAAAGGGAAATTGGTATCGTATGTGAGTGGTTCATTCGATCGCAAAGTAATCGTAGAAATATGTGGGAGCCATATGAATTTCCAGATTCCTCTATTGGTTATTGTTCGGAGAAGTGTCTCGATCATGTCCGCATAATTCACGAACCGTAGGGAGACACACTTAAGGATTCGACGTTGTTTGAGTAGTTATGGTATTATGAGAAAGAGACCGAATGTTGTTCGGAGTCTCGGATGGGATCCGGGATATCACGAGGTGATCCGGAATGGTCCGGAGAATAAGATTCATATAAGGAAAGTCCCGTTTCGGAGTTCGGAAATGTTTCCGGTGTTTTCATCGGGAATGTTCTAGAAGGTTCCGGAATGTCCGGCACTCCGGGGGGGAAGGGGTACATGAATGTGTCATTACATATTGGAATGATTGCATCATGTACTAAGTGTTCTCGCTGTTCCAAATAAAGGATTAAATTGAATCCTAAAACTGAAAAGTCAAATGGCCAGTTTGAAAGTCAAACGGCTAAAACAGGAAACTGTGGGAAACAAGCAAGAGGAGGTTGAAACCGACTTGGGGGAGGAGTCCCTCCTCTCCAAGCCGGCGCACCACCTAGGCCGAGTTGGGGAGGGACTCCCCTCCCTCCCCTTGGCCGCCGGCCCTCTCCACCCATAAAAGGAGGGGCAGGGCCTCCTCCTCTAGACACACAAGTTCCTATCCTCTAATCTAAACCCTAGCCAAAGCCTCCGGTTTAGAGCCGTTTTGGTTTAGAGCTTCTAATTGCACTAGCCTTCGGTTTAGAGCCTTCTAATTGGTGTGTCTAAACCCTAGACCACTAATAGCTCTCTCATACTCCACCATACTCGCTCCGGCTTAAGGCGAAGCCCTGCGAGATCTCCCCTCTACTTCCGGTACCACGCCGTTGTGCTGCCGGAATCGCGAGGAGAGTGCTACAACCTCCGCTGCCTGCTGGAACAAGGGAGAGGAAGGTCTTCGTCGAGTACCGAACGTGTGACCGACTGCGGGAGCGCTGCCGGAACGTGGCGCCGGAAGGATCGTCTACGCGATCTTGAGATCGGAAAGAGTACGACTACATCACCCACGAGAATCTGCTCTCGTTAACCGTTTTGGAATCTTCGAGGGTAAGTTCCCCTATCAACTCGTTGCTACAATCTAGTAGATAGATCTTGGCTTGTTTGTTTGTATGCGATAGAAATTTTTTGTTTTCCATGCTACGAACCCCTACACAAAGATCCCCCACCTACCCTCGCCCCCGCCCCAAAAAACCATCACCAGCACGACGGTGAACCCACCATGGCCGGAGCCGATCCACGCAACCCTGTCCATAACTGGTCGAAGTAAGATGATGGTTTTGTCCGTGTAATCGCTAGTCGATCCAATCTGCTTAGCATGTCCCGTTTCTCCGAGGCCATTCCATATCTACACCTTTCCCTCGAACAAGTCGCGCTTTAGAAGCCGCTCTTATTCCCCTATGATTATCCTTGCCTTCTGAACTACTGTCCATCTTCTTACCCATCTCCCACTAGTACTGAAAAGGGAGTGACTGATGCCAACATGATACCGCTAGACGACCCTTCTATTCCAGCCACCATCATTATCCCAAAACCCCGCTGGAATTATTGTGTTGGTTAAAGCAGCAACTGGGTAGCTATGATTTATCTCGCTAGTCGTCCTGGTCTCGGAAAATCATTAGTACGTCTGGTGAATTTGTATATTGGCACCATCATTCAGGTCCCTTCACTCGAAACTGCCGAGGTTTGTGGTAAACATGTAGGTTTCTTTTTATTGTAAGGCCCATACCAGGCTACTTAAAATACATATTGGTAGTGAACCTCAGATGTCCACTCACTGCAACAAGTGGCTGTCCAAGCTCATCGCGGTGTTCGATAAGTTCATTGCCATCCTAGACATGGAGCAGTTTTTAGGGGACGATACATGGAGTGTATTTTGGCACACTAATCTTGCCCCGAGAATCTATGTGGATGTTGTGTGGGTGGATGACATTATATTTGCTGTATCGTATGATGGCTCTGTTTTTACATGGCAACCCTTCGAATACAGTGAGTTCAGTACCAAACTATAGTTACTGCTCTCTTTTTTTCCACTTGCTTTTGTTAAAGTGTTAGCAAGAGCTAATTACTACAGTACATAGTTCTTTTCTGTTGTGTGGACTGGACATGTGTAACATCCCAAATTTTGCATCATGTTTGCTTGAGTAGGAGTCCAGAGTTTAGGCGGAAATAAAACTTTTTAAAGTTGCGTGCTTATGTTGTTTGCTTACTTAGAATGCATGATCCTTTGTGTTGCCATGGTATCCTTGTTACTTGCTATGCTAGTGTTGCCCTTTTCTTGTTTGTTTACATGCTAAGGATTTAGAACAATTCTTGGTAACCACTAGGATCACCTTGGTTTGTTATTTTGCAAGCTAAAGAAAGATCCCAATTATATGGCTAAGTCTTTTATATTGTCATGTTCCATTTTTGGAGCTAAGGTATGATCAAACCAAAAACTCTTTTTGGCCATGCAAGAACACACTACAAGACTGGTGATACATGACCCTCCATATTGGTCACTGGAAGGTCACAGTTTTTAATTTGTGACAATTTTGTGACCAAATACAGAAGGTCAAAAGCTAAGAGTCACTAGTTAAACACAACGACCTTTTCTCTGAATTGGTCATAGATATCCATGACCAATATAGATGGTCATGGATTCTATGACCAACTGTATTGGTCACATCCTATCTGCCCTGTCCACGTAGGATCCTACTTGGCCCATCCTACGTGGAAAATTTGTGACCAATTCGAATGATCATGTATCAGATTTAGCCCAGTCCAGATAGGTGTTTTATATGGGCCAAGGCCAACAATTCAGCATATTTTCATGATTATATCTGTCAACTCTGGTCCATTAAATGGGCCAAGTCCACTAGTTTAGCCTTTTAATTTCTTAGACTTTCCACTTCGCTGCTGGTCTTGGGCTTTTAGAAATTCATTTCCTTTTGGACCTTGGCCCTTTAGCAATTCATTTTCCTTTTTGCTCTTGGCCTTTTAGCAATTCGTTTCTTTTTGGTTCATTTGGCCTTTTACAGTTAAATTTCATGACAGTTTCAAATTTTCGTTTCCCAAATATGCCCCATATTTTCTTTGGGCCGTGGCCTTTTTGCAGCCCACTAAATCCGAATATCAACCTAAATTTTAGCCTAGTTTGGAAATGTTCGGCCCAAGGCAACATAGCCAAACTACCAAATACGACCCAGTATAGATAGACAGCAAATAAATTAATCAACCAACAATAATAAGGATACACAGAAATACAAAAATATAGCAAACAGATTTTCAAGTCACAAACATACTTACAAGTTCAGGTTCACAAACAGACTTGCTGCAACAAGTTGAGTTCACAAGTTCACAGGCATGCATCAACCATAGTTCACAAATATAAAGAACAGTTTCCATAACTAATCCAGCAACATAGCTAGTTCCCATAACTATTAGTTCCCAGATGCTTTACCAACATAGCTGCATCAACAGTTCCCAGATCCTTTACCACCAAGAAGTGCCATCAAGTGAGCATACCTCGCGTCATTTTATTCTGTCTTTTTGCGCAACAGCTCGAACTCTTTGTCGCGTGCAACTTGTGCAGCTTCAGAGTCCTCCGACCTCTTCTTGAGCATGGCCACTTCCTCTCGAGATCTATCCAGCTTGTCTTCTATGTCACGTACACGTGCAAATATACCAGAATTGGATTTGCCAGCCTTGTTTGTACATGACTTGAGCCCAACATTTGTCAAGAAAGTACTTGACTTGCAATCCGCCGACACAAGAACTGCAACAACAACCTCAACATCAGACTTGGGTTGATCACCGTCTTTTAGAGGTGCAGCCTTCATATTTTCCATCTGGACCTGGTACATGGAGAATTGCACATTATTGACAGAATAGATTTATAAGACTCCAACAATCATCTAAATCACAAGTGAAAAACTACAGAACTAGCAGTACTATTGAATGACAATCGGAGAAAGAAACAAGTGACAGGAGCATTCACATATTTACTTACAATAGCCTCCTTCACTTGCTCCAAAAAGCCGTTTTTCTTGATGGTGTGTGTGCTTTTGAATAGATCAATGGCCGTCAACTCTTCACCCTGGCGTTCCTCCCTCTGAAATCTTATTCAACAAGAATAAGAACCAAAGATAAAGCTTTCAAGACAGTAGTTGTGTGGGTGTAAATAAAATCAAGTCTTACGGTGGAAAATATATGCCCGATGTATGACCTTGAACCAGTTTTCTGCTGGAACTTCACATTTTCTCGGTTGGTCTTGTTTGACTCACAAGTTTGCTGCAAAAAAAGACTATAAGCACTAGCACAAGAAAAATCACCCAGCCAGATACCACAATAAATAACACGCAACATAGCCATTACATATAGAAAAGACCATGGGCACAAACAAATAATACCTTGTGTCTTGGGGTAGACCACAACGCAACCAGACCTTGCCATTCATCATTCGACAGGACTTTAATCAGAGACTTGATGCTAACTTGATTTGCTGGTACGTCATGAAAGAATAGCTGCTTGATTTTGTGGCGTCTGTTCTTTGATACCTTCTGCAGCATATCAGTGCATGAACTCTTAATGATCTCCGAGTTGGTGTCCATCACAAAGTTTGCCTTCCAAGAGAGAAAACAACGCAAGGACATGGTTAGCAGTCAAATGGCAGGTGTTACAGTGAGAAAGAAACATACCCAGCTATGAGAGAATTAACTTACAGCAACTTTCCCAATGAAGTTATCCATGAGGTTCTCGCCCTTTTTGTAGTCCTTGAAATGTGGTAGCACCGGAGTATGTGTTCTTGCGTTAAGTCGACACTCAGAGGCAAGCTTTGCAGCCTGCACAGGATCCTGTGGACGCTTCATCCCTTTGGAAATGTGTATTTTCACCTTGGTACCAGCGCCTTGGTCATCCTCTCAAGCCCTACACCCTTTCTTTTGTTACGCATGGCCACATCGATTATATCTAAAAATGAAATCAACCTCATTAATAAGAAGTACAAATGAAAGAATGGTTCATAGATGCATTGCTTCCAATTAGGAAATGAACTAGAAAAAATAGAGGTGACGAGCTTGCCTTGATCACACATTGCCTGCTCGGGTTCTTCACGTTCTTCGGGTTCTTCAGAAATGATAGCTGAGCGGAGTCGCTGATCCGTGATGACAGGGCAGAGGTCCATATAGGTAGACCTTGCTTCATCCATGGAGACAAGAACTAGATCCTATCTTTTGGTACGCTTGGCCATGGTGATTATCTCTGAAAATGAAATGAACCACATTAATAATAAGTACAAATCAAGGGATGGTTCTGCCAAACAGGCAGTCATACATGCATTGCTTACATTTAGGAAATGAACTACTAAAAGAGAAGCAGTATATAAACTTGCCTTGGTCATGCTGCTCAAGTTCTTTAGCTTCTTCAGAAATGGCAGCAGAGTCAAAACACTGATTCCTGGCCACAGGGCTGATGTCCATGTAGACAAAAATTCCTTCAACAATGGACTGAAACCCATCATCAAGGCGTGGTGATCTCTGCACATGAGTCTCCTTTCCTTTCTGCCTAGTCCCTCTAGCAGGAGCAGGTACAACAACTTCAAAAATTCTCTTTGATGCTCCTGGAGCTACCGTGAACACCCTACCCGGAGCCATTGCACTAGATGCTTCTAGTCTCTTCCTAGGCTTCTTCACAGCACTCTTATTCCTCCTAGAAAACTTGTGGGCCTTGTATGAACAGCAAATAGAATGGCATTAGATCACAAGTAAAAATATTGTGTGAGCACATAATGTAAGGAAAACAACAAAGCACAAAAGCAAACAAAGTAACCCCCTGCAAACAAGGTTAAAGTTTGCACCTTGACATTCTTCTCCACAACATTGTCATTGACCTCTTCATCAATGACTCCATCATCTCGAGGATTGTATTCTGAGCTTTCGCCATGTGATATCTCAGATGCTGAGGCCGCACTGGTAATTCCACTAACTGCTGGACCATCACTCCAATTTCTAATCATTGACACTAGTGCATTAATGCCTAGTGACTGGAATATACGGTTGTTGCGCATCATTTTTTAGCCCTAAGCTTCTCAATTTCAGCGAGCAGCGCTTCTTTACATGGATAGAAAAAACATACTATTAAATGTATGGTTGAAATGCATTGACAAGCATTACAACTCAAACAGCTATAAGTATGCTATTAGTTTATATTTCTATTTACTCCTAGTAGACTAACATGACAATCATAATATAACATGGTTATTCATATTATTTCAATGCACATCAACTACTAGATTGAAAACAAAACATGGGTAAAAATTCTTGTCATGCTTCATACAAACACAGAAACACAGAGACACATTCATAAATAAAACTAATAGTGTAAGTGCAAGTTCCATACCAACCAACTGTGTCTTCTTAGTCATCCTTGCCATGGATGATGTCGGTGTTGTTGGATCCTTGTTAGTTAGTTTGATGATGTCCGATTGCACTAATATCTCGCAAAAAAGAGTGGACAAGAGTTATATACACCATAGATAAATTAGAATCAGCATGGTCAATACACATTGTTCAAATTTTTCTATTGTTGCTTATGCTTTTCCTGATTGGGTAGTAATAAATAAACAAATAAACTAGCATGTAATGTTATAGCAAGCAAACAAGTAAGCAACTATAATGTAGGAAACATCTCCACTTGTTAGAACAAGCAAGAAACTATAGTACTACTACTGTCATGAGCAGTAACTTCAAGCAAGCAAGCAACTATAGTACTACTACTGTCATGTTACAGCAAGCAAGCAACTATAGTACTACTATTGTCATGTTACAACAAGCAAGTAAATATACTACTACTATTGTAGCTTATGCCAAAGCAAGCAAGCAAACAGCAACCAAGCACGATGAGCTGTAACTTTACTACTATGTTACTGCAACCAAGTAACTATACTACTACTATTGTTGCTTATGCCAAATCAAGCAAACAAGCAAGCATCAAGCAGCAAGCAAGCAAGCAATAGTTCCAACATACCCTGTTCAACTGTTCAATACTATTGTGTTGGCGAGCTCCGGTTTGATTTTTTCTTGCTCCAATTCACCTCTCTTCTTTCTATCCTGTTCCAAAAAAACAAATGTATGAAAGCACTGTTTCAAGATACACTCTAGCTCCACATATGTTAGCACACTCTAGCTACACAAGAATTTAGTTAGCATGCCTTTGTAATAGAATACAACAGCATGTTCCTTTAAAAAAAGTCTAACAACATGACCTCTAGGCTTGTTCCTTTTAGAAAATGAACCCCCTAAATCCCATGAAAATGAAACCCCCTAAATCCCATGGCAATGAAAACCTAACGGCCTGAACAATAGGCATGGCAAGAAACCGGAACCCGAAGCCTAGGCATGGTAAGAAACCCTATCCCGAATCCTAGGCATGGCAAGAAACCCTAACCCGAACCCTAGGCATGGCAAGAAACCCTAACCCTAGGCATGGAACGAAATCCTAACGGCATAACCATAGTCATGGCATGACATAGAATAGGAGGATCTGAGGAGAACAGAAGACAAACTCACCTGAACAGATCCGTGGCCGTCGTAGGTCGCAGCTACACACCCGTGGCAGTTGTCGGCACGCGCGTGGTCGTCGTCTTCCCGAGCGCGTGCGTGGCCGTCGTCTTGCTGAGCGCGCGCGTGGCCGTCATCTTCCTGAGCGCATGCCTGGCCGTCGTCTTCTCGGTTGGGGGTGGATGGGGAATAGAGAAGGAGGGGGAGGGGAATGGATAAGTGGGGGTCGAATGGATGGGGATCTGAGGGATTTGGGTGGATGGCCGTCTCCTCGTGTGGTTTGTCTGAATTGCCCTTCTCTTTTTCTCTTTTGGTGGGCGTTTGTGTCATTGTGTTGTCGAGGCGGGAGTTTAGGCACGAGGTTCAAGCAGGAAGTTTTTGGTGAAGTGGAGCGAAATTTGGTGAAGCGGGAAAATTTTGGGCATTTGGAAGCTCCTTTCATTTTATGTGCCCTAGTATTAGGAGTACAAAAATAAATTATTTTTTGAGAGGAAGTACAAATAAAATGTTGTGAAGTGGCATTAGCTCATTTTTATAAAATATTAGACCACATTTTATGTAAAATTGAACAATCGTTTATTTTAAGAGTTAGGGAATGTTATTCAAGTTGTGACAAGATCCAACCTAGTTTCACCGAAACAAAGAGTTCCCCCTTAACAATTAAGTTTAGTATCTTTGTTTTTAGGTGATAATGCACGTCTGCAAAGAGGGTGACACTTCGGGTACCAGGTTTTGGACATTTCAAAATTTCACCACACTCTAACACACATTCTAGGGGTCCATTGCAAGGTTTGGAGGTATTCCGATGCTCCGAGGCGCTTCTTCCAATGAAACCCTGATCTGTGGGCCCAGAATCGTCTACCCCTTAGATGTTCTTATGAAATGGGTAGCCCGGTGGATTTTCTCTTGGTTTTTGCTTGGTTGAGTTATAGAATAATTCAAAACCATGTTTGGGCATAAGTTGTGACAAGATCTAACCTGGTTTCCCCGAAATGGGGAGTTTTTGACCCCCTAATAATTAAATTTCCAGAACACCTTCGTTTTTAGGTGACATCGCATGTCTGCGAACAGGTCACACTTGGGAACCAGGTTTTGGACATTTCAGCATTCCACCACACTTTAATACACATACTAGGGTCCATTGCAAGGTTTGGAGGTATTCTGATGTCCCGAATAGCTTCTTCCTACAAAACCCTAATCCGTGGGCATGGATCGTCTACCCCCTAGATATTCTTATGAAAGGGGTAGCCTGGTGGATTTCTCTCTTGGTTTGTGCTTGGTTGGGTTATATGATAATTCCAAACCATGTTTTGGCACAAGTTGTGACATGATCCAGCCCGGTTTCACCAAAAAGGGGAGTTCCCGGCCAATTAAATTCCAGGATCTTCGTTTTTTCGGTGATAGTGCATGCCTACGAAGAGGGTTACACTTGGGCACCATGTTTTGTACATTTCAGCATTCCACCACACTTTAATACACATGGTAGGGTCCATTGCATGGGTTTGGAGGTATTCCGATGATCCGAGGCGCTTCTTCCTATGAAACCCTGATCTGTGGGCCCAGAATCGTTTACCCTCCTAGATGTTCTCATGAAAGCGGTAGCCCGGTGGCTTTTTCTCTTGGGTTGTTCTTGGTTGGGTTATAGGATAATTCCAAACCATGTTTGGGCATAAGTTGTGACAATATCTAACCTGGTTTCACCGAAATGGGGAGTTATCGCCCCCCTAATAATTAAATTTCCAGAACACCTTTGTGTTTAGGTGACATCGCATGTCTGCGAACGGGTCACGCTTGGGAACCAGGTTTTGGACATTTCAGCATTCCACCACACTTTAATACAAATGCTAGGGTCCATTGGAAGGTTTACAGGTATTCCGATGTCCCGAAGAGCTTCTTCCTACAAAACCCCTGATTCGTGGGCCTGGATCGTCTACCCCCCTGTATGTTCTTATGAAAGGGGTAGCCCGGTGAATTTTTCTCTTGATTTTTCCTTGGTTGGGTTATATGATCATTCCAAACCATGTTTGGGCACAAGTTGTGACATGATTCAACCCGGTTTCACCGAAACAGGGAGTTCCCGGCCAATTATATTCCAGGATCTTCGTTTTTTCGATGATAGTGCATGCCTACGAAGCGGGTTACACTTGGGCACCATGTTTTGGACATTTCAGCATTCCACCACACTTCAATACACATTCTAGGGTCCATTGAATGGGTTTGGAGGTATTCGGATGCTCCGAGGTGCTTCTTCCTATGAAACCCTAATCTATATGGGCCCAGAATCGTCTACCCCCCTAGATGTTCTTATGAAACGGGTAGCCCGGTGGAATTTTCTCCTGGTTTTTGCTTGGTTGAGTTATACTATAATTCCAAACCATGTTTGGGCATAATTTGTGACAAGATCTAACCTGGTTTCACCGAAATGGGGAGTTCTCGACTCCGTAATAATTAAATTTCCAAAACACCTTCGTTTTTAGGTGATAGCGCATGTCTACGAAGGGGGTGACACTTGGGTACCAGGATTTGGACATTTCAGCATTCCACCACACTTTCATACACATGCTAGGGTTGTCCATTCCAAGGGTTTGCAGGTATTCTGATGCTCCGAAGAGCTTCTTCCTACAAAACACTGATCCGTGTGCCTAGATCGTCTACCCCCCTAGATGTTCTTATGAAAGGGGTAGCCCGGTGGATCTTTCTCTTGGTTTGTGGTTGGTTGGGTTATATGATAATTCCAAACCATGTTTGGGCACAAGTTGTGACATGATCATCCAACCTGGTTTCACCGAAACGGGGAGTTCTTGGCCAATTAAATTCCAGGATCATCATTTTTTCGGTGATAGTGCATTTCTATGAAGCGGGTTACACTTGGGCACCATATTTTGTACATTTCAGCATTCCACCACACTTTAATACACATGCTAGGGTCCATTGCATGGGTTTGGAGGTATTCCGATGCTCCGAGGCGCTACTTCCTATGAAACCCTGATCTGTGGGCCCAGAATCGTCTACCCCCTAGATGTTCTTATGAAAGGGGTAAACCGGTGGATTTTTCTCTTGGTGTGTGCTTGGTTGGGTTATAGGATAATTACAAACCATATTTGGGCATAAGTTGTGACAAGGTCTAACCTGGTTTCAACGAAATGGGGAGTTCTTGACCCCCTAATAATTAAATTTCCAGAACACCTTCGTTTTTAGGTGATAGCGCATGTCTACGAAGGGGGTGACACTTGGGTACCAAGTTTTGGACATTTCAGCATTCCACCACACTTTCATACACATGCTAGGGTTATCCATTGCAAGGGTTTGCAGGTATTCCAATGCTCCGAAGAGCTTCTTCCTACAAAACACTGATCCGTGTGCCTAGATCGTCTACCCCCTAGATGTTCTTATGAAAGGGATAGCCCGGTGGATTTTTCTCTTGGTTTGTTCTTGGTTGGGTTATATGATCATTCAAGACTATGTTTGGCCACAAGTTGTGACATGATCCAACCCGGTTTCACCGAAACGGGGAGTTCCCGACCAATTAAATTCCAAGATCTTCGTTTTTTCGGTTATAGTGCATGCCTACGAAGCGGGTTACACTTGGGCACCATGTTTTGTACATTTCAGCATTCAACCACACTTTAATACACATGCTAGGGTCCATTGCATGGGTTTGGAGGTATTCCGATGCTCGGAGGCCCTTCTTCCTATGAAACCCTAATCTATATGGGCCCAGAATCGTCTACCCCCCTAGATGTTCTTATGAAAGGGGTAGCCCGGTGGATTTTTCGCCAGGTTTGTACTTGGTTGTGTTATACTATAATTCCAAACCATGTTTGGGCATAATTTGTGACAAAATCTAACCTGGTTTCACCGAAATGGGGTGTTCTCCACTCCCTAATAATTAAATTTCCAGAACACCTTCGTTTGAGGTGACATCGCACGTCTGCGAACGGGTCATGCATGGGCACCAGGGTTTGGACATTTCAGCATTCCACCACATTTTAATACAAATTCTATGGTCCATTGCAAGGTTTGGAGGTATTCCTATGTCTCGAAGAACTTCTTCCCTACAAAACCCTGATCCGTGGGCCTGGATCGTCTCCCCCCTAGATATTCTTATGAAAGGGGTAGATCGGTGGATTTCTCTCTTGGTTTGTGCTTGGTTGGGTTGTATGATAATTCCAAACCATGTTTGGGCACAATTTGTGACATGATCCAACCCAGTTTCACCGAAACGGGGAGTTCCTGGCCAATAAAATTCAAGGATCTTCGTTTTTTCGGTGATAGCCTACGAAGCGGGTTACACTTGATCATCATGTTTTGGACATTTCAGCATTGCATCACACTTTAATACACATTCTAGGGTCCATTGCATGGGTTTGGAGGTATACCGATGCTCCGAGGTGCTTCTTCCTATGAAACCCTGATCTGTGGGTCCAGAATCATCTACCGCCTAGATGTTCTTATCAATGGGGTAGCCCGATGGATTTTTCTCTTGGTCTATGCTTGGTTGGGTTATAAGATAATTCCAAACCATGTTGGGAATAAGTTGTGACAAGATCTAACCTGGTTTCACCGAAATGGGGAGTTCATGACCCCCTAATAATTAAATTTCCAGAACACCTTCATTTTTAGGTGACATCACATGTCTGCGAATGGGTCACACTTGGGAACCAGGTTTTGGACATTTAAACACTCCACCACACTTTAATACACATGCTAGTGTCCATTGCGAGGTTTGGAGGTATTTCGATGTCTTGAAGAGCTTCTTCCCTACAAAACCCTTATTCGTGGGCTAAGATCATCTACCCCCCTAGACGTTCTGATGAAAGAGGTATCCCGGTGGATTTTTCTCTTGGTTTGTGCTTGGTTGGGTTATATGATAATTCCAAACCATGTGTTGGCACAAGTTGTGACAATATCCAACCCGGTTTGACCGAAACGGGGAGTTCCCGCCCCCCTCATAGTTAAATTCCAGGCCCTTCGTTTTTAGGTGATAGCGCATGTCTACGAAGGGGGTGACACTTGGGTACCAGGATTTGGATATTTCAGCATTCCACCACACTTTCATACACATGCTAGGGTTGTCCATTGCAAGGGTTTGCAGGTATTCCGATGCTCCGAAGAGCTTCTTCCTAAAAAACCCTGATCCGTGTGCCTAGATCGTCTACCCCCCTAGATGTTCTTATGAAAGGGGTAGCCCGGTGGATTTTTCTCTTGGTTTGTGCTTGTTTGGGTTATATGATCATTCCAGACCATATTTGGGCACAAGTTGTGACATGATCCAACCCGGTTTCACCGAATCGGGGAGTTCCTGGCCAATTAAATTCCAGGATCTTCGTTTTTCGGTTATAGTGCATGCCTACGAAGCGGCTTACACTTGGGCACCATGTTTTGGACATTTCAGCATTCCACCACACTTTAATATATATGCTAAGGTCCATTGCATGGGTTTGGAGGTATTCCGATGGTCCGAGGCGCTTCTTCCCAAGAAACCCTGATCTATATGGGCCCAGAATCGTCTACCCCCCTAGATGTTCTTAT
This sequence comes from Avena sativa, assembly GCA_916181665.1. Lineage (NCBI taxonomy): Eukaryota > Viridiplantae > Streptophyta > Magnoliopsida > Poales > Poaceae > Avena > Avena sativa. The sequence continues at coordinate 65,267,435 of OV702279.1, forward strand.
GAAAGGGGTAGCTCGGTGGATTTTTCTCCTGGTTTGCTCTTGGTTGAGTTATACTATAATACCAAACCATGTTTGGGCATAAGTTGTGACAAGATCTAACCTGGTTTCACCAAAATGGGGAGTTCTTGACCCCCTAATAATTAAATTTCCAGAACACCTTCGTTTTAGGTGACATCGCATGTCTGCGAACAGGTCACGCTTGGGAACCAGGGTTTGGACATTTCAGCATTCCACCACACTTTAATACACATGATAGGGTCCATTGCAAGGTTTGGAGGTATTCCGATGTCTTGAGGAGCTTCTTCCCTACAAAACCCTGATCCGTGGGCCTAGATCATCTACCCCCCTAGACGTTCTGATGAAAGGGGTAGCCCGGTGGATTTTTCTCTTGGTTTGTGCTTGGTTGGGTTATATGATAATTCCAAACCATGTTTGGGCACAAGTTGCGACATGATCATCCAACCTGGTTTCACCGAAACGGGGAGTTCCCGGGAAATTAAATTCCACGATCTTCGTTGTTTCGGTGATAGTGCCTGCCTACGAAGCGGGTTACACTTGGGCACCATGTTTTGGACATTTCAGCATTCCATCACACTTTAATACACATGCTAGGGTCCATTGCATGGGTTTGGAGGTATTCCGATGCTCCGAGGCACTTCTTCCTATGAAACCCTGATATGTGGGCCCAGAATCGTCTACCCCCATAGATGTTCTTATGAAAGGGGTAGCCCGATGGATTTTTCTCTTGGTTTGTGCTTGGTTGGGTTATAGGATAATTCCAAACCATGTTTGGGCATAAGTTGTGACAAGATCTAACCTGTTTTCACCGAAATGGGGAGTTCTCGAACCCCTAGTAATTAAATTTCCCGAACACCTTCGTTTCTAGGTGACATCGCATGTCTGCGAACGGGTCATGCTTGGGAACCAGATTTTGGACATTTCAGCATTCCACCACACTTTAATACACATTCTAGGGTCCATTGCAAGGTTTGGAGGTGTTCTGACATCCCGAAGAGCCTCTTCCTACAAAACCCCTGATCTGTGGGCCTCGATCGTCTACCCCCTAGATGTTGTTGTGAAAGGGGTAGCCCAGTGGATTTTTCTCTTGATTTGTGCTTGTTTGGGTTATATGATAATTCCAAACCATGTTTGGGCACAAGTTGTGACATGATCCATCCCGGTATCACCGAAACGGGGAGTTCCCGGCCAATTAAATTCCAGGATCTTTGTTTTTTCGGTGATAGGGCATCCCTACGAAGCGGGTTACACTTGGGCACCATATTTTGGACATTCAGAATTCCACCACACTTTAATACACATTCTAGGGTCCATTGCATGGGTTTGTTGGTATTCCGATGCTCCGTGGCGCTTCTTTGTATGAAACCCTGATCTATATGGGCCAGAATCGTCTACCCCCTAGATGTTCTTATGAAAGGGGTAGCCCGGTGGATTTTTATCTTGGTTTATGCTTGGTTGGGTTATAGGATAATTCCAAACCATGTTTGGGCATAAGTTGTGACAAGATCTAACCTGCTTTCACCGAAATGGGGAGTTCTCGACCCCCTAATAATTAAATTTCCAGAACACCTTCGTTTTTAGGTGGCATTGCATGTCTGCGAATGGGTCACACTTGTGAACCAGGGTTTCGACATCTCAGCATTCCACCACACTTTAATAAAAATGCTATGATCCATTGCAAGGTTTGGAGGTATTCCGGTCTCGAAGAGCTTCTTCCCTACAAAACCCTTATCCGTGGGCCTGGATCGTCTACCCCCTAGATGTTCTTATGAAAGGGGTAGCCCGGTGGATTTTTCTCTTGGTTTGTGCTTGGTTGGGTTATATGATAATTCCAAACCATGTTTGGGCACAAGTTGTGACATGATCATCCAACCTGGTTTCACCGAAACGGGGAGTTCCCAGCCAATTAAATTCCAGGATCATCGTTTTTTCGTTGATAGTGCATGCCTACGAAGCGTGTTACACTTGGGCACCATGTTTTGTACATTTCAGCATTCCACCACACTTTAATACACATTCTAGGGTCCATTGCATGGGTTTGGAGGTATTCCGATGCTCAGAGGCGCTTCTTCCTATGAAACCTTGATCTGTGAGCCAAGAATCGTTTACCCTCGTAGATGTTCTTATGAAAGGGGTAGCCCGGTGGATTTTTCTCTTGGTGTGTGCTTGGTTGGGTTATAGGATAATTCCAAACCATGTTTGGGCATAAGTTGTGACAAGATCTAACCTGGTTTCACCGAAATGGGGAGTTCTCGACCCCCTAATAATTAAATTTCCATAACACCTTCGTTTGTAGGTGATATCGCATGTCTGTGAACGTGTCACACTTGGGAACCAGAGTTTGAACATTTCAGCATTCCACCACACTTTAATACACATGCTAGGGTCCATTGCAAGGTTTGGAGGTATTCCGATATCCCGAAGATATTCTTCCTACAAAACCCTAATCCGTTGGCCTGGATCGTTTACCCCCTAGATGTTCTTATGAAAGGGGTATCTCGGTGGATTTTTCTCTTGGTTTGTGCTCTGTTTGGTTATATGATAATTCCAAACCATGTTTGGGCACAAGTTGTGACATGATCCAACCTGGTTTCATCGAAACGGGGAGTTCCCGAGCGATTAAATTCCAGGATCTTCATTTTTTCAGTGATAGTGCATGCCTACGAAGCGAGGTACACTTGGGCACCATGGTTTGGACATTTCAGCATTCCTACACACTTTAATACACATGATAGGGTCCATTGCATGGGTTTGGAGGTATTACGATGCTCCGGGGCGCTTCTCCTATGAAACCCTGATCTGTGGGCCTAGAATCATTTACCCTCCTAGATGTTCTTATCAAAGGGGTAGCCCAGTGTATTTTTTGCTTGGTTTGTGCTTGGTTGGGTTATAGGATAATTCCAAACCATGTTTAGGCATAAGTTGTGACAAGATCTAACCTGGTTTCACCGAAATGGGGAGTTCTCGACCCCCTAATAATTAAATTTCCAAAACACCTTCGTTTTTAGGTGACATCGCATGTCTGCGAACGGATCACACTTGGGATACAAGGTTTGGAAATTTCAGAATTCCACCGCACTTTAATACACATTCTAGGGTCCATTGCAAGGTTTGGAGGTATTCCGATGTCCCGAAGAGCTTCTTCCTACAAAACCCTGATCCGTGGGCCTAGATCGTCTACCCCCCTAGATATTCTTATGAAAGGGGTAGCCCAGTGGATTTTTCTCTTGGTTTGTGCTTGGTTGGGTTGTATTATAATTCCAAACCATGTTTGGGCACAATTTATGACATGATCCAACCCGGTTTCACCGAAATGGGGAGTTCCCGGCCAATTAAATTCTAGGATCTTCGTTTTTTCGGTGATAGCCTATGAAGCGGGTTACACTTGAGCATCATGTTTTGGACATTCAAGCATTCCATCACACTTTAATACACATGTTAGGGTCCATTTCATGGGTTTGGAGGTATTCCGATGCTGCGAGGTGCTTCTTCCTATGAAACCCTGATCTGTGGGCCCAGAATCGTCTACCCCCTAGATGTTCTTATGAAAGGGGTAGCCCGGTGGATTTTTCTCTTGGTCTATGCTTGGTTGGGTTATAATATAATTCCAAACCATGGTTGGGAATAAGTTGTGACAAGATCTAACCTGGTTTCACCGAAATGGGGAGTTCTCGACCCCCTAATAATTAAATTTCAAGAACACCTTCATTTTTAGGTGACATCACATGTCTGCAGATGGGTCACACTTGGGAACCAGGTTTTGGACATTTCAGCATTCCACCTTCACGCGTTGTGACAAAATCCAAGACCGAAACGGGGAGTTGTCGCCCCCCTCATAGTTAAATTCCAGGACCTTCGTTTTTAGGTGATAGCGCATGTCTACGAAGGGGGTGACACTTGGGTACCAGGTTTTGGACATTTTAGCATTCCACCACACTTTCATACACATTCTAGGGTTGTCCATTGCAAGGGTTTACAGGTATTCCGTTGCTCCGAAGAGCTTCTTCGTACCAAATCCTTATCCGTGTGCCTGGATCATCTACCCCCTTAGATGTTCTTATGAAAGGGGTAGCCCGGTGGATTTTTCTCTTGGTTTGAGCTTGGATGGGTTATAGGATAATTTCAAACCATGTTTGGGCACATTTTGTGATCCAACCCGGTTTCACCTTCACGCGTTGTTTCATTTTATGTGCCCTCCCATGCATGAAAAATAACAAACATGAAATACTGCAAATATTTTATGTGCCCTAGTGTTTTTAGAAATTAATGCGCTATCATGTATGAAGTTTCATGGATTTCAAGTTGGCATAGTTTATGATAATGTTTCCATATTGTTGGAGGAAGTTTTCATTTTCATACTAGGGTTTCGTTTGCGGGGAAAATGACTGCCGGAGCACCGAACTACTGCCAAGGCTCTATCACATGTATTTTTTTGTGAAACGACTACCTTGCGAATTGGCACCGGCCGACTCATTTTTGTAAAGCGGCTACGGGAATGATGTGAAACATTTGCACTGCGTCATTTTATGTACCCTAGTATCTAGAAAAATCCAAATCGATATACTATTATAAATATTGCAAATGTTTCAAAAATAAGTTTTCTTCTAGCTAGAAAATGAAAAGATAAAAATGAAACGAAAAAAATAAATCAAAAAAACGAAACGCCGTGCGGGACGGCAGGAGGGATAAAAATCCGCTCTGCCGCCTCCTCCATTGAAAAGCCACACCTCCGCCTCCCTCCCTCCCTCCATAGAAAATTCGTTTACCTCCCTCCCTCCCCTCACCTGCACAGACACCGCCGCCCCCTCCCCTCACATGCACAGACACCGCCGCCTTCCTCCCCTCACCTGCACAGACAACGTCGCCTCCCTCCCCTCACTTGCACATACACCACCGCCTCCCTCCCTCCCCTCACATGCATAGACAGCTCCGCGGCTCTGCCTCCCCTACATCGAGGCCACCTCTTTCCGGGTAAGCCCTTCTTATTCCCCATCTCCCTTTCTTCCGCAGGTTCCGTCCTCCTCCCGGGTAAGCCCCTCTCCCTCCCCATGTCCCTTTCTTCAGTTGGGTCCTATTAGATCTATTTCTAGGGTTCATCGGGGCATGGATGTCGGGGTCCTTTCGGATCGATTAGGGTTAGCTCGAGTCATGGGGCGGAGCTAGAGTAGGCACGCTTCCTCGGACGGTTAAAAATCAATCATTATAATAAAAAAACCATTTAGATCTCCTAATTTCCATGCAAAATGGCGTTAAAAGTTTGAGACATCTTTCTGAAAATTGGCACTTCCTTTCTATGGTTGAAATTTTCTAGTCTTGTTTTTCTGTACATTTTCGATCTACTATTCTACCTGTCAAAACTCTAGTCATCTCGTTTGTAGCATGGTTTAGGCACGTGGGCTATAAATTCATTGATATTTGGGGTGAGTAAATTCATTTTGAAAAGAATTAGGTGCTCTAGGCACCTACTTTCATTGATAATGCTTAACAACAATTTTCATTATAAATTACAAAGTCCTGCCACATGTTACAAGTGAGAACAGGAACAGTAGAGTGATCTGTTGACAAGCATCTAAAGATAGGTACAGCAGTGGTGCACTCGTGTACCTTGTGTGCATAGTTATGAGCAATATTGTTGTATTCTCTATGGATGTGAGCTACCCTTGCATTAGTTCTTTGAACAAATTTCAGAATATTTGCAAGAGTGTCTCTAGTATTCCAATGAATGTACTCAGTTTCTAACTTGCCCCTATTGACAGCCTGCCGGTATAATATTGTCTGTTAGCAAAAGGGGATTTGGTATCTCCAGTTTTTCTGCATTTTGAATTGCTAATAACATTGCTTTAGCTTCATCTTTGGTATCTCCAGTTTTTCTGCAATATGTTCTTTTATTGGTTGATTGGTTACTGGTCATATACATGTATACATACATGTATCTTTACTTCTGATGAGCATATATACACTAAAAAATAACCGGTTTGATTGGTTGATTGTATGCTAACCAACTAGTACACTTTATAGACTCTTGGTATGTAAGTTGATTGTATGCTAACCAATAACTTTGTGTTTAATTCTAGACTCTGTATGTTTGTGATCTTTGTGTTTAATTCTGCACTCTTAGTATGTTTGTGACCCTTGTATATGTTTGTGATAATCATTTGGACTTGATTAGGTGACCATGGACACGAATGACGAGCTCATCGATATCAGTTCGGATGATGAAGCTGTCCTTGCGATGGAAGCTAGGAAGCGCGCTGCTGCTAGGCGCCGTGTCAGGGAAGCTGCTGCTATGCGCCGTGTTAGGGAAGCTGCTGCGAGGCAGGCTGCAGCTAATCGCGTTGTGGCGGTCCGAGGTAATATGTAAATCATGTTTTACCATGCAGCCCATCACATGCTTCCTCTTTTTCATTTTTCCTGTAGCTTATTTTCATGGTGGTACATGTAGGTCCAAATAAGCCGGGTTCTTGCTCCTATGACATGTTCTTCATGCACGGAAACCATGTGGCTCTCAATTCTGCACAAGTTAGCTATCTAAAGGAAGTTGCTAGGAAGAGGCGAACGATACCTGTTTATGTATGCACTATCAAGGAAGCACACACCGATGATACCAAAGGAAAAATGGTAAAAATTTCTATAATCTCAATTTTGTACAGTTTTGTTACCTTTCTTTGGTGAACTAGTCTGTAATTCATCAAATTTGACTAATCTTGACCAATTTAACTTCTATGCAGTACTTCTCAAGGAAGTGTACCCTTGCAAACATCAGGAAGCATCTTAAGTTACCAAGAAAAGTGAAGGCCTTTATGAAGAATTATAGTATGGAAGCTAGAGTCGAAGTAATCATGAGAAAAACAAAGGGAAAAGGTGCCCAGATGACAACCTGCTAGAAAGAAATGGTGGTGGCGACCAATATGCAAGTCAGCGATATCTTCATGTTTCGGTTCCGCCACAACCCTATAAGGGGTCGTATGGAGTTGATTGTTGAGGAAGTCATGTAATCAGATCTAGTTGAGCTTCTAAGTTAGTAGCTAGTATGGTCATACTTGTGAACCTGCATGATCTTTTGGTTGTATTGTAATTATGCTAGTCAGCTCATGTGGAGATTAAGTACCTTTCTACCTAGTTTGAGCACAAGTGTTCTGTTGGTGGTCTATTGCTACCTAATCTTTTGGTATATATATGCTGAAATATCTACTTAGATTGGTCTGTTTGTTCCCAGAATATTTACTGTGAAATATTTGCACAAAATACTAGTTCATGTGAAATATATGCACAAAATAACAGTTCTTGTAATACCACTGTGAAATATATGCACAAAATAACAGTTTTGGTATATATATTGCTCTAAAAAAAGAGGGGGCGCAGGCTGGGACTCGAACCCACGACCACAATATTGTGTGGAATGCACCGAACCGCTAGGACAAAGACTTGTTGTTGTCTCATTATTAGAAGTAATTTTATATATAAGTTTATTGTTTATCTAACTTATCAAAGAGCCACTAGAATCGGGACTTGGCGGAATTTCCCCCGAGCGGCTAGAGCCTAGAGAGCTGGGGCAGCGGGAGCGACCATCTAGGGTTGGGTCCGCGGAGGCGACCAGCTAGAGCCTAGCGAGCTAGGTCGGCGGCGGCGACCAAGCTAGGGCTAGGGAGGCGGCGGCGAGCAGCTGGGGCTGGGGCGGAGGCGGCGAGCAGCTAGGGTGGGGGGCGGCAGAAGGGGCACGGCGGCAAGCGGGCGTCGGCACAAGGGGCATGGCGGCAAGCCAGCGGCAAGCGGGCGGCAGAAGAAGGGGCACGTGTGGACAAGGTAAAGGTTCTAGCAGAATTCTTGTTTTCAGAACGTGTATTCAGAACATGTGCTTCGATTCAGAAGTTGTATGTGAATGTGCTGGCTATTTTAGTATGTGAATGTGCTAGCTATTTTGGTCTGTTAAAATGTGCTAGATATTTTGGTCTGTGATTCTAGTAGAATAGCAGAATTTACTAGCATTGTACTGCTGTTTTGTGAATGTACTAGCTACTTTGGTCTTTGCTTTGATTGCGAATGCTAACTTGCAACAATTTGTTGGTCTTTTGCATGCAGATGGACAGAAGCTGGATTAGGAAAGGAGTTAGAAGGCTTTCCTATGAGCATCTAAGGGGAGTGGATGCGTTCATGTGATTAGTTCATGGAAATTTCGCCAAGGATGCTCAAGTTGTTTGCCCATGCCGAAGCTGTACAAACTCTAGATAATGTAGAGGCTCATCTGCTGATGAATGGGATGGCAAGCACTTACGATAGATGGATCCATCACGGTGAACCTTTAGATGCAACTCAACCTAAACATGTTCAACCTGATGGAGAGGCACATCCTGTTGATCATCAAGGTGCTGATTTTGTAGAAGGTGATCCACAAGTCAATGATGGTTTTGAGGAAGAGGACGGGTATGAAGATGATAGAATTCCTGACCTTTTCAGGGATCTGTACAAGTTAGAACCGCAAGGTGGTGAGGGAGGGAAGACTATATTTGTAGAGCTGATAGAGGAGGCAAAGCGTCCAGCTAGTGATGGTGGTACATTTTCTAGATTTACCTTCACTGTGAAGTTGCTTCATGCCAAATCATACTACCAGATAAGCAATTCCGCGTTTGACACGATACTCTGGATCTTGACATTGCAGTACCCCGAAAGCTCAATTCCCAAAAATTATGATGAAGCGTTGAGCATTATTGGAAGATTAGGGATTGGATATGATTCGATACATGTGTTCCCCAATAATTGCGTGTTGTTTCGACAGGAGTTTGCCAAACTTGACAACTGTCCAAAGTGCAGTGCTTCTAGGTGGAAAGATGCTGATGGGAGGATGCAGATGCTGAAGAAGGTCTTGAGGCACTTCCCATTGATTCCAATGCTGCAAAGAATGTTCATTTCGAAAGAACAATCAGAGGAGGTCCAGTGGCACAAGCTAAGGCGGCAACCCATGGAGAATGAGATTAGCCATCCAGCTGACGGAGACACATGGAAAGATTTTGACAAGAAATATATATTTTTTGTCTCTGATGCAAGGAATATAAGACTAGGCATCACCACAGACAGTTTTAATCCTTTTGGAAACATGAGAAACTCATATAGCATGTGGCATGTGTTTGTGGTGCCGTACAACCTGCCTCCATGGGCATGTATGGACCAGTCCAACCTCATGATGGCGTTGCTGATCCCGGGTCCAGATTCTCCAGGAAAGGATTTTGACGTCTTTATGGATCCCTTTGTCGAAGAGCTCCTCCTGATGTGGAAAGGTGTACGCACCTATGATGCCCTGAGTCCCTACAAATTCGATCTACGTGTTACGATCATCTGGTGTATCCACGATTTCCCAGCGCTGCACACCTTGTCAGGGAGGATCGCGGCGGGTTATCAAGAATGCGTGAGGTGTGACAAGGATCCTTGCTTGAAGAAAATAAGGAATATGATATGCTTCATTGGGAGCCACCGCTTTCTTCCTCGCAACCATCGTTGGCGAAGAAGTAAAGACTTTAACGGCGAGGATGAAACTCGCGACAAGCCAGCTGAATTCACTAAAGAAGAGCTGCTACAGCAACTTGACAAGGTGAAGCATGTGAGACTGGGAAAGCATGAGAAAAAAAGAAAACATGAGGATGGGAAATGCTGGAGCCGGAGGTCCATTTTGTGGGACCTCCCATACTAGGCTAATTTGAAGCTAAGGCATAATCTTCATGTCATGCACATCGAGAAGAATATATACGACAATCTGCATGGCACATTTCTAAACATTGACGGGAAGACAAAGGATACGGTCAACTCTAGGCTCGATTTGGAAGACATGGGAATAAGAGAAGATTTGCACCTACAACCTGTTGAAGGTGGAGAGTCTTTTGAAATGCCTGAAGCATGGTATACAATGACTAAAGAAGAAAAGATCAGATTCTATGAATTCATTAGATCAGTGAGATTTCCTGATGGGTACGCCGCTAACTTAGCAAAATGTGTGTCTCCTGATGGATGCAAATTACAAGGTCTGAAAACACATGACTGTCACACTCAGCTCCAAAGGATTTTACCAGCTGGACTCCGAGGATTGATGCATAAGGATATATATGAAGCTGTTGCTGAACTTGGAAATTTGTTTCGAGAGTTGTGCTGCAAAACACTAAAATTGGATGTTCGTGAAAGGCTCGAAAGAGAAAGCCCGGTTATCCCTTGCAAGCTAGAGAAGATTTTCTCTCCAGCTTTCTTCACTGTAATGGTTCATTTGGCCTTACATTTACCAAAAGAAGCAATGCTTAGAGGCCCTGTTCAGTATGGATGGAGTACCCAATAAAAAGAAGGTTGCACACGGCCAGACCCGAAGGGTCGATTGCCGAGGCATATATTGTTGATGAGTGTCTTACATTCTTCTCAAGGTACTTCGATGATGTCGCAACCAGATTTAACCGGCCGGGCAGAAATATGACAAGTGTTGATTTGCATAGCGGTGATGTCTCGGTTTTCGAGCATGGCGTGAACTTTCTTGGAGCATCACAATACTTGGAGGCTGAATCTGTTGACTATGATAAGATGGTTTGGTATGTGCTCGGAAGTTGCCCCGAGGTGCTACCATAAATCGAGTACGTCATCTCTTGCATGTTCCCTCGATATTTTTTTTCTTGGCTTAGAAGGAACCCATTTTGTTGCATGTGATATATTATTGTTTGCATTGCAGGCTGTGCAAGGAAGAGTTGACGAAGCAAGATAGCCGGATCGAGGTTGATAAATGGCTCGCAAAATGATTTGCTAAATGGTTTAAGAAACATGTGAGATATCTTGCCTTTGTATCAATTGGCACATGATTTCTTTTTGTTTGTATGTGTGTGTTATTCACCCCTGTTTTGGTTTATTTCTTTAGATTGGAAATTTGCACAAGGAGAAGAAGGTGAGTGCTGATCTTTTTGCTTTGGCTTGTGAACCGTATAGGAGGGTGAGGATATATTCAGCATGTGTTGCCGATGGTGTACGCTACCACACCGTTGATCGCGAGAAGAATAAAAACACGCAAAATAGTGGAATCTTTGCCGAGGGAGACCATGAGGGTACAATCATTGACTTCTACGGTCAGCTCAAAAGCATCATCAAGTTGTAGTACAATTGTAGCTTGCATCCATCGGTCGGTTGTCTAGTTTCGCTGCGTTTGGTTCAATGTTGGTGGCAAGAAGAATTCAGGTTTCCAAGACGATGGACACTTTAAGAGCATTAACACTGCAAGGTTTTTGTACAAGAGTAATCCTTTTCTTGTAACAACCCAAGCAACAAAGGTGTTCTATGTGCCAGATACCGAATTGGGTGGAAGTTGGCGAGTTGTGCAAAAATTCCAGCATAGGCATTTGTGGAGTGTTACAGAAACTGAAGTGGAAAAGGATCCCTGTGGTGGTGTTGGGCTAACATACCAAGATGATGACACGCCGAAAGTTCTGGTGCATGCTAAAGAATCCAATGTGCAAACCAGGTTGCGAAGGGACAGGGGGAGTGTGGTACTCGATGTTGCATATGTAGAAAAAATAAAGAAAAAGAGGAAAGAGGTAGTTGATGGCGAGGATGAACGAAACATGACAGATCATACAATGTACTAGTATTGTAGCGATGATGAAGATAATAGGCAGAGGCATCGATTCGACGATGACGAGTAGTTTATGTTCTATGTGTGTGAACTACTGATAATAGGCAGAGGCAGTTTCTATCAAGTTTTATGTACTAAATTTAAGTACTGTGCAATTTATGTACTGTGAAATTTATGTAATGAAGTTTTATGTACACAAGTTTATGTCCTCAAGTTTATATACTAAAGTTTATGTTTGCCACTCTGAAATTGCAGCTAAAATGTCCACAAAATACAGCCGAAATGTTGCCCAAAGTTAGTATTTTAAGCAGACAATGCTTCTAGATTTCAACCCTAATAATGCAAGCAAAATGCTGCCAAATTTTAGATCACAGTGCTACATACACATTAGATAAGAAATGGTCCGAATGATCTTGCTAGACACAGGAAGTTTTCTTGTGGACATATCAAATGATCTTAAATTTGTGGACATACACATTCCACAAAAGCTACAGGAAGTTTTCACTTGCTGGACATACACATTCCACGGTATATAGCAAAAACTACAGAAATGATCCAAATAATAAATAAATTGCATCCTCCATCTCCTTGCATCTTCAACTTCTCTTTCTCACTTGCACCGTATCCCTTCATCTTCAGTTCATCATGCACTATCCCCATTGTCTCCCCATTGCTTTCAAGACTTTCAATTACTTTAGTTTTCTCCCACACAGCATCTCTTAGGTCCCTGATTAAATCTTTCAGAAATTTGGGCATCTCACTATCCGCCCAACTGAATTTGTCACACCCAACACGGCCCTCAATCTTACAAACCAAATTCAGAGATGAACCAAATTCAGAAATGTAAATTAAACAAAAATTCAGAGATAGAGCTGAAAACTAACCGAGCGCATCCTGCAATTGTGGTATCTCCGGACGGGGTTGTCATCGCTCCAAGATATCCATGTGGCATCATCTCTCCACAGTCGCAGTACTTTGCGGGAGCATAGTCGAAAGGGAGCCGACTATAGGGGATGGGCCAGCGGCGGCGACACGGCGAAGTTGCGCCCCTGGAAGAACTGCCAGAGCTGGCGGCAGGGGATGGACCCATGCTCGTCTAATGCGTTTCCTAGCTAGCTGGTGATGGCGGCAGGGGATGAACTCGAACCCTAGCTGGAGATGGAGGCACATGATGAAATTGAACCTAGCTAGAACCCTAGATCGACCGTGGTAGGCGGGGATTCGAACCCTAGCTGGTCATCTCCTCCACCCCAGCCCTACTGGTCACCCCCGCCACTCTTGGAGGAGAACAGACCCTTGGTCCTGTGGAGAATCGAGTGGCCCTTTCATAAGTTAGAGAAAAAAATGAATGTATATATAAACTTAGTTCTCCTACACAGACAACAACACTTCATTGTCCCAGCGGTTAGGCTCTTACATACCAGCGCGAGGTCGTGGGTTCGGGTACCCGTGGCCCAACATTTTCTGGTTATTTGATTCCCACCTCGCCCGATATGGGCCACAGGTTGCAGCCCATAGGATGCATATTCCCACCCCGCGTGATATGGGCCACCGGTTCCAGCCCATATGATCTAGACTGCCCGCCAGATATGGGCCACTGCCTCCAGCGCTCCAGCCCATAGGATTTATACCACTGGTATGTTCTTAAAAACTGTATAAGAGCGGGACCCACCTATCAGATCCATCCCGCGTGTCGATTTCCGGGGCCCACATGCTGAGATGGTTGCCTAGTCATTTTAATTCAACCCAGGTCAAGATATTATGACCATCTAAATTGGTCGTAGTCTGCCAAATAAAAGTCTCTGCACCATGCCATTAATTTATGACCATTTCATGTAAGAAAAATGTGAATTTTTGGGTTAAATTGGTCGTTATTTTTCAAGGTTTGGACCCTCTCGAATTCCCTACGACCAATTGGTTCAGAATGGTCATAGATCTATGACCAAAAAATCCATGGTCGTTAAAAAAAGGTCACTACTGAGCAGATTTCTTGTAGTGACATGGGTTTATACCTTGTTATGAGTTCTTCAAAACCCACCCTCAACCTTGGTTAAACCACAACCCTAAGCCTATTTTATGTGAGTGTTTCCTCCCCTAGTTGCAACATAAGGAATGATGACCATATTTTTGGCCATCTTTGGAGGATGCTTACAAGCACTTGGGATCGATCCAGGAAGCAACCAAGGGCTGGAACTACTCACCTCACATCCCTATCAACCCCCAAAGTTTCCCCTCTACCTATGGATTCTCGAGCTCGATGGAAGCATCGACCAAAGTGGCCACCCGAGCCACTTTGACCTAGATCACCCCAACCCCCTATCCAGCCTCTCCACTTGTTTGCAAAGCATGCACCTGGCCTGGCCTGGCCTGCCACTTTTAACTATATTAAGGAAGGAGCCTAATATTTGCAAAAACAATGCTTATGTCTCTTCCCCTCTATTTCAAAAACTACTTGTATTAATTCAAGCTTTGAATTCTTAAAATTGTGCACACTGTTCACTAACTTAATCTATCTAAAATTTTGTAGATGGCTATTGTTTTCACCAAGTTCTGGCAGGTAGGACTGGACCTGCGACTCCATTTGTTCGAGGCCGAGCTCGGAGACTTGGCCCGTGGTGTCAGACACCCTACCCCTGAGATCAAGGGCGCCCATATCCCAACGCTCATAGAATTATAGCTCACCTGGGTTGTGGTGTGCACCACGATAGGAGGAATAGTGCCCCCACACTCTAAAGAGATAGAAGTCATTATGGTTGAGAAGGATTGGGGTGATGGAATACTCTGAGTAGCCCAGGAGGCTCTGGCACGCATATCTTACCACCACCTCCAGCAGCTGGAGGGTACTCGTTTTCGCTTCTTTGGGAGGCGTCACGAGCAAGGGTACGCTGTTGAGACAACCCAACACCCTGACTTTGGGAAGTACCTTCAAAACATGGAGTATATTCTGAAGAAGACCCAGACTTCCATGGACCAAGCCCGAATGTACTTGGATATCAAGGCTACGCAGCTACTTGCCACAGAGGAGAGTATGAATGAGGCACAAGCTGGACGCGCTCTAGGGCTACTAGAAAATAACTACGGTCGCTAGGAACAAGTGCCTTATGAATAAGATGAAGGACCAGGGGGAGATCCTAGTGACCATGGAGGACAAGATAGAGGAGTTGGAGGAGGAGTGTGCTAAAGTATGCAAGGACAATGATAACCTGCTGAATGGGACTGACAATGATGCTGCTCACAATGAGGACTTCGACATGGAGCCATAGACTGCCCAGAGGATGGTGATAAGATGATCAAGGAGGAAGAGGACCCAGAGGAATGCCTCTTTGAGCCTGAGGATGATGACACCGAGATCATCATCGAGGATGATACCACCGCACGTCGCGGCAAGGAGTAGGTCGTGCGCTAGTTTATGAGAGCAAGTGAGATTATCGTTGTGTCCCCTTTTGAGTGGCGAATTGTTTGTTTCTTGCTTGCTCAGTATCGTTGAACTTGTGGTGTTCCTATCTAGCGTCGAGATGTGATGCGTGAACTCTGTTGGGATGGTGTTGAACTTATGTGTGCTTAATTTCCTAAGTGCTTGTTTTCTGATGCATGCATGCATGTCGTGTTGTTTATCTCCCTTGCAATGTGGTTTAGTTTGAGAACCACCTTGTTTCAAACCCATCCTAACCGTATACCTTTAGGATGGTGCGTCCCCGTGATCCTCCATCCCCTCTACCTGAGCCAACCATGACTAATCTCCTGCGCATGTACATGGAAGACCGCCAAGCCGCTAACGCTGAATGCCAAGCCAACATTTCCGCACTCCAACAGCTCGTCCAAAAAGCAACATGAAACGCCCATGATAATGAGGGAGAAGGAGGGAATCGAGAACAGACACTACAAGAAATGTGTTGATTTGTGACCTTCTCATAGTCACGGAGAATGAAATCGTCATAGGTCTATGATGATTTTGCATAAGATGGTGGTAAATTATTTGGGAGGGGCAAACCTTATTAAATTACGATGATTTTGGTTAAAAACGTCGAAATTTTAATAGATAAATCGTCATAATATACTTGATACATCCTATGACTTTTGTATATCGGATTATGACAAAATTAAATCGTCCTAGTGTCTAAAATATAATAGGTTTAGATGACTAGATTGGTCACCTCATCATTTAATCCTACGTGTCATTTTTATATGTCAATTTTTTACTATGTGACAAGTCCATGACCTGACACTGAGGCCCTAGCGAACTCCAGCAACGTTATCAATTAATAGGGCAAAAAAAGGTGGTGCGGGGTCTTGAACCCGCAAACTCTAGCTAGGTCCGATGGTGGTCAACCACCAAGACACTCGTCAGTTCATGTCAAAGAATGGAGATCGACCTATTTGAACAAAGTTTTCTTTGTTGGGCCTGGGCCAAGGAGACACGAGGCCTCCTTTTTCCTCCACCTATTTTTTTATCTTTTCCTTCTACGGCTGATGGGCTCATGGTATCTTGGGGTCGCGGTTCCTTTTAGTTTGTGGTCCGGTCCTATCGCTAGGCCGATGTGTTTCTCAATTTCGGAAGTTTTTTTCTTTTTTCTATTTTGTTAATTCTTTTGTATCTTTTTCATCAGAAATCCAAAATAATTGATTTTTGTCTCTAAATTTTTATAAAATTTCAGTAGATCCTATTAGGGTGTTAATTATGAATATGTTTTTATTCTAAAATAGTGGATTTCATTTGGTGGTTGCTTCACAGTATGCCCCGTTTTGTGTACTCAGAAAATGGAAAATGTTTTTTTTGTGGGACGAAATAAAAACTTTGGTGGATGAGACTCGCTAAACTTGCATTCGATCTTTGAAAAAATAGCATATTGCGAGTCTAAAAATCATTTTTTTTCAAAAAATCATGGGAATCATATCATGTACCTATAGTTCAAATCGGACCCACTTACTACTGATTCGGCAGGAATTTGTAATTTTCGCCTGGGGTGAAAGGAAAGGTTTGAGATACCCCGATTGGGACATTGTCAATTTAAGGTGGTATACTTTTTTTGAAAAATAGGGTGGTAGTGTTCTAAAACTGTCATTTGGTGGTTACTTCACAAAACACGCCATTTTTTGTGCTTGGAAAATGGAAAATGGATTTTCCGTGCATCGAAAAGGAAACCTTCCTACTGCAACATTGTTCGGCATCCCAAGATGCACATTAAAGGCACATTATGACAAACTATGCCTCAATTCTAGCCATAACATTGGACATTTGACCCGAAACCATGAAACCTCAAACATGATAGGTCATTTCTAAGAAGGTTTTTCGCGACACAATCAATATACCAAGTTTGATATTTTTACTTGAAACTATGTCACATAATAAGACAATACGCGAAGGATTTACATTGATTCGACCATTTTTTAATTTTTTATGCCGGTTTCAAACTATGGTCAAAACGACGCGCATGAAGGTTCATAGCTAGGGGATAAGTCTCGCTAAACTTGCATTGGATATCTGAAGAAACATCATATTGTGAGTCTAAAAATGATTTTTTTTCAAAAAATCATGGGCATCAGATCATGTACATGTAGTTCAAATCAGCTCTTTCCAATTCTGCGGGAATTTGACTTTTTTGCCAGGGGTGGAAGAAAAGGTTTGAGATACCCCAATTGGGACATTGTCCATTTAAGGTGGTCTAGTATTTTTGAAAAATGGGGTGGTAGCATTTTGAATTAACCATTTGGTGGTTGCTTCACAAAACGCCCCGTTTTTGGCGCTCGAAAAATGGAAAATGGCTTTTCCGTGCAACGAAAAGGAAAAATTCCTCCTGTTACATTGTTCGCCATCCCAAGATGCATATGCATGCACAAAATGGGCACATTATCACAAATTATGTCATGATTCTAGCCATAACATTGGTCGTTTGTCCTGAAAGCCGTGAAACCTCGGACATGATAGGTCATTTGTGAGAAGGTTTTTTCAAGATGCAATCAATATACCAAGTTTGATATTTTTCCTTGCAACTATGTCACAAAATATGACGCCACACGAAGGATTTACATTGTTCGGACCGTTTTTGAATTTCTTATGCCCGTTTCAAACTATGGTCAAAACAGCGGGCATGAAGGTTCTTAGCTCGGGGCTGAGCCTCGCTGAACTTGCATTGCATTTCTAAAGAAACAGCATATTGTGAGTCTACAAATGATTTTTTACAAAAAATCATGAGCATCAGATCATGTACCTATAGTTTAAATCGGACCCACTTCCTACCGATTCAGCAGGAATTTGTCTTTTCCACGAGGGATGGACGGAAAGGTTTGAGATCCCCTGGTTGGGACATTGTCCATTCAAGGTTGTCTAGTATTTCTGAAAAATGGGGTAGTACAATTTTTAAACTTCCATTTGGTGGTTGCTTAATGATGACCCACAAGTATAGGGGATCGCAACATTCTTCGAGGGTAGTATTACCCAATTTATTGATTCGACACAAGGGGAACCAAAGAATACTTGCAAGCCTTAACAACTGAGTTATCAATTAAGTTGCACCTGGAAATAGTTCTTGCTCACAGAAGTTTATCAGTGGCAATAGTTTTTTAGTAGCAATAGCAAAGAAATATCAGCAGTAGAACAAGAGCAATAGTAATAGTAGTAGCAAATAGTAGGATATGAGCGCGGTAGGCATAGGGATGGATGGACGGGCGTTGCATGGATGAGACTAAACATGTAACTTCAAGATCAAGGGAAATTGCACATAAATAAGATAAAGCATCCAAGTACTAAAAAATCATAGGGATGTGCTCCATATATAGCCATGCGTGCTCGCAATGAGAACTTGCACAACATATTTTGTCCTACCAGCCTGTTGCAGCGGGGCCTCAAGGGAACTACTAGCAATTACGGTTCTCCTTTTAATAGAGCACCAGAAAAAGCATTAACACTCCATGAACACATGTGATCCTCACATCACAGCCATCCCCTCAGTTTGTCCCAATTTCTGTCACTTTGGGGCCTTTGGATCCGGACAATGATATGTGTACACAACTTGCAGATAAGATCACAAACAATACTATCATAATGAATCAATAATAAGTTCAGATCTGAGATCATGGCACTCGGGCCCTAGTGACAAGCATTAAGCACAACAATTTGCAACAAAGTAAAATAGCACTGATAGAGATATTGGGCACCATGCCATAACAATCTTATTCGATTACATGACAGAAATCATCCAATCCCTACCATCCCCATATCCTACCACGGGGGATTACTCACTCATGGATGAGGGAAACATGGATGGTTGATGGAGAGGCATTATTGATGATGATGGCGTTGATACTCCCGAAATTCCCCGTCCCGGCAGGGTGCCAAACCGGAGTTTCTGGTTCCGAATTGCGGTTTCTCGTGGTGGCGGTGCAGCGGAACTCTTTATAGAAAAAAGTCGAAACACCCTGAGTTTTTAGGTCAAGAGGCAACTTATAGGCGAAGAGGGAGGCCGAGGGCGTGCCTGGGGTGGCCACACCCCCTCCAGGCGCGGCTGGGGGGTGTGGGCCCCCTAGGGCCCCACTCCGTCTCGTATTCTAGCTCCGTGAATCTTCTGGTGAAATAGGATTTTTCGCATATTTTCCGGGATTTTTCCTAATGGTTAATTTTCTGCACAAAAACTAGACACCAAGGTAATTCTGCTGAAAACAACGTCAGTCCATGTTAGTTGTATCCAAATCACACAAGTTTAGAGGAGAAACAATAGAAAAAGTGTTTGGGAAATTAGATACGATTTGGACGTATCACTTAACAAAACGCCCCGTTTTTTGCGCTCAAAAAATGGAAAATGGATTTTCCATGCAATGAAAAGGAAAACTTCCTCCCGCAACATTGTTCGCCATCCCAAGATGCATATGCATGCACAATATGGGCATATTATCACAAACTATATCGTTATTTTGACCATAACATTGTTTGTTTGCCCTGCAGAATAGAGCCAACCAATCAGATGACACAGATAGACTACCCACGGATCACTCCTGCGACAGATCTCAACCATCCACATCGTCCCATCCAATGTCCAAAATTCATCCCCTGAAATTTCGGTACCAAAAGAGAAAAAGACCCAAATGCCCCAACCGAAAGAGAAAAAGAAAGGGGCAGTTTGGACAAACCATCCCTCCCTTCTGCTAGGTCACGGTATCCCTCCCTCCTTAGGTCCCATCGCAGCCTCGCTAATTCCAAGCATCCCGCCACCACCTACCTCCTCTGCCCCCTCTCTCGATCTTGATCCAGAGAGGTTCCCCAGCCTTGCTGGAGAAACCCAGCCGCCATCACCCCCACCCCACCCTAGCCATGTCACATAATCACAACCACCATCATTCTGCCCCCTCTCTCGATATGTTCTAGACACAACATCGGTAGTCTCTCTTCCTCGCACAGCCACCCTAGCCTCGGTAGGTACACAGAGCCACTACGTGCGGGTGCAATGATGGCGAGGAGGATCTCGTGGTGCTTGGAGGTTGCATGTCACATCCCAAGATTTTCCAAATCTTGTAATGTGAAAAATAAATGAATAAAATAAAAACTTTGTTGATTTTCAGGATGAGAAGAAACTTTTTGACCCCAATTGGAAACTTTCAAAACCTATTTGGATCAAATAAAATCCTAAAGGGATTTAAAAAGATAAATAAACAATAAAGTTAAAATATTTGAAATTACTATTTAGGATCTTTTAATAAAAAGTTTTGGTTTCAAATAAAAGGTAGAAAATAAATAAGGATTATTTTATAGAGCCAAATTAAACCTTGGCCAAGCTTTTGAAATAAAATATTTCTATTTGATAAAAATAGTAAAGGTTTATTTAAATAAAATAATAAGGATTTAATATCCAATTTTATTAGAAATAAAGGTTTTACTATTTTAATTAAACATCAAAACTTGTTAATTTATTTTTAACAAGTTTTCCAAGTATTTTATATTCTCAAATAAAACCTACTGATTTGATTTTGTTATTATTTAGATTTCAAATGGAGATTTTAAATAAATCAAATCCTATTTGATTTTATAACCAAGATCCATTTTATTTAATTATTAATGGACCCTAAAATAAAAATAATATATTATTTTGGACTTGGAATTATGTTGTTAAAACAGAACCAAATTCAATTGCAAAGTGTGGTGGAAGTTTGAATTGTTTTGAAGGTTTGATTTGTTTGTTTGAAGTTCAATCAGGAAATCCAAACAGAAAAAGGGAAAAGTTTCAGTACAAAACAAATGCTAAAGGACTCGACCCAACTAAGCAGGCCGAGCAAGACCCAGTCCACCAACACTACCCAGCGAAACGTTTTTCTACACACAGTCTCGCACCCGCGAAGTCGCAGACAGGTGGACCCTCTCCCTCTCTTTCTTCCTCGCTGACGCCCAGACCCCACTGCCACCTCCGCGTCGTCTCCCTCGCGACAATTCCTCCTCGCCGTTTCCTGCCGTTGATTGCTCGAATCAATACGCATAAATGGCAAAATGAATCCTCCCTGCGACCACGCACTCTTAATCGCCATCAACTCCTTTTCCTTTCCCCTCAGAACCCACTCGACCAGAGCCCCTAGGCTGCCCTGAATTTCCCTGGCACCGCCACTGCTCCGACCACCGTCCCCAGCCAATTCCGGCGAGCCCATCCACCGCCTTGCCTCATCGACCAAGCTCACACACTCGCCAGCCTCTGGAGCTTCCCCATGTGCCTTCCATTCGCCCGCGCTCGCCCCAGAACCTCGGCTTCGACAACCTCTGAGCGCCGCCGCGTCTGCTTCTCTCTTCGGCGAGTTTTCCTGGTAAGTCTAGACCGCCCCGAGCCCTCTCAATCATGCTCACGTGAACCCCAGGACTGTACGCGTCTAACCGTGCCCTTGTCTTGCCTCGGAGTGAACTGCAGACCCATCCTCGACGACCTCCAGAACCGCCTGACGCCGTCCCCCACTCTGGCGAGCAATCCCCTTCACGCCAGTGCACCCCTCGACCAACCGACCACGCCTCGAGCATCACCACAACCTTGCGAACATGGTGAGAACCTCCCCTTCTCTCTTTGCTTCCTGCATTGCCAGTACCGCAACCGTCTGAGCGTCGCCGCCGCCAGCCGCCGCGCAGCCGCTAGTTCTTGGCAAAATGATAAGAGTCGTTCGATCCAGATCGTAGTGACACGATAGAGTCACTTAACGACGAAGGGGTACGCAATTTGAGCCGCGCGATCTATTTAAATCCAACACCCCGCAGAGGCCAATCCACCCAAATCGGTATCAGCCAGTAACATTCCGCCGCGTGGCACTGGTTGATTTAAAACAGAATTTGAAATCAGATTTAGATGCAAATTTGTAAACCTCATAACTTTTGATCCACACGTACAAAAATTACAAACTTTATATCAATGGAATCAGTGGAACAAGCCCTAGCCAACCATGCAATTTTTTTAGTAAAAAGCTTCTAGTAAAATGTTTGTTTTTGCAGAAACATTTGTATGCTTGTTTAGGTTATAAAAATTATTCCAAAAAATTTTTAGGGATGAAATCTTTGCAAATTGGTTTGTTGTGAACCTACTGACCCTAGGAAACAACTTATGGGTTTAAAAATGTATTTTGTGAAAATTAGGATTGGATAATTGAATTAGCCCATTTCTAGCCAAATAAAAATATTGATTTTGTTATGGAAATGTTTTTTTTGAGAAAAACCTTTGGAAAATGTGTTGATTCAAACCTACTGACCCTAAACACCAAGTTAGGAGATTTAACAACTTGTTTGGTGAACAACATAAAATGGTTGCTTAGCTAAAAACATTTTCCACCACATGAAATGATGATTTGAGTTAAAAATGGATTATAGACAAAACCCTTTTACAAATGGTTTTGCCACTTTAGAAAATGACCACTTTGAACCTTGCAATGTTTAGAGCCTAGTAGAAACCACCTTTGCAAATAAAACTATTTTTGCATGCTTGCATGCATGACTTGGTTTCTATGATTTTATGTGTGATGAATTGTTTGATTATGGTTTGGAATGCTAGTTGAATCTATGTTTGCTTGATTGATTTGTAGTGAAGTTAGAAGAGTGTGAGATTAGCAAGATCAAGAAGTGAACCAACATTCCCTACCAAAAAGTCAAGTGACACTATCATCTAAAATCCTACTATTTTCATTATACTTAGTGGATTTTGAAAACATCCATGAAAAGGATTTCTATACTTATGCTATGCTAAATCCTAATAGGATACCCTTATATATTCCTTAGTGAAAACACTGTAGTTGTAAAATGCTTAGCCATGCTATATATTTTGAGAAGAGATACATGTTGAGACTTTATGAAATTGAGAAAAGACTTATGTTTTTATATAACAAAACAAGTACTCAATGAACCACCTGGGTGGACAAGGATACTCAAGATTTGGACAAGGTGGCAACAAGAGGAACCATGTTTATATGTCAATCTCTTCTTGTTGTGCACCAGATGAAAACCACCCAGGGACTTAGAGATTGAACATGTTTCTCCAACAGTGGCTTCCGTGTACAGCCACATGCTATATGGCTCTGGCTTAGTCAACTACATTGAGAAGACCCATGCATTGGTCTTCAGGTTAACTGGAAATGAGGGAACTAGGAACCCTACATTGGTGCCTGAAGACAAGATAGCATTGTGTATGGGAGGACCCTATGGAAAGACTTCGTCACATTCTCAATCTGCCAGTACTCCATCTTGGTGAGTACTAATCCAGCGGCCACTGGTGGCAACAAGATGAGAGTGTGTCATGTGGGTAAAGTGTACAACTTCTGCAGAAGATCAAATTCTAAGTACTTAGCCGTGTCCCCGGTTATGGACAATACTGAGCAACTAAAGGCATGAAGCTATGGGAAATCTCGACTTTCCAATTTCTAAAAGAAAAACTTTTAAGTGTCAACAAAAGGCTTGAAGCACTTGGGGTGTACCAAGGAGCTCAAGAGATTTTGATAAAAACTTGAAGCACTTGGGGATTTACCAAGGAGCTCAAGAGATTTTGATAAAAACTTGAAGCACTTGGGGGTGTACCAAGAAGCTCAAGAGATTTTGACAAAGACTTGAAACACTTGGGATTTACCAAGGAGTTCAGAAAGATTTGACAAAAGATCAAAACTATTTTGAAAAGATAGGATAAATTATTGCTTTCTGCAAATGAGCCTAAAACCCTACTTAGCCAAAAATGCATGTAATGATAGGATCCACTTATATTCTACATAGTAGTGAAACTTGCCAATACAATTCAAATGTACTGACCCTTGTGGCTGTAACTTGTAATATTGCAGGTTTGATTGATATTAGTGAAGTTGATTGATTAGGATTACAAAGTCTACAACCAACATGTTTGCCTGTGGCACTTTGAAGATGAAGGACCCCATGCTTATAGATTTTCTGCTGCAATGTAATGTAATAGCCAAATGAGCTATGTAAGATGTAATAAAATTATGTTATTCCTGGTTATAAAGTTATATTATGACCTTTGTTCCTTGATATTACATCTTAACTGTGGATGCTAGCTATTGATCCAGGGACTAGCATTGTAAACACAGGGATCTCTACCTTATTAAAGGTTGGGACCTCTACATTGCGGCGAAGAGGCTACAGATGTGATGGAGGCGGCAATGCGCGTGCTGCTGGTGGGCCTCGACGAGGACGACCGCTAGGAGGTGTTGTGCAGGACGCACAAGCGTGTCGCCAAGGCCTTCCGCGATGGCAGCCGAGGTACTTATCCACCTACCCACCTCATCCTCCCATCTCCCCGGAGCCCCAGAGGCTCTTCTCCTCCTCTGGCTCCCTCCCGAGGAGGCTCCTTCATCCACCACACCAGATACGAAACGAGGTCCCCCTCTTTCCCCTCCCATTTTCTTCCTGTCTTCGAGGGTCCTCATAGTAACTTGTGGTGGTGCCTCTTTGTGTGCCCGATATTCCCACACTATGATCGGTCAATCGAGATAGAGTCGGAGATGCCCGCAGCGTGTTTGCGTTTATGCCTAGTAGCGTTTGCGTTTAGAACAAGAATGAATGGTGAAACTGATGGACTTGCTGTCAGTTTGTAATTTCTATTGGTAGGCTACTGACCATGCCTTCTTGAACTGTAGATCTGATAAGCTTACTGCTATGCTCATATTTTTTATAATTTGTGTGGATTAGTAGGAGGTGGGTTGCAGAGGAGCTACATCCGTGAGCTCATGATGGCTACATGATAGCTGCCCAATACCGGACTAGCCAAGATGGAGTTTCGAGGGCTGACATAGGTGAACCCCTTACTTGTTCAGCGACTTAATTTTTGTGCTTCTCATTTGTTTTGTTCATGATGATGATCTTTTCCATTGTACCTGAAACCAAAACTTCCCAGCTTAATAAAGAAACTACATAATCCTGGTGTATACCACTCTTACATGCCACCTAAATGCATGATGATGAATTTCAGTTTGTGAAAACATGTCTAACAATAAAACATAGGTATGTAAAAATGGTTTGTTACAAAACAGATTCATAGTTTCTAGCTACACGCATTGTCTACAACATGGTCCACTCCTTGTTTTGCTTTATAGTTAGTACTATGGCCAACTTCTTAGCTCTAATGGTAGTTGCATCCCCTATCTTATTACTATGATTCATGTATTGCTTCTTCTTCTTCTTGACTGTTCTATTGTGATCACTGTGATTTATTTTTGGAGCGGGTATGCCCCTAATTAGGACGTGTTTCATGTGATATTGTTTCTACTATTAAGATGGTTATATTGATGCTGATATTGTAGGGAGGGGTTCAGGAAGGACCAGAACTAATAAGTGTATAATTGAAGAACCATGTTGCCCCCTGTAGTTTAAGTCTGGTAAAATTTAAGAGTTGTAGAAGCTTTTGTTGTTTGGTTATTCATGTGTTGTTCTGAATGAACTTGACTATGTTTTGTATATCTGATGTTAACAATCTCTCTGTTGTTTATGTTAAATGACATGTCATAATAATCTCTCCATGAGTGGAGAACCACCTCTAGCCAAGGAGCACGACGACGAGTTTATGTTTTCAACGCAGGTGGGTGCCTTGGTCTATTCTTCTTCAGCGTTGTCTTCATCCTTTTATTTGTAGTAGGTGAGTGATGTCCACTCTTGACTTCCCCATGTAGTACGACCTGGGGTTTGTAAGGAATGTTGACCTCTTACTTTGTTAGCACCAAGAGACGTTTTTTTATCTCACTAGTACTCTATACTAATTTGTTCGCATTCCTTGCTTCTTATTCTGATCTAGATTAATGAAGAAAGATAAAGGTAAATTCCTAGTTTCTTGTCCTTGATGGGGCATGAACCGACAATGCTGTAAAAGTTCTCTCCGGCTAGGACTTCCTCAACTATGTCGGAAGACCGAAGAAGGGTTACCAATTACTTCCAAAGAAGCCAGAAGACTGATGTGAGGTTTTCTACTTGATTGTAAATGTTTAGTGAACAAGTGGCTTCAGATAGAAATGATTCCATTTTGGTCATAAGATGGATATACTTGTTTGCTGGGAGTTACATGTATATCTTTATTTTTGAGGGAAGATACCTGTATATCTAAAGAAGTTGTGATATGTGAACCTATAAACCTGGCACTATGTCATGAAATATGTAACATTTATTTAGATCCTATACGTGCTGGTTCACTTGTATATTGTTGGAATAAATGTCTTATTTAATATATGGGCTTGATCTGTATTTTGGACTACAAATTGCTGATTGTAAAGAGGCCACAACCCAAAATTTATAATTCTGTAAAAAGGCCAGTTTGCTTATTTGGTACTAGACCAGTTTTGCATATACGAAAGAGACTAAAAATAAATAAAGAAAATAGACATGAAAAGGACAAGGCCCAAAATAATGGATGGAAAAAGGCCATGGCCCAGAAAATAAGAAGTCCAAATTATTGAGCTCATCCCATATAAGCGTCCGAAATGGACAAGGATAAATTTACATTACGACGATCTCATTTCGTCAAACTTTTGCCACGTCGGATCAGCCAAGTAGTATCTGCCTGGCCTAGATAGATGGCTTGTGACGATATTGGATCGTCATAACGGTAATGACGATCTAATATCGTCATAGA
The DNA here is from genome assembly GCA_916181665.1 of Avena sativa. Lineage (NCBI taxonomy): Eukaryota > Viridiplantae > Streptophyta > Magnoliopsida > Poales > Poaceae > Avena > Avena sativa. The sequence continues at coordinate 65,294,108 of OV702279.1, forward strand.
TGATTATGACGATTTCACAGGAAATGTCGCCGTATGCAATTACTGATGCTCAGTTTTTGACGATCTGTTTTTCGTCATAAGATCATCATATATTGTTGATAATGACGATTCAGTGACGAAAATGGAGGGTCATGTGTCAACATATTCGTTGTAGTGAGAGATCTTGTCTCAAGGATTTCTAGAACACAAATCCACCCGTGTTCACCAAGTTTACTAACCCACTTGACGCTGATGATTGGCTCCGCACTATTGAGAACAATCTAGAGATAGCCCGTGTAGGTAATGAAGAAAAGGTACTTCTGGCAACACACTTCCTCTCAAGACAAGCCAGGAAGTGGTGGATTACTGTCAAGGACATCCTGCTAGCCGGACAAGCAATCACCAGGGAGGACTTCAATGGAAGGTTCCGTAAGTGCCACATTCCTCCAGGTCTTATCAAGATGATGAGGAACCAATTCCAAGCTCTGAATCAAGGAGGAATTACCGTAGTGTAGTACTTGGATAAGTACACTAATCTGGCAAGGTATGCCCCTAAGGACACCAACGCTAAAGAGAAGAAGGTGGATACCTTCCTGAATGGGCTGCAAGATGAACTGTAGTGTCACCTGGTAGCTCATAGGTTCCAAGAGCTAGATGCCCTAGTTGATGTTGCTATCCTGGTGGAAAACAAGCATAAGGGACTGATTGAGAACCGCAAGCTCTATATGATGCAGCAAGGAGGACCAAGTGGACAGAGGTCGCGAAGCATGTGCCCATCTAGGCCTGCACCCCCATCATAGAGGAATCAGTGCTATGCTCCGCACTCCAACAACCCCAACTATAACAACGCTCGCCCCGGAGGCGGAAACCCAAGACCTGCTCCCAGAAGTCCTGCAAACCCCAATACTCGCCCCAATTCATCTGGTTGTTTCACTTGCAAGAAAGTGGGACACTTCTCCTGTGAGTGCCCCGAGAGGAATAAGGAGAATTCTCCGCGTCCCAATGCGGCCCGCTTGAACCAAGGACACGCCAGAGGAGCCCCAGCAAAGGGCGTTGCCCCCAAGAGTCCAGCTAATGCAGCCAGAGGACATCTAAACATATTACTGTTGAGGAAGCCCAGGAGTCTCCTGACATTGTTTTGGGTACTTTCCTTGTCAACTTCGTCCCTACTACAGTATTATTTGACTTTGGAGCATCGCATTCGTTTGTTACTGAACCATTAGTTGAGAAAAGTGGGATGGAAGAACCTAGTCATCTGGATAGGCTAATGCTAGTACAAATACCTGGTTCGACGGCCAATATACAATCCGTCTTCCGAGATATCCCAGTAGTTATACATGGTATAACCTTCAAAGCCGATATAATATTCTTGGGAGCCCAAGGCCTAGATGTGATACTAGGAATGGATTGGATGTCTCGCTATCATGGATTTATAGATTGCGCAATAAAGACCATCTCCACGACGAGAAGTGAAGGAGCGCAACACTAGAGGAAAAAGGGCCATCCGTTCGCGACCCCTCGGAGCATTAGTCCCGGTTGCGCCACCAACCGGGACTAATGCTGGCACGCGTCCCGGTTGGAGCGGGCACGGGGCCAGGGGGCATGGGTCCCGGTCTAACGATGCTCGTCCCCTATCTTCATGCACACCGGTTCGACCATAGTTAGAAATTCAGATAATTCAAAACGGGCATAATAAATTCAAAAAAAATCCGAACAATGAAAATCCTTCGCTTGGTGTCATATTTTGTTACATAGTTGAAAGGAAAAATACCAGACTTGGTATATTGATCATGTTTCGAAAAAACCTTCACAAAATGACCTATCATGTTCGAGGTTTCATGGCTTTCGGTCCAAATGACCGATGTTATATGCTGAATCACGGCATAGTTTGTGATGTTGTGCCCATATTATGCATGTGTGTGGACATTGGTATGGAGAACAATGTTGCAGGAGGAAGTTTTCCTTTTTGTCGCACGGAAAATCCCTTTTCCATTTTTCGAGCGCAAAAAACGGGTCGTTTTGTGAAGTAACCACCAAAATGACGTTTCACAATGCTACCGTCCCATTTTCCTAAAATACTAGACCACCTTACATGGACTATCTCCCAACCGGTACATCTCAAACCTTTTCGTCCATCCCGGGTAAAAAGGACAAATGTCTGCCGAATCGGTAGGAAGTGGGTCCGGTTTGTACTACAGGTACATGATCTATCGCCCGTGATTTTTTGAAAAAATCATTTTTAGACTCACAATATGTGGTTTCTTCAGAGATCCAATGCAAGTTCTAACGATGCTCGTCCCCTATCTTCATGCACACCGGTTCGACCATAGTTAGAAATTCAGATAATTCAAAACGGGCATAATAAATTCAAAAAAAATCCGAACAATGAAAATCCTTCGCTTGGTGTCATATTTTGTTACATAGTTGAAAGGAAAAACACCAGACTTGGTATATTGATCATGTTTCGAAAAAACCTTCACAAAATGACCTATCATGTTCGAGGTTTCATGGCTTTCGGTCCAAATGACCGATGTTATGTGCTGATTCACGGCATAGTTTGTGATGTTGTGCCCATATTATGCATGTGTGGGGACATTGGTATGGAGAACAATGTTGTAGGAGGAAGTTTTCCTTTTTGTCGCACGGAAAAGCCCTTTTCCATTTTTCGAGCGCAAAAAACGGGTCGTTTTGTGAAGTAACCACCAACATGACGTTTCACAATGCTACCGTCCCATTTTCCTAAAATACTAGACCACCTTACATGGACTATCTCCCAACCGGTACATCTCAAACCTTTTCGTCCATCCCGGGTAAAAAGGACAAATGTCTGCCGAATCGGTAGGAAGTGGGTCCGGTTTGTACTACAGGTACATGATCTATCGCCCGTGATTTTTTGAAAAAATCATTTTTAGACTCAAAATATGTGGTTTCTTCAGAGATCCAATGCAAGTTCTAACGATGTTCGTCCCCTATCTTCATGCACACCGGTTCGACCATAGTTAGAAATTCAGATAATTCAAAACGGGCATAATAAATTCAAAAAAAATCCGAACAATGAAAATCCTTCGCTTGGTGTCATATTTTGTTACATAGTTGAAAGGAAAAATACCAGACTTGGTATATTGATCATGTCTCGAAAAAACCTTCACAAAATGACCTATCATGTTCGAGGTTTCATGGCTTTCGGTCCAAATGACCGATGTTATGTGCTGAATCACGGCATAGTTTGTGATGTTGTGCCCATATTATGCATGTGTGTGGACATTGGTATGGAGAACAATGTTGTAGGAGGAAGTTTTCCTTTTTGTCGCACGGAAAAGCCCTTTTCCATTTTTCGAGCGCAAAAAACGGGTCGTTTTGTGAAGTAACCACCAAAATGACGTTTCACAATGCTACCGTCCCATTTTCCTAAAATACTAGACCACCTTACATGGACTATCTCCCAACCGGTACATCTCAAACCTTTTCGTCCATCCCGGGTAAAAAGGACAAATGTCTGCCGAATCGGTAGGAAGTGGGTCCGGTTTGTACTACAGGTACATGATCTATCGCCCGTGATTTTTTGAAAAAATCATTTTTAGACTCACAATATGTGGTTTCTTCAGAGATCCAATGCAAGTTCTAACGATGCTCGCCCCCTATCTTCATTTTAAAAGGTTACATTAATTATTTTTTAAAAATAGAAAATGGTTTTGGATTATTTATTCAAATCCATACACTTCTTATGTTTAAAATTTTTCTAAATTCCAAATTAATATTCAAAAATATAAGTTAATTAATTTTAAAAGGTTACATTAATTATTTTTTAGAAATAGAAAATGGTTTTGGATTATTTATTCAAATCCATACACTTCTTATGTTTAAAGTTTTTCTAAATTCCAAATTAATATTCAAAAATATAAGTTAATTCATTTTAAAAGGTTACATTAATTATTTTTTAGAAATAGAAAATGGTTTTGGATTATTTATTCAAATCCATACACTTCTTATGTTTAAAGTTTTTCTAAATTCCAAATTGATATTAAAAAAATATAAGTTAATTCATTTTTAGTTGTAAATGGTTCATATTTTAAATGGTTACATTAATTGTTTTTTAAAACAGAAAATGGTTTTGAATTATTTATTCAAATCCAAACACTTTTTATGTTTAAAGTTTTTCTAAATTCCAAATTAATATTCAAAAATATAAGTTAATTAATTTTAAATGGTTTCATTAATTATTTTTTAAAAATAGAAATTGGTTTTGGATTATTTATTCAAATCCATACACTTCTTATGTTTAAAGTTTTTCTAAATTCCAAATTAATATTTAAAAAATATAAGTTATTTCATTATTAATTTTAAATGGTTCGTAGTTTAAATGGTTACATTAATTATTTTTCAAAACAGAAAATGGTTTCGAATTAGTTATTCAAATCCAAACACTTTTTATGTTTAAAGTTTTTCTAAATTCCAAAGTAATTATCATTTAAAAAACATTACAAATTTAAACCCCAAAATAAAAAATAAGGCGGGAATAGAGAGAAAATAACTGAAAAAATTTGAAAACAGGGGAATACGTCCCGGTTGGAGCCACCAACCGGGACGGAAGAGCCCCCTGCGCGCGCGCCCCTTCAGCTGCTGAAAATTGGACTATAGGTCCCGGTTGGTGGCTCCAACCGGGACGTATGCACCTTTAATCCCGGTTGGAGCCACGAACCGGGACTAAAGGCCCTTTAGTTATAACCGTGCCTCCTCTTCTTCCCTTCCCCACTCACTTCTCTGCCTCTGCCTCTGCCCGCGCCCTCGCCGACGACGACGCCGCCAGGCTGCCCCTGCCACCGCCACGCGCTCCCCGTAGCGGCTCCGTCGTCAACGCCTCCGCCTCCGGCCGCCACCCGCGTCTCTTCCCGTGCGCCGACGACCGCGCCGCCCGCGCGTCTCCTTCCCCCGACGACCGCCGGCCGCGCCCGCGTCTCTGCTTCCCGTCGACGACGCGCCCTTCCCCCACCGCCGTGCGTCAGGTACGGCGCCGCCCCTCCCTGCCTCTCTGTCCTCCCCCTCCCTCTGCTGCTGGTGGCAAAACAGAGCACCCGAATTAGATTGATTTTTTTTTGAACGGATTACGGGTGCAGACGCACCCGAAATATATTGCTGCAATAACGTCGCTGGATTACAGGAGGCCTAAGAAATAAAAATTACACAGAGGCCCAGAAAATAAGCACCGAGGACCCTAAAAGAAACTTGAAAAAGCAATCAAGTCCACCATCTTCTTCCTCCTCCAGATCGACGAAGAAGCTCCGGTATCGGCCCGCACCTGGCCACAGGGGACGACCGACACACAGGGCGAAGCAGCGAAGGAGCGGCAGCCCTACTGCCCTTGAGTCCGACGTGTTGACGAAGCATCAACCGCCAAGAAGCCGCCGGAGAGAAGCTCCCGGATCGAAACCGCCGCGACAGGAAGCCAACACCTACACACCACAAGCCACCACCATGGTCGCTTGGTTCCGGAGTTCCTTGAGTTAGGGTTTGCGCCCCTCGGAACCCCGATTAACTTGTCGAGCATGCTTTAGGGTTACATTCCAATGCACATTAACTTGTCGTATCATCATCATTGCTTGAGCATTGCATCGATTCCATGTGTTGATTGTTTCCCTTTCTTTTCGGTGATTTGGTTCTTCTCGGTAGAATACGATATCGAGATCGAGATCGAAGACCGAGATCAAGACCATAGATAGATCTAATTAAATGACAAGTTTAATTAGAACACCCTAGTAACCCTAACAGGTGATTCCGGAGTTCCTTGAGTTAGGGTTTGCGCCCCTCGGAACCCCGATTAACTTGTCGAGCATGCTTTAGGGTTACATTCCAATGCACATTAACTTGTCGTATCATCATCATTGCTTGAGCATTGCATCGATGCCATGTGTTGATTGTTTCCCTTTCTTTCCGGTGATTTGGTTCTTCTCGGTAGAATACGATATCGAGATCGAGATCGAAGACCGAGATCAAGACCATAGATAGATCGAAGACCTTTTGTAGCCTTATACTCATGTTCCCCTCTCATAGCCTTAGGGTTTAGGGTTTCTCTTCATTTTTATTATTGTGTATGTATATATTAGGGTTTCACCTTCGATCCGGAAAATATTCGTTAGCCGCTTTGACTTATTCGTAACTTTCTCCTTTAGCCGCTTTGACTTATTCGTTTTTCCACCTATGAAGAAAATATGGACCCACACGTCAGAGACGAAGAAAAGGAAGAGTTGATCCAAGGTGTGATCCGTGGGGAAGATAATTTAGACGTATCAACGTTTCTGAACAACTCCGGTGAGGGTGATCCTCTTTTTACCGGAGTAGACAACTTGTTTGAGGTTGAAGGTGTTGCCTTCCGCGAGGGAGAAGGCGATGCCTTGTGTAATCGAGAAGACGACTGCTCCGGCGAGGTGCATGTAATATAAATCAATTCATTAATTAATCATCTGCTATCTATATAGAAATAGTAACGGCGATCTTTCTTCTTTTAGCCTTCCGGATCGAAGGAATCTACTGAAAAGAGCAGACGAGGCCCAACCAAAAAGTTGCAAGACCATGAGAGGTTTAGGATCGAAGATGTCGCTGAAGACGGCAGACCGACAGCTCCCGAAGTTGTCGCAACCAAATTTGTGGCACAATGTGGAGTAATCGTTAGGGACTTAATCCCGATCACCATTAGAAATTGGAATAGGCCTGCTAATGCGGATGAAGAGGGAACATGTTTATTTGTCCCTAACCACGCCAAAGATTTACTGTGGAAGAGGCTCATGGTTAATTTCAAACTACCGAAGATAGAGCTGGATCCAAATGCGGAGGATCCAGTTGAGGACGCCTTACAACATGGGAGAGCCATGGAGGCTAAGGTCAGGGAGTGGGCTTTGAAGAAGATGGCCCAGTGTTTCACCAACTGGAAGAAAAGATTGCACCTTGACTATGTCGTGAAAAAGAAGACTCCCGATTTCAAGAATATTCAGTTTGAGAAGATAAAACCATTCTGGGATGAGTTTGTGGAATACAAGAAATCAGAAAAAGCTAAGAAAATGTCTGAAAAGAATAAGCTGAATGCTGCTAAGAAGAAGTATCACCATACTATGGGGCAAGGTGGCTACAGGGTTGGCATTCCTAAGTGGGAGAAACTTGAGCAGGAACTGCGTGATAAAAAGATCACCCCAGAGACAGACGATTGGGTATACGTGCAAGGAATTGGTTTTACGGGCATGGGGGCACGTTGGACTCGGAAGGGAGGTGTATATATAACATACGACATAAAGAAGACCCCTTGCCAATCGAGAGGATCAGAAAAGCAGTAAAGGCTGTTAAAGATGGGGACTTCATTCCCGATAGAGAGAATGATGAGCTCACACTCGCCCTTGGAAATAAGGAACATGATGGACGAACACGAGGCACAATAGGCTCCCAATCATGGAGGACTGGGTTTCCCGAAGAGAGGAAGAAATATCCTGATAGAAGCCGTCAGAGGAGTAAGAATAGGGCGGCAGTTGAAGCAGAAAGTCAGAAAGAGCGAATGCGTTTAATTGAAGAACGATTAAAGCAACAACAAGATGAAATTAACACACTTAAAGAGCAAAGTACTACCGGCGCCCCATCTCAGCAGCACACTGCATTCGATGCTACCGGCCTATCGAATAATCGAAAAAGCAGTGTGGCTTCCACCGAGGTCCCGGGTGATGACAATGGCGATGCCGATGATGCACCGACGATGGCTCCTGTTGGCTACCCAGTGGATGATATCACAGAGATGACACACTGCGAGCTACATGTCAAAGTTGTGAACATATCAATGAAGGTGGCGGTCGGCTATGCCTTACCAATTGGACCCACACCAACTTACCACTGTCGTCCGGTTCCAGAGGGCTACGCTGTTGTCGGCGTGGATGAAATCATGCCCACCTTTGAGGTTTTGGATCTTCACTACCCTGCTGGTGAAGGGGATGTGACTGTGCTGGGTGATGCAAAAAACGTCACCATTCTATGGCCGAAGGATTGTATCGTGCTTCGAAATCACACGCCAAGGCCATCTTCGCCGCCGCCTCACCCGTCTCCAGCGAGGTCGTCGCCGCCGCGGCAGCCGTCTTCGTCGCCTCACCCGGCTCCATCGCGTCACCAATCTCCGGTGCAGCCATCGCCGCGGGAGCCATCGTCGGCGCCTCAGGATAAAAAGCGTAAGCGTACCGCTACTGTGCGTCGTAAGCGATCGCCGAAACGTAAACAAGAGCCTCTTCCAAAAGTACCAACGGTTCCTCCCAAGAGAGCTTATGACTATACTGAAGAGGAGACTGCGGCGATCGTTGATGCGGAAACGACAGCGTTTTTCGCTAAGCTGAGGCGGCCGAAAGAGCCAGAGTTCCCCAGCACCAAAGAAGAAAAAGCCAAAGTGTTGAAAATGCTAAAGAATCTTCATCAACCCGAGCCAAAGCTGTCATCAGACTATGAGCGTTCTATTCTCAAGTCACATGCGGCACAAAAAGCCTCGAAGAGCAGTACTGATGCAAGCGGGAAATCTGTTGCCGAGCTCGGAGAACAAGCAAAACAGACTTGCGCCCCTCTCAAGGTGATTTCTCAAACCAATATGGGGTCGAGCAAATATGGGGCCGAAGAGCAGTATGATCCAGAGGTAGTTGCACAATACGGAGAAGCTGCCGCTGCTCAAGGTATGAGTATTGCCCAGTACTTATCCCAGTTAGAGTTCTTCCCCGTGAGTGAAGTAGCATACAAATACCAGTACGGCAAACCTCTCGTCAAACCTGAGGAGGTAAACAATCTTCCAACAAAAATGCGAAGATTGCATAACTGGTACTTGCATGCCACAAAGGTCGGGGCTAACTGGATAGTGCTGAGGGTTACAAAAAAGCATCATGGGAAAGAAAGGGATGACATGATATCCATTGAATTTGATGAACTATTTCAATTATTCAATCAAGATGCCTTAGACAAATCGATCATCAGTGCCTATTGTCTGTAAGTACTAATTCTGTAATTAATTTAGTCTCCAGCTATATTATTTTGTTTATTGCATGTATATAATCATACTGTAATATGCAGAATGAAGATTCTCGAATGCAGCAGGGGACAAATCTATGACATTGGCTTCATTGACCCATATTGGGTTCATGAAGCTAATCTCAAAATAAGCCCCCAGGATACAGAGGATAATATAGTACACGTGTGAAGGTTTCAAGAAACCAAAAGGGAAATACTATTTCCTTACAACTTCGAGTGAGTGTTATTGTCTTGTATACACTTTCTATTTCGCTTACTCGATGTTAAGTATATAATTGATTAGTTATGCATTTGCATCTTCCACTATATTCTGTTAATCATTCAACTTGACAAAGGGCGTGTACTAGTCATGGACTCGAAACATAAACCCCTTGAGACGTGGAAGGACATGCAGATACTTCTCCAGCGGTAATTCTAATCATTACGACACTATATCGGCAACGTTCGTGAATTTTATGATATCAAGTACTTAATAACTTATTTTATTCGTTTTCTTCGCCGGGAAGCGCTTGGAAACGGTTCACCAACAAGGCTAGGGGTGTTTGGAAAGAGGAGCTTACATTTCAACCACTAGATGTAAGCACCACTAGCTATATCCGCGCATCTCTTTGATTCTAGTTTTGATACAGTTATTATCATGCTTGATTATTATTTTGATTGAACTCTGTTCTCATAAAGTGCCTGACGCAGGGACCAGGTAACAATCTCTGTGGATACTATGTATGCGAGTTCATCCGGCAGACGTGCGATGAGAAGGGCAGAAATTTAGAGCAACTCCACGTACGTAAACAATTTCTATAGTTTTTAATTTCAAACAAATTGTGTTTAGTTTCATATTCATATAGGCTGACTCCTTTTTTAAATCAGATCGAACGTCTACGGGACGGGCTTCTGCCAAAGGATCGCGTTCGAGCAATTCAGGAGGAATTGGCGGGATTCTTGGATGCAGAAGTCCTAGACCCGAAAGGAGAATACTATTCTGCTGTGTATAGACAATAGGGATTGTAAAAATAGCAACTTTGAGGAACTGGCCGGTAGCATCGAATAGCAACTTTTGTATGTAGTGCATGAACTCGATCCGTGTATTGAATGTAATATTGTCATGATGATCTTGTGTAATATAAGGTTCCTTCGTTGATAAGTGCAAAACACTAAATAAACAATAAAACAACCTAAATGAATTCTCTGCCGCGGCACAAAAAGTGGCGAAAATGCTGCCGCGGCAACAAAATGTGCCAAAATGAATTCTCTGCCGCGGCAGAGAAATGGGCCAAATCTCTGCCGCGGCAGCAGGACCGGGACTAATGCTCCACCCCCCCTCGCGCTCTGATGCCGCCACGTGTGCCCCCATTTGTCCCGGTTGGTGGGGCAACCGGGACTAAAGGTTAGAGCTTTAGTCCCGATTGCCCCGTCCCGGTTGGGCAACCGGGACTAATGGCCCTTACCAACCGGGACGCATGGGGCGTTTTCTACCAGTGCAAGTCAAGTATAGGGCGACCATTCCATCATCTCGGTTCTACTGTTAGAAGGGTATTGAAGGACCCACCCTAGAGAAAGTACCAATAGTCTATGATTATCCGGATGTGTTCCCTGAAGAGTTGCCCGATATGCCCCCTGATCGGGATATCGAGTTCATCATAGAGTTAGTCCCCGGAAAATCCCCTATAGCCCAGAGACAGTGCCGTATGAGTCCCGAGGAGTTGGTTGAATTAAAGAAGCAGTTGGATGACATGGAGTGCAAGGGTCATATATAGCCGAGTGCCTCTCCCTGGGGATCACCAGTCCTTTTTGTGTACAAAAGAGATGAAACCACCTGACTAGTCATGGATTACCGAAAGCTCAACAATGTCACCATCAATAACAAGTATCCCTTGCCAAAGATTGAAGATCTGTTTGATTAGTTAAATGGATTCCGGGTGTTTTCCAATATAGATCTCCGTATAGGATACCACCAACTCAAGATTCGAGAATCAGACATCCCTAAGACAGCCTTTACCACCCGGTATGGTTTGTATGAGTACACCATCATCTCTTTTGGGATAACCAATGCCCCTACCTATTTCATGAACCTCGTGAATAAGGTATTCATGCCCTATCTGGACAAGTTTGTTGTGGTGTTCATTGATGATATCCTAATCTACTCCTAAACGGAAGAAGATCACGAGGACCATCTGAGTTTAGTACTAGGTACCCTTAGAGAACATCAGTTATATGTCAAGTTTAGTAAATGTGAGTAATGCTTAAAGGAAGTTGGTTTCCTTGGCCATGTTCTGTTCGCCGGAGGAATCTCTGTTGATCCCACCAAAATCAAGTCAATACTCGAATGGAAAGCCCCCACCAATCCATCTCAGATCCAAAGGTTTCTGGGTATAGCCTGATATTACTGCAATGTTGTTGAAGGATTCTCCAGCATCGCGAAGCCAACGACTTAGTTGCTGAAGAAGGACAAGAAGTTCGAATGGACGAACAATTGTGAAGAGAGTTTTGAGGAACTCAAGAAGAGATTAGTCTCTGCCCCTATCCTAATCATGCCAGACATTACCAAATGCTTTGAATTCTATTGCGACGCCTCCAAGCTAGGACTTGGAAGCGTGCTGATGAAGGAAGGCAAGGTCATTGCCTAGCTATCTTGACAATTGAAGCCACATGAGATGAACTACCCCACCCATCACTTGGAACTCGCTGTCTTAGTGCACACCCTCAAAACATGGCTTCATTATCTGATGGGAAACCGCTGTGAGATCTACAAGGATCATAAGAGTCTGAAATATATCTTCACACAGAAGGAGTTGAACATGAGGCAGAGAAGATGGATCAAACTGATCAAGGACTATGATCTTGGCATTCATTACCATCCAGGTAATGACAATGTGGTAGCTGATTCCCTCAGCTGGGAACCCTGCTCTCTGAATGCTATGATTAAAAAGGAGCAACCTAAACTGAGTCAAGAATTAGAAAGGTTTGGACTGGAACTAGTCAACACTTGATACCTAGCCCACCTCGAGTTAAATCCAACCCTCTTTGATCAAATCAAGGAAGTTCAGAAAGGTCACCCAAGCATAGAAGGAATCAAGCGCCGAATGGAAAAAGAAAATGTTCTTGGATTCAAGGTTGACGATAGTGGTGTTTTGTGGTACAAAGGACGTATATGCGTACCAAATGAGCATGAACTGAAATAGACCATCATGAAGTAAGCAATCGAGACCCACTACTCTATCCACCCGGGGAGTACCAAAATGTATCATGACCTGAAGGAGGACTTTTGGTGGCACAGGATGAAACGAGAGATCGCCCTGTTTGTAGCCAAGTGTGATATATTCTAGAGTATCAAAGCCGAATATCAACACCCCGCTGGATTACTGCAACAGATGAAGATTCCGGAATGGAAATGGGAGAAGGTCGGAATGGACTTCATCACCGGACTACCCAAGTCTAGTAGGGGACATGAATCCATCTGGGTTATCATAGACTACCTATCTAAAGTAGCCCACTTACTTCCCGTAAAGAATACCTACAATGGACAACAACTCGCAGAACTTTACATCTCAAGAATCGTTAGCCTCCATGGGGTTCCCAAGGAAATCGTGTCTGATCGTGGACCACAATTCAATTCCCGTTTCTAGAAGAAGTTGCATGAAGCCCTAGGTACCAATCTATCTTTTAGCATAGCCTATCACCCTTCGATCTGAGGACATACTAAGAGAGTAATTCAAGTCCTGGAATATATGCTCCTTTTGTGTGTCCTATCACCCTCACGTTCACTAAATTCTCCTACAACAACAACTATCAACCAAGTCTAAAAATGGAACCCTTCCAGTTTCTCTACGAGAGAAAGTGTTGGACACCCCTGAACTGGACTGAAACCAGAGAAAGCCAGATCTTTGGACCAGACATTATTAAAGCCGTCGAGGATCAAGTTTAGGTAGCCCGTGATCAATTGAAATCTGCCCAATCTCGCCAGAAGAGCTATGCCAACACCAAACGTCGTGACGTGAGTTTCAATAAGGGAGACTTCGCGTACCTTCGCGTTTCTCCTCTCAAGGGAATGTAGCGTTTCCATGAGAACGGGAAACTTGGTCCAAGATACATCGGACCCTTCAAGATCCTCGATCAACGAGGAAAGGTATCATATCAGATGGAGCTACCCTCAGAGTTGTCAGAGTTCCATAACGTCTTTCACGTATCCCAACTTTGAAAATGTCTCCAATTACATGATAAGCCCGAAGTCTTCAAGGAAGTCGACTACCGTGCCATTGATCTTAACCATGATCTGACCTACCGAGAGGTGCCGTTAGGATTCTGGAGAAGGCCTACCGACTTACCTGACGCTGCAAAATAAGTTTCTACAAGGTACAATGGAGCAACCACTCAGAGGAAGAAGCCACCTAGGAACACGAGGATTATCTCAGGAAGGAGTTGCCTCACCTCTTAATGCCTCAACTCGCGAATCTCGGGATGAGATTCTTTTAAGGGGGGAAGGTATGTAACATCCCAACTTGTGCATCATGTTTTCTTGAGTAGGAGTCAAGAGTTTAGGGGAAATGAAACTTTTTAAAGTTGCTTGCTTATGTTGTTTTCTTACTTAGAATGAATGATCCTTTGTGTTGCCATGGTATCCTTGTTACTTGCTATGCTAGTGTTGCCCTTTTCTTGTTTTTTTAGATGCTTAGGATTTAGAAAAATTCTTGGTAACCAATAGGATCACCTTGGTTTGTTATTTTGCAAGCTAAAGAAAGATCTGAATTATATGGCTAAGTCCATTATATATTGTCATGTTCCATTTTTGGAGATAAGGTATGATCAAACGTAAAACACTTGTTGGCCTGTAGGGGTTCCAATCTTTAATAAGATAGAGCCCCCTGTGTTTACAATGCTAGTCCCTGGATCAATAGCTAGCATCCACAGTTAAGATGTAATATCAAGAAACAAAGGTCATAACATAACTTTATAACCAGGAATAACATAACTTTATTACATCATACATAGCTCATTTGGCTATTACATTACATTGCAGCGGAATAACTATAAGTATGGGTCCTTCATCTTCAAAGTGCCACTGGCAGATGTTGGTTGTAGACTTTGTAATCCTAATCAATCAATATTCACTAAAATCAATCAAACCTGCAACATTACAAGTTACAGCCACAAGGGTCAATACATTTTAATTGTATTGGCAAGCTTCACTATTATGTGTAATATGAGTGGATCCTATCAATACATGCATATTTGGCTAAGTAGAGTTTCAGGTTCATTTTCTTAAAGCAATAATTTATCCTATCTTTTCAAAATGGTTTTGGTCCTTTGTCAAATCTCTTTTTCCAAGTTCCTTGAACTCCTTGGTAGAAACTCAAGTGTTCAAGTCCTTGTCAAAAATCCCTTGAGCTACTTCGTAACCCCAAGTGCAACGAGTCTTATAAAATCTCATGAGTTCCTTGGTAACCCCAAGAACATCAAGTGTTAAGAAAAATCTCTTGAGCACCTTGGTAACCCCAAGTGCATCAAGCTTAACAAAATCTCTTTGAATTCCTTGGTACCCCCAAGTGCATCAAGTTTTATTTTAGAAGTTGGAATGTCGAGATCTCCCATGGTTCAAACTTTAGTTGCTCAGTATTGTCCATAACCGGGGACACGGCTAAGTACTTAGATTTTATTATCTTCTGCAGAAGGAGTACACTTTACCCACATGTCACAATCCCATCTTATCGCCACCAGTGGCCTACTGGATTAGTGCTCACCAAGATGGAGTACTGGCAGATTGAGAATGTGACGAAGTCTTTCCAAAGGGTCCTCCCATACACCATTGCTAGCTTGCCTTCAGCACCCATGAAGCATTCCAGATCCCCATGTCCAGTTAACTGAGGACAGTGCATGAGTCTTCCCAATGTAGTTGACTAAGCCAGAGCCATAATAGCATGTGGTTGCACACGAAAGCCACAATTGGAGAAACATGTTCAATCTCTAAGTTTCCTAGGTGGTTTTCTTTTGGAGCACAACACAAAGTGATACCCATAAACATGGTTCCTTTTGTTGCCACCTTCTCCAAAACTTAAAGTATCCTCCACCTAGGTGGTTCATTGAGTCCTTGTTTTATTATGTAAAACACAAGTCCTTTTCTCAACCTTTGTAAAATCTCAACATGTATCTCTTTTCAAAATATAGCATGGCTAAGGATGTATCAACTACAATATTTTCACTAAGGAGTGTATAGGGAATCCTATTAGGATTTAGCATAGCATAAGTATAAAATTGTTTTCATGCATGTTTTCAAAATCCACTAAGTATAATGAAAATAGTAGGACTTTTGTATGATAGTGTCACTTGCCTTTTTGGGTAGGGAATGATGGTTCACTCCTTGATATTGCTAGTCTCACACTTTGCTAATTTCACTACAATCAATCAAGCAAGCATAGTATCAAGTAGCATTCCAAACCAATAATCAAACAACATTTCACACACCTAAAATAATGGGATCTAATTCATGCATGTAAGCATGCAAGAGATGGTACTTTTTTGCAAAGATGGTCTCCACTAGGCTTCTAAGCTTTGTAAGTTCCAAATTGGTCATTTACCAAAATGGCAAAGTCATTTGCAAAAAAGGGTTTTGTCCATAAACCATTTTTAAATCTAATTATCATTTTATGTGGTGAGAAATATTTTTATCAAAGCAAAACTTTATGTTTTTCACAAAATGAGTTGCCCTTGCAAAACTTGGTGTTTTGGGTCAGTAGGTTTGGTTCCAAACATTTTCCCAAAGTTTTCTTTACAAAAACATTTTCATAACAAAATTTATTATTTTTATGTGGCTAGAAATGGACCAAATCAATTAATCTATCCTAAATTTCTCGAAATTCATTTTTAACTCCATGGGTTGGTTCCTAGGGTCAGTGAGTTTACAACAAACCATTTTGCAAAGGTTTTAACCCTAAAAACATTTTTAAACAATTTTTCTAATCTAAACAAGCACACAAAAGAATCTGCAGAAACAAGCAAACTAACAGATACTATTTGCTAAACCAAGGGCATGGTTGGCTAGGTCTTGATTTCCTGAATCCAACGACATAAAATTTGTAATTTTTGGACGTGTGGATCCAAAGTTACAAGGGTTTGAAAATCATATCTCAATCAGATTTCAAATCTGTTTTAAACAGAATAGGTGACGCGCGTCGTGTTCTGGTTGGACGGTACCGGTTCGGGTGGATCACGCGCTGAAGACCGTAGGATCTCATTTAGATCGAGCGGCGCAGAGGCATACTATACCTCTTCGCTTATGTTCTATTACGGCCTTACGATCTAGATCTAACGGACGCAATCAATCAGACCACTAACGGGCGGCGCTACTCTGCGGTGGACGGCGGCGACGGTCAGTCAGTGGCGCTGGCGAAACAGGAAGCGAGAGAGGAAGGGAGTAGGCTCACCGAGGTCGCGAGGACGAGGTGGTGCTCGATGTGTGGTCGACGGGGCAAGGGGCGTACGGGGGCAGGAAGAATTCCTCGCCGGAGTTTGCAACGGCGTCAGACGGCTCTGTCCACGGTCGAAGGAGACGTTGTAGATCGCCCTAGGACAAGACAGGGGCATGGTTAAGTGCGGGAGGTCACGGAGAAGACACGTGCATGAACGAGAAGGCGCGGGGCGGTCGGAATCTACTTGGGTGCTTGCCGGAGTTGAAGACAGATGCGGCGGCATTCGGAATCTTGTCGTAGCCGGTGTTCTGGGACGCCCGCGGTCGAATGGGTGGTACGGGGAGGAGTGTCTGGGAGTGGGGAGTCTGCTAGCATGCTCAGGGACGCAAGGGGTGGTGGAACTCGGCCGGAATTGGTCGGAGAGGGTGGTCGGAACTGGGAGTGTGTCGAGTCAAATTGAGGCAGCCTCGGGGCGGATAAGGAGTGGCGACAGAGGGGAAATGAGGAGAAGACGCAAGCGCTTAATAGCGTGCAGTCATGGCGAGGTTTAAGGCGCGACATCAATGCGTATTCAAGCCGTGACATCAACGGCAGAAACGGCCGGCGCGGTCGTCGCGAGGAAGAAGGAGGAGTGGGAAAGTGGGGTCTGCTGGTCAGTGGGAAAAGAGTGAGGGAAGGGTCCACCGGTCAGTCTCTTTGCGGGTCTGTTAATAGGTGTGAACCGTTTTCTTTCAGGAAGGAAAGCTGGGCTGGTTCTGGGCCTTAGTGGGCTGATGGGTTGGGTCGACCTAAACTTTATATTTTTCCTGTTTCTGAATCCTTTTCTTTTTCTATTTCCATTTTCCTGTTTTGAATACCATACAACAAATCAAATCAAAACAAATCAAACATTCAAACAAGTCAAACCTTCAACAAACTTTCCATTTGAATCTAGTTCTGTTTAACACATAAACCAAAGTCCATCTTGAAATAATGTTTTAAATATTTTTATGTTCCATTCATTAATTAATTAACATGGATCTTTAGTTATTTAATAAAATAGGGTTTGATTTAATTAATAAAATCTCCATTTGAAATCCAAATATTTTCAAAACCAAATCAGTAGGTTTTATTTGGAAATAGTGAATACTTGGAAACTTGTTTAAAACAAAAATAACCTTTTATTTAAGGGTCCATTATTAATTAAATACAATAGACTTCTATTATTAAATCAAATAGGGTTTGTTTTATTAAAATATTTATTTTGAAATCTAAAATAAAGCCAAAACACTTCAGTAGGTTTTATTTGAGAAAATCAAATATTTGGAAAACTTATTTTAAATAATTTAATAAGTTTTGATGTTTCAATTAAAATGGTAAAACCTTTTATTTAAATAAAATTGGATATTAAATCCTTATTAATTTATTTAAATCAACCTTTGCTATTTTTATTCAAAACAAAATGCTTTAATTCCAAAGCATGGCCAAGGTTTAATTTTGCTTTATAAAATAATCTTTATTTATGAATCCACTTTTTCTTTTGAAAATCAAATCTTTTATTAAAGATCCAAAATAGTAATTTCAACATATTTTAATTTCCTTTAATAAATGTTTATCCTTATAAATCCCTTTTAGGATTTATTTGATTCAAATTGGTTTGAAGTTCCAATTAAATTTAAAAAGTTTCTTCTGGCCCTGAAAATCAAACAATGTTTTATTTTATTAATTTAATTTCACATTACAAGATTTGGAAAATCTTGGGATGTGACATGGCCATGCAAGCACATGGGTTTATACCTTGTTATGAGTTCTGCAAAACCCACCCTCAACCTTGGTTAAACCATAACCCTAATCCTATTGTATGTGTGTAACATCCCTAAAATCATGTTTTAAAACTCATGCATATCATCCATGCATCCATGATCATATAGAGTTTCATTTTCTAAACCATTCCAAAAACAGGAGCAAATGTGCTCATTATTTTATGTGAGTATACCCTAGCCATAGTGCTACTTTCTAAAGAGAAGGGCACTTGTTGTATTCAGTAATGTTTTGTATTCAAACTTAAATGCTTCCAAAAGCTTGAGCAAAGTTTCAAAACTAAGTATAAATTTAAAACCAAATCTATACCTATTTTATATCTCATAAAAGGCTTGGTTTTATTTTATTCTTCAAAGGACCAAGAGTGTTTGAGTAAACAGAAGGTTTGACACTTATTTGAATACAAAATTCACTATACAAAAGTCCAGAGAAAGTTTGAAATCAAACTGATTTGAAAAGGAGTTTGAAAATCATTTTAGAAAATCAAACATAAAAAGAAAAAGGAATAAAGGAAAAAATATAAGCAGCCAGCCATTCTGGCCCAACCCAGCCCAATTCGTCCAACTAGCCCAGCAGCACCCCCCCACTAGGTCGCTGATAGCCTGGACCCATCCCCACACCTTTTCTCTCGCTGACGACTGGGCCTCACTGCCGCGTCACCCTTCGTCCTCAATCAGCGCCGACGACCACCTCGCCGCTGCTGTTTCCCCGCACTGATGCCGCGCTTAAATTGCATTGATACGGCGAGAGGTTTCCGCCCCCGCTCTGGCTACATAAACCCCTCCCCTCTCCGCTCATTTCCCCTCACCTAGCACAGACGTTACGCCACCAGGCTGCCCATATTTCGCCAAACTCTGCCGCGGTACCGACGAACTCTGGCAGCAAATTCCGGTGAGCTCCCCGCACCCCTTGACTTCTAACCTTGCCAGTACAATCACTGCAACCTCACGCATCTCCTAACCCCTCTGGTGCATGCTAGGATCATTCAGAGCCTCGTCAACATCGACAACAACACGAGTCCGATGAAACCATCAACTCCGTCAAGCTTTCCTGATTAGTTCTGACCGCGCCTTGCCCTCTCCTTGACACTCGGATGACCAGCACCACTTTGCGCATCTGACGCACTGTTTATTTTGCCCTGGGATGATCTGTACCTTCGCCAACGTCAACGAGCAGCCGTACCCGATGCCTTCACGAACTCCGGCGAGGAATCATTGACGACTCCGAGCGCCCCTTCACCAACCAAGGACACGTCGAGCTTCTCCTCGTCACTGCGGTTCTGGTGAGCATCCTCCCACCTCCCCGGGCGACCTAGTTCACCGGCTCCGCCACTGACAGAGAGCGCCGCCGCCTATCGCCGCCGCTAGCACCGCCACTAGATGGTCAAGTTGCTTAGGATCGTTATATCTAGATCCAGTGGATACGATAGATCCTAGGCGAAACGGTAAGATTAGATCTGGGCCGCGCGTTTAAGTTAGATCTGACGGCTCACAGACGCGATCCAGCGCGAAGCGGTACCAGCCAATTAGATGCCGCCGCGTGTCAGAGAGTTAGATTTAAAATCAGATTTTGAATCTATTAGATGTTTGATTTTGTTTTGATCATAACTTTTGATTCCCACGCCCAAATTTGACAAATTTTATATCAATGGAATCAGGGGAGAAATCCCTTTCTGTATATGCAATGTGTTTAATATTTTGTTTCTGTTAAAATGGTTTTATTTACAGAAACATGTTTAGGCCTATTTAGTGTATATAAATTATTTGAGAAATATTTTAATATTCAAATAAGGTTTTTGGCAAGATTTGAACTTGTTTATGAATCAGTACTGTGCACTTGTCATATTTGGTATAGAAAATCATCACATATCATATTGCATGCATTCATATATGTTGGCTTGTATATATTTTGTTTGTGATTTGGTGTTATCATTTTAAGTGTAGATTTTGGTGCAAATAGTGATTGTGATTATGAGGATTGTAACTACTCTCCAAACTACCAAGGAAAGTGGTGCTTCATGATTTTATTCCTATGCTTTTCAAATATGCATTAGAAATATTTTGCTAGACTTGCATGGCTAAATTTTTGGTCTTTATATGCTATGCTTGGGAAATCCTAGTAGGTGTATAATTTCTAGAAATTTCAAAGTTAAGATGCTTATCTATGCCATGCTTAGCCTAGCTAGTAGCAACCAAGGGTGGTTATATGTTCATGATATGAATAAATATTTCTAAGTCTTTGGATTATGTTTTTGCTTAATAAAACAACTAAGTGAATTAATCAACTGGTGGAATGGTTGTGATTGGGTTATGTTGACTGGTTACACAAGGCCCATTTCTATGGTTTACCTTGTGTATCTCACTTGTGGAAATCCACCAAGGAACAAAGGGATTTGAGAGGCCAAATGTTAAGAAGCTTCTAGTGCAGCCACTTGGCAATATGGGCTCTGCCTGGATCATATAGGTTGCAATAACTTAGCCATTTAGACAGTTGGTGGTAGTGGGATGATAGGTTGGAGCGCGTCCATTTGGTCTAAGGGAAGGCTTCTGAAAGGTCCTGTCTTGGTGAAAATCAAGTCTTGTAGGGAAAGTGCATAATCTCTTCAGATGGAAGAATCTAAGTACTTAGCCATGTCCCTGGTATTGAACAATTTGAGCATCAAGACATGGAAGCTATCAAAACTATCCTAATCCCAATTTCTAAGTAAAACTTGTGGTTGAACAAGGGTGAAGGACCCCAATGTCTATTGGTGGTTCCTTGGGAAAAGTTTTGACAAAGAAAAACTTAGTGTTTTCAACTGATAGGCAAAACCTATTTTGAGCAAAGCAAGCCTAAGCTACAGCTAGCCAAAATGCATATAGAATATAGTCCACCATTATACTACTAAGGTACCACTTTCCAATACTATTCCAATGTATTGACCCACTGTGGCTGTAACTTATGATGTTGCAGGTTATTTTGATGATGATTAGGAGTCATGAGTCTACACTCAACATGCTTGCCTGTGGTACATGAAGATGAAGACTTATTTATCTATTTACTCATTTAAACTCTTGTACTAGGCCTGTGGCCATGGAGTTGTAAAAGACTATGTTTGTCTCTGGAATGACTGTAATAATGACCTTTGTTTCTGTGTACTTCATCTAAAACTGTGGATGCTAGCATTGATCCAGGGACTAGCATTGCAATCACAGGGATCCTTTTCCTTTATAAAGGAGGGATCTTACAATGTGAGTGTTTCCTCCACTAGTTGCAACATAAGGAATGACCATCATATTTTTGGACATCTTTGGAGGATTCTTACAAGAACTTGGGATCGATCCAGGAAGCAACCAAGGGCTAGAACTACTCACCTCACATCCCTCTACACCCCCAAAGTTTCCCCTCTACCTCTGTAGTCTCGATCTTGATGGAAACATCGACCAAAGTGGCCACCCGAGACACTTTACCCTAGATCACCCCAAACCCATGTCCACTCTGTCCACTTGTTTGCAAAGCATGCACCTGGCCTGGCATGACCCCAAACATGCCAGAGTGCACCATACCACCACCCCTGGTTTCCCATTGCACTCCCAAGACCTAGAGAGAGAGAGAGAGACCGGGCCGACAGATCGCCCAAATCTTGCTCGACCCGTCCTTGGCCGAGCCCGCCACCCCTCTGCCGCACCTGGGGCAGCGCCGCACTCGTACCTTCCCTAGAAACCACCCTCTCCCCTCCACTCACGCACCAGCAGCCCTAGTTACCCCCAACCCGTGATGGCCATATCACCTTGGCCACATCGTGCACTCGCTGCATCCCGTCCCCAGGTGAAAATTGATGTCGTCCGCGCATAGAGGATACCCCTCCTCACCCTCTCAACCACCCCATGCCAATAGACATGCAGCGCACCGCCCATCCGAGCCTAGTTAGATGTGACATTACGTGGAGCACCTCGTGTGGAATGACTCCATCAAGACACCTCGCGCTATCCCGAGGCCCTGAGCTAGAACCCGCATGCCATACCCCTCTCACCCCACGTGGAGATGTTCACCCGTCGTCGTGCCTAGCCAATCCGTGCCTAGCCAACCCGCGTGCCCTCGATATTTTTTTTTCTTGGATTAGAAGGAACCCATTTTGTTGCATGTGATATATTATTGTTTGCATTGCAGTCTATGAAAGAAAGAGTTGACGGAGCAAGATAGCCGGATCGAGGTTGATAAATGGCTCGCAAAAGGATTTGCTAAATGGTTTAAGAAACATGTGAGATATCTTGCCTTTGTATCAATCGGCACATGATTTCTTTTTGTTTGTATGTGTGTGTTATTCACCCCTGTTTTGGTTTATTTCTTTAGATTGGAAATTTGCACAACGAGAAGAAGGTGAGTGCTGATATTTTTTGCTTTGGCTTGTGAACCGTATTGGAGGGTGAGGATATATTCAGCATGTGTTGACGATGGTGTCCGCTACCACACCGTTGATCGCGAGAAGAATAGAAACACACATAATAGTGGAACCTTTGCTGAGGGAGACCATGAGGGTATAATCATTGACTTCTACGGTCAGCTCAGAAGCATCATCAAGTTGTAGTACAATTGTAGCGGTGGCATCCATCGGTCGGTTGTCTTGTTTCGCTGCGATTGGTTCAATGTTGGTGGCAAGAAGAATTCAGGTTTCCAAGACAATGCACACTTTAAGAGCATTAACACTGCAAGATTTTAGGACTAGACTAATCCTTTTCTTCTAAAAACCCAAGCAACAAAGGTGTTCTATGTGCCAGATACCGACTTGGGTGGTAGTTGGCGAGTTGTGCAAATATTCCAGCATAGGCATTTGTGGAGTGTTATAGAAACTGAAGTGGAAAAGGATCCCTGTGGTGGTGCTGGGCTAACATACCAAGATGATGACACGCCGGAAGTTCTGGTGCATGCTAAAGAAGCCAATGTGCAAACCAGGTTGCGAAGCGACAGGGGGAGTGTGGTACTCGATGTTGCGTATGTAGAAAAAATAAAGAAAAAGAGGAAAGAGGTAGTTGATGGCGAGGATGAACGAAACATGACAGATCATACGATGTATCAGTATTGTAGCGATGATGAAGATAATAGGTATAGGCATCTATTCGACGATGACGAGTAGTTTATGTCCTATGTGTGTGAACTACTAATAATAGGCAGAGGTAGTTTCTATCAAGTTTTATGTACTAAATTTAAGTACTGTGCAATTTATGTACTGTGAAACTTATGTACTGAAGTTTTATGTACACAAGTTTATGTACTCAAGTTTATATACTAAAGTTTATGTTTGCCACTATGAAATTGCAGCTAAAATGTCCACAAAATACAGTCGAAATGCTGCCCAAATTTAGTATTTTAAGCAGACAATGCTTCTAGATTTCAACCCTAAAAATGCAACATTTTTTGGTTATTTGATTCCCACCTCGCCCGATATGGGCCACCGGTTCCAGCCCATAGGATGCAGATTCCCACCCCGCGTGATATGGGCCACCGGTTCTAGCCCATATGATCTAGACTGCCCGCCAGATATGGGCCACTGCCTCCAGCGCTCCAGCCCATAGGATTTATACCACTGGTATGTGCTTCAAAACTGTATAAGAGCGAGACCCACCTGTCAGATCCATCTCGCGTGTCGATTTCTGGGGCCCACATGCTGAGATGGTTGCCTAGTCATTTTAATTCAACCCAGGTCAAGATATTATGACCATCTAAATTGGTCGTAGTCTACCAAATAAAAGTCTCTGCACCATGCCGTTAATTTATGACCATTTCATGTAAGCAAAACGTGACCTTTTGGACTAAATTGGTCGTTATTTTTCAAGGTTTGGACCCTCTCGAATTCCCTATGACCAATTGGTTCAGAATGGTCATAGATCTATGACAAAAATATCCATGGTCGTAAAAAAAGTTCACTAGTGAGCAGATTTCTTGTAGTGACATGGGTTTATTGTAGGGGTTCGTAGCATGGAAAACAAAAAATTTCTACCGCATGCACACAAACAAGCCAAGATCTATCTACTAGATTGTAGCAATGATTCGATAGAAGCACTCACCCTCGAAGATTCCAAAGCAGTTAACGAGAGCAGATTCTCGTGGGTGATGTAGTCATACACTTGTCGATCTCAAGATCGCGTAGACGATCCTTCCGGCGCTGCATTCCGGCAGCGCTTCCGCAGTCGGTCACACACATTCGGTACTCGATGAAGACCTTCCTCTCCCTTGTTCCAGCAGGCAGCGGAGGTTGTAGTTATCCCTTCGTGATTCCGGCAGCACGACGGCGTGGTGTCGAAAGTAGAGGGAAGATCCCGCAGGGCTTCACCTAAACCGGATGCGAGTTATGGTGTATTACAGTTTCCTAGAAATCTAGGGTTTAGAAATTCGGGAGGAGGAGGAGGTGTTGGCGGCGGCGACAGACCGGCGGCGGGCTCGGGTGGAGAGGGCTTGGAACTTGTGTGTTATGTTGGGGAAGCCCTCCCCCTCTATTTATGAGAGGGGGGCAGCCTTGGGAGGGGTGGGTTTGAATCCAAATCCAAACCCAAGTTGGATTGAGAGAAGGACTTGTTTCTTCTCCCACTAGGAAACCATTGTTCCAGTTTGACTTTTCGAACTTCCGTTTGGCTTTCAATTTAGAGCTTCATTTCTCTTTCGCATATGCCAACACCAAGTGACCTTGGATATGATCCAATCATTCCACATACCCATGACACATTCATGGACTATTCTCCTTCCGGGCCGGTGAACCTTTTCTCTGCATACCTAGTTCAACCTCGTTACTGATAAGTACTCTTTTATCGTTCCCGTGATATGTGATCCCTTGTGAGCTAGTCACATTCTTGCAAGCCAATTGGATGACATTCCACCGAGAGGGCCCAGAGTATATCTATCCGTCATATGGATGTACAAATCCCACTCTTGATCCATGTGCCTTAACCCATACTTTCCGAACACTCAATGCCACCTTTATAGCCACCCAGTTACGGTGTGGTGTTTGATGTCATCAAAGCATCCTTCCGGTGATGGTGATTAGCATGATCTCATGGTCGAAGGAATTAGGTTACTATGTATCAGAAAACTTATAGAAAACAAACTATTAAAATGACTTGATCTTTATGCTACGCATATCTATAGGAGTATGTCCATCATACCATTCTCCTAATGATATGATCTTGTTATTAACAACATCTCAATGTTCATATCGAGAAACCACGATCATATATTAATCAACAAGCTAGTATTATAAAGAGGCTTTACCAGGGACTCTAATTTAGTTCACAAATCACACAAGTATTAATGTTTCCTGTTAATACTATTGTAGAATGAATGTAAACATTTATCATAAACACAAAGATATAATAATAACTGCTTTTATTATTGCCTCTTGGGCATATCTCCAACAGTCTCCCACTTGCACTAGAGTCAACTAATCTAGATTACATGGTAATATACCGAACACGCATGGCGGTTTGGTGTTGGTCATGTTTTTCCCTCGGGAGAGGTTTAGTCAACGGATCCGCCACATTCAGATCTGTGTGTACTTTGCAAATCCATATGTCACCATCTTGGACATGTTCTCGAATAGCGTGAAAACGTAGCTTGATGTGCTTCAGCTTCTTGTGTGACCTTGGTTCTTGCGCATTGGCTATGGTGGCCATGTTATCACAGTAGATAGACATTGGGTCTAGCGCACTTGGAACCACACCGAGCTCATCCATATCGCCTCTTGTGAAGCCTCCGAAGCAGCTATGTATTCCGATTCAGTTGAAGATCTCGCCAGAATGCTTTGCTTTGCACTCATCCAACTAACTGTTGCACCATTCAAAGTAAATATGTATGCAGATTGAGATTTAGAATCATCCGGATCGGTGTTCCAACTAGCATTGGTGTAACCATTACCAACGAGCTATTCATCACCTCCATAAGAAAGAACCATATCCTTAGTTCTTCTCAAGTACTTAAGGATGTTTTTGACCACTGTCCAATGATCCACTCCTGGATCACTTTGATATCTACTAGTCAAACTAACAGCATATGCAATGTCGGGTCTAGTACATAGCATGTCATACATAATAGATCCTATGGCTGAGGCATAGGGAGTCTTACTCATCCTTTCTCTATCTTCTACTGTTGCAGGACTTTGAGTTTTACTCAAGGTCGTATTGGGCAACATGGGCAAGAACCCTTTCTTGCTATCTTCCATTCCAAACCTCTTTAGAACTTTGTCCAAATATGTACTTTGTGACAATGATATTAGGCGTCTTGATCTATCACTATAAATCTTTATGCCTAATATGTAAGCTGCTTCGCCAAGATCTTTCATTGAAAAACTATTATTCAAATAATCCTTGACACTATTAAGAAGGTCTACATCATTCACCATCAACAATATGCCATCTACATATAGTATTAAGAATGCTACAAAGCTCCCACTCACTTTCTTGTAAATACAAGCTTCTCCATAAGTTTGTATAAAACCAAAGCTTTTGATTACCTTATAAAAACATTGATTCCAACTTCGGGATGCTTGCTTCAATCCATATGTGGACCGTTGAAGTTTGCATACCTTGTTAGCATCTTCAGGATCGACAAAACCTTTGGGTTGCATCATATACAACTCGTCATCAATGTCTCCATTGAGGAACGCCGTTTTGACATCCATCTGCCATATCTCATAATCATAATATGCAACGATTGCTAACATAATCCTTACAGACTTTAACTTCGCTACTGGTGAGAAAGTCTCATCATAGTCAACTCCTTGAATTTGTCGAAACCCTTTTGCGACAAGTCGAGCTTTATAGACAGTAACATTACCATCAGCATCTGTTTTCTTCTTGAAAATCCATTGGTTCTCGATAGCCTTCCGGCCATCCGGTAAGTCCACCAAAGTCCATAATTGGTTTTTGTACATGGATCCAATCTCGGATTTCATGGCTTCTTGCCATTTATTGGAATCTGGGCTCATCATTGCTTCCTCATATGTTGCAGGGTCATCGGTGTTATCCACCAACATGACACTCATAACGGGATCATACCAATCAGGAGTGGTACGAGTTCTCGTTGACCTGTGAGGTTACGCAGTAACTTCAATTGAAGTTTCATGATTAACATCATTAGCTTCCTCTCTTATTGGTGTAGGCGCCACAGGAACTACTTCCGGTGCTGCGCTACTTGCAAGTTCGTGAGAAGGTTCAACAACCTCGTCGAGTTCTACTTTCCTTCCAGTCACTTCTTTCGAGAGAAATTCCTTCTCTAGAAAGGATCCATTCTTGTAAGATCCCTCCTTTGTAAAGGAAAAGGATCCCTGTGATTGCAATGCTAGTCCCTGGATCATTGCTAGCATCCACAGTTTAAGATGAAGTACACAGATACAAAGGTCATTTATTACATCCATTCCAGAGTTTAAACATAGTCTTTACAACTCAAGGCCACAGGCCTAATACAAGAGTTTGAATAAGTAAATAAATATAAGTCTTCATCTTCATGTGCCACAGGCAAACATGTTGAGTGTAGACTCATGACACCTAATCCTCATCAGAGTAACCTGCAACATCACAAGTTACAGCCACAGTGGGTCAATACTTTGGAATAGTATTGGCAAGTGATACCTTAGTAAATTTTAAGTGGTCTATATTACTATATGCAAATTTGGCGAAGTGTAGCTTGGCTTGCTTTGCTCAAAATAGGTTTTGCCTATTAGTTGAAATCACTAAGTTTTTCTTTGTCAAAACTTTTCCCAAGAAACCATCAATAGACATTGAGGTCCTTCACCCTTGTTCACCCACAAGTTTTTACTTAGAAGTTGGAGTGATGAGATTCTTGATAGCTTCCATGTCTTGATGCTCAAGTTGTCCATTGCCATGGACTTGGATAAGTACTTAGATTTTTCCATCTACAAAGGTTGTGCACTTTCCCCACCAGACTTGGTTTCCCAAGACAGGACCTTTCAGAAGCCTTCCCTTAGCCAAATGGACGCGTTCCAACCTATCATCCCACTACCACCAACTGTCCAAATGACTAAGTTCTAGCAACCTATGTGATCAAGGCAGAGCCCATATTGCCAAGTGGCTGCACTATAAGCTTCTCAACACTTGGCCTCTAAAATCCCTTTGTTCCTGGGTGGCTTTCCACAAGTGAGATACACAAGGTAAACCATAGCCATGGGCCTTGTGTAACCACTCAACCAAAAACCACCAATCAAGTCCCATTCCACCCAGGTGATTCATTGACATAGTTGTTTTATTAGGAAAACATAAGTCCATAGACTTAGAAATATTTTCATCATAGCATGTATATTTACCAACCCTTGTTTGCTACTAGCTAGGCTAAGCATGGCATAGATAGTACTTAACTTAGAAAATTTCCTAGCAATTCTACAACTACTTAGGATTACCCATCATGGTATTTGGCAAAATAGTAACATGCAAGACTTAGCAAAATATTTCTAATGCTTGTACAAAATATAGGGATGGAAATATTCATGAAGTACCACTTGCCTTGGTAGTGTGGAGAGTAGCACTCTTCACAATCACAATCACTAGCACCAAAATCTACACATAAAATATAGCCACAATCACATACAAAACATATACAATCAAAAATATATATATGCATGCATGCAAGATGCTAAGGAATGATTTTTAAAACCCAACCAAGCAAGTGCATAGTACTGAACCATAAACAAGTCAAAAACTTGCTAAACCAAGTTTACTTTACATTAAAACAATTTCCTAAACAATTCCTATACTCAAAATAGTCCTAAACAAGTTTCTGCAAATAAAGTCATTTTAACAGAAACTAAACATTAAACACATTTCATAAACAGAAAGGGCTTGTCCTCCTGATTCCAACGGTATAAAATTTGTCAAATTCTAACGTGTGGATCAAAAGTTATAGCTATTTCAAAATTGGATCTAAATCTGATTCAAATCTGTTTTTAAACTCAAACCCTAGCCACGCGTCTGTTTCCTATTGGCCCGTACCGGTTCGGAAGGATCGAGCTCTGCGAGCCGTAGGATTTAAGTTAGATCTGGTGGCTCAGATGCGCGCATACCTCTTCTCTTAAGTTCTAATTTCAGCCGTAGGATCTACATCTAACGTTCCTGAACGCCTTGACCAAAGATGAGCTGCGGCGACTGGCGGCGGCGCTGGCGTTCTAGGTCGCGCGGGAGTGGGGGAAGAGGCTTACCAGAACCGCGGTGGTGTGCTGAAGCTCAACGTGGCGGTTTCTTGGAAAGGGGCGCACGGGGTCGTCGGAGATTCCTCGCCGGAGTTCACGAACGCGTCGGGTGCGGCTGCTGTCGACGTTGGCGAAGTTCTGCGTCGCGCTAAGTCAAAAGGAGGGCACCGTTAGATGCGCAAGACGATGGGGGTCCTAGGTGTATCAGGCAGAGGGCAAGGGGTGGCTGGTACTTACGGGGAGAGGTCGCCGGAGTTCGTGTAGAGAGCGGCGGCGCTCGGTCGAAGTCGTTGCCGAAGCTACAGACTATGCGAGAACAAACAGGTTGTGTCAGTAGATGCGCAAGGAGTTGCTGAGCTTGATAGCATGAGTCAGGGACATAGGGGAACACGGTGCTCACCGGAATTCGTCGGCGCGGTCGTCGGAACAGCGGCGGCGTCGAGCGAGTTGCGAGCAGCCTGGGGGCGTGAAGGGGGAATTGGTTGAGGGGAAATGGTCGCGAGAGAGAGGGGATTAAGTAGCCAGAGGCTCGGTAAGAAATGCCCAGTGATTCAATGCCATTTACCTCGCGGAATCAAAGCAGCAACGGGCAGCAGCGGAGTTCGTGCGCGAGATTTTGGGGAAGACGATGATGACGTGGACGGGGCCCGCTTGTCAGCGAAACAAGCAGAGAGGGAGTGGGGTCCGAGCGTCAGTGACCGTGTGGGTGCGTCTGCGCGTGCGAGAGAGAGAGAGAGAGGAGCCGGGTGGGCTAGTTGGGCTGCGTCTGTTGCTGGGCCAAATTCCTGGCGCCGACCCTTTTCCAATTCTTTTCTCTTTTCTTTTTCTAAATTGAATTTCAGGAATGGTTTTCAAATTAATTCAAACTCCATTTGAATTCAAATCCATTTGGGATTTTTGAAGTGTGCAACATACTCAAATCTAGGTATAAAACCATGTGGTTACTTTGAAAAGGCTTGGTCATTTTTGGAAAAACAAAATAACAGGGACTTTGCACTTGGTTTGCAAATGTTTGAAAATGGTTTTTGAAACCATTTCTATTTTGTAAAATTTTGTTCAAACTCTACACTCAAGCCAAACAATATAGAAGCAACCAAACTTGGTTTTTAAAACACTAAGATCTCAAGTGAGGATGGGCATCTGATTTAAATTGGCTCACATAAAATTAATAGCACTATGTTCTTCTGTTTTCTTGAAATGAGTTTGAAATTGATCTCAAATCTATATGCATGCATGAATGATATGCAATCTTTGAAATCATGATTTTAGGGATGTTACAAATCTAACCCCCTTAAGGTGAATCTCGCCCTCGAGATTCGGATTGGCTAGCAAATAGGTGAGGGTGGTCTTTCCGAAGATCATCTTCTCTTTCCCATGTTGCTTCCTCTTCGGAATGATGATTCCACTGCACTTTGCAAAACTTGATAGTATTTGTCCTTGTGACTCTTTCTGCAGTCTCAAGAATTTTGATAGGTTTCTCTTCATAAGTGAGATCACTTTCTAGTTGCACTTCCTCCAAAGGTATAGTATCCTTCAAAGAAGTTTCTTCCATTTCTGGGTGACATTTCTTAAGTTGACTCACATGAAACACATTATGGACAGCTGATAGAGATTCTGGCAATTCAATTTCATAGGCAACTTCTCCTTTGCGACTCAAAATCTTGAATGGCCCAACATATCTTGGTGCCAATTTTCCTTTGACACCGAACCTTTTCACTCCACGAAGTGGTGACACTCTAAGATAAGCTCTATCACCAACTTCGTAGGTGACTTCTCTACGCTTAGGATCCGCGTAGCTTTTATGTCGGGACTGTGCTATCTTCAACCTGTCCTTAACCAATTTGACCTTCTCTTCGGCTTCTTTGATAAGATCTGGCCCAAATAAACTTCTTTCTCCCACACCATTCCATAACAATGGGGTGGTACACTTTCTTCCATAGAGAAACTCAAACGGCGCCATCTCAATGCTGGCTTGATAGCTGTTGTTATAAGAAAATTCTGCGTAAGGCAGACTTTCATCCCAACTTGCTCCATAGTCTAGGGCACATGCCCTTAACATGTCTTCAAGAATCTGATTAGTTCTTTCTGTTTGTCCATCAGTTTGAGGATGAAAAGAAGTACTGAATTCCAACCTCGTTCCCAATGATTCATGTAGCTGTCTCCAAAAATGGGAAGTGAATTGAGTTCCCCTATCAGACACAATACTCTTAGGCACTCCATGTAGACATACAATTCTACTCATGTAGATTTTGGCTAACTTAGCACTTGTATAGGTTGTCTTCACGGGTATAAAATGAGCCACTTTGGTTAGGCGATCCACTACTACCCATATGGAATCATATCCTGACCTGGTCCTTGGTAATCCGGTAATGAAATCCATACCAATTTTGTCCCACTTCCAATCAGGAATAGGTAGTGGTTGAAGAAAACCTGCTGGTTTCTGATGCTCCGCTTTCACTCTACTACACACATCACACAAAGCAATATGTTCGGCGATGTCTTTCTTGAGATTATTCCACCAAAATCTTTCTTTCATGTCCATGTACATTTTGGTGTTACCCGGGTGAATAGAATACGGAGAGTTGTGTGCTTATTGCAAAATTAGTTTCCGCAAATCCGGGTCTTGTGGAACGCAAATACGTTTCCCATGCCATAAAGTACCCTGTTCGTCTTCATGGAACCCTTTGGCTTTTCCTTGGCCAATCTTTTCCTTAATCTCTTCGATTTCTTTATCAATCTTCTGGGCTTCTTTGATCTTGTCCAACAAAGTGGGTTGAACATCCAAAGACATGAGATATCCTTCAGGCACAATCTCCAATCTGAGTTGTCTGAATTGGGTACACAAATCGTCTGGCAATTCTCCTTTGGTAAGGCCATTCACAAATACCTTATGATTTAGAGCATCTGCTACAACATTTGCTTACCGGGGTGGTATTGCAAACTTAAGTCATAGTCCTTGATAAGCTCTAACCATCTTCTTTGCCTCATATTGATTTCCTTCTGGGTGAAGATATACTTCAAACTCTTGTGATCAGTGAACACTTCACAACGCTTTCCCAAAAGATAGTGTCTCCATGTTTTGAGTGCATGGACGACAGAGGCTAACTCTAAATCATGAGCAGGATAGTTTACTTCATGAGTTTTGAGTTGTCTCGAGTCATAAGCAACAACTTTACCGTCTTGCATAAGTAATGTACCCAAACCTTGATGAGATGCATCACAATATACTTGGAAATCTTTTTCCAAATCTGGCAGACATAAGACTGGTGCTGTCACAAGTCTCTTCTTCAATTCTTGAAAGCTGAGTTCACAACCGTCAGACCAAGCAAACTTCTTGTCTTTCTTTAACAATTCAGTCATGGGCTTAGCTACCTTAGAGAAATGCTCAATGAACCTTCTGTAGTAACCTGCTAAGCCAAGGAAACTACGAACTTCTTTCACGGACTTGGGAGATTCCCATTCAGTCACAGCTAAAACCTTAGCAGGATCAACTGCTACACCATCCTTTGTCATAACATGACCAAGAAATCCAACTTCCTCCAACCAGAACTCACACTTGCTGAATTTGGCATAAAGTTTATGCTCCCGTAACTTCTCAAGTATCAAACGCAAGTGTCCTTCATGTTCTTCTTTTCTCTTGGAGTAGACTAAGATGTCATCGATGAAAACGACAACAAACTTGTCAAGGAATTCCATGAACACCTTGTTCATCATATTCATGAAGTATGCTGGAGCATTAGTCAAGCCAAAAGGCATTACGGTATACTCATACAATCCATACCTTGTAGTGAATGTTGTCTTAGGTATGTCTTGTTCTCTTATCTTGAGTTGAAAATAGCCTGACCTTAGATCAATCTTTGAGAACACACATGCTCCTTCTAGCTGATCAAACAAGTCATTGATTCTAGGCAAAGGATATTTGTTCTTTATAGTTACCTCGTTGAGTGAACGGTAATCTATGCATAACCTTTGACTTCTATCTTTCTTCTCCATGAACAAACCTGGGGCTCCCCAAGATGAAGAACTTGGTTGAATAAATACTTTCTGCAACTGTTCTCCAAGTTGCTTCTTGAGCTCTTTCAGTTCATCAACTGACATTTTATACGGTCTCTTTGCTATTGGTGCAGACCCTGGTACCAAATCTATCAGAAACTCCACATCTCTATCAGGTGGCATTCCCGACAATTCTTCCGGAAACACATCCGGATACTCACTCACAATTCGTACACTGTCCATGCTAACCCCCTTAGGAGAATTAAGCATACTCCTTTTTGCTTCAAAGCTGGTCTTAAATCTGATCCTTTTATTTTCTGGAGTTGTGAGTGAGACAGTATGATTGGCACAATCTATCACTCCTTTGTACTTAGTCATCCAGTCCATTCACAG
Source organism: Avena sativa (assembly GCA_916181665.1). NCBI lineage: Eukaryota > Viridiplantae > Streptophyta > Magnoliopsida > Poales > Poaceae > Avena > Avena sativa. The sequence continues at coordinate 65,327,873 of OV702279.1, forward strand.
AATGACATCCATTCCTTGGGAGTTTAGAATTATCAAGTTAACGGGAAACTTATACTTCCCAAATTCTATGACTAGATCATGACATCCTGAATTCACTATGATTTCTCCACCAAGAGAACTTACTTTAATAGGACACCCAATAGTTTCTACCGGCAATTCATTTCTTTCAACAAATGCTCTTGATATGAATGAATGAGATGCACCAGTATCAAAGAGTACAAATGCTGGAATGGAATTGAGTCTGAACTTACCAGCAATAGCATTAGGCTCCTCATAGACCTCCTCCACATTGATGTGGTTCACCTGTCCTTTCTGGAAAGGATTGGGCTTGATAGGTCCTTCAACTTTCTTTTCAGGGCACTCGTTTGCATAGTGCCCCATCTTCTTGCATTTGAAGCATTCAACCTGACTGATGTCTCTTTTGACAGGCTAACTTCCACTTCCACTTCCATTAACACTGTGGTGGCTCTTATGTCCACTCTTGTGGTTCTTGTACTTGTCATTGTCATGACTGCGATGATGCTTGTTATCATGACGGTTGTGGTTTGGGTGCTTGTTGAATTTCCCATGCTTGTGGGATCCTTAGCTTCCGCTATCATCATAATGAGATCGTTTGTGAGACGATCCCGAGATGTGCTTGTCGGAGTGCTTCCTCTTTATACTCTCGACTTGCTTCATTTTGTTCTCCAATATTGCAGCTTTGTCACAGAGCGACTGATAAGTGGGAACATATGCCACAGCCAATTGCAGATTCAGCTCATCATTCAAGCCTTCCAGAAAATTTTCCTTTCTCTTGGCATCTGTGTCAACTTCATCTGGTGCATAACGCGCCAGATTGTTGAACTCCTCAATGTATTCAGCCACGCTGTGGTGGCGCTGCTTCAGATTGTGGAACTCTTTCTTTTTCAGGCTCATCACTCCTGATGATATATGATCAGTGCGAAAGCCATCCTCAAAGATAGCCCATGTCACTTCATCTATGAGAGTGGTGATCTGGAAGTTGTCCCACCAAGTGGCGGCTGGCCCTTCCAGCAGATGTGCTGCAAATCTGACCTTTTCAGCATCCGTGCAGCTCACGGTTACTAAGTCCTTGTTTACAGAACGTAGCCAATCATTGGCCACCATGGGATCAGTCGTCCCTGAGAACTTAGCTGGCCTCAATCTCAAGAATCTGGTAAGCATATCAAAGCCCGGAGGGTTGTTGTTGTTGTTATTGTTGTTGTTGGGGTTGTTGTTGTTGTTGGGGTTGGGGTTTGCACGACGGGGAGGCATCTGTGGTTTGTTCAAATAGAGATAAGAATGAGATACCCATAGATGTTTTCATGCACAATACATCACATAAACAATCACAAAGCATGCAACACAAGATAAAAGTTCAACAACAAGATAACAAGTTCACAAAGTAAAACACACAAGTAGCAAGCCATCCACATGTCGGATGGTCCAATAACAAGTTCTCAAAATAACAAGTATGATAATAAAAGATAAACGAGTAGTCAAGTCTACTCATCAGCATCAATCTCCTCCTCGACAAAGGTAATACCTGCGTTCTCCATCGCGATCTTGTTCTCCTCAATGGTAGTGGTCAAGGACTCTATCTTGGCCTTGAGAGCCCTCTTCTGGGAACGAAGCATCTCTATCACCGTCTGCTGCTGCTCTAGCTCGAAGTCCTTGGACTGCAGTTCTTCAGTCATGTCCCGGATCTTCTTGTTCCTATCCTGGACACGCTTCTCCTGACTCTTGAACTTCCTGTCCTGGGTCTCGAACTTCGCCTCCATTTCCTTGACTATCTCGTCCTGCTGCGCGAAGAGCTTGTCCTTCTCGCGAAGCTGCACCTGGAGCTCGTCATTACTGAGCATGACATTGGTCCTGTCCGTGTCCACGTGCCTAATGAGAGACTCTAAGTCCTGGAGATACAGACGTATCGGCTCTTCTGCGTCCCTCGAGTCGTCCTCGAAGTCGATGGACTCTCCATCCTCATCACGTCTTCCGAAGAGGTGGAAGTGGGTGCCTCTAACCTGTCGGCAGTGTCGACCTAGCAGACGTCCTATCAGGTCCTGCATAACTACCTCCATGCCTCTCTCCCTGTCATCGTGCATAAGCTTGAAGACGATGGCCTCCGTAGTAGGCTCTGTCTGGCGTCCGGGCTGGTTCACCTTGAATCCCCAGAGGTCCTTCCTCTCGAACTTGGTGAGTGGATGCACCATGATGGTGGGAAGAGGAAGATTGAGCAAAGTGGTAAGCTCAACGATACGAGGACCAAAGCGGGTAACCTAGAACTCCTCAACAGTGCTGATGGTAATAGGCATCTAATTATAAGATACAAAAGTTAGAACAACACAAATCAGGATAAAACAAAAGTCAAAACATCACATACATATCCTTGGAAAGCAAAACACTCAAGTCATGCATACATGAATCCACTACATCAACCAAGGTTCAAACTTATTTTAAGCAACATTTTGGAAAAATAGGGTGATAGGTGGTGGTCCAACTAACGAAGTACGTTTACAATCCTATCTCACTGGATCTGTTGGCTAACACAATGTTCCTAGAAGCAATCAGCCTATCTTGCTCACATGATTCCATCACTAAGTCTATAATATCTCCTCTTAAGGTTTGGTTGGTAGCTTCCAACTCTTGGGTATGTTCCTTCTCTTTCATCAAGTATTTTTGGAGGTTGAGAATTCTGCACTTGACTCTAGCACTAAGTTCTTTGATAGTCCTCCAAGCTGCATCTTTTGCTGACTCAAAGAATGTGGTATGCACCATAGTGTTGGTGTACATGCAGAATCCTGTTTCCTTGTGGTTGTGTTCCTTGTTTTTGTACAAGTGAAGTTGCACCCACCAGTAATCAACTCCTTCATCCATCACTAGAAAGCCTTTGTACACAGCTGCACCATGTACTTCCATTGCCACCATGAGGTCCTTGAGAATTTTGGCGAACTCTGTCGCACACTCCAAGGTCATGGTCATGAGTGGTCCTTTCCTTACGGCTTCGTTGATGGAGTTCATCTACAAATATAGATGAGAAAGAGAAGATTAGAAAAGTTTACGAGAAGAATAAACAAGTGTAGAAGTAGTTGAATATTTTTCCTTAGTGGTTTCCAATCCTACGGTCATAATCCTACAGGCAACACAGTGCTCTGATACCATCTGTAAGATCCCTCCTTTGTAAAGGAAAAGGATCCCTGTGATGGCAATGCTAGTCCCTGGACCATTGCTAGCATCCACAGTTTAAGATGAAGTACACAGATACAAAGGTCATTTATTAAATCCATTCCAGAGTTTAAACATAGTCTTTACAACTCAAGGTCACAGGCCTAATACAAGAGTTTGAATAAGTAAATAAATATAAGTCTTCATCTTCATGTGCCACAGGCAAACATGTTGAGTGTAGACTCATGACACCTAATCCTCATCAGAGTCACCTACAACATCACAAGTTACAACCACAGTGGGTCAATACTTTGGAATAGTATTGGCAAGTGATACCTTAGTAAATTTTAAGTGGTCTATATTACTATATGCAAATTTGGTGAAGTGTAGCTTGGCTTGCTTTGCTCAAAATAGGTTTTGCCTATTAGTTGAAATCACTAAGTTTTTCTTTGTCAAAAGTTTTTCCAAGAAACCATCAATAGACATTGAGGTCCTTCACCCTTGTTCACCCACAAGTTTTTCCTTAGAAGTTGGAGTGATGAGATTCTTCATAGCTTCGATGTCTTGATGCTCAAGTTGTCCATTGCCATGGACTTGGCTAAGTACTTAGATTTTTCCATCTGCAGAGGTTGTGCACTTTCCCCACCAGACTTGGTTTCCCAAGACATGACCTTTCAGAAGCCTTCCCTTAGCCAAATGGACGCGTTCCAACCTATCATCCCACTACCACCAACTGTCCAAATGACTAAGTTCTAGCAACCTATGTGATCAAGGCAGAGCCCATATTGCCAAGTGGCTGCACTATAAGCTTCTCAACACTTGGCCTCTAAAATCCCTTTGTTCCTGGGTGGCTTTCCACAAGTGAGATAGACAAGGTAAACCATAGCCATGTGCCTTGTGTAACCACTCAACCAAAAACCACCAATCAAGTCCCATTCCACCCAGGTGATTCATTGACTTAGTTGTTTTATTAGAAAACATAAGTCCATAGACTTAGAAATATTTTCATCATAGCATGTATATTTACCAACCCTTGTTTGCTATTAGCTAGGCTAAGCATGGCATAGATAGTACTTAACTTAGAAAATTTCCTAGCAATTCTACAACTACTTAGGATTTCCCATCATGGTATTTGGCAAAATAGTAACATGCAAGACTTAGCAAAATATTTCTAATGCTTGTACAAAATATAGGGATGGAAATATTCATGAAGTACCACTTGCCTTGGTAGTGGGGAGAGTAGCACTCTTCACAATCACAATCACTAGCACCAAAATCTACACATAAAATATAGCCACAATCACATACAAAACATATACAATCAAAAATATATATATGCATGCATGCAAGATGCTAAGGAATGATTTTTAAAACCCAACCAAGCAAGTGCATAGTACTGAACCATAAACAAGTCAAAAACTTGCTAAACCAAGTTTAATTTACATTAAAACAATTTCCTAAACAATTCATATACTCAAAATAGTCCTAAACAAGTTTCTGCAAATAAAGTCATTTTCACAGAAACTAAACATTAAACACATTTCATAAACAGAAAGGGCTTGTCCTCCTGATTCCAACGGTATAAAATTTGTCAAATTCTAACGTGTGGATCAAAAGTTATAGCTATTTCAAAATTGGATCTAAATCTGATTCAAATCTGTTTTTAAACTCAAACCCTAGCCACGCGTCTGTTTCCTATTGGCCCGTACCGGTTCGGACGGATCGAGCTCTGCGAGCCGTAGGATTTAAGTCAGATCTGGTGGCTCAGATGCGCGCATACCTCTTCGCTTAAGTTCTAATTTCAGTTGTAGGATCTACATCTAACGTTCCTGAACGCCTTGACCAAAGATGAGCGGCGGCGACTGGCGGCGGCGCGTCTGTCAGCGGCGGCGCTGGCGTTCTAGGTCGCGCGGGAGTGGGGAAGAGGCTTACCAGAACCGCGGTGGTGTGCTGAAGCTCAACGTGGCGGTTGCTTGGAAAGGGGCGCACGGGGTCGTCGGAGATTCCTCACCGGAGTTCACGAACGCGTCGGTTGCGGCTCCTGTCGATGTTGGCGAGGTTCTGTGTCGCGCTAAGTCAAAAGGAGGGCACCGTTAGATGCGCAAGATGATGGGGGTCCTAGGCGTATCAGGCAGAGGGCAAGGGGCGGCTGGTACTTAGGGGAGAGGTCGCCGGAGTTCGTGCAGATAGCGGCGGCGCTCGGTCGAAGTCGTTGCCAAAGCTATAGACCATGCGAGAACAAACTGGGTGTGTCAGTAGATGCGCAAGGAGTTGCTGATCTTGATAGCATGAGTCAGGGACAGAGGGGAACACGGTGCTCACCGGAATTCGTCGGCGCGGTCATCGGAACAGCGGCGGCGTCGAGCGAGTTGCGAGCAGCCTGGGGGCGTGAAGGGGGAGTTGGTTGAGGGGAAATGGTCGCGAGAGAGAGGGGATTAAGTAGCCAGAGGCTCTACAAGAAATGCCCAGTGATTCAATGATATTTACCTCGCGGAATCAAAGCAGCAACGGGCAGCGGCGGAGTTCGTGCGCGAGATTTTGGGGAAGACGACAATGACGTGGACGGGGCTGGCTTGTCAGCGAAACAAGCAGAGAGGGAGTGGGGTCCGAGCGTCAGTGACCGCGTGGGTGCGTCTGCGCATGCGAGAGAGAGAGAGGAGCCGGGTGGGCTAGTTGGGCTGCGTCTGTTGCTGGGCCAAATTCCTGGTGCCGACCCTTTTCCAATTCTTTTCTCTTTTATTTTTCTAAATTGAATTTCAGGAATGGTTTTCAAATGAATTCAAATCCATTTGGGATTTTTGCAGTGTGCAACATACTCAAATCTAGGTATAAAAACATGTGGTTACTTTGAAAAGGCTTGGTCATTTTTGGAAAAACAAAATAACAGGGACTTTGCACTTGGTTTGCAAATATTTGAAAATGGTTTTTGAAACCATTTCTATTTTGTAAAATTTTGTTCAAACTCACACTCAAGCCAAACAATATAGAAGCAACCAAACTTGGTTTTTAAAACACTAAGCTCTCAAGTGAGGATGCGCATCTAATTTAAATTGGCTCACATAAAATTGATAGCACTATGTGCTTCTGTTTTCTTGAAATGAGTTTGAAATTGATCTCAAATCTATATGCATGCATGAATGATATGCAATCTTTGAAATCATGATTTTAGGGATGTTACAATTCTTGGCAACAAAGATTTTGCCGTCGGATCTATGATAGAAGGTATACCCAATAGTTTCCTTCGGGTATCCTATGAAGACGCATTTTTCCGCTTTGGGTTCAAGCTTGTCCGGCTGTAACTTCTTTACATAAGCTTCGCAACCCCAAACTTTAAGGAACAACAATTTAAGTTTCGTTCCAAACCATAATTCATACGGTGTCATTTCAACGGATTTAGATGGTGCCCTATTTAAAGTGAATGCGGTTGTTCCTAATGCATAACCCCAAAACGATAGCGGTAAATCTGTAAGTGACATCATAGAACGAACCATATCTAAGAGAGTTCGATTACGACGTTCGGACACACCATTACCCCGCTGTGGTGTTCCCGGCGGTGTCAATTGTGAAAGTATTCCACATTTCTTTAAATGCTCGCCAAATCGTTTCACCTCCACGATCAAATCGCAGAAATTTAATCTTCTTGTTACGTTGATTCTCTACCTCACTTTGAAATTCCTTAAACTTCTCGAAAGTTTCGGACTTATGTTTCATGAAATAGATATACCCATATCTACTCAAGTCATCCGTGAAGGTAAGAACATAACGATAACCACCACGCGATGCTACACTCATTGGACCACACACATCGGTATGTATGATTTCCAATAGGTCCGTAGCTCGCTCCATCATACCAGAAAATGGAGTCTTAGTCATTTTTCCCATCAGACATGCTTCGCATCTTTCAAGTGATTCAAAATCAAGTGATTCAAGAAGTCCATCGGAATGGAGTTTCTTCATACGTTTCACTCCGATGTGACCAAGACGACAGTGCCACATATAGGTCGAGTTATCGCTCAATTTCAAACATTTAGCTTCAATGTTAATAATGTGTGTATTTCCACAATCGAGATTCAATAAGAATAGACCATCTATCAAAGGTGCATGTGCATAAAACAGATTACTCATATAAACCGAACAACTATTATTCTCGGACTTAAAAAGTATTCGTCTCGCTATAAACATGATCCAGATATAATGTTCATGCTCAACGCAGGCACCAAATAACAATTATTTAAGTATAAAACTAATCCCGATGGTAGATGAACAGGTAGTGTGACGACCGCGATCACATCAACCTTTGATCCATTTCCTACGCGCATTGTCACCTCGTTCTTCGCTAGCTTCCGTTTATTCTGCATTACCTATTTTGAGTTACAAATATGAGCAACCGAACCAGTATCAAATACCCAGGCACTACTACGAGTACTAGTGAGATACACATCAATAAAATGTATATCAGATATAACTTTCTTTTTGATGTTGCCGTTCTTCAAATCCGCCAAGTACTTTGGGCAATTCTGTTTCCAGTGACCTTCTCCCTTGCAGTAAAAGCACTCAGTATCAGGCTTAGGCCTAGCCTTGGTATTCTTCGCCGGCACGGCAACTTTCTTACCGCCCTTCTTGAAGTTTCCCTTTTTCTTATACTTGCCTTGCTTCTTGAATTTGGTGGTCTTATTGAACAACAACACTTGGTGCTCTTTCTTGATCTCCACTTCTGTAGATTTCAACATGGAGAAGAGTTCTGGCAATGTCTTGTCCATGTTTTGCATATTGTACTTCATCACAAAGTTCTTATAACTTGGGGGCAGTGATTGGAGGACACGGTGAATCCCCAAAGAATTAGGAATCACTATACCCAAACTTTGGAGTTTATTTGCATGCCTAGACATCTTAAGCACGTGCTCACTGACGGAGCTGCCCTCTTCCATCTTGCAGTTAAAGAACTTTTCAGGAGCCTCATAACTCTCAACTGCCGCATGAGCCTCAAATATCATTTTGAGTTCACGGACAATATCATGTGGGTCATGGTTCGGAAACCTTTTCTGAAGCTCCGATTCCAAACCATACAAGATAGCACACTGAACTGTGGAGTACTGATTCTTCCGAGTAAGGTAAATATTCTTTACTTCATCGGTAGTAGTAGCTGCAGGTGGGACACCCAGTGGTGCATCCAGCACATAGGTCAAATTACAAGCATTGAGGACAATCCTCAAATTTCGGAACCAATCCGCGAAGTTGCTTCCATTGTTTTTCAACTTTTCTTTCTCTAGGAACGCATTAAAATTGATGGTAGAGGCCGCCATTGATCTACAACATATCTGCAATAGTTTAGACTAATTTTAATGACAAATTGAGTTCTAATTAATAGTTAAATTAATATAGGTGAACTCCCACTCAAAACAATATCCTTCACATTGTTTTAGTGATCACACGAACCAAATCCACCAGATCAAAACCGATCATCACGAGAGTTGATGTAGCTTCAATGGAGAACAATCAACATGTTCATCATATCTACTATATGACTCATGCTTTACCTTTCGGTGATCTGTGTTCCGAGACCATGTCTGTACATGCTAGGCTCGTCAAGATCAAACCTTAGCTTCCGCATGAGCAAATCTGGCTTGCTCACATTGTATACACTCGCAGAATCTAACACACCCGATCATCACATGGTGCTTCGAAACAACGAGCTTTAGCAACGGTGCTTACTAAGGATGAACACTTTAAAACTTGAAATTTTTGTGCTTGAGGGATCATCTTATAATGCTACTGTCGCAAACTAAGCAATACAAGATGCATAAAGGATTAACATCACATGAAATTCATAATATGTGATATGATATGGCCTTTCTTCTTGTGCTTCCGATCTCCATCTTCAAGAACAAACATGATCTCCATCATCACCGGTATGGCGTCAAGGTTAATGGCATCATGATTTTCTTCCACCAGCTTCAACTATTACAACTACTTTGAATAGACACGCAGGTCTTAACGGAATTTAAAGGACAACCATATGGCTCCTGCCGGTTGCCAACTTACAATAAGGAACATTGCATACATCATATATAATCACAATCATGGCCATATCACATCACAGCACACCCCTGCAAAACAAAGTTAGACGCTTCTAATTTTCTTTGCATATTTTACGTGGTTTGGGGCTTTCAATAAGTGTCGTTCTAACTTACGAACAAGAACCACAACGTTGATGCTTGAACTATCAAGTGCCCGTTGTAAATTTAATCTATAATATGATGGGAGAGACAGACACCCGCAAAGCCACTTATGCAATACAAGTTGCATGTTGAGCGTGGAGCAAGTCTCATGAAAGATGTCCTGTAAGGTTAGCCCAGGCCGCTTAATCCCATCATACCGCAAGATGCAAAGTACACAAAAGCAATTGATAATAAAAGCACCACCGCCCACAATGACCATTGTGTTCTACTCGTGCAAAAGATCTACATATAGACACGACTCTGATACCACTGTAGGGGTTCGTAGCATGGAAAACAAAAAAATTCTACCGCATGCACACAAAAAAGCCAAGATCTATCTACTTGATTGTAGCAAAGAGTCGATAGAAGCACTTACCCTCGAAGATTCCAAAGCGGTTAACAGGAGCGGATTCTCGTGGGTGATGTAGTCGCATAGACGATCCTTCCGGCGCTGCGTTCCGGCAGCGCTTCCGCAGTCGGTCACACGTTCGGTACTCGATGAAGACCTTCCTCTCCCTTGTTCCAGCAGGCAGCGGAGGTTGTAGTTCTCCCTTCGTGATTCCGGCAGCACGACGGCGTGGTGTCGGAAGTAGAGGGAAAATCCCGCAGGGCTTCACCTAAGACGGATGCGAGTAATGGTGGATTAGGGTTTCTCGGAAATCTAGGGTTTAGAAACCGGGAGGAGGAGGAGGTGTCGGCGGCGGCTAGGTCGGCGGCGGCAGCGGCGCAGCGGCGGCGGGATCAGGTGGAGAGGTCTTGGAACTTGTGTGTTGTGTTGGGGTAGCCCTCCCCCTCTATTTATGAGAGGGGGCAGCCTTTGGAGGGGTGGGTTTGAATCCAAACCCAAACCCTAGTTGGATTGAGAGAAGGACTTGTTTCTTCTCCCACTAGGAAACCATTGTTCCAGTTTGACTTTTCAAACTTCCGTTTGACTTTCAATTTAGAGCTTTATTTCTCTCTCGCATATGCCAACACCAAGTGACCTTGGATATGATCCAATCATTCCACATACCCATGACACATTCATCGACCATTCTCCTTCCGGACCGGTGAACCTTATAGACCCTTCTAGAACCTCTCCGATGAAATCATCAGAAACTTTCCCGAACTCCGAAATAGGACTTTCCTTATATGAATCTTATTCTACGGACCATTCCGGATCTCCTCGTGATATCCCGGATCCCATCCGACACTCTGAAGAACATTCGGTATCCCTACTAACATTCCATATCTACTAAACAACATCGAATCCTTAAGTGTGTCTCCCTACGGTTCATGAATTATGCAGACATGATCGAAACACTTCTATGATCAATAACCAATAGAGGAATCTGGAAATTCATATGGCTCCCACATATTTCAATGATAACTTTGCGATCGAATGAACACTTACATACGATACCAATTTCCCTTTGTCTCACGATAGTTTACTTATCCGAGGTTTGTAGGGGTTCGTAGCATGGAAAACAAAAAAATTCTACCGCATGAACACACAATCAAGATCTAATCTATGATCAAGCCAAGATCTATCTACTAGATTGTAGCAACGAGTCAATAGAATACTAACCCTCGAAGATCCAAAGCGGTTAACGAGAGCAGATTCTCGTGGGTGATGTAGTCGTACACTTCCGATCTCAAGATCGCGTAGACGATCCTTCCAGCGCTGCGTTCCGGCAGCGCTTCTGCCGTAGGTCACATGTTCGTTACTCGATGAAGACCTTCCTCTCCCTTGTTCCAGCAGGCAGCGGAGGTTGTAGCACTCTCCTCGTGATTCCGGCAGCACGACGGTGTGGTGTCGGAAGTAGAGGGGAGATATCGCAGGGCTTCGCCTTAAGACGGAGCGAGTATGGTTGACTAAGAGAGGGCCTTGGTGATCTACGAAATAGAGGGCACCAAGGGGTGGTGTAGCCGGTGGCTAGGGCTTGAGGAAGCCCTAACTCGGCGACTTGGAGGAGCCCTAGGCGGCGGCTGCACTTGGGTGGAGGCGCCAGCAGCTAGGGTTTTGGGTGTAGGGAGAGGGGGCACCCTACCCCTTCTTTTATAGGTGGGAGGGAGGCGGCTAGGAGGAGGGAGTCCTCCTCCAACTCATCCTCCTTGTCCGGCGGGTGGAGGGAGTGGGACTTCCTCCCCAAGTAGGTTTCCTACTCTCCCTCCACCAAGCAAACTTACCATTTGACTTTTTCAAATTGGCGTTTGACTTTCAAACTAGGATTTGATTTCTCCCTTTATTTTGTCCAGCCAAGTGACCTAGTAAATAATGCAACCATTCCAAATTGTCATGAAACATTCATGTACCCTTCCCCTCCAGAGTGCCGGACCTTTCGGACCCTTCTAGAACATTCCCGATGAAAACACCGGAATCATTCCCCAACTCCGAAACAGGACTTTCCTTATATGAATCTTATTCTCCGAACCATTCTGGATCTCCTCGTGATATCCCGGATCCCATCCGAGACTCCGAACAACATTCGGTCTCTTACTCATCATTCCATAACTACTCAACAACATCGAATCCTTAAGTGTGTCTCCCTACGGTTCGTGAATTATGCGGACATGATCGAGACACTTCTCTGATCAATAACCAATAGAGGAATCTGGAAATTCATATGGCTCCCACATATTTCTACGATTACTTTGCGATCGAATGAACCACTTACATACAATACCAATTTCCCTTTGTCTCACGATAGTTTACTTATCCGAGGTTTTGATCGTCGGTATCTCTGCATACCTAGTTCAACCTCGTTACTGATAAGTACTCTTTTCTCGTTCCCGTGGTATGTGATCCCTTGTGAGCCAGTCACATGCTTGCAAGCTAATTGGATGACATTCCAACGAGAGGGCCCAGAGTATATCTATCCGTTATATGGATGGAAAAATCCCACTCTTGATCCATGTGCCTCAACACATATTTTCCGAACACTCAATGCCACCTTTAAAGCCACCCAGTTACGGTGTGGTGTTTGATGTCATCAAAGCATCCTTCCGGTGATGGTTATTAGCATGATCTCATGGTCGAAGGAATTAGGTTACTATGTATCAGAAAGCTTATAGCAAATGAACTATATTAAATGACTTGATCTTTATGCTATGCTTAACTATAGGAGTATGTCCATCATATCATTCATCTATTGATATGACCCTGTTGTTAATAACATCTCTATGTTCATGATCAGGAAACAATGATCATATATTAACCAACAAGCTAGTTTAACAAGAGGCTTTACTAGGGACTCTTTTATGTTTACAAATCACACAAGTATTAATGTTTCCGGTTAATACAATTATAGCATGGTATGTAAACATTTATCGTAAGCATGAAGATATGATAATAATCACTTTATTATTACCTCTTGGGCATATCTCCAACAAGGTTTTGATCGTCGGTATCTCTGCATACCTAGTTCAACCTTGTTACTGATAAGTACTCTTTTCTCGTTCCCGTGGTATGTGATCCCTTGTGAGCCAGTCACATGCTTGCATGCTAATTGGATGACATTCCACCGAGAGGGCCCAGAGTATATCTATCCGTTATATGGATGGAAAAATCCTACTCTTGATCCATGTGCCTCAACACATACTTTCCGAACACTCAATGCCACCTTTATAGCCACCCAGTTATGGTGTGGTGTTTGATGTCATCAAATCATCCTTCCGGTGATGGTGATTAGCATGATCTCATGGTCGAAGGAATTAGGTTACTATGTATCAGAAAGCTTATAGCAAATGAACTATATTAAATGACTTGATCTTTATGCTATGCTTAACTATAGGAGTATGTCCATCATATCATTCATCTATTGATATGACCCTGTTGTTAATAACATCTCTATGTTCATGATCAGGAAACAATGATCATATATTAACCAACAAGCTAGTTTAACAAGAGGCTTTACTAGGGACTCTTTTATGTTTACAAATCACACAAGTATTAATGTTTCCAGTTAATACAATTATAGCATGGTATGTAAACATTTATCATAAGCATGAAGATATGATAATAATCACTTTATTACTACCTCTTGGGCATATCTCCAACAAGGTTTTGATCGTCGGTATCTCTGCATACCTAGTTCAACCTCGTTACTGATAAGTACTCTTTTCTCGTTCCCGTGATATGTGATCCCTTGTGAGCCAGTCATATGCTTGCAAGCCAATTGGATGACATTCCACCGAGAGGGCCAGAGCATATCTATCCGTCATATGGATGGACAAATCCCACTCTTGATCCATGTGCCTCAACCCATACTTTCCAAACACTCAATGCCACCTTTATAGCCACCTAGTTACGGTGTGGTGTTTGATGTCATCAAAGCATCCTTACGGTGATGGTGATTAGCATGATCTCATGGTCGAAGGAATTAAGTTACTATGTATCAGAAAGCTTATAGCAAACGAACTATTAAAATGACTTGATCTTTATGCTACACATATCTATAGGAGTATGTCCATCATACCATTCTCCTAATGATATGATCTTGTTATTAACAACATCTCAATGTTCATGATTGAGAAACCACGATCATCTATTAATCAACAAGCTAGTATTATAAAGAGGCTTTACCAGGGACTCTAATTTAGTTTACAAATCACACAAGTATTAATGTTTCCTGTTAATACTATTATAGCATGAATGTAAACATTTATCATAAACACAAAGATATAATAATAACTGGTTTTATTATTGCCTCTAGGGCATATCTCCAACATTTATACCTTGTTATGAGTTCTTCAAAACCCACCCTCAACCTTGTTAAACCACAACCCTAAGCCTATTTCATGTGAGTGTTTCCTCCACTAGTTGCAACATAAGGAATGACGACCATATTTTTGGCCATCTTTGGAGGATGCTTACAAGCACTTGGGATCTATCCATGAAGCAACCAAGGGCTGGAACTACTCACCTCACATCCCTATCAACCCCCAAAGTTTCCCCTCTACCTATGGAGTCTCGAGCTCGATGGAAACATCGACCAAAGTGGCCACCTGAGCCACTTTGCCCTAGATCACCCCAAGCCCTTATCCACCCTCTCCACTTGTTTGCAAACATGCACCTGGTCTGGCACGACCCCAAACATTCCAGAGTGCACCACACCACCACCTCCGGTTGCCCATTGCGCTCCCAAGCCCGAGAGAGAGACCAGGGAGGCAGATCGCCCAAATCTTGTTTGACCTATCCCTGGCCGAGCCTGCCTCCCCTCTGCCGCGCCTAGGCCCGCTCCTCCCTCGCACCTTCCCAGGCACCACCCTCTCCCCTCCCCTCGCTCACCCGCGGCCCTAGTTACCCCCAACCCGTGCTGGCCACGTTGCCCTGGCCACGTCGCGCACGTCCGCTGCATCCCGTCCCCATGTGCAAATCGATGTTGTCCGCGCGTAGAGGAGACCCATCCTCTCCCTCTCAACCACCCCACACCGATAGCCGTGCATCATACCGCTCGCCCGAGCGCAGTTAGACATGAAATTACGTCGAGCACCTCATGTGCAATGACTCCATCAAGCCACCTCACGCTGTCTCGAGGCCCTGAGCTAGAACCCGCGTGCCAGACCTCTCTCTCCATACGCGGAGACGTTCACCTATCATCGTGCCTAGCCAATCTGCGCCCCTTAGCTCTCTCCATGGCTACCGCTACACCTGACGCACCGTGGACACATCCCATCGTGCTTAAATCCCCAAGGCCACCCCAGCGCACGCCACACACGCTAGTCCACTCGAGACCTCTCGGGTACTGCCGCTCGCTGCTGCACTGAAGATAGACGGTGAAGGTTGCCGTCGCTGGCTAACCTCCACCCCTCCGTATTTTCTCTCCACCGTGCTCGCCTCACGGACACTGACCTAAGCCCGTTCGCCTTCGTTGTCAGGGACACCCGGAGCGCCAACGAGGACCGAGAGAACCGATCCATCCCATGTCTATCTGTGACGCCGAGAGCGACCAAGGACCCTTCATCGCCCCTCGTTCGAGTCCCTGTCGTCGACCGCGTCGAACCCTGTCATCGACTGCGTCGAACCCTGTCGTCGCCGACTCATCTCCACCCCTAGGTAAGCTTCCACGGTCGCCGCTCGTAGGTCCTAGGGATCCCTTCGTGACGTCTCCTACCTAGGAGGAAGACGAGCTTGTGGCAGTCAGATCTATTAAGATCCAACGACCCACAGCGCCCTATACCTCTTCGTTGCCTGCTGTCGTTGACATGCGGGGGCCCCGCCGGGGATTTGAAATCCCAACCTCTCGCATCCGCCATCGAGAAGATGGGCCGGACCAGCCTCTAAGCGGGCCCTAAACCATGCCCCAGTAGCCCCTTGTTTTCCATTTTTCTATTATTCAAACTCCCATAAATATGTGATGCAGCTTTAATTCCACCATAAATCGTATGCTTAGTGTTTCGGCATGATTCAAATTGTCTATGATAGCCTCTCTAAATACTCATCACCTCGTGCTTGTGGTTTGGTAAAAGAGAACGTAAGGATTTACTGAGAATTTTAGTGGTAAAATGATGTTGTTCACACTCTTTTATTCATAGTAATGTTTCTGTAACTCATAAAATTATGAAACCACTTTCTGTTCCTTGATTTTGAACCTACCTATCCAAAAAAATTGGAATGACATAGTTGGGAGCTTCTTAGCCCTTGCTATAAATTTAGCAAGTTAAAGGCAGAAGCTTCTTTCAAAAATTCTATAAGCTTCTGTGAAATACCTTTTGGGTTAATTCCAACTCCTAGAGATGTGTCTCTGTTAGCACTACGTCCTTCTAGAAGGGTATATTTTTATCTGCAATAGATCTATACAGAGAATTATTTTGCTATTCCTAGTGCTGTTTGCAGTATTTAAAATGCTAAAAATCAACCATAATAGCTAAAAATATGAATCCTGTTGTGTTGGATCGGTAATTCCAATATCTCCCTATTAATATAATTTTTGGTCACTATTCACTCACAAAATCTTGTAGAGCCACTTGTTTGCTTTCTAATCTAGTGTTCACCATTAAAATCACCATAATTGTTTGAATTGCCCTTTTTAGTTCATTATAGTGGTTTTGGTTTGTTATGTTCTATATCTTCAAGTGTGTGGTATGTTTGGTCAAGTTGAGTATTTGATCTATATTGTTTTCTATGTTTGCTCTGTGGTTGATATATGGTGTTGTTGCTTGCCCCTTTTCCTTTTGCGATGATAGAAACGAACGAGGACGAGTATGAGGAAGGTGACTGGGAGGATTTTGAAGAAGAAGAGGAGGGACAAGTTGCCAACAAAGGCAATCCACCTACACAATCATGAGACTTGACCCATATTTTACTTTATGCATTATCTCGCTTGAAATATTTTCGCAAGTGCTTTGTTATTCTCTCTATATATATCTATGTCGACTATTAGTTTGGATCCTCCAAACCCGTACCTAAGGTACAGTAGTACACCCTTGGTATACACCTATCTTACCTGGTAGATATAGGTGGCGGATATGCCACTTCCCTGTTGGAAACCCGCTTCTAGCCTATATAAAACTCTGGGTTGGGAACCCGGAAGGAAAATGGTTTTTCAAAGCTTTTGATAAAAACCTTGGCAAGTGGGACTTGTCGGGAGAATCTTAAAAAGGGAAAAAGGATTTTGTTTTTCAAATGGCTTCATAAGGAAAGGAGAGGAAATAAAAATGTGTGCGAAAACGCACCTGGTTGTATGTAGTTTTGCCCGAACAACTTATCCGTGTAACCACATTACTCCTAGTGGGAAGGGGATGGGTATAAAGGTTTCCCTCTCTGATATAATATTCCTCACGACTACTACAAGGGATGTCGATCCCCGGAGGCTGGGCCTTCTCCTTTAAAGGACCATGTGGGACATCAGCCTGGAGAAGGTATGAATTGTCTAAGGGCAGACATGCGTTACTATGAGCCCCTCATTGAAAGCGCCCACTTTGTGCATTGTAAAATGCGCTCCTGTTGGTCCTCGGTACCCGACATCCTGGTCTTAAGGGGGTAGCATCTCATAGGGTAGGCGCTTGTATTAGAGTAAACCTCCCAATGGCCTTGTTTGCTTATCCGAACCCCGCATACTTAGGTATGACGATCCGTCAATGTTCACGGCGGATGTATCAAATCTTCTGGGTAAAGTGTACAACCTCTACAGAGTGTAAATCTATGATTGGGAAGGTTGCTGCTTAGCGGTGTGGTTTTAGGTTTTATAAAATGTTCTTGAAAAGTGTCTTGACCATGGTATGGTAGGAAAGGATATACGTGTTGACCATGGGATGGTATGGAGTGAAGATGGTTTTGGTCATGGGATGATCGGAAGTAAGGAAACAAATGGGTGAGCCCCCTCCTAGTGGTTCATCTTTATTTATAGTTGGTTTATAAAAGTTTTTCATCAAAGTGTGGTAGATGTTATGGAATTTCCTCTTGAAAAGAATCCCCTTGGATCCAACCTATACATAGCCATAATTGCATACTATTGTTATTATCCATTGTTATGGTGGTTTGTGAGAACATTCAAAAGTACTTACTAGCATTGTCCCTGGCTATTTACTTGGCCAGAATATGAGCAGGATGATGGAAACGATGGAGGTCACAATGACGACTTCGTGAACTAGGGCGTTACTGTCAACACCCGGATTTTTAATCCCAGATGCCTGTTATGCCATATATCGCAATACCAGGATTACCATTTTTGCGAGACATAACAGAATTGGATACCATAGTACATCATCCATTACAAACGATACATAAGTTCTTACACAAATAGGGATCTCATGATCTAGTTCTTAATACAACATCAAGCAGCGGAATACGTAATAATAACGGTAGCGTAGACGAAGCTCCATCTTCGGGGTCACAAGAAATGCTGACGATGGGAGATGATCCTAGTTGTCGTAACCTTCCTGGGGTCCATCCTCCAGGTACTCCTCTTCATAGGCTGGCCATGGGAATAGCCAGGGACACGGCCATGAGTACTCTTTAAGTACTCGCAAACTAATACTAGCAAGTAAAAGGGGTTTTTGGTAATAGGACACTAGGCTCTAGGGTTATTTTGCAAAAGACAGATTTATCTCTACTAAGTCTAGAAGCAAAGAATGCTAGTCACCATTTTATAACTCCGAAGTGGGAACTTGTATTTCATATCACAACCCTGTTGTGGTCAAGTCAAAGTCTCAATTCATTTCACAAGTCATTTTGAAAAGTCTGACGGGGGAATAGTATGGCCACTCCAACTGTCCATAACCGCGGACGCGGCTATTCGAATAGTTTGACTCTCTGCAGAGATTGTACACTTCCACCACAACATTCGATACATCCGTCAGGAACAAATCCTGAATTCACCATACTCAGTATGCGGATAATCAATCCTAACCTTTCAATTACACGCCCTAGTATAAGTACCTCTCCTGTGAGTCTGGCCTCCCAACCATGACCAACTGTCATCTTGGGTACTGCACAGGTGGACAATCTTCACAAGGTAGCCTCAGCTCAGACCTTGGCCGTGAGGGAGCTAATACTAAGGTATATAAGTTTCCAGTCAAGCCCTACCCAATATTCGGGTATTGTGGTTGTACGATAAAATTGGAATGGTATCGCATCCAGAAAACCATCAGTTTTATATAGGGCTAAGGCTCATGCCTCAACATTTTCATCACCAAAATCATCAAGTGTTTGGAAACACATGTCCAAAACATTTCAATAGAATGATCCATCATTCCAAGGTTTTCGTAACCATTTTTCCACCAAGTATTCCCATCTAAAGTTGATCAAGTTTTATGCTTAGCACTAGCATCTACAAATGGGAGTAAGTACTAGTGAGGGGTGGTAAGCTAGTAGAGTTTCAACTAAGTTCAATCTTATGCCTTAGGAGGACATCAAGATTATCTAGCTTAGGCCAAATTTTATGCTCTTTATGCAACCTTCAAGTATCCTTCTAGAATGTACAATTCACTTAAGTAAGCTCTAAGTACTAGCTTTGATAAAGAAATAAAGTAAGAAGCTTGCAAGTAAAACTAGGATTGGTTTATCAAGTGGATATGATCACATATGCTTAAGGCATATAGTGGGCATAGTAACAAGTAATGATTTGTGGCATCAGTAGGGTATCTTGCAAGGGTTAGCTTGCATTGGTCCACTTAGTTAATAAAGCTTGCACATTCACTAGTAGTATTAGGCTTGCCAAAGTAGAGTATCTTGCAAGTTTTAGCTTGCCTTGTGCGGAGCAGTGGTTGAAGTTCTCTTCGGCTTCTTCTTCGTAGAATCCTCCTTCCTCCTCGTATCCTTGGTCGGTACTATCGTCTATGAATAAATACGAGGTAGACAATCACCAAACAATACTTAACTACTTGCAATCATCACACATAAGGGTCCTATAGATGATCTAACATCATCACTAACATTACAAGATTAAAGTTTGGTTTAATTCCTTTTATTTTTAGAAAAGTAATTTCTACTCATTGAAAAGCTACTTAAGATTTAATATTCTCCAAACCAAACATGGGATCATGTTGACACAGGTCATCACCACATATTTGAGTCCATGGGAATGTGATTTAAAGTGGTGTCATAGTTTAATAAGGTTTTACCCTTTTATTTTAATTAATTAAAGTGGCTAGAAATGCCTATGTAGCATTCTTTTATTACTTGAACATTATTTCTGCAAGTAAACCTATATATTTTTATATATTCTGAAAGGTATGGTTAAATGTGATTTTTGAGAGTTGGAATCAACTCAAAAGATATTATTGTTTAAATTTGAAAAATGTTTGAATGCAGAAAAGTTTCTGCCTTGTTATTTTTACCATGGGTGATATACAGATCCAAATGACTTGAATGCAACGGGCTTGGATTCAGCATTCTCAGACCTTTCTAACAAAATTGGTTTCATTCAATTTGGTGCACTGAATCGATCTGGGTTGATTTTTGAAGTTGGGTACAGAAGTGAGTTTGAAATAAAATGGAAAATGTTTAATTAAATAACTGGGCTGCGCGGGAAAAGATACTGGGCCGGCCTGCTAAGCAAAGCGCTTCAGCGGGCTACTTAAGTGGGTGTCCCCACTCGTCAGTGAGACAGAGGGGTGCGAAGCGGTACGTGGTGATGTGGGTCGTTCGATCTGGTTCTAATCCAACGGCTGGAAGTCATCGTCGACGCAGGGCAACGCCAGCGAGAAAGAAACCTAGCGCGGCCAGTGAGGGGTGCTGGGGGCTCATCGGGGCGCAGGTGAGGGTCGGCGAGGCGGGCGAACGACGAAGTCGACGACGGCGAACTCAGGGGTGGTCGCGGCAGCTCCTGGGTGGACGAAATCGATGGCTCCCTTCTTCTCCAGAGGCGACGGGCTCCGTTAAAATTTCGGCGAAGCGCTGGTCGCCTTGCTCCAAGGATGGTGTGGCACGATCAGTGGTGAGAGGGGAGTAGAATAGTGTGAAGAATTCGAGCGGGGGTGGCCTCTATTTATAGTCGAGCGAGAGGACCGTCGGGGCGCACGGTGAGCTCGTCGGGGGCGATGGCACAGGAGGCTATTGTCATGGGAGAAGGTAGGGGGCGGTGTGGTGTTACTTGGCGATGCTCAACGACATGGTTTCGAGGCGTGGGGCGGTGCGGCTTGGTCTGGAATATGCGATGCTCTGCGCGGCAGAGGCATCGTCTTCAATGGCGAGCGGTGGTTGTGCGTCACGGGGCGCCGAACGAGGATGTCTGGCGGTCTCCTGGGTCGGTGGCGATCGTGTATGCGCGCGGTGAGGGCGGCACGCGGTCTGTGGGCTTCGGTCGAGGGTGGCGCTCTGGCGCACGCTCGGCATGGTCGCTGGCGGTCTGGGCACGGTCCGTGCGTGTGGTCCAGTGGCTGGCAAGGTTCGAGCGGTGGACAAGAAGTGGCGGTGGACGGTGGGCTGCCTCCTAGACATGCTGGCTAGGCTTGCTTCTCTTCCTAGCTTGCTGTTGACATGAGGGTGGCATGGGTGCCTTCAGCTGTTCACCATTGATGGCAATGCCAAGATTACAGTGGGGCTAGTGCTTGGTTTAAGTTGCTAGATGATCTACTGAGATGGTTGTGAGCTAGATAGGGAACAAGTTAGGCTTCAATCACTGCTCACTATAGTGTTTAGATTTTGTATGATTTGTGTCTGCAACATGTTTGATGAAATGGCCGCATGAAATCAAGTTTTGAATTTTGAAAATATTTTTGGTGGGTGTGCTAGATTGGTGCTGGCGAGTCTGCGGATGCTTGGGTTTTGAAAGTTGAGCTTGTTTTAGTGGTTTTTGAAAAAGTGGGATCTTCCCATATGATAAAGATTCAATTTTTAATTGTCATTTAAACTATGCATTTGAAAGTTTCTGGATGATCACAAAGTGGGCCTTGATACTTTGTTATGAGTACATTCAAGGGGTGCAAAGATCTAGAAAAGTTTCTGTTAGGTTCTGAATGTTTGAGGCAGCCAAAGTAGGCATGGGAGTTAAATTGGTCAAAATGACCATTCACTCATCTAGCTTTGTTTTTATTTATTTGTCTTTGGGAAAAGTTTGGGAAATGTTTAGATGATGTTTATTTCACCTAATAAACATTTTATAAGAAAGGAAACATAAAAACAAGGTGGTTCAAAAGAATTTCATATTCAATGCATCCTCATATGCATGCATTCATAATTTTATTTAGAAAAGTTTTTGTTAACCCTAATTTTGATGCTTAGAGTTTGATGATTTAAGTTTAGTATTTTTGGGATGTTACAAACCTTCCCCCCTTAAAAAAAATCTCGTCCCAAGATTTGAAAAAGGATGAAAAGATTACCTAGGATTTGAAGAGATCGGGAAACTCCGTCCTGATGTGATCTTCGCGCTCCCAGGTAGCTTCCTCTTCTGTGTGGTTGCTCCACTGAATCTTGAGAAACTTGATGCTTCGGGTTCGGGTAGTTCAAAAAGCTTCTTCCAAGATACGGATGGGTACTTCGGGATAGGTCAGGTCATCGTTGATTTCTATGGTCCGGTGATTGATATTCTTGAACACTTCAGTCTTCTCGGGGACTTCGAGACACTTGCGAAGTAACGAGATATGGAACACGTTGTGCATGGATGACATCTCTTCGGGTAGTTCCAATTGATACGACACTTCTCCTCGACGGTTCAAAATCTTGAAAGGTCCGATATATCTGGGGGCTAACTTTCCTTTGAGTTGGAAACGCTGCATTCCCTTCAATGGCGACACTTTCAGATAAACAAAGTCTCCTATGTTGAAGGCGAGGTTTCTACGTCTCTTGTCGGCGTAACTCTTTTGTCTGGATTGGGCGGTCTTGAGGTGCTCATGAATCTTGTGAACCTTCTCTTCTGCTTCTCGTAGGATGTCGGGTCCGAAGATCTAACTCTCTCCTACTTCCGACCAGTTCAAAGGGGTGCGGCACTTAATTCCGTACATAAATTCAAATGGGGCCATTTGCAAACTGGCTTGATAACTATTGTTGTACGAAAATTCTGCAAACGGCAGAAAATCTTCCCACTTGGATCCATATTCTAACACACATGCTCTCAGCATATCTTTGAGTATTTGGTTTACTCGCTCCGTTTGTCCATCGGTCTGAGGGTGATACGTAGTACTGAAATCTAGATGGGTAAACTAAGTTCCTCGATCCGATACGATGTTCTTGGGAACTCCATGCAAACTAATGATTCTAGCGATGTACAACTCTGCTAGTTTCAAATTCTGATATGTGGTATTGACGGGTAAGAAATGGGCGACTTTGGACAATCTGTCCACTATGACCCAGATAGAGTCATTTCCCCTACTCGAAGTAGGCAGTCCAGTGATAAAGTCCATTCCTACAGAATCCCATTTCCATTCCGGAATCTGCAATGGTTGCAACAATCTAGCGGGTCTTTGATGTCCTGCCTTGACTCGCTGGCATATATCACACTTGGCGATATAGCTTCCGATTTCTCTCTTCATCTTATGCCACCAAAATTGCTCTTTTCAATCTTGATACATCTTAGTTCCTCCGGGATGGATAGAATAAAGAGTATCATGAGCCTCCTTCAAGATAACTCCTTTCAACTCAGAATCTGCTGGTACACAAAGGCGTCCTTTGTACCACAAAACTCCTTCTTCGTCCTCGGTGAATCCAGGTACTTTGCCTGTACCGATACGACGCTTGATTCCGTCAATACTAGCATTTCCCTTCGGCGCCTCTTTAATCTGACTGATCAAAGTGGGCTGGAGTTCTATGCTAGCCAAAAATCCTTCACCTACTAATTCTGTTCGAAAATCTTCCATCTCTTTGTGAAAACTTGGTTGCTCCTTCAAAATCATGAAGTTCAAGCGGCACGGCAATCTGCTAAGGGCATCGTCTACCACATTGGCTTTACCCGGGTGATAGTGAATGTCCAGATCGTAATCCTTGATTAGCTCAATCCATCTTCTCTGCCTCATATTCATCTCCTTCTGAGTGAATATATACTTCAGGCTCTTGCTATCCGAATAAATCTCACAACAATTTCCCATCAAGTAATGTCTCCATGTTTTCAGCGCTAGAACTACGGCTGCGAGTTCGAGGTCATGGGTTGGGTAGTTTTGCTCATGTTGCTTCAATTGTCGAGATAGATAAGTTATAACTTTGCCTTCTTGCATTAGCACACATCCGAGGCCGATCTTGGATGCATCACAATACACATCGAAGGGCTTTGTGATATCCGGCATGATCAAGATTCGGGCTGAAATCAATCTCCTCTTGAGATCTTGAAAACTCGCTTCACACTTGTCGGTCCATTCAAACTTCTTGTCTTTCTTCAGCAATTGGGTCATGGGTCTGGCGATACTAGAGAATCCTTCTACGAATTTGCGGTAATATCCCACCAATCCGAGAAATGCACGAACTTCGGTTTGAGTGGTTGGGGCTTGCCAATCTTCTACATCTTTCACTTTGGCAGGGTCAACGGCAATTCCTCCGGCTGATACAATGTGACCAAGGAATCCTACCTCCTGTAACCAGAATTCACATTTGCTAAACTTTGCATACAGCTGATGCTCTCTAAGGGTTCCAATAATGGTCCTTAGGTGTAGCTCATGTTCTTCTTCTGATTTGGAATAAATCAGAATGTCATCGATGAAAACAACGACAAACTTATCCAGGAAGTCCATAAATATCTTATTCATGAGATTCATGAAATAAGCGGGGTCATTGGTTAATCCAAAAGACATGACTGTATACTCGTACAATCCATATCTGGTGGTAAAGGCAGTCTTTGGAATATCCTCTACACGAATTTTGAGTTGATGATAGCCAGTTCTAAGATCAATCTTAGAAAACACTTTGGCACCGGTCAACTGATCAAACAAATCTTCTATCTTGGGCAAGGGGTACTTGTTGTTGATGGTGACGTCATTCAGTTTCCGATAATCCGTACACAAAGGTTACCTCCATCCTTCTTGTCCACAAACAAGACAGGTGATCTCCAAGGTGACGCACTTGGTTGAATCAATCCAATTTCCAACATGGAATCCAGTTGCTTCTTCAGTTCTGCGAGCTCTGACGGGTTCATACTATAGGGTCTCTGGGCTATGGGTCCGGTTCCGGGAATTAGTTCAATGATAAACTCGATATCCCGATCTGGGGGCATACCGGACAAAACATCTGGAAATACATCGAGGTATTCACAGACTATCCAGACTTGGTCAATGGTAGGTTGGGCTATACTCTTGTTGCATTTGAATTGGCGAGGTAAGGTTTCAGATATATGTTCGACTGATATTCCGGCCGTACTGGTCATGGTGATGGCTTTCTTGGCACAGTCAATCAATCCTTTATGTTTGGACATCCAATCCATTCCTATAACTACTTCCAAACCTTTAGTTCCGAGTACTATTAGGTTTGTATAAAAATCTATGCCATGGATTCGGATAGGGACGGCTCTGCAAATTTGCCTAGCCTTGGTGGTTGATCCAGGAATTTGAACAATCATAACAAGCTTCAGTTTGGTTGGTTGGATTTTACTAGTGCATGCAAATTCTTCGGTGACAAATGAATGCGATGCACCATAATCAAACAACACTCTTGCAAGTACTGAATTAACAGAAAACATACCCAGCACGACGTCTGGCGCTTCCTGAGCTTCTTCAGCATGCATGAGAAAAAAGACGGCTGAACACGACGCATAGCTTACCACCACCGCCAGCAGCTGGAGGGTACTCGTTTTCGCTTCTTTGGGAGGCGTCACGAGCAAGGGTACGCTGTTGAGACACCCCAACACCCTGACTTTGGGAAGTACCTTTAAAACATTGAGTATATTCTGAAGAAGACCCAGACTTCCATGGACCAAGCCCGAATGTACTTGGATATCAAGGCTACGCAGCTACTTGCCACAGAGGAGAGTATGAAGGAGGCACAAGCTGGACGCGCTCTAGCGCTACTAGAAAAGAAAGCTACGGTCGCTAGGAACAAGTGCCTTATGAATAAGATGAAGGACTAGAGGGAGATCTAGTGACCATGGAGGCCAAGATAGAGGAGTTGGAGGAGGAGTGCGCTGAAGTATGCAAGGACAATGATAACCTGCTGAATGTGACTGACAATAATGCTGCTCACAATGAGGACTTCGACATGGAGCCATAGACTGACCCAGAGTATGGTGATCAGATGGACAAGGAGGATGAGGACCCAGAGGAATGCCTCTTTGTGCCCGAGGATGATGACAACGAGATCATCATCGAGGATGATACCACCGCACGTCGTGACGAGGAGTAGGTCATGCGCTAGTTTATGAGAGCAAGTGAGATTATCGTCGTGTCCCATTCTGAGTGGCGTATTGTTTGTTTCTTTCTTGCTCGGTATCGTTGAACTTGTGGTCTTCCTATCTAGCGTCGAGATGTGATGCGTGAACTCTGTTGGGATGGTGTTGAACTTATGCGTGCTTAATTTCCTAAGTGCTTGTTTTCTGATGCATGCATGCATGTCGTTTTGTTTATCTCCATTGCGATGTGGTTTCGTTTGAGAACCACCTTGTTTCAAACCCATCC
This sequence comes from Avena sativa, assembly GCA_916181665.1. Taxonomy (NCBI): domain Eukaryota; kingdom Viridiplantae; phylum Streptophyta; class Magnoliopsida; order Poales; family Poaceae; genus Avena; species Avena sativa. Next base: position 65,354,203 of record OV702279.1, read on the forward strand.
TAACTATATACCTTCAGGATGGTGTGTCCCCGCGGTAATCCACCCCCTCTACCTGAGTCAACCATGGCTCATATCCTGCGCATGTACATGGAAGACCGCCAAGCCGCTAACGCTGAATGCCAAGCCAAAATTTCCGCACTCCAACAACTCGTCCAAGAAGCAACAAGAAACACCCATGATAATGAGGGCAAAGGAAGGAATCGAGAATACACACTACAAGAAATGTGTTGATTTGTGACCTTCTCATAGTCACAGAGAATGAAATCTTCATAGGTCTATGATGATTTCGCACAAGATGGTGGTAAATTATTTGGGAGGGGAAAACCTTATTAAATTACGATGATTTTGGTTAAAAACATCATAATTTTAATAGATAAAATCGTCATAACATGCTTGATACAGCCTATGACTTTTGTATATTGGATTATGACAAAATTAAATCGTCATAGTGTCTAAAATAGAATAGGTTTAGATGACTAGATTGGCCGCCTCATCATTTTCTCGTACGTGTCAATTTTTTACTATGTGACAAATCCATGACCTGACATTGAGGCCCCAGCGAACTCCAGCAACGTTATCAATTAATAGGGCAAAAAAAGGGTGGCGCTGGGTCTTGAACCCGCAACCTCCAGCTAGGTCCGATGGTGGTCAACCACCAAGACACTTGTCAGTTCATGACAAATAATGGAGATCGACCTATTTGAACAAAGTTTTCTTTGTTGGGCCTGGGCCAAGGAGACACCAAGCCTCCTTTTTTCCTCCACCTAGTTTTTTATCTTTTCCTTGTATGGCTGATGGGCTCGTGGTTTGTTGGTCTTGCGGTTCCTTTTAGTTGGTGGTCCGGTCCTATCCCTAGGCCGATGTGTTGGTCAATTTCGAAAGTTTTTTTCCTTTTTTCTATTTTGTTAATTCTTTTGTATCTTTTTCATCAGAAATCCAAAATAATTGATTTTTGGCTCTAAATTTTTATAAAATTCAGTAGATCCTCTTAGGGTGTTAATTATGAATATTGTTTTATTTTAAAATAGTGGATTTCATTTGGTGGTTGCTTCATAGTATGCCCCATTTTGTGTACTCGGAAAATGGAAAATGCTTTTTTTGTGCGGAAATAAAAACTTTGGTGGATGAGCCTCGCTAAACTTGCATTCGATATCTAAAAATCATTTTTTTCAAAAAATCATGGGAATCATATCATGAACCTATAGTTCAAATCGGACCCACTTACTACTGATTCGGCAGGAATTTGTCTTTTTCTCTAGGGGTGGAAGGAAAGCTTTGAGATACCCCGATTGGAACATTGTCAATTTAAGGTGTTATACTTTTTTTGAAAAATAGGGTGGTAGTATTCTAAAACTGTCATTTGGTGGTACTTCACAAAACACGCCGTTTTTTGCGCTTGGAAAATGGAAAATGGATTTTCCGTGCATCGAAAAGGAAACCTTCCTACTACAACATTGTTCGGCATCCCAAGATGCACATGCGTGCACATTAAAGGCACATTATGAAAAACTATGCCTCAATGCTAGCCATAACATTGGCCATTTGACCCGAAAGTCATGAAACCTCAAACATGATAGGTCATTTCTGACAAGGTTTTTCGAGACACAATCAATATACCAAGTTTGATGTTTTTACTTGAAACTTTGTCACATGATAAGACAATACGCGAAGGATTTACATTGATTCGACCATTTTTTAATTTTTTATGCCCGTTTCAAACTATGGTCAAAACGGCGGGCATGAAGGTTCATAGCTAGAGGATGAGTCTCGCTAAACTTGCATTGGATATCTAAAGAAACATCATATTGTGAGTCTAAAAATGATTTTTTTCAAAAAATCATGGGCATCAGATCATGTACATGTAGTTCAAATCAGACCCACCTCTTTCCAATTCGGCGGGAATTTGACTTTTTTGCCAGGGGTGGAGGAAAAGGTTTGAGATACCCCAATTGGGATATTGTCCATTTAAGGTGGTCTAGTATTTTTGAAAAATGGGGTGGTAGAATTTTGAATTAACCATTTGGTGGTTGCTTCACAAAACGCCTCGTTTTTGGCGCTCGAAAAATGGAAAATGGCTTTTCCATGCAACAAAAAGGAAATATTCCTCCTATTACATTGTTCGCCATCCCAAGATGCATATGCATGCACAAAATGGGCACATTATCACAAAATATGTCGTGATTCTAGCCATAACATTGGTCGTTTGTCCTAAAAGCCATGAAACATCGGACATGATATGTCATTTGTGAGAAGGTTTTTTCGAGATGCAATCAATATACCAAGTTTGATATTTTCCCTTGCAACTATGTCACAAAATATGACACCACACAAAGGATTTACATTGTTCGGACCATTTTTGAATTTCTTATGCCCATTTCAAACTATGGTCAAAACAGCGGGCATGAAGGTTCTTAGCTCGAGGCTGAGCCTCTCTGAACTTGCATTGCATTTCTAAATAAACAACATATTGTGAGTCTACAAATGATTTTTTAAAAAAAATCATGAGCATCAGATAATGTACCTGTAGTTCAAATCGGACCCACTTCCTACCGATTCAGCAGGAATTTGTCTTTTTCACGAGGGATGGACGGAAGGGTTGGAGATCCCCCGGTTGGGACATTGTCCATTCAAGGTTGTCTAGTATTTTTGAAAAATGGGGTAGTACAATTTTTAAACTTTCATTTGGTGGTTGCTTAATGATGACCCACAAGTATAGGGGATCACAACAGTCTTCGAGGGTAGTATTACCCAATTTATTGATTCGACACAAGGGGAACCAAAGAATACTTGCAAGCCTTAAGAACTGATTTGTCAATTAAGCTGCACCTGGAAATAGTTCTTGCTCACAAAAGTTTATCAGTAGCAACAGTTTTTTAGTAGCAATAGCAAAGCAACAGCAGTAGTAGAACAAGATCAATAGTAATAGTAGTAGCAAACAGTAGGATATGAGCGTGGTAGGCATAGGGATGGATGGACGGGCGTTGCATGGACGAGACTAAACATGTAACTTCAAGATCTAGGGCAATTGCAGATAAATAAGATAAAGCATCCGAGTACTAAACAATTATAGGGATGTGCTCCATATATAGCCATGCGTGCTCGCAATGAGAACTTGTACAACATCTTTTGTCCTACCAGCCTTTTGCAGCGGGGCCTCAAGGGAACTACTAGAAATTAAGGTGCTCCTTTTAATAGAGCACCAGAGAAAAGCATTAACACTCCTGAACACATGTGATCCTCACATCACAGCCATCCCCTCAGTTTGTCCCAATTTCTGTCACTTCGGGGCCTTTGGATCCGGGCAATGATATGTGTACACAACTTGCAGATAAGATCACAAATGAATCAATAATAAGTTTAGATCTGAGATCATGGCACTCAGGCCCTAGTGACAAGCATTAAGCACAACAATTTGCAACAAAGTCAAATAGCACTAATAGAGATATTGGGCACCATGTCGTAACAATCTTGTTCGATTATATGATAGAACTCATCCAATCCCTACCATCCCCATAGCCTACCACGGGGGATTACTCACTCACGGATGAGGGAAACATGGATGGTTGATGGAGAGGCGTTATTGATGATGATGGCGTTGACCCTCCCCAAATTCCCCGTCCCGACAGGGTGCCAGACCGGAGTTTCTAGTTCCGAATTGCGGTTTCTCGTGGTGGCGGCGTAGCGGAACTCTTTCTAGAAAAAAGTTGAAACCCCCGGAGTTTTTAGGTCAAGAGGCAACTTATAGGCGAAGAGGGAGGCCGAGGGCGGCCACACCCCCTCTAGGGGCGGCTGGGGGGTGTGGGCCCCCTAGGGCCCCACTCCGTCTTGTATTCTTGCTCCGTGAATCTTCTGGTGAAATAGGATTTTTGGCATATTTTCCGGGATTTTTCCTAATGGTTAATTTTTTGCACAAAAACTAGACACCAAGGTAATTCTGCTGAAAACAACGTCAGTCCATGTTAGTTTTATCCAAATCACACAAGTTTTGAGGAGAAACAATAGAAAAAGTGTTTGGGAAAGTAGATACGATTTGGACGTATCACTTAACAAAACACCCCGTTTTTGGCGCTCAAAAAATGGAAAATGGCTTTTCCGTGCAATGAAAAGGAAAACTTCCTCCCGCAACATTGTTCGCCATCCCAAGATGCATATGCATGCACAATATGGGCATCTTATTACAAACTATATCTTGATTTTGACCATAACATTGTTTGTTTGTCCTGCAGAATAGAGCCAACCAATCAGATGACACAGATAGACTACCCACGGATCACTCCTGCGGCAGATCTCAACCATCCACATCGTCCCATCCAATGTCCAAAATTCGTCCCCTAAAATTTCGGCACCAAAAGATAAAAAGACCGAAACGCCCCCACTGAAAGAGACAAAGAAAGGGGAAGTTTGGACAAACCATTCCTCCCGTCTGCTAGGTCACGGTATCCCTCCCTCCTTAGGTCCCATCATAGCCTCGCTAATTCCAAGCATCGCCGCCACCACCTACCTCTCCTGCCCCCTCTCGTGATCTTGATCCAGAGAGGTTCCCCAGCCTCGCTGGAGAAACCCAGCCGCCATCACTCCCATCTCCACCCCCACCCCCACCCTAGCCATGTCGCATAATCATAGCCACCATCATTCTGCCCCCTCTCTCGATCTGAATCTAGACACAACATCGGTAGTCTCCCTTCCTCGCACAGCCACCCTAGCCTCGTCAGAGAAACAGAGCCACTACGAGCGGGTGCAAAGACCGCGAGGAGGATCTCGTGGTGCTTGGAGGTTGTGGCGAAGAGGCTGCAGATGTGATGGAGGCGGCAGTGCGCGTGCTGCTGGTGGGCCTCGACGAGGACGACCGCTGGGAGGTCGTGTGCAGGACGCACAAGCGTGTCGCCAAGGCCTTCCGCGATGGCACCCAAGCTACTTATCCGCCAACCCACCTCATCCTCCCATCTCCCCGAAGCCCAGAGGCTTTTCTCCTCCTCCGGCGCCCTCCCGAGGAGGCTCCTTCATCCACCGCACCAGATACGGAACGAGGTCCCCCTCTTTCCCCTCCCATTTTCATCCTGTCTTCGGGGGTCCTCATAGTAACTTGTGGTGGTGCCTCTTTGTGTGCTCGATATTCCCACACTATGATCGGTCAATCGAGATAGAGTCGGAGCTGCCCGCAGCGTGTTTGCGTTTATGCCTAGTAGCATTTGCGTTTAGAACAAGAATGAATGGTGAAACTGATGGACTTTCTATCAGTTTGTAATTTCTATTGGTAGGCTACTAACCATGCCTTTTTGAACTGTGGATCTGATAAGATTACTGCTATGCTCATATTATTTATACTTTGTGTGGATTAGTAGGCGGTGGGTTGCAGAGGAGCTACATCTGTGAGCTCATGATGGCTACATGATAGCTACCCAATACCGGACTAGCCAAGATGGAGTTTGGAGGGCTGACGTAGGTGAACCCCTTACTTGTTCAGTGACTTAATTTTTGTGCTTCTCGTTTGTTTTGTTCATGATGATGATCTTTTCCATTGTACCTGAAACCAACAGTTCCCAGCTTAATAAAGAAACTACATAATCATGCTGCATACCACTCTTACATGCCACATAAATGCATGATTATGAATTTCAGTTTGTGAAAACATGTCTAACAATAAAACATAGGTATGTAAAAATGGTTTGTTACAAAACAGATTCATAGTTTCTAGCTCCATGCATTGTCTGCAACATGGTCCACTCCTTGTTTTGCTTTATAGTCAGTACTATGTCCAGCTTCTTAGCTCTAATGGTAGTTGCATCGCCTATCTTATTACTATGATTCATGTATTGCTTCTTCTTCTTCTTGACTGTTCTATTGTGATCACTGTGATTTATTTTTGGAGCGGGTATGCCCCTAATTAGGACGTGTTTCATGTGATATTGTTTCTACTATTAAGATGGTTATATTGATGCTGATGTTGTAGGGAGGGGTTCAGGAAGGACCAGAACTAATAAGTGTATAATTGAAGAACCATGTTTCCCCCTATAGTTTAATTCTGGTAGAATTTATGAGTTGCAGAAGCTTTTGTTGTTTGGTTATTTGTGTGTTGTTCTGAATGAACTTGACTATGTTTTTTATATTTGATGTTAACAATATCTCTGTTGTTTATGTGAAATGACATTTCATAATAATCTCTCCATGAGTGGAGAACCACCTCTAGCCAAGGACCACGACGAAGAGTTTATGTTTTCAACGCAAGTGGGTGCCTGGGTCTATTCTTCTTCAGTGTTCTCTTCATCCTTCTCTTCATCCTTTTCTTTTTGCAGTAGGTGAGTGATATCCACTCTTGACTTCCCCATGTACTACGACCTGGGGTTTGTAAGGAATGTTGACCTGATACTTTGTTAGCACCAAGAGACGTTTTTTATCTCACTAGTACTCTATACTAATTTGTTCTCATTCCTTGCTTCTTATTCTGATCTAGATTAATGAAGAAAGATAAAGGTAAATTCCTAGTTTCTTGGCCTTGATGGGGCATGAACCGACAATGCTGTAAAAGTCCTCTCCGGCTAGGACTTCCTCAACTATGTCGGGAGAACGAAGAAGGGTTACCAACTACTTCCAAAGAAGCCAGAAGACTGATGTGAGGTTTGCTACTTGATTGTAAAGGTTTAGTGAACAAGTGGCTTCGGATAGAAATGATTCCATTTTGGTCACAAGATGGATATACTTGTTTGCTGGGAGTGACATGTATATCTTTCTTTTTGAGGGAAGATACATGTATATCTAAAGAAGTTGTGATATGTGAACCTATAAACGTAGCACTATGTCATGAAATATGTAACATTTATTTAGATCCTATACGTGCTGGTTCACTTGTATATTGTCGGAATAAATGTCTTATTTAATATATGGGCTTGATCTGTATTATTGGGCTACAAATTGCTGATTGTAAAGAGGCCACAACCCAAAATTAATAATTCTGTAAAAAGGCCAGTTTGCTTATTTGGTACTAGACCAGTTTTGCATATACGAAAGAGACTGAAAATAAATAAAGAAAATAGACATGAAAAGGACAAGGCCGAAAATAATGGATGGACAAAAGGCCATGGCCCAGAAAATAAGAAGTCCAAATTATTGAGCTCATCCCATATAAGCGTCCGAAATGGACAAGGATAAATTTACATTACGACGATCTCATTTCGTCAAACTTTTGCCACGTCGGATCAGCCAAGTAGGATCTGACCTGGCCTAGATAGATGGCTTGTGACGATATTGGATCGTCATAACGGTAATGACGATCTAATATCGTCATAGATGATTATGACGATTTCACAGGAAATGTTGCCGTATGCAATTACTGATGCTCAGTTTTTGACGATCTATTTTTCGTCATAAGATCGTCATATATTGTTGACAATAATGATTCAGTGACGAAAATGGAGGGTCATGTGTCAACAGATTCGTTGTATTGAGAGATCTTGTCTCAAGGATTTCCAGAACACAAATCCACCCGTGTTCACCAAGTTTACTAACCCACTTGACGCTGATGATTGGCTCCGCACTATTGAGAACAATCTAGAGATAGCCCGTGTAGGTAATGAAGAAAAGGTACTTCTGGCAACACACTTCCTCTCAAGACAAGCCAGGTAGTGGTGGATTACTGTCAAGGACATCCTGCTAGCCGGGGAAGCTATCACCTGGGAGGACTTCAATGAAAGGTTCCGTAAGCGCCACATTCCTCCAGGTCTTATCAAGATGATGAGGGACCAGTTCCAAGCTCTGAATCAAGGAGGAATTACCGTAGTGCAGTACTTGGATAAGTACACTAATCTGGCAAGGTATGCCCCTAAGGACACCAACGCTAAAGAGAAGAAGGTGGATACCTTCCTAAATGGGCTGCAAGATGAACTGTAGTGTCACCTGGTAGCTCATAGGTTCCAAGAGCTAGATGACCTAGTTGATGTTGCTATCCTGGTGGAAAACAAGCATAAGGGACTGATTGAGAACCGCAAGCTCCGTATGCTGCAGCAAGGAGGACCCAGTGGACAGAGGTCATGAAGCATGTGCCCATCTAGGCCTGCACCCCCATAACAGAGGAATCAATGCTATGCTCCGCGCTCCAACAACCCCAACCACAACTATAACAACCCTCGCCCCGGAGGCGGAAACCCAAGACCTGCTCCCAGAGGTCCTGCAAACCCCAATACTCGCCCCAATTCATCTGGTTGTTTCACTTGCAGGCAAGTGGGAAACTTCTCCTATGAGTGCCCCGAGAAGAAGAACGAGAATTCTCCGCGTCCCAATGTGGCCCGCTTGAACCAAGGACACGCCAGAGGATCCCCAACAAAGGGCATTGACCCCATTACTGTTGAGGAAGCCCAGGAGTCTCCTGACATTGTTCTGGGTACTTTCCTTGTCAACTTCGTCCCTACTACAGTATTATTTGACTTTGGAGCATCGCATTCGTTTGTTACTGAACCATTTGTTGAGAAAAGTGGGATGGAAGAACCTAGTCATCTAGATAGGCTAATGCTAGTACAAATACCTAGTTCGACAGCCAAAATACAATCCGTCTGCCGAGATATCCCAGTAGTTATACATGGTATAACCTTCAAAGCCGATATAATAGTCTTCGGAGCCCAAGGCCTAGATGTGATACTAGGAATGGATTGGATGTCTCGCTATCACGGAGTTATAGATTGCGCAGTAAAGACCATCTCCATGACAAGTAGTGAAGGAGCGCAAGTCAAGTATAGGGCGACCATTCCCTCATCTCGGTTGTACTATTAGAAGGGTATTGAAGGACCCACCCTAGAGAAAGTACCAATAGTCTATGAGTATCCGGATGTGTTCCCTGAAGAGTTGCCCGGTATGCCCCCTGATCAGGATATCGAGTTCATCATATAGTTAGTCCCCAGAAAATCCCCTATAGCCCAAAGACCGTACCGTATGAGTCCCGAGGAGTTGGTTGAATTAAAGAAGCAGTTGGATGACATGGAGTGCAAGGGTCATATATAGCCGAGTGCCTCTCCCTGGGGATCACCAGTCCTTTTTGTGGACAAAAGAGATGAAACCACCTGACTGGTCACGGATTACCGGAAGATCAATGATGTCACTATCAACAACAAGTATCCCTTGCCAAAGATTGAAGATCTATTTGATTAGTTAAATGGATTCCGGGTGTTTTCCAATATAGATCTCCGTATAGGATACCACCAACTCAAGATCCGAGAATCAGACATCCCTAAGACAGCCTTTACCACCCGGTATGGTTTGTATGAGTACACTGTCATGTATTTTGGGCTAACCAATGCCCCTACCTATTTCATGAACCTCGTGAATAAGGTATTCATGCCCTATCTGGACAAGTTTGTTGTGGTGTTCATTGATGATATCCTAATCTACTCCGAAACGGAAGAAGATCACGAGGACCATCTAAGATTAGTACTAGGTACCCTCAGAGAACATCAGTTATATGCCAAGTTTAGTAAACGAGAGTATTGCTTAAAGGAAGTTGGTTTCCTTAGCCATGTTCTGTCCGTCGGAGGAATCTCTGTTGATCCCACCAAAATCAATTCAGTACTCGAATGGAAAGCCCACACCAATCCATCTGAGATCCAAAGGTTTCTGGGTTTAGCCGGATATTACCGCTAGGTTGTTGAAGGATTCTCCAGCATCGCGAAGCCAATGACTTAGTTGCTGAAGAAGGACAAGAAGTTCGAATGGACGAACAATTGTGAAGACAGTTTTTAGGAACTCACGAAGAGATTAGTCTCTACCCCTAATCATGCCAGACATTACCAAAAGCTTTGAATTCTATTGCGACGCCTCCAAGGTAGGATTTGGAAGCATGCTGATGCAGGAAGGCAAGGTCATTTCCTAGCTATCTCGACAGTTGAAGCCGCATGAGATGAACTACCCCACCCATGACTTGGAACTCGCTGCCGTAGTGCACGCCCTCAAAACATGGCTTCATTATCTGATGGGAAACCGCTGTGAGATCTACACGGATCATAAGAGTCTGAAATATATCTTCACACATAAGGAGTTGAACATGAGGCAGAGAAGATGGATCAAACTGATCAAGGACTATGATCTTTGCATTCATTACCATCCAGGTAAAGACAACGTGGTAGCTGATTCCCTCAGCCGGGAACCCTGCTCCCTGAATGATATGATTAAGAAGGAGCAACATGAACTAAGTCAAAAATTAGAAAGGTTTGGACTGGAACTATTCAACCCTTGATACCTAGACGACCTCGACTTAAAGCCAACCCTCTTTGATCAAATCAATGAAGCTCAGAGAGGTCTCCCAAGCCTAGAAGGAATCAAGCGCTGAATGGAAAAAATAAAATGTTCTTGGATTCAAGGTTGACGATAGTGGTGTTTTATGGTACAAAGGACGTATCTGCGTACCAAATGAGCACAAACTAAAATAGACCATCATGAAGTAAGCACACGAGACCCACTACTCTATCCACCCAGGGAGTACCAAAATGTATCAGGACTTGAAGGAGGAATTTTGGTGGAACATGATGAAATGAGAGATCGCCCTGTTTGTAGCCAAGTGTGATATATTCTAGAGAGTCAAAGCCGAACATCAACACCCCGCTGGATTATTGCAACAGATGAAGAATCCGGAATATAAACGGGAGAAGGTCGGAATGGACTTCATCACCGGACTACCCAAGTCTAGTAGGGGACATGAATCCATCTGGGTTATCATAGACTACCTATCTAAAGTAGCCCACTTACTTCTCGTAAAGAATACCTACAATGGACAGCAACTCGTAGAACTTTACATCTCAAGAATCGTTAGCCTCCATGGGGTACCCAAGGAAATCGTGTCTGATCATGGTCCACAATTCACTTCCCGCTTCTGGAAGAAGTTGCATGAAGCCCTAGGTACCAATCTATCTTTTAGCACAGCCTATCACCCTTCGATCGGAGGACATACTAAGAGAGTAATTCAAGTCCTAGAAGATATGCTCCATTCGTGTGTTCTAGCGTATGGACCCAAATGGGAGGATTGCCTCACATTAACTAAATTCTCCTACAACAACAACTATCAACCAAGTATAAAAATGGAACCCTTCCAGTTTCTCTACGAGAGAAAGTGTAGGACACCCCTGAACTAGACTGAAACCAGAGAAAGCCAGATCTTTGGCCCAGACATTATTAAAGCCGCCGAGGAACAAGTCTAGGTAGCCCGTGATCGTTTGAAATCTTCCCAATCTCTCCAGAAGAGCTATGCCAACATCAAACGTCGTGACGAGAGTTTCAATAAGGGAGACTTCGCGTACCTTCGCGTTTCTCCTCTCAAGGGAATGTAGCGTTTCCATGAGAACGGGAAACTTGGTCCAAGATACATCGGACCCTTCAAGATCCTCGCTCAACGAGGAAAGGTATCATATCAGCTGGAGCTGCCCTTAGAGTTGTCAGAGTTCCATAACGTCTTTCACGTATCCCAACTTAGAAAATGTCTCCAAGTACACGATAAGCCCGAAGTCTTCAAGGAAGTCGACTATCGTGCTATTGATCTTAACCATGATCTGACCTACCGAGAGGTGCCGTTAGGATTCTGGAGAAGGCCTACCGACTTACCCAATGTCGCAAAATAAGTTTCTACAAGGTCCAATGGAGCAACCACTCAGAGGAAGAAGCCACCTGGGAACACGAGGATTATCTCAGGAAGGAGTTCCCTCACCTCTTAATGCCTCAGCTTGCGAATCTCGGTACGAGATTATTTTAAGGGGGGAAGGTATGTAACATCCCAACTTGTGCATCATGTTTTCTTGAGTAGGAGTCAAGAGTTTATGGGGAAATAAAACTTTTTAAAGTTGCTTGCTTATGTTGTTTTCTTACTTAGAATGAATGATCCTTTGTGTTGCCATGGTATCCTTGTTACTTGCTATGCTAGTGTTGCCCTTTTCTTGTTTGTTTATATGCTTAGGATTTAGAAAAATTCTTGGTAACCACTAGTATCACCTTGGTTTTTTATTTTGCAAGCTAAACAAAGATCCCAATTATATAGCTAAGTCCTTTATATATTGTCATGTTACATTTTTGGAGATAAGGTATGATAAAACCTAAAACCCTTGCTAGCCATGCAAGAACATGGGTTTATACCTTGTTATGAGTTCTGCAAAACCCACCCTTAACCTTGGTTAAACCATAACCCTAAGCCTATTATATGTGAGTGTTTCCTCCAATAGTTGCAACATAAGGAATGACCACTGTATTTTTGGACATCTTTGGAGGATGCTTACAAGAACTTGGGATCGATCCAGGAAGCAACCAAGGGCTAGAACTACTCACCTCACATCCCTCTACACCCCCAAAGTTTCCCCTCTACCTCTGTAGTCTCGATCTCGATGGAAACATCGACCAAAGTGGCCACCCGAGCCACTTTACCCTAGATCACCCCAACCCCCTGTCCACCCTGTCCACTTGTTTGCAAAGCATGCACCTGGCCTGGCATGACCCCAAACGTGCCAGAGTGCACCATACCACCACCCCTGGTTTCCCGTTGCACTCCCAAGCCCGAGAGAGAGAGACCGGGCCAACAGATCGCCCAAATCTTTCTCGACCCGTCCATGGCCGAGCCCGCCACCCCTCTGCCGCACCTGGGGCAGCGCCGCGCTCGCACCTTACCTAGGAACCACCCTCTCCCCTCCACTCACTCACCCGCAGCCCTAGTTACCCCAACCCGTGATGGCCATATCACCTTGGCCACATCGTGCACTCGCTGCATCTTGTCCCCAGGTAAAAATTGATGTCTTCCGCGCATAGAGGAGACCGCTCCTCTCCCTCTCAACCACCCCACTCCAATAGACGTGCAGCGCACCACCCATCCCGAGCCCAGTTAGACACCCCACGCTATCCCGTGACATTACGTGGAGCACCTCACGTGGATTGACTCCATCAAGACACCCCACGCTATCCCGAGGCCCTGAGCTACAACCCGCGTGACATACCCCTCTCACCCCACGCGGAGACGTTCACCCGTCGCCACACCTAGCCAATCCGCGCCCCTCAGCTCTCACCACAGCTACCCCTACAATCGGCTCACCGTGGGCACCTCCCCTCGTGCTTAAAGCTCCAAGGCCACCCTAGGGCATGCCACCCACGCCATTCCCTTGCCCACCAACCTCCACTTCACCCCCCGAGCGGAGCCGAGCCCTCTTGGCTCCTACCGCCCTCACCGCTCGCCGCATCACCGCTGCACCGAAGCTAGACTATGAAGGTTGCCATCACTGGCTAACCCCTCTCGCCTAACGGACAGCGACCTAACCCCTCTTGCCTTTGTTGCCAGGAACGCCCGAAGCAGCGACGAGGACCGAGAGCACTAAGCCTACCCATGTATATCGGCGACACCGAGAGCGACCAAGGACCCTTCGGCTCCCCTCGTTTGAGTCCCTGTCGTCAACCACATCTAACCCCGATGTTGCCGACTCTTCTCTGCCCCTGGGTAAGCCTCCACGGCCGCCGCTCGTAGCTCCTAGGGCTCCCATTGCCGGCATCTCCTCCCTGGGAGGAAGACGAGCCCCTAGCCGTCAGATCTATTAAGATCCAACGACCCACAGCGCCCTATACCTCTTCGTTGCATGCTGCCGCTGACATGCGGGGCCCCCTCCGGGGATTTGAAATCCCCATCTCCCGCGTGCGCCGCCGATAAGATGGGCCGGCCCAGCCTCTAAGTGGGCCATGACCCAAGCCCCAGTAGCCCTTTTTCCCTTTTTCTATTATTTAAAATCCTAGAAATATGTGATGTAGCTTTAATTCCACCATAAATAATATGCTTAGTTTGTCGGCATGATTCAAATTTTATATGATAGCATCTGTAAATCTCATCACCTCGCACTGGTGGTTTGGTAAAACAGTACCTGAGGATTTCCTGAGAATTTTAGTGGTAAAATGATGCTATTCACACTCTTTTATTCATAGTAATGTTTCAATAACTCGGAAAATTATGAAACCACTTTCTATGCCTTGCTTTTGAACCTACCTATCCATAAAAATTGGAATCACACAGTTGGGAGATGTTTAGCCCCTGATATCAATTTAGCAAGTTAAGGGTAGAAGTTCTTTCAAAAATTCTAGATGCTTCTATGAAATCCCTTTTGGGGTAATTCCAACTCCTGGAGATGTGTCTCTATTAGTACTACCTCCTTCCAGAAGGATATATTTTTATCTACAGTAGATCTGTACAGAGAATTATTTTTGTATTCCTAGTGCTGTTTGTAGTATTTAAAATGTTAAAAATCAACCATAATAGCTAAAATATGAATCCAGTTGGGTTGGATTGTTAATTCCAATATCTCCCCAGTAATATAATTTTTGGTCACTCTGCACTCACAGAACCTGGTAGAGCCACTTGTTTTCTTGCTAATCTAGTGTTCACCATTAAAATCACCATAATTGTTTGAATTTCCCTTTTTAGCTGATTCCAGCGGTTTTGGTTTGTTATGTTCAATAGCTGCAAGTGTGTGGTTTGTTTGGTCAATTTGAGTATCTGATCTATACAGTTTGCTATGTTTGCTCTATGGTTGATATATGGTGTTTTTTCTTGCCCCTTTTCCATTTGCAACGATAGGAACGAACAAGGACGAGTACGAAGAAGGTGACTGGGTGTATTTTGAAGAAAAATAGCAGGGACAAGTTGCCAACAAAGGCAATCCACCTACACACTCATGAGACTTGACCCATATTTTACTTTATGCATTATCTCATTTGAACTATTTTCGCAAGTGCATTTTTATTCTCTATATATATCTCTATGTCGAGTATTGGTTTGTCTCCTCCAAACCCATACCTAAGGTAAAGTAGTACACACTTGGTACACACCTATTTACTTGGTATATATAGGTGGTGGATATGCCACTTCCCTGTTGGAAACCCCCTTCTAGCCTATATAAAACTCTAGGTTGGGAACCCGGAAGGAAAAAGGTTTTTCAAAGGTTTTGATAAAAAACCTTAGCAAGTGGGACTTGTCAGGAGAATCTTAAAAAGGGAAAATTCTTTTATATTTCAAATGGCTTCATAAGGAAAGGAGAAGAAATAAAAATGTGTGCAAAAACGCACCCGGTTCTATGTAGTTTTGCCCGAACAACTTCTCTGTGTAACTACATTACTCCTAGTGGGCAGTGGCTGGGTCTGAACGTTGTCCGCTCTGATATAAGATGCCTCACGACTACTACAGGGGATGTCGATCCCCGGAGGCTGGGCCTCCTCCTATAAAGGCCCATGTGGGACATCGTCCTAGAGAAGGTACGGATTGTCTAAGGGCAGACAAGCATTACTATGAGCCCCTCATTGAAAGCGCCCACTTTGTACACTGTAATATGCGCTCCGGTTTGTCCTCGGTACCCGACGTCCCGGTCTTGAGGGGGTATCATCTCATAGGGTAGGCGCTTGTATTAAAGTAGACCTCCCAAGGGCCTTGTTTGATTATCCGAACCCCTTATACTGAGGTATGATGATCCGTAAATTTTCACGGTGGATGTATCAAATCTTGTGGGTAAAGTGTACAACCTCTGTAGAGTGTAAATCTATTCGAATAGCCGTGTCCACGGTTATGGAAGGTTGAGAAGGTTGCTGCTTAGCTGGTTTTAGGTTTTATAAAATGTTCTTCAAAGGTGTCTTGACCATGGGATGGTCGGAAATGATATACGTTTTGACCATGGGATGGTCTAAAGTGAAGATGGTTTGGTCATGGGATGACTAGAAGGAAGGAACCAAATGGGTGACCCCCTCCTAGAGGTTCATCTTTATTTATAGTTGGTTTATAAAAGTTTTTCATCAATGTTTCGTAGATGTTATGGAAGTTCCTCTTGAAAAGAAACCCATTGGATCCAACCTATACACGACCATAATTGCATACTATTGTTATTATCCTTTGTTATGGTGGTTTGCGAGTACAATCAAAAGTACCCACTGGCATTGTCCCTAGCTATTTACTTGGACAGAATATGAGCAGGATGATGGAAACGATAGAGGTTACGCTAATGACTTCGCGAACTAGGGTGTTACTCCGAGTCAGGAACCCTATGGGCTATGGCATGACTCGGGTCTTCTGTGTTTAGTTTTTCCACTGCTATTATCTATTTGTGCACTCGTGGCCCTTCTGTAAGACTATATATGTAAGACTTGTTGTATTTGGTATTTTTATGGATGTGTACTTTGATACTATGTCGATTATGCTCCACGAGTCACTGTGTTTACACACGCTTCTTTTCTTGTAGACAGTGTTGGGCCTCCAAGTGTAGAGGTTTGTAGAACAGCAGAAAGTTTCCCATAAGTGGATCACCCAAGGTTTATCGAACTTAGAGAGGAAGAGGTCAAAGATATCCCTCTCAAGCAACCCTGCAATTAAGATACAAGAATTCTCTTGTGTACCCAATACACTTGTCAGGTGTATAGGCGCACTAGTTCGGTGAAGAGATAGTGAAATACAAGTAATATGGATGATTATAAGTGGTAATTGCAATCTGAAATAAAAATGGCAGCAAGCAAACATGTAACAGTACTGATTGTAAACGGTGTTTTAATGCTTATGAAAAGGGCATAGGGATCATACTTTCACTAGTGGAAACTCTCACTATGTTATCCTGAACTACTATTCGATTGGATAACGAACACCAATTCACCGTGTAGGGCTATAAAAGCAGACCTTAAAGTTCGCATTCCCCATCTAGGTAACCCTACACTGTCACCTTGAGCGCTACACTACAACAAATGTAATAATATATGACGCACATTCTGTGATGATTCGGTAAAAAACGTCAGGGATTCATCTAAACTGTGACGTTTTTTCATAAAATATGACGTTTTTTTTACTGAATCGTCATAGAATGTGCGTCACAGATAATCACATTTGTTGTAGTGCTAGATGGTTCTAGACAAACACCAAAATTTCATATAGAAATCCAACTCAAATTATAACTCATGATAAGTATTTATGTAACCTCTAGCCTAAGAGCCACACACAGTGTGCACACTGTCACCTTCACACGCGTGGGACAAGGTGTCTCCGGAGATCACATTAATAAAAGAACTTGAGTAGCATAATAGACAAAGAGTAGCATCTACTTATTCAACTAGATTACAAAGCTCATGATCACAGTAAGATCACACCATGGAGAGAGAGATGAACACATAACTACCGGTAGATCATGTTTTCAAAGATTTCATATCATTCATGCATGCATATCATTTAGGGATCAATTTCCAACTCATTTCAAGAAAACAGAAGCACTGAGTGCTATTATTTTATGTGAGCATGCATTGATCTAATGCCACACTCAAATGAGAATGTAATTGTTTTAAACCAAGTTTTGTTTGCCCTTATGTTGGTTTGTTTGGGTGTTAAGCTTGGACAAAAATTTCCAAAACAAATAAAGTTTTAAAACCATTTTCAAATCTTCATCAAACCATGTGCTAAGGCACTGTTAATTTTAAAAATCTCCAAAGGACCATGCAAGTCCATCAAGGCAACATGGTTTAATTCTCAAATTACACAGGATTCAGATTACAAAAGGCCAGAAAGATTTGAAATTGAAATGCTTTTACAATTCATTTGAAATTGATTCCAGAAAATCAAATTAGAAAAAGAAAAAGAGATAAGAAATAGAAAAGGGCCGGCGCCAGACTTTTAGCCCAACAGTAGACCTATCCCACTAATCCCACCCGGGGTTTTTCTCTCTTTCTCTCACGCGACACAGACCCACCCCGCAGTCACTGATCGGTGGACCCTCTCCACGTCAGCACCTTCTTCCCCAAACTCCGCGCGCAGACGCCATCGCCGCCCGTTTCCTCCCCCTTCACTGCCGCGACTTTAATATACTTAAATGACGATGAATGCGTGCGTAATCTCCACCCCTGCTCAAGCTATAAGACCCCCTCCCCTCTCCGCTCATTTCCCCTCACCCGGCGCACTATTTCCGCCACCAGGCTGCCCACAATCTTGCTCGCACCGCCGCTGTACCGACGACCTCCGGCGACAAATTCCGGTGAGCACCGTCCTTCCCCCTGTCTCTGTTTCATGCGAGCGTGATCAACATGCCCTTGCACATCTTCTCATGCATTCCTTTTACTCTGTATCATCCTAGAACGTCGCCACCATCCACCTCTGGAAGCAGCCGAAGCACGACACAACTCCGGCGACCCCTTCTGGTAAATTCCGACCGCCCCCGTCCCTCTTATTGACGCTCACGTTTTCGCCAGACTCGTGTGCACCTAACCCAGTGCTTGTTTCACCTTGGCATGATCTACAACTCCGGCAACAACGATGAACAACCGTACCCGACGTCTGACTCTACTCCGACGAGGAATCCCCACCGTGTCCGCGCGCCCCTTGACAAGCCACTGCCGCGTTGATCTCCAGCACACTTCTGCGATTCTGGTAAGCCTCTTCGACGACCCCAGCACCCTCTGTAGCCACCGCGACGCCGTAGACAGAGCGCGCCGCCGCTCACCGTCGCCGCGCGCTGCCAGGCTTTGGTCGTTTGATCGGCCACCGTTGGATCTAGATCCAACATGTAGGATAGATCACTTAACGAAGGGGTACGAAAGTTTTGTCAAAGAAAAACTTAGTGTTTTCAACTGATAGGTAAAACCTATTTTGAGCAAAGCAAGCCTAAGCTACACTTAGCCAAAATGCATATAGTCTCTAGACTACTAAAATTCTACTAAGGTATCACTTGCCAATACTATTCCAATGTATTGACCCACTGTGGCTGTAACTTGTGATGTTGCAGGTTATTCTGATTGTGATTAGGGGTTATGAGTCTACACTCAACATGCTTGCCTGTGGCACATGAAGATGAAGAATTATTTATCTTATTATATATTTGAACTCTTGTATTAGGCCTGTGGCCATGGAGTTTGTAAAAGACTATGTTTGTCTCTGGAATGATATGTAATAATGACCTTTGTTTCTGTGTTTCCAGGGACTAGCATTGCAATCACAGGGATCCTTACCTTATAAAGGGAGGGATCTTACAGATGGTATCAGAGCACTGTGTTTCCTGTAGGATTATGACCCTAGGATTGGGAACCACTAAGGAAAATTTTCAACAACTTCCACACTTGTCTTTTCCTTCTCGTAAACTTTTCTAATCTTCTTTCTCATCTCTAATTGTAGATGAACTCCATCAACGAAGCCGTGAGGAAGGGACCACTCATGACTATGACTATGGAATGTGAGACAGAATTTCCCAAGGCTCTCAAGGACCTCATGGTTGCCATGGGAATACATGGTGTAGCTGTGTACAAAGGTTTGCCTGTGATGGATGAAGGAGTTGAATACTGGTGTGTGCAACTTCACTTGTGTAAAAACAAGGAAGACAACCACAAGGAATCAGGATTTTGCATGGTCACCAACTAAGTGATGCACACCACATTCTTTGATTCAGCAAGGGATGCAGCTTGGAAGGCCATCAAAGAGCTTGGTGATAGAATCAAGTGCAGAATGCTCAACACCCAAAATAACCTTAGGGAAGAAAAGAAGCATACCCAAGAGTTAGAGGCTACCAACCAATGTTTAAGAGAGGACATCATAGACTTAGCAATGGAGTCATGTGATCAAGATCGACAGATTGCCTCTAGGGATGCCCTATTGGCCAACTTGGCAAGTGAGATGGGATTGTAACGTACTTCGTTAGTTGGACCACCACACTTATCATTCTTGTCACATCCCAAGATTTTCCAAATCTTGTTATGTGAAAAATAAATAAACAAAATAAACAATTGTTTATTTTCAGGGTAAGAAGAAACTTTTTGATTCCAATTGGAAACATCAAAACCTATTTTGGACAAATAGAATCCTAAAGGGATTTAAAAAGATAAACAATTAATAAAGAGTTTTAATAATTGGAATCCCTATTTTTGGATCTTTTAATAAAAAGATTTGGTTTCCAAAAGAAAAGGTAGAATTATAAATAAGGATTATTTTATAGAGCCAAATTAAATCTTGGCCAAGCTTTTGAAATAAAATATTTCCATTTGATAAAAATAGTAAAGGTTTATTTAAATAAAATAATGAGGATTTAATAATATCCAATTTTATTTAAGTAAAGGCTTTTCCATTTTAAATAAACATTAAAAAGTTATTAAAGTATTTTAAATAAGTGATTTCCAAGTGTTTTAATTTTCAAAATGTAACTTACTGAAAAGATGTTGATATTATTTAGATTTCAAAAAGAGTTTTAAAATAAATTAAAACCTATTTGGATTAACGACTATGGTCTATTTATTTAATTATTAATAGATCCTAAAAATAATAAAAGAATTATTTTGTTTTGGACTTTGAAATATGTTGATAAACAGAATTAAGATTCACCCAAAATTTGATGGTGATTTGAATTCAAATGGAGATTGATTTATATTATTAAATCTTATTTAATTAATTCTAGAGCCTATTTTAAATATTTAAAAGACCATAAAAAGAATAAATAAATTATTCTAAAATTGACTTTGGATTGTGTTGTTAATCAGTATTTGAATTTACACAAATTTTGGTGGAGGTTTGAATCGATTTGTTGCTTGAATTGTTTGAATGAAAATCAAATCAGAATATTCAAAAATAGAAAAGAAAAAGGTTTAGTATAAAAAAATGGAAACAAAACAAACCCAACTAACCTAGCCCACTAAGCCCATCAGCAGCCCACCTGCTCTCCCCCGCAGCGATTCGTTTTTCACTCAGAAGCAGACCCGCGCAGTCACTGACGTTCGGACCCCACCTCCCCTGTCTCTCCTTTGCTGACGAAATGACCCCACCGCCACGCAAGCTTCTTCCTCGCCGCGACTTCTTCTCCCCCTCACCTCGCGACCGTTTTTTGCTGCTGATTTCTCGCGATCAATTCTCCTTAATGCCGCGTTTAAACCTCGCCGCGACCATGCACGATTAAACGCCTGCCTCTCCTCCCCATTTCCCCTCACTCGCCTCCCCTTCTCTGCCCCCAGGATGCGCCAATTACTTGCGGCAAGCCACTGTTTCCGACGACCTTTCAGCAACGATTCCGGCTAGTCTACGCCACCTCTTGCTCGCTACAGCAAACGAGTGTGCTCCCCATTGTTCACTGCATCTCCCAGTATCGCCCGTCTGACTGCGCGTGCCCTATAACTTCGACTTCGTCCACGTCTGAGCGCCGCCGTGGTTTGCCATTTCTCCGACGAGCATACGAGGTAAAATCCGACCGCGCCTCTTCTTCTCTTTCACACACGCGTTCTCACCGCGATCTTGCGCACCTGACTGCATCCTTTACTTGCCCTGGCATGCACCGTAGCATCACCTTCGTCTTCAACCGAGGGCAACCGTCGCCAGAGAGAACTCTGGCGAATAATCGCCAGTGACCCCGTGCACCCCTGACCCTACCGAGACCACGTTGAGCTTCAGCTTCACGCCGCGAACCTGGTGAGCTTCTCCCCACCCTCTCTCGCTTCCTGCATCACCAGCACCGCCACCGTCTGACCGTGCGCCGCCAGTCGCCGCCGCCAGCGCCGCTGCTTAATGGTCAAAGCGATATGAACCGTAGGATCTTGGTCAGAAGGTTACGATAGAAACTTAAGCGAAAGGGTACGCTTGCTTCTGAGCCGTGTGATCCTACTTAAATCCAACGGCTGTCAGCAGCCGATCCGCGTGAAACGGTACGCGCCAATAGGATAGCGCCGCGTGTCACAGAATCTGGTTTAAACTCAAGATTTGATCTATTAGTTGCTCAATATTGTAAAATCCATAACTTTCAAACCACACGTCCAAAATTTTCAAATTTTATATCAATGGAATCAGCAAGACAAGTACTTTCTGACCATGCCCTTTGTTTAGTGAAATGCTTCCGATAAAATGATTGTTTTTGCAGAAACTTGTGTATGCATGTTTAGAATATAAAAATGGTTCTAAAATGATTTTTGAGATAAAACCTTTGGCAAATGGTTTGTTTTGAACCTACTGACCATAGGAATCACTTTGTGGTTTCAAAAATATATTTGGTGAAGCAAAATAATAAATCTTTGATTTAAACCATTTCTAGTCAAATGAAAATATTGTTTATTTGTTAAAAATGCTTTTTGTAGAATACCTTTGGGAAATGTTTTGGAATAAACTCTCTGACCCCAAGCACAAAGTTTTATGATTTAAAAATGTATTTGGTAAACCCTGTAAAGATTGCTACTTTGATAAAGGCATTTTCAACCACATAAAATAATGATTTGGTTTGAAAATGGTTTATAGGTAAAATCTTTTGCAAATAGTTTTGCCACATTATAAAATGACCAATAAGTGTTTTTAGAATGTTTTTAACCTATTATAAAACACTTTTGTAAATAAAACAAAGTTTGGCATGCTTGCATGCATTATTTTGTAACTATTATTTTATGTGATGTTGCTTGAATGGTAGATTGAAATATTGCTTGCTTGATTGAATTGTAGTGATTTGAAGTGTGTGAACATTGCAAATATCAAGGAGTGAACCTTTATTCTCTACCAAAAAGGCAAGTGATGCTTCATACTTTTGTCCCAATATTTTCACTATGCATTAGTGATATTTCTAAGTAGGACTTGCATAGAATTTTATTAAGTATGTTATGCCATCGGAAATCCTAGTAGATGAAACCTTAGTAGAATTTCCTAAGTTAAGATTCCTACTACTATCATGCTTAGCTTAGATAGTAGAAAACAAGGGTGGAATATATATTCATACTATGAAATATTTCCAAGTCATGGACTTGTGTTTTGTTTAATAAAACAACTAAGTGAATGAATCACCTGGGTGGAATGGAAGGAATTGTTTATGTTGAGTGGTTCACAAGGCCCATTTCTATGGTTTATCTTGTGTATCTCACTTGTGGATGGCCACCCAGGAACAAAGAGATTTGAGATGTAAAATGTTGAGAATCTTCAAGTGCAGCCACTTGGCATTATGGGCTCTGCCTGGATCATATATGTTGCAATAACTTAGCCAAATGGACAGTTGGTGGTAGGGGATGATAGGTTGGAACGCGTCCATTTTGGTCTAAGGGAAGGCTTCTGAAAGATCTTGTCTTGGTGAAACCAAGTCTTGTGGGGAAAGTGCACCACCTCTATAGAGTGTAAAATCTAAGTACTTAGCCATGTCCCTAGTAAAGGACAATTTGAGCATCAAGACATGGAAGCTATCAAGAATCTCCTCCCCATTTTCTAAGTTAAAAACTTGTGGTTGAACAAGGGTTGAAGGATCACCAATTTCTATTGGGGGATGCCTTGGGTGATTTTTGTCAAACAAAAACTTAGTGTTTTCAAATGATAAGGAAAATCTATTTTGAGCAAAGCAAGCCTAAGCTCCACTTAGCCAAATGCATATAGATGATAGACTCCACTATACTACCATAGTATCACTTGCCAATACAATTCAAATGTATTGACCCTTGTGGCTGTAACTTATTATGTTGCTGGTTTGTTTGATGTTAGTGAAGTTTATTGATTAGGATTACAAGTCTACAACCAACATGACTGCCTATGGCACTTTGAAGATGAAGGACCCCATGCTATTGTTATATTCTGCTGCATTGTAATGAGATAGCCAAATGAGCTATGTAAGATGTAATAAATTATGTTATTCCTGGTTATAAAGTTGTATTATGACCTTTGTTTCTTGATATTACATCTTAACTGTGGATGCTAGCTATTGATCCAGGGACTAGCATTGTAAACACAGGGATCTCTACCTTCTTAAAGGTTGGGAACCTTATAGATGGTATCAAAGCACCGTGTTGCCTGTAGGATTGGACAAAACCCCTTAGAAAAATAGGAGTTGTATTTGTTCCAAAACTTATTTACAAACAATCTTGTAAATTCTTTCCTCAACCATTTTGGTTTTGACTCTACATCTCTTCTATTTCAAACTTGATGGACAAAGCCTACCCCATGGACAAAGACTTAACCATGTGCAAATGACTTCATCAACTCTAATGACTTTAACATCTTCAAGTGATTTCAACCTTATTCTCAACAAGGACTTCAACTTGGATATCACTAAGAACTACAAGAGAGACAAGAAATGTTACTCAAGACTTGAAGACAAAGGAAACACAACATAGGAGGAACCATCATCACCTTGAAGTTTTGAGACCAAGATGCAAGAAATTCTCTAAGGATACAAACATCTTGTTCAAGAAGAATCAACTAAGAAGGATGGAAAGATGTCAAGTGAACCATATAGATGGACCACCATATTTAGTTTAAGTCAAACCCACCAACTTATGTGGTGTAACAAAAATATTTTTGGTTGCCTAGAAATATGCTTGAAACTTGTTGTTTGAGTGGAATGCTTGTTTGTGATTGCTTGCACTTTGCTTGTGTGAATTGTGATGTGTGTGATTAGAATTATTCCCTTAGAAATATTTTGTCTATCCTAATCCCAATACAACCCAAACAGATGACTTCTCCAAGAGACCCCAACATCAAGAAGGGTGACATCAACAACCAAGAGATGCACATGAGAGAACAACTACTAGCAAACCAAACCCAGTTGAACCAAGTGACAACTCAGTTTTTAGCCAACAACAATGGATTAGACCCAACCATAAAAAAGTTTTTGGAAATTCAATCCCAATTGTTGCAAGGGATGGCCACTCAAATGATCAACATGGGAGACAACCTTTCCCAAGGAGTTTGTGACAACAAGGATGTCAAGGATGATATTTTAGAAGGAACTCAAGCTTGCAATATTTGTGGAAACAAGGATCACACTTCCAAAGAGAATGAAGATCAATGCCCCAATTGTGAAGAGAAACATCCAACAAATCAATGCCCCACATCTCAAGCTACTTGTTTCCTATGTGAAGGAAATAATCATGTCCCTATCCAATGCCCCATCTATTCCATAGTTCAACAAATGAAACAAGGTGGAGTGCATCAACAGTTTGAAAACCCTCATGAAGGAACAACTTCTACCAAGAAAGATGAAGGCAAAGTCAAAAATATACATCATAAGGCCAAATCCAAAGTGATCACAAAGTGTTGCTACTCTTGTGAAGAAGAAGGTCATATCTCTATTAAATGCCCCAAGAAGAGAGAAAGATTTCCCACCTTTGTGGTAAAGTATGAAGAGCATGAACTAGAAGAACTCCTAGCTTTGGAGAGACCCAAAAAGAAGAATAAGGACTTAAGCCAGTTGCAATGTTACAATTGCAAAGAAATGGGACACTACGCCAGTGATTGCCCAGAAAAGAAGAAGAACCAAGGAAATAAACAAGAGGAATTGATACCAAAGAAGAAGAAGGATAATAGCCAAGTAATGTGTTTCAAATGCAAAGAGCTAGGCCATTATGCAGACAAGTGTCCAGAGAAGTTTCAACAAGATTCCAAGCAAGCCAAAAAGTAATCTAGTTGGAAAAATTTTAAGGGTGGTAGTACCCTAGTTTCTTTGAGCCAACTTGTAAACCTAGCCTTCCCAAATCTTGGGACGAGATTTATTTTAAGGGTGGTAGCCTGTCACATCCCAAGATTTTCCAAATCTTGTTATGTGAAAAATAAATAAACAAAATAAACAATTGTTGATTTTCAGGGTAAGAAGAAACTTTTTGATTCCAATTGGAAACATCAAAAACTATTTTGGACAAATAGAATCCTAAAGGGATTTAAAAAGATAAACAATTAATAAAGAGTTTTAATAATTGGAATCCCTATTTTTGGATCTTTTAATAAAAAGATTTGGTTTCCAAAAGAAAAGGTAGAATTATAAATAAGGATTATTTTATAGAGCCAAATTAAATCTTGGCCAAGCTTTTGAAATAAAATATTTCCATTTGATAAAAAGAGTAAAGGTTTATTTAAATAAAATAATGAGGATTTAATAATATCCAATTTTATTTAAGTAAAGGCTTTTCCATTTTAAATAAACATTAAAACTTATTAAAGTATTTTAAATAAGTGATTTCCAAGTGTTTTAATTTTCCAAATGTAACTTACTGAAAAGATTTTGATATTATTTAGATTTCAAAAAGAGTTTTAAAATAAATTAAAACCTATTTGAATTAACGACTATGGTCTATTTATTTAATTATTAATAGATCCTAAAAAGAATAAAAGAATTATTTTGTTTTGGACTTTGAAATATGTTGATAAACAGAATTAAGATTCACCCAAAATTTGATGGTGATTTGAATTCAAATGGAGATTGATTTATATTATTAATTCTTATTTAATTAATTCTAGAGCCTATTTTAAATATTTAAAAGACCCTAAAAAGAATAAATAAATTATTCTAAAATTGACTTTGGATTGTGTTGTTAATCAGTATTTGAATTTACACAAATTTTGGTTGAGGTTTGAATCGATTTGTTGCTTGAATTGTTTGAATGAAAATCAAATCAGAATATTCAAAAATAGAAAAGAAAAAGGTTTAGTATAAAAAAAATGGAAACAAAACAGACCCAACTAACCTAGCCCACTAAACCCATCAGCAGCCCACCTGATCTCCCCCGCAGCGATTCGTTTTTCACTCAGAAGCAGACCCGCGCAGTCACTGACGTTCAGACCCCACCTCCCCTGTCTCTCCTTCGCTGACGAAACGACCCCACCGCCACGCAAGCTTCTTCCTCGCCGCGACTTCTTCTCCCCCTCACCTCGCGACCGTTTTCTGCCGCTGATTTCTTGCGATCAATTCTCCTTAATGCCGCGTTTAAACCTCGCCACGACCATGCACGATTAAACGCCTGCCTCTCCTCCCCATTTCCCCTCACTCGCCTCCCCTTCTCTGCCCCCAGGCTGCGCCAATTCCTTGCGGCAAGCCACTGTCTCCGACGACCTTTCAGCAACGATTCCGGGTAGTCTACGCCACCTCTTGCTCGCTACAGCAAACGAGCGTGCTCCCCATTGTTCACTGCATCTCCCAGTATCGCCTGTCTGACCGTTCGTGCCCTAGAACTTCGACTTCGTCCACGTCTGAGCGCCGCCGTGGTTTGCCATTTCTCCGACGAGCATACGAGGTAAAATCCGACCGCGCCTCTTCTTCTCTTTCACACACGCGTGCTCACCGCGATCTTGTGCATCTGACTGCATCCTTTAATTTCCCTGGCATGCACCGTAGCGTCACCTTCGTCTTCAACCGACGGCAACCGTCGCCAGAGAGAACTCCGGCGAGGAATCGCCAGTGACCCCGTGCACCCCTGACCCTGCCGAGACCACGTTGAGCTTCAGCATCACGCCGCGAACCTGGTGATCTTCTCCCCACCCTCTCACGCTTCCTGCATCACCAGCACCGCCACCGTCTGACCGCGCGCCGCCAGTCGCTGCCGCCAGTGCCGCTGCTTAATGGTCAAAGCGATATGAACCGTAGGATCTTGATCAGAAGGTTACGATAGAAACTTAAGCGAAAGGGTACGCTTGCTTCTGAGCCGTGCGATCCTACTTAAATCCAACGGCTGTCAGCAGCCGAGCCGCGCGAAACGGTATGCGCCAATAGGATAGCGCCGCGTGTCACAGAATCTGGTTTAAACTCAGGATTTTATCTATTAGTTGCTCAATTTTCTAAAATCCATAACTTTCAAACCACACGTCCAAATTTTGCAAATTTTATATCAATGGATTCAGCAAGACAAGTACTTTCTGACCATGCCCTTTGTTTAGTGAAATGCTTCTGATAAAATGATTGTTTTAGCAGACACTTGTGTATGCATGTTTAGAATATAAAAATGGTTCTAAAATGATTTTTGAGATAAAAACTTTGGAAAATGGTTTGTTTTGAACCTACTGACCATAGGAATCACTTTGTGGTTTCAAAAATATATTTGGTGAAGCAAAATAATAAATCTTTGATTTAAACCATTTCTAGTCAAATAAAAATATTGTTTATTTGTTAAAAATGCTTTTTGTAGAAAACCTTTGGGAAATGTTTTGGAATAAACTCTCTGACCCCAAGAACCAAGTTTTATGATTTAAAAATGTATTTGGTAAACCCTATAAAGATTGCTACTCTGATAAAGGCATTTTCAACCACATAAAATAATGATTTGGTTTGAAAATGGTTTATAGGTAAAATCTTTTGCAAATAGTTTTGCCACTTTATAAAATGACCAATAAGTGTTTTTAGAATGTTTTTAACCTATTATAAAACACTTTTGTAAATAAAACAAAGTTTGGCATGCTTGCATGCATTATTTTGTTACTATTATTTTATGTGATGTTGCTTGAATGGTAGATTGAAATATTGCTTGCTTGATTGAATTGTAGTGATTTGAAGTGTGTGAACATTGCAAAGATCAAGGAGTTAACCTATATTCTCTACCAAAAAGGCAAGTGATGCTTCATACTTTTGTCCCAATATTTTCACTATGCATTAGTGATATTTCTAAGTAGGACTTGCATGGAATTTTATTAAGTATGCTATGCCATGGGAAATCCTAGTAGATGAAACCTTAGTAGAATTTCCTAAGTTAATATTCCTACTACTATCATGCTTAGCTTAGCTAGTAGAAAACAAGGGTGGAATATATATTCATACTATGAAATATTTCCAAGTCATGGACTTGTGTTTTGTTTAATAAAACAACTAAGTGAATGAATCACCTGGGTGGAATGGAAGGAATGGTTTATGTTGAGTGGTTCACAAGGCCCATTTCTATGGTTTACCTTGTGTATCTCACTTGTGGATGGCCACCCAGGAACAAAGAGATTTGAGATGTCAAATGTTGAGAAGCTTCAAGTGCAGCCACTTGGCATTATGGGCTCGGGTGGATCATATTGGTTGCAATAACTTAGCCAAATGGACAGTTGGTGGTAGGGGATGATAGGTTGGAACGCGTCCATTTTTGTCTAAGGGAAGGCTTCTGAAAGATCTTGTCTTGGTGAAACCAAGTCTTGTGGGGAAAGTGCACCACCTCTACAGTGTAAAATCTAAGTACTTAGCCATGTCCCTGGTAAAGGTCAATTTGAGCATCAAGACATGGAAGCTATCAAGAATCTCCTCATCCCAATTTCTAAGTTAAAAACTTGTGGTTGAACAAGGGTTGAAGGATCACCAATTTCTATTGGGGGATGCCTTCGGTGATTTTTGTCAAACAAAAACTTAGTGTTTTCAAATGATAAGGAAAATCTATTTTGATCAAAGCAAGCCTAAGCTCCACTTAGCGAAATGCATATAGATGATAGACTCCACTATACTACCATAGTATCACTTGCCAATACAATTCAAATGTATTGACCCTTTGTGGCTGTAACTTATTATGTTGCAGGTTTTTTTAATGTTAGTGAAGTTTATTGATTAGGATTACAAGTCTACAACCAACATGACTGCCTGTGGCACTTTGAAGATGAAGGACCCCATGCTATTGTTATATTCTGATGCATTGTAATGAGATAGCCAAATGAGCTATGTAAGATGTAATAAATTTTGTTATTCTTGGTTATAAAGTTGTATTATGACCTTTGTTTCTTGATATTACATCTTAACTGTGGATGCTAGCTATTGATCCAGGGACTAGCATTGTAAACACAGGGATCTCTACCTTATTAAATGTTGGGAACCTTACAATTCTATTTTCCAAATGTTGTTTAAAATAAGTTGAACCTTGGATGTTGTAATGGATTTATGTATGCCATGACTTGTGTGTTTTGATTTCCAAAGATATGCATGTGATGCCTTGTCTTGTGATTTATCTTTAATTGTGTTGATTCTAACTTCTTCTATCTTATAAAATAGATGCCTAATGTTACTATCAGCATGGCTGAAGAGTTCAAGGGAACTCGTTTTGGCACTCGACTTATTGAGATCAATCTTCCGCTTCCTAGCATCATGGTGCTTCCCCTCACCAAGTTTGAGAGGAAAGACCTTTGGGGCTTCAAGGTTAATCAGCCAGAACGCCAGACTGAGCCTACCACGGAGGCAATCATCTTCAAGTTCATGCAAGATGACAGGGAGAGAGGCCTGGAGGTAGTCATGCAGGATTTACTTGCGCGTCTGTTAGGGAGACACTCTCGGGAGATTAGAGGTACTCACTTCCACGCCTTCAGTAGACGTGATGAGGATGGTGAGTCCATTGACTTCGAGGACACTGCTAGAGAGACATCAGAGCCGATTCGTCTATACCTAGATACTGATAGGACCAACGTCATGCTTAGCAATGACGAGCTCCAGGTGCAACTTCGTGAGAAGGACAAGCTCTTCGCGGAGCAAGATGAGATAGTCAAGGAAATGGAGGGCAAGTTTGAGAGTCAAGATAGAAAGTTCAAGAGTCAATAGAAAAGAGTCCAAGATAGGAACAAGAGGATTCGGGAGATGACTGCAGAACTAGAGACCAAGGACTTCGAGATCGAGCATCAGCAGACTGTGATTGACAGACTTCGTTCACAGAAAAGGGCTCTCAAGTCCAAGATAGAGGCCTTGACTACCAATGTCGAGGAATACAAGACCGCTATGGAGAATGCAGGTCTTACACTTGTTGATGAGGAGGTTGATGCAGAGGAGTAGTGATGACTACTCATTTACCTTTTATTTACCATGATTTTGATTATTGAGTCGCAATGACCATCCAACATGTGGATGGCTTGCTATTGGTGTGTTTGCTTTTCAAAACTTGTTGTCTTTGTTGTTGAACTTTTACCACTATGATGCATGTTTGGTGATTGTTTATGTGATGTATTGTGCATATTAGCATCTATGGGTATCTAATTCTTATCCTTATTGAAAACCACAGATGCCTCCCCGACGTGCCAATCCCAACCCTAACAACAACAATATCACCCCTGAGATACAGCAGATGATGACAGCTCAGACGCAGCTGATACAGATGATGACCACGTTCATACAGAATCAGAACAACAACAACAATAACAACTATAATAACAACAACAACAACAATCAGAACAACCCACCGTGTTTTGACATGCTTACCAGATTCTTAAGACTGAGGCCAGCAAAGTTCTGAGGAACTACTGATCCCATGGTGGCCAATGAGTGGCTATGGTCAGTGAACAAGGATTTGGTAACTGTTGGCTGTACTGATGAAGAGAAAGTCAGATTTGCAGCACACTTGTTGGAAGGACCAGCAGCCACTTGGTGGGATAACTTCCAGATCACCACTCCCATTGAGGATGTGAAATGGGCTATCTTTGAAGATGGTTTCCGTACTGCTCACATCTCATCCGGAGTGATGAGTTTGAAGAAGGAGTTTCATAACTTGAAGCAGCGCCACCGCAGCGTGGCTGAATATATTGAGGAGTTTAACAATCTGGCATGTTATGCACCGGATGAAGTTGACACTGATGATAAGAGGAAAGAGAAGTTCCTCGAAGGATTGAACGATGAATTGAACCTGCAGCTATCTGTGGCCTATGTTCCCACTTATCAGTCTCTTTGTGACAAGGCTTCTATTTTGGAGAGCAAGATGAAATAGGTTGAAAGCAGGAAGAGGAAGCACTCTGACAAGCACAGCTCGGGATCGTCTCACAAGCGTTCCCATTATGATGATAGTGGGAATTTTGGATCCCACAAGCATGGAAAGTACAACAAACACCACAACCACAACCGTCATCATGACAACAAGCACCACCGTAGTCATGACAATGACAAGCACAAGAATCACAAGAGTGGATATAAGATCCACCACAATGGAAGTGGAAATGGTAGTGGAAGCCAACCTGTCAAGAAGGATCTTAGTCAGGTTGAATGTTTCAAGTGCAATAAGATGGGGCATTATGCAAATGAATGACCAGAAAATAAAGTTGAAGGACCCAACAAGCCCAACCCTTTCCAAATGGGACAAGTGAACCACATCAATGTGGAAGAGATTTATGAGGAACCTGATGCTGTGGCTGGTAAGTTCAAACTCAATTCTATTCCAGCACTTGTTCTTTTTTATACTGGTGCATCACATTCATTCATATCAAAAGCATTTGTTGATAGAAATGGGTTTCCAACTGAAAACATTGGGTGTGCAATAAAAGTAAGTTCTCCAAGTGGAGATATGATAGTGAGTCTTGGATGCCGGGATCTAGTAATAGAGTTTGGAAAGCATAAGTTTCCAGTGAGTCTGATAATCCTAGATTCCCAAGGACTGGATGTAATTTTGGGAATGGATTGGATGACCAAGTATGAAGGAGTATTAGATTGTGCCAATCGAACTGTTGCACTCACAACCCCAAAAAAGAAACGGATAAGATTCAAGTATAATTTTGAATCGGGGGTTAGCATAGACAGTGTGCCAATTGTGAGTGAATATCCGGATGTGTTTCCAGAAGAATTGTCGGGAATGCCACCAGATAGAGATGTGGAGTTTCTTATTGATTTGCTACCAGGATTTGGACCAATAGCAAAGAGACCGTACAAGATGTCAGTAGACGAGTTGAAAGAACTCAAGAAACAACTTGGAGAACAGTTGCAAAAAGGATTTATTCAACCAAGTTCTTCATCTTGGGGAGCACCAGTTTTGTTTGTGGAAAAGAAGGATAGGAGTCAAAGGTTATACATAGATTATCGCTAACTCAATGAGGTGACTCTCAAGAACAAATACCCTTTGCCTAGAATCAATGACTTGTTTGATCAGCTAGAAGGATCCTGTGTGTTCTCAAAGATTGATCTCCGGTCAGGTTATTTCCATCTCAAGATAAGGGAACAAGACATACCTAAGACAACTTTCACCACTAGGTATGGATTGTATGAGTATACCGTGATGCCATTTGGTTTGACCAATGAACCAGCATACTTCATGAATATGATGAACAAAGTGTTCATGGAGTTTCTTGACAAGTTTGTTGTCGTTTTCATCGATGACATTTTGATCTACTCCAAGAGCAAAGAAGAGCATGAAGGACATTTGCATTTGATACTTGAGAAACATAGAGAGCATAAGTTGTATGCCAAATTCAGCAAGTGTGAGTTTTGATTGAATGAACTTGGATTTCTTGGACACGTTGTGTCAGGAGATGGTGTAGCAGTTGATCCTGCTAAAGTTTCAGCTGTAACTGAATGGGAATCTCCTAAGTCAGTGAAAGAGGTTCGTAGTTTCCTTGGCTTGGCAGGATACTACAGAAGGTTCATTGAGAATTTATCCAAGATAGCTAAGACAATGATAGAGTTATTAAAGAAAGACAAGAAATTTGCTTGGTCTGAAGGATGTGATCTCAGTTTTCAAGAATTTAAGAAGAGACTAGTCACAGCACCAGTCTTATGTCTGCCAGATTTGGAGAAATATTTCCAAGTGCATTGTCATGCATCTCATCATGGATTAGGTGCAGTACTAATGCAAGAAGGGAAAGTTGTGGCTTATGCCTCGTGACAACTCAAAACTCATGAGGTAAATTACCCTACTCATGATTTAGAGTTAGCCTCTGTTGTCCATGCACTCAAAACATGGAGACACTATCTTTTGGGAAAGCGATGTGAAGTGTTCACATATCACAAAAGTTTGAAGTATATCTTCACCTAGAAAGAAATTAACATGAGACAAAGAAGATGGCTAGAACTCATCAAGGACTATGACTTGAGTTTGCAATACCACCCCGGTAAAGCAAATGTTGTAGCGGATGCTCTAAGCCATAAGGTTTTTGTGAATGGCCTTACTAAGGGAGAATTGCCAGATGATCTGTGTGCCCAATTCAGAGATCTCAGATTGGAGATTGTGACTGAAGAACATCTCATATCATTGGATGTTCAACCCTCTTTGTTGGACAAAGTCAAAGAAGCCCAAAAGACAGATAAAGAAATTGAAGATATTAAGGAAAAAATTGCAAGGGAAAAGCCAAAGGATTCCATGAAGATGAACAAGGTACTTTATGGCATGTAAAACGTATCTGTGTTCCACAAGATCTGGAACTTTGGAAACTGATTTTACAAGAAGCACACAACTCACCATATTCCATTCATCCGGGTAACACCAAAATGTACATGGATATGAAAGAAAGATTTTGGTGGAATAATCTCAAGAAGGACATCGCCGAACATATTGCTTTTTGTGATGTATGTAGTAGAGTGAAAGCGGAACATCAGAAACCAGCAGGATTGTTACAACCACTACCTATTCCTGATTGGAAGTGGGACAAGATTGGCATGGATTTCATTATCGGATTGCCAAGGACCCGGTCAGGATATGATTCTATTTGGGTAGTAGTGTATCGCTTAACTAAAGTGGCTCATTTTATACCCGTGAAGACAACCTATACAAGTGATAAGTTAGATAAGATCTATATGAGTAGGATTGTATGTCTGCATGGAGTACCCAAGAGTATTGTGTCTGATAGGGGAACTCAATTCACTTCTCATTTTTGGAGGCAACTACATGAGTCATTGGGAACGAGGTTGGAATTCAGCACTGCTTTTCATCCTCAGACTGATGGACAAACAGAAAGGACCAACCAGATTCTTGAAGATATGTTGAGGGCATGTGCCCTAGACTATGGAGCCAGTTGGGATGAAAGTCTGCCTTACGTAGAATTCTCTTACAATAAGAGCTATCAAGCCAGTATTGAGATGGCACCATTTGAGTTTCTCTATGGGAGAAAGTGTACCACTACATTGCTATGGAATGGTGCGGGAGAAAGAAGTTTGTTCGGACCAGAACTAATCAAAGAGACTGAAGAGAAAGTCAAGCTAGTTAAGGACAGATTGAAGATAACACAGTCCCGACAAAAGAGCTACGTGGATCCTAAGCGTAGAGAAGTCACCTATGAGGTGGGTGATAGAGCTTATCTTAGAGTGTCACCACTTCGTGGAGTGAAGAGATTTGGAGTCAAAGGAAAATTGGCCCCAAGATATGTTGGACCATTCAAGATTCTGAGTCGTAAAGGAGAGGTAGCTTATGAGATTGAATTGCCAGAGTCATTGTTTGCACAATGTGTTTCATGTGAGTCAGCTTAAGAAATTCCATCCAGAGATGGAAGAGACTTCTTTGAAGGATACTATACCTTTGGAAGAGGTCCAATTGGAAAGTGACCTCACTTATGAGGAGAAACCTATCAAGATTCTTGAGACTGCAGAAAGAGTTACTCGGACTAAGACTATCAAATTCTACAAAGTTCAATGGAACCATCATTCCGAAGAAGAAGCAACATGGGAAAGAGAAGATGATCTTCGGAAAGACCACCCTCACCTATTTGCTAGCCAACCCGAATCTCGAGGGAGAGATTCACCTTAAGGGGGTTAGATTTGTAACATCCCTAAAATCATGTTTTCAAAGATTTCATATCATTCATGCATGCATATCATTTAGGGATCAATTTCCAACTCATTTCAAGAAAACAGAAGCACTAAGTGCTATTATTTTATGTGAGCATGCATTAATCTAATGCCACTCTCAAATGAGAATGTAATTGTTTTAAACCAAGTTTTGTTTGCCCTTATGTTGGTTTGATTTGGTGTTAAGCTTGGACAAAAATTTCCGAAACAAATAAAGTTTTAAAACCATTTTCAAATCTTCATCAAACCATGTGCTAAGGCACTGTTAATTTTAAAAATCTCCAAAGGACATTGGAAGTCAAGCAAGGCAGCATGGTTTAATACTCAAATTACACAGGATTCAGATTACAAAAGGCCAGAAAGATTTGAAATTCAAATGCTTTTACAATTCATTTGAAATTGATTCCAGAAAATCGAATTAGAAAAAGAAAAAGAGATAAGAAATAGAAAAGGGGCGGCGCCAGACTTTTAGCCCAACAGCAGACCTAGGCCACTAAGCCCACCCGGGGTTTTTCTTTCTTTCTCTCACGCGACACAGACCCACCCCACAGTCACTGATTGGTGGACCCTCTCCACGTCAGCACCTTCTTCCCCAAACTCCCCGCGCAGACGCCGTCGCCGCCCGTTTCCTCCCCCATCACTGCCGTGACTTTAATCTGCTTAAATGATGATGAATGCGTGCGTAATCTCCACCCCTGCTCAAGCTATAAGACCCCCTCCCCTCTCCGCTCATTTCCCCTCACCCGGCGCACCATTTCCGCCACTAGGCTGCCCACAGTCTTGCTCGCACCGCCGCTGTACCGACGACCTCCAGCGTCAAATTCCGGTGAGCCCGTCCTTCCCCCTGTCTCTGTTTCATGCGAGCGTGATCAACATTCCCTTTCATATCTTCTCATGCATTCCTTTTCCTTTGTATAATCCTAGAACGTCGCCACCATCCACCTCTGGAAGCAGCCGAAGCACGACACAACTCCAGCGACCCCTTCTGGTAAATTCCGACCGCCCCCGTCCCTCTTATTGACGCTCACGTTTTCACCAGACTCGTGTGCACCTAACCCAGTGCTTTTTTCACCTTGGCATGATCTACAACTCCGGCAACAACGACGAACAGCCGTACCCGACGTCTGACTCTACTCCGACGAGGAATCCCCACCATGTCCGCGCGCCCCTTGACAAGCCACTGCCGCGTTGAGCTCCAGCACGCTTCTGCGATTCTGGTAAGCCTCTTCGACCATCCCAGCACCCTTTGTAGCCACCGCAACGCTGTAGGCAGAGCGCGCCGCCGCTCACCGTCGCCGCGCGCCGCCAGGCTTTGGTCGTTTGATCGGCCACCGTTGGATCTAGATCCAACATGTAGGATAGATCACTTAACGAAGGGGTATGGAACAGATCTGGCCGTGTGATTAAGTTAGCTCTAACGGCCCTCGTTGATCGATCCACACGAAGCGGTATCGACGAACCAGAACACGCCGCGTGTCAGTAGCTTTGATGTAAAATCAGAATTTAGATCTATTAGATGTTTAAAATTGAAAAATTCATAACTTTTGATTCCCATGTCCAAATTTGACAAATTTTATATCATTGGAATCAGAAGAGAAAATCCTTTCCATTTATGCAATGTTTTTAGGGTTTTGCCTCTGTTAAAATGATTGTTTTAACAGAAACATTTGTAGGCATAATTTGTGTATAGTAATTATTTGAAAAATGTTTTGTTGTTCAAATAAAGTTTGATTGGCAAGTTTTGAACTTGTTTAAGATTCAGTACTGTGCACTTGTCTTGTTTGGTGTAGAAAATCATCACATGGCATTTTGCATGCATTCATATATTTTTGTTTGTATAAATTTTGTATGTGATTTGATTCCATTATTTTATGTGTTGATTTTGGTGCAAATAGTGATTGTGATTGTGAAGATTGTTGCTACTCCCCAAACTACTAAGGCAAGTGGTGCTTCATGATTTTATTCCTATGTTTTTCAACTATGCACTAGAAATATTTTGCTAGACTTGCATGAATATTTTTGATCTACATGCCATGCTTGGGAAATCCTAGTAGTTGTAGAATCGCTAGAAATTTATAAGTTAAGATGCTTATCAATGCCATGCTTAGCCTAGCTAGTAGCAACCAAGGGTGGTTATATATTCATGCTATGAGAAAATATTTCTAAGTCTTTGGACTTATGTTTTTCCTTAATAAAATAACTAAGTGAATGAATCACCTAGGTGGAATGGAAAGAATGGTTTATGTTGAGTGGTTACACAAGGCCCATTTCTATGGCTTACCTTGTGTATCTCACTTGTGGAAATCCACCCAGGAACAAAGGGATTTGAGAGGCCAAATGTTAAGAAGCTTCTAGTGCAGCCACATGGCAATATGGGCTCTGCCTGGATCACATAGGTTGCAATAACTTAGCCATTTTGACAGTTGGTGGTAGTGGGATGATAGCTTGGAATGCATCCATTTGGTCTAAGGGCAGGCTTCTGAAAGGTCCTGTCTTGATGAAAATCAAGTCTTGTGGGTGCACAACCTCTGCAGATGGAAGAATCTAAGTACTTAGCCATGTCCCTGGTATTGGACAACTTGAGCATCAAGACATGGAAGCTATCAAGAATCTCCTCATCCCAATTTCTATGTTAAAACTTGTGGTTGAACAAGGGTGAAGGTTCACCAATTTCTATTGGTGGATCCTTGGGAAAGTTTTGTCAAAGAAAAACTTAGTGTTTTCAACTGATAGGTAAAACCTATTTTGAGCAAAGAAAGCCTAAGCTACACTTAGCCAAAATGCATATAGTCTCTAGACTACTAAAATTCTACTAAGGTATCACTTGCTAATACTATTCCAATGTATTGACCCACTGTGGCTGTAACTTGTGATGTTGCAGGTTATTCTGATGGTGATTAGGGGTTATGAGTCTACACTCAACATGCTTGCCTGTAGCACATGAAGATGAAGACTTATTTATCTTATTATATATTTGAACTCTTGTATTAGGCATGTGTCCATGACGTTTGTAAAAGACTATGTTTGTCTCTGGAATGATATGTAATAATGACCTTTGTTTCTGTGTACTTCATCTTAAACTGTGGATGCTAGCATTGATCCAGGGACTAGCATTGCAATCACAGGGATCCTTACCTTATAAAGGGAGGGATCTTACAGATCCCTTAGCCTCGGGGGAGAACTACTCCCTCCGCATCATGGGAGTCAACAACGGTGATGGATATGGCGGTGGAGTCGATGGAGATGGCTTCGGGGGCAATTTCCCGTCCCGGCAGTGTGCCGGAACAGAGACTTCTAACCCCTGAATCTCGTCTTGGGTGGCGGCGGCGCTGTGGAACATTTCGTGGAATTCTGATCTCTCCCTTAGGGTTTTCTTGGGGAGGCGTATATATAGGCAGAGAGGCGAGGTCGGTGGACGCCCGAGGCGCCCACACCTTGGCCAGGCACCCCTAGGGGGGCCCGTGCCACCCTATGGTGTGGCTGCCTCGGTTCCCTCCTCCATCTTTGCTTTGGACTCCGTCTTTGTGTTAGTAAAAATAGGTGGTTTGGCTTTTTGTTAGTCCAATTATGAGAGTATTTCCTTTGGTAAAAACCTGGAATAGAAAAACAACAGAAAACAGGAACTGGCACTGTGGCATCTTGTTAATAGGTTAGTTCCAGAAAATGCATAAAATGCCACGAAGTGCAAGCAAAACATAAAGTAATTGGTGTAAAACAAGCATGTAGCATAAAAAATTATAGATACGTTTGAAACGTATCAGCATCCCCAAGATTAACTCCTTCTCGTCCTCGATTAGCCAAGTGATAACAAAAATATTTTTTGAGGAGACATGCAGCCAACACAATCTTGATCAAGTTAATGTAGAAGTATTGCAAGTTGATATCAAAGTACTCTAAACATAGGCATAAAATATATAATTCTTAACAATAGAACTTAGCAACCATGTTACAACATGAAAAGTAACACAAACAAAAGATCATGAATAATGCTTTGAAAGACATTTGTTTGTTTCACATATAGAAAACATAGCAAGAGTGTATTCATCTTGTCCTTCATGGAATAGCAAAACATAAATGCATAGGACACCTTCAAAGTTCATAAGGGTGACTAGATACAAATAGTTTAAGAACAAGCAATACCATAATTATGAATCAACCAACTAGTTTTGGGACAATGCACATTGAACTTAGAATGACAACTATGCTCTCTTAGCTGGTGCATAAAGATAGAAGATGGAGACTTAACAAAAAGTAAAAAGAAAGGCCCTTCGTAGAGGGAGGTAGGGATT
This sequence comes from Avena sativa, assembly GCA_916181665.1. Taxonomy (NCBI): domain Eukaryota; kingdom Viridiplantae; phylum Streptophyta; class Magnoliopsida; order Poales; family Poaceae; genus Avena; species Avena sativa. Next base: position 65,393,609 of record OV702279.1, read on the forward strand.
AAATGGATTTATAAATCTTCCAAACATTATGGTACTTATTAGATTTGATCCTCATAGCGCCTATCATAAGCATCTTGAAGTGATTAAGGTTAAAGTGAGGGCAAATATGAGTTATATGCTTGACAAATCACAAGTTGAAAATCTCATTCCCCTTGAGTAGGAGTACCGAGACCTCATGCTACTCAACTTTAGTCCTAGGAAAGTTCTTGTCATTGTAAGTATATGTGTATCATAGAGAACCTCCAACGGGGTATCCTTTTCCCCATGACACATGAGCTATACCATATCAAAATTACAAGGCAACAGACAATGAGCATCTCAGCAATCTTAGAATGCCACTATGGTTTTGCTGCAAGTTTCCACCATGATTAGGCATGGCTTAGGCTATCCGCCCATGCATTTCTCTAACACGTGTACAAACTCCATGGAATTACAAGTTCCCATCTCATTTCACACCGACGGCATCCATAACCAAAAGATCATTATATCAACTAAATATAACTAAGTGCAATGTTGAAAGCGTGCCCCATGACAGCATGGTTTTGCTAACTCCCAACTTACAATTTGCAAGCATATAAGCATCATAAGATTGTCACAATGGTTCATGTTTATTAAGTGCAAGAAATAAAATGTGCCTTCAAGTTCATGAGAGCATAACAAAATTTTACTTTGGAAGATAGATAAAAAACATGAATATACTTGGAATGGTGCAACACACCATGCATAGGAATTTATAGTGGAATCTTTGGAATAACTTGGTTTCTTGGGAGTTGGATGCACGAGTAGAGATCATACTCAGTACAGGTGGAGGCTAGCAAAATACTGGGATCGACCAACTAAGAGAGCAATAATGGCCATAATCATGTAGAGCGACAAAACATTATTAATCAAAGCATAAAGTGATATCACAAGTCAAAAACTAAATGATCATAGATAATAAGGTGACTGGTTCATAGTCATAACATGGTGTAAGCATGTGCCAAGTCAACCAAAATAAAGCATCAAAGGAGAATACCACAATATTATGATTTTGTATGCTAAAACAACACATGATTCTTTCATGGCACATTAAATCTCAATTGTTTGAAGCAAGTCATGCTACAAAAATAATAACTAAGCATATGGTGAAAGAAACATGTAACATGACATGATAAAGTCTAAGCCATAGTCAAAACAAGCTTCTTTTTGTACCACCATAAGCATAAAACATTCTACTCTTTTCCAACACCAATCAACTTATTTGAAAATACTCACATATATAATATTCAATAAAGAACAGAGAGCTTGTCTCACCTAACTTAAAAGAAGAGCTAAAAAGTTCTAAGCAAAAATAAGAAGAAAACTAAAGTTAAACGTAGTGCTAGCAAAGGAGAACACTCAGAGAACAATAAGAGTGAAAACTAGAGTGTTCTAGGCAATGAAAACAGAGCGTGTCTCTCGCCAAAACAAACATGATAGGATCCAACAATATACTACATCAAAAAAAAGAAAAGAAAATTGAAAACAAAAATAAATATGCTCCAAGAATAACACATAGTATATGAAGCAATAAGAATAGTGTCTTGAAAGATGACCTGCTATTTTTGTTGATGAAGAAGGGGGTGCCTTGGGCATCCCCAAGATTTGACACTTCTACTTCTTGGATATTTCTTGGGGTGACATGGGCATATCCAAGCTTGAGCTTTTGTCCATCCTTCATCTCATCACATCATTCTCCTTTCCGTACACTGGAAATTTTCCTTCATACAAAACTTCACACAATTCTCATTAACACAACATTAGCGTATGAAAGATAGTAGATACACTTTTTAAACTCAAGTACAACATCCATTAAAACATTAGATACTATAGCAACTTCTTTTAAAAACTCTTCCAATCAAAAGAACTTAAAAAGAAAGAGATCAAGAGGCAAATGCAAATAGTGGCAGAAATCTGTCAAAACAGAACAACATGTAAAGATCGATTTTTTAGAAAATCTTCTGTTTCTCAAATCGAAAAGTGAAAACTAAAGAAAGTTATATAGTAACATGGGTCATGAGCACAAAAAATTACAAATCAATACGACATTTTGGGATTTTTTACAACAAAGCACAGAAATCTGTTTCGGGACAAAAACTTCCCCAAATCTTACCTTCTTCCTATTAGAGGCTATTCTTGGCACAAAAACGAAATAAAAAGGATAAGGAGAAGTTGCTATAGAGGTAAAAACTTCCAAGACTCAAATAAACAAAAATAAACTAAAAGAAAAAAATATAATGGGTTGTCTCCCAAAAGCTCTTTCTTTATAGCCATTAAGAGAGGCATGATAATTTCTATGACGCTCTCATATGTATATTGAACATATAAGAATGCATCAATAATAAAATATCCAACACATTTAAGTCTAACCCACTTCCTATGCAAAGGAATTTTGTAAGAAAACAAATTATTGAAACAAGAGGCTACTAGCATAGGAAGGAAAAACAAGTGCAACATCAAAACTTTCACCATAAAGAGGGGAAACTTAATATCATTGAGATGAATAAAATCATGTTTCCCTCTCTCATAATAAATTTTAGTAGCATCATGAATAAAATTAACAATATAACTATCACATAAAACATTCTTATCATGAGCCGCATGCATAAAACAATTATTACTCTCCATATAAGCATGATGATGGTTGAGTTCTGGCGGTTGAGCTGCTCGGCTATGTCATCACGGACGTCTTCCACATGCATGATGATGGCTTCTGCGATGTTTGGCGACGCGTCGTGTCAGGCGCCACCTCCGGAACCATCACCGGCGCCTCGCCTCCAACGCCCTGGATCCTCTGTGCATTCTGCACTAGCACAAATGATGCGGCCGCCAATGGGGATGTGCGGTGCCTCCACAAGGAAAGCCAGCGGTTTCCCTGCCCGGCCCTTAAATACCGCCCATGCCGCACAGTCGCCCCAACTTGCCATTTGCCCCCTTTTCCTTGCTGCCAAAGCTGCAGCGCTCCACTACCTCTTGCTGCTTCCTCACGCCCGTTCCGCCAACGAGCTCGTGTCGCCTCCGTCCTGCCGGCACCACCCGTCCTTTGCCTGCCAGAGCGATGGGACACCATCACTCCTCTACCGCTCTTTCTTCTCCTTCCTTTCTTCCTATTCCTCCTCCGCCGCGCCCAGCCGTCAACGAGATGGTTGGGAGCCGCGGCGCCTGGTGTGGCTCCTTCGTCACGAAGGATCAGATTAAAAAATACCGGCGCCCCCGCCTGCTGCCGACCGCCGGACGATGACACCTCGCCGGTGCCGCAAGACGGCGAGCGTGTCATCTTCCTCGCACACCTCGCGCGTGTCCTGGCCTTCCCGACCAGTGCCTTCTTTCTCACTTTCCTCGCCCACTTCGACCTTCGCCTCCACCATCTCGTCCTGAATGCAATTGGCATTCAAACGCACTTCGTAGCCTTCTGCGAGTGCTACCCGGGGATCTAGCCGGATCTCGGGCTCTTCTGTCGGTTGTTCCTCATCCGACAGCATGTGCAGTACGCCAAGGGGCCGCTCGTGCCCTGCGGAGGTGCCTCCTTATTCTCGCGCGCCCAAACCGGCTACCCCATGTTCCGGCTACACGACACGGTAAAGTTGTGGCAGCAGACGTACTTCTATGTACGCAACTTGGGTGCTGACGACCACCTCAACCTTCCAGCCTTCGAGTCCACTTGGGTGAACTGGGAGAATATTATGGCTCCAAGCCCGAGGCGGAGGAGTTGCTGCGCCGGATGCGGGTGCTGGTCATAGTCGGCCTGACTAGCGTCGACGTGACGCTTAGCTGGCCTCCCGGCTGATGATGCCCCTCCAGCAGCACGCACACAAAATGTGCTACTACTTCGGTCGCATGGACCCGACCCGGCTCTCCCTCTGTGATCCCCCCTTCGCCAACCTCTACGAGTGGGTGTGGATGATCACAAAGGAGAAGATCTATTCCGACTAGTGCTTCGGTTTTGCCTCCTACCACCGCGAGAACCATGCTCCCCGGGTAAATTGAATTGTCATGTTTCCTTTCCTTTCTCTTTCTTTTGCTTTGTCCGAAATCACTGCTTGATCCGGCTTGACTTGATTTTTCTTACTTTGCAGACCTTCCCCTGCATCATCCGGGAGGAGGGCGAGGAGCCCCTCCAAGTCTTCACCGCCGACCTCGCCGAGCCGCGCCCATGCCGGACCAGCAAGGAGGGGTTCTTACCCAGCCGGAACGATGAGGTGGTGGAGGACCCACATGGCTCCGCGCCCGAGGAGAACGACGACCCCGCGCCGCCCAAGCCGACACGAAAATGAGCCAGCAAGGGGAGCTCGACCAACGCTCCTTATCCCGAAGATCCGTCTGTGAAGCACAGCCGGGTGGGCATTCCTCCACGCCCTGGCCGGGCCAGTGGTTGCCGAAAGAGGGTCGGCGCATCCGTGGTGCAGGGGTAAGTTTGCATTTCTGTTATCTTACATTTCTTGCATCTTCCCTTGTTCTCATTCTTGCTTTAACCTTGTTTTTCCTTCGCGACTCTCTTCTTTCCTTTGCCGCGAGCCCGGCTTGCAATGCGCCCGCCTCGCGATCCTCCGGTCCAGCCGGACGCCCCGTCGACGGCTGCTCCTCCGCCCCCGACTGAAATCCTGCCCCCGCTAGAGCTAGCGGTCGTGATCCAACCAACTCCCGTCGTGCCTCTGGGCATGCCGGGTCAGCCGGATGTGACCTCCAGCCCGGTGGGGGCTCTTCAGCCGGCGCGGGGGGCTCGGGTGCCGGCAAATAGATGGTGGTGGTGGAGGACGTCGACTCCGACGAGGAGGCGATGGTGCAGTGGATGGTGGCCGCCCATGACGCCCCGGCTTCCCTAGTCGGCCCCTTGACGCCGCTCCCCGTGGAGGCAGGATGTTCGCTGCAAGCTCTCGAGGGGAACCTCGAGGCCAGGCTGAAGGCGTGCCGGTAGCTCCAAGCGATGTTGTCCAGCGCCAATCAGGACGCGTCGACGCAACTAGCTACGTAACATCCCCAATTTCATCAAATCCAAAACATCATGATTGCAGTCATTTTATCATGGCATGTTTACATTGCCCAGAAATTTTCATAGTTTAAACCCTATCAAAATCCTATTTTTATACCCCTTTTATATTACATGTATGGGGCATGTTTTTATTTTTATTTTTATTACCCCAAAGTGTTTTTGAGTGGATTGTGAGTTTAAAACACTTTTCCATACTAGGATCACCCCACAAAAATATGGTGTAAATTTGAAGTGATTTGGATTTGATTTGGTTATTCAAATCTCATCTAAAAAATCAAAAAAGAAAAAGCTTTGGAGAAAAAAATAGAAACGAGCCTGCCAGCAGACGCGGCCCAACTAGCAGCCTAGTAAGCCCACTCGGGAAAACCCCCTCAGCCCTCTGTTTCTCACGCGCGTGCGTTGCACCCCCTCACTGACAAGTGGGTCCCATCTCCACGTCACTCTGTCGTCTTCAATCTCGCGCCAGAGACCCGTGCCGCGGGAATTTCTTCCCCTTTCAAAGCTGATGAATTCGCATTTAATTGTCGATTGATTCGCCACGTGATTCACTCCCTCGCCCCAGCTACTTAATCCCCTCGGCACCCGCATCATTCCCCCCACCTAGAACCACCGGAGCGCCGCCAGGCTACCCCAATTCCGCTTCACACTGCCGTAGCTCCGGCGAACTCCGACGAGCCATTGCTGTAACCTCCGTGCGCCCCTCGTCCTCTGGTTCAAAAGAGCTTTCTCGCCTTTGTATTGTGCTTCTTATGATACCTGCCGCTTGTCCCCTTGTGCCACAGAGCGTCGTCTCCGTCGACGACTATGAGGACCCGACACCAAGCTTCACTCTGACGAGCGATTCCGTCTGTGATAGTGCACCCCGCCCTGGCCCGCATCCTCCACTGCATCCACGACGTCTCCGCGACCTCAGTAAGCCCCTAATACCCCTCCCTTGGCCCTAGACTCACTGGAATTCCGTCGACAGACGCGTCACCGCCATAGTGGCCATTTGCGCCGCTGAGCGTTGTAGTCCGTTAGATCTGGATCGAGAGGCCTAGATTAGATCTAGTAGCGAATACGTACTGGCAAATCTGAGCCGCTAGATCACACTTAGATCTAACAGTGCGCATGCGTGATCCGCGCGAACTGGTACCGTCCAATCAGAACACACCGCGTGTCTGTGATTTTGATTTAAAATCCAGATTTTATCTGTTAGATGTTTAAACTTGAAAAATTCATAACTTCTGTTCTGTAAATCCAAAAATTACAAATTATGTGTCTATGGATTCAGAAAAATGGGATCTTTTCATCTATGGCATTTCTTTGGTCATATTCTTCTGGAAAATTACGATTTCATGCAGAGACACTTGTAGGCCTATTTTGACTATAAATAATATTTAGGATATTATTTTAAAGTGGTGTTTGTTTTATTTAGACTTTGGAATGTATGATTTGTCTTCATTACGGTAGAGTTTGATTTAAAAAGTGTGGAAAATCATATCATTGTATTTTGCATGCATTCATATTATTTTTGGTGTGTATATTGATTTGTGAATATTTTGTTGTGTAGATTTTGTGGATTGTAAAGTGTGTGCTTGTGAGGATTGTACCTATTCCCCTAGCTACCAAGGCAAGTGATACTTCATCTTTTTTTCCTATTATTTTTCCTATTGCATTAGTATTATTTTCAGTAGGATTTGCATGGTAATTTTTCAAAGTATATGCTATGCTATGGTAGATCCTATAGATCATATATTGGTAGTATTTTCCCTATGTTAGGAGTCATGATATGCTAGTATGCTTAGCCTAGCTATTAGAATTCAAGGGTGGAAAATTCATGTTATAATATTATGGAAATATTATGCCTATGTGTTTTTGTCTAATAAAACAACTTGTTAATGAAACACCTGGGTGGAATGGGACTTGTATGGTTTGTGTTGAGTGGTTACATAGGTCCCATGTCTATGGTTTACCCTGTGTATCACACTTGTGGATGGCCACCCAGGAACAAAGAGATTTGAGATGTTTAGTGTCGAGAAGCTTCCAGTGCAACCACATGGCATATGAGTTCTGCCTTGACCAACTAAGTTGCAAGAACTCAGCCAGATGGACAGATGGTGGTAGAGTTGATAGGATGGAATGCGTCCATGGTGGTCTGAGGGATTGCTTATGAAAAGTCTCGTCTCGATGCATGTCGAGTCTTTTGGGGAAAGTGCACCACCACTCGAGAGGGTAAAACCTATGTACTTAGTCGTGTGCCCGGTAATGGACAATTTGAGCATCAAAGACAATGAAATTGTGAAGAATCTCCTCATCCTAATTTCTCTAAGTTAAAATTTGTGGGTGAACAAGTGTAGAGGTACACCAATGTCTATTGGTGGATTCTTAGTGTTTTTGTAAAGAAAAACTTAGTGTTTTCAACTAGTAAGACAAAACTACTTTGTGCAAAGCCATCCTGAAACCACACTTAGCCAAATTCATGTAGTTGATAGTATCTACTATATAACTAAGATAACACTTGCCAATATAATTCCAACTGTATTGACCCCTTGTGGCTGTAACTTATTATGTTGCAGGTTACTCTGACGGTGAGTAGGGTTATGAGTCTACAGTCACCATGTTTTCCTGTGGCACATGAAGATGAAGACTTTATTTATATACTATGTAATGAGAACTCTATATGTTAGCCTTGGGCTAATGAGTTGTAAGAACTATTGTACTCCTGGAATTACGATGTAATAATGACCTTTGTATCTGTATACTTCATCTTAAACTATGGGTGCTAGAAATTCAATCCAGGAACTAGCACTACAATCACAGGGACCTTTACCTTAAAGGGTGAGGTCTTATAGGCTATAGCGCAGGAGACTGCGCGGAGTAAGTCATCCGTCTTGCCTTTTTTTTTGTGTCTGACTGCATTCTTACTTGCATTTTATTTGTCTTGCAGCAGCCATCCTTGTCTACGTGCAACATGATATTGAACTGCTGACGCGCTCTAACATGCACCTCAGCTGGGACAACTCCGCGCTCCGCCTGCAGAACAAGGAGTGGCACTCCAAGGTTGATCAGTTGGAGGCTGTCGTGAAGGAGCACGACGAGTCCCTCGCTAGCCGGGCCACCGCCTTTGATCTCCTAGATAAGAAGGTCACCCGGATGAAGGAGCACGCCGCCTTCCTCGACGACATGAGATGATGAACATCGGCCACATCGCCAAGGGTAAGCTGGCTGCTTCTAGCTTTCTTTTTTGTCCGGCTAACTTTACCAGATTGTATTTTGACTTCCTTTCCTTATCAAAAGCCTTCTATCCGCAAGTAGATTCCCTCACCTATGACCGGGTGAAGCGGGTTGCGGGTGAGAAGGCATGTGCTTGAGATCTGGTGGCACAGCTTGGGGAGGACTCCGCCAACCTCTGCAAGTCTGGTGCCGCCATCCACGACCTCATCTTCTCAGGTGAAATCCTGCCGGATACCATGTGCGCCGTTGCCATCAAGTTGGGCGACGCGCCGAACGCCATTGACCGGATCCGCGACCTCGCCACTCGCGCCGGCTCCGAGATGGACTTGGCGCTGATGCTAAGCTGGTACAAGGGCGCGTGGGTGGAGAAGCTGACAGAAGGCTTCTGTGCCGGCGCAGACCTTCCCATCATGCGCCAGGCCAACCCCGATATTCGCTCTGCCGCCATCACGATCGCTGGCTACGCCGACATCGACGAGGTGTTAACGGAGACCGAAGCGAGTGTGGGGCCGGAAGGCGAGGCGGAGATGTCCACTTAGTCGGTCGGGCCGGCTTGGCTCCTCACGGCAAGGGTCCGGTGGCGTGAAGAAGAAGAAGATCCCCGCTATGCCGGGTGTAACTTTATATAGCTTTTGGTTTTGAAAACTTTGTCTCGCGTACTTGTGCCTTGGAACCTTGGATCTGCGAGGGCTTCATCTCCCTCCGTTTAATTACTGTCTGGCAGGCTTTGCCTTCGCGCACCCGCTTTTCATTGGGTCCTTCTGATTAGCTTCTTCCGGCTGGTCCTCTCTAGCTGGCTTTATATTGCTTCTTGCTTGAATAGCTCACTGTTCGTGACTTACTCGGCCACGAGCCTTTTTCCCTTGTGTTTTCTTTCTATGACTTGCGCTTCTGACTTGGTAGTAATCCGTTGACTTGCTCTGGCCAGTTAGCATGCCTTCTGGTCGGGCACTAAATTCTTCCAGTGGGGGCGCGCCAGCACACCCACTGGGTGTAGCCCCCGATATTCAGAATAGCTGAGTACCCAGGTGTTTCGAATCTTCAAAAAATTCTTGCCTTTCACCTCGTTTCTTAGAGTCCTACTTGTTTAGTCGGCCCGGGAGGAACTGCATCCCGGTCCTGCTACACCATCTGGTTGTATCTTGACCCTTTTTCTCTGTTACTTTCCTCATCCCATCTTTCTTTCTCTCTTGCTATCTTCTTTCTCTCTTGCTATCTTTTTCCTTTCTATCTTTCTCTCTTGCAATCATCTTTCTTTCTTTCCATTTTTCTCTCTTGCCATCATCTTTCTCTCTCTCTTTCTTTCTTTCCTCTTTTTTGACCGACTAAGGCATCTCTTAGCCGGGAACTTTGCTTTTCTAGTGGGGGCACGCCAGCGCACCCACTAGGTGTAGCCCCCGAGATTCGGAGTGGCTACGGTAGATAGGTACTTCGAATATTTCAGAAATTCTTCCATCTCCGACTGGCTCTGCCTTGCATGTCCGATTAATGGACTTAGCCGGATGGGAGAGTCTGCATCCCTGGATGAGCGATCCTGCTACCTTGCTTTCTGGATGGCTCTGTCTTTCTTCTTCCGGCTGGAACATCTTTCAGCCAGAATCTACATGCTTCTAGTGGGGGTGCGTCAGCGCACCCACTGTGTGTAGCCCCCGAGATTCGTACTGTCTACCGCAGATAGGTACTTCGAATCTTCTCCTCCCTTGATATTCTTCTCGGTGCGATTTGCGCAAAAAAAAACACACAAAAATGATTTCTTATCAATATATTATTACGTTGCATGCCTTTTACTGTCCGACTAAAATTTCTCCTTTCGAAAACTAGATCGTACTTTTCTGGACACTTAACCGCTTTCTCATGGGCAATGTTTTTTACGCTGCACCTTGCCGGACAGCTGGGTTGCGGTCTGGATCCGAAACCAAAGTGAGCTGACAATACATTCCGCACGGTACTAGAGGCTTAGTAGCCGGAAAATACCAACTAGGCACATCACCGGACTGTATGATCTGTCGCGTCTTTCACCGTTTTTCATGTGGGATGCCTCAGGATTTTGCTCTTGCCGAACAGGCGGGTTTCCGTCTGTGGCTGAGACGAAGAGTGGGCCTCTGGCATCCTCGCACACTACTCATTCGGCTTACAGAGTTAGAAGGTCGGGACAACCGTCGAGCCCCCGCAGTTGGGGGTCGACGAAAGCCAGAAAAAACATTGCGGGATTTAATCGGAAACAAACAATGGCATAATGTATGGCAAGGAGCCCCCAAGCATCAGCCGGGGTTCCATATCTTTCTTTCATTTAGGGTTCTAGGTACATAAACTGATTTGCGACTAAGTGTAAAACGGTCGGAGCAGGTCTGCGTTCTAGGGCGCTCCGTCTCCTCGTCCAACTTGTCCATCTTGTTCTTGCACAGCTGCTGCGCGTCGATGAGGTAGTAGGAGTTGTTGTGTCGCACTTTGCTAATGATGAAGGGGATCTCCCATGGAGGGGACACGTTGTGCATGCCCTTCATGTCTTGTATCAGCTAGAGCACCAGGTCACCTTCGCGGAACGTGACGGGCCAGATGCGGTTAGAGTGATACCGACGCAACACCTTCTGGTAGATGTCCGATCTGGACAAGGCTAGCTCACGGGCCTCCTTGAGGAGGTCCACACTATCCTCCATCGCCTCCTGGTTCTCCTTCTCCCTGTAGAGGAGCTTGTGGGGTGAGTCGAACTCAATGTCCGCTGCGAGGACCGCTTCCGAGCCGTAGGTGAGGAAGAACGGGGTGAGCCCGGTTGACCGATTCGGAGTGGTGCGGAGGCTCCACAGCACAGCTGGGAGTTCCTTGATCCAGCAGCCGGGTAACCGCTCAAGTGGATTGATCAGCCGGGGCTTGATTCCGGCTAGCACCAGGCCGTTGCCTCTTTGCACCTGCCCGTTGGACTATGGGTGCGCGACGGACACGAGGTCAAGTCGGATCCCCTTGTTATGGTAGAACCGGGCGAAGCCTCCCTTGGCAAAGTTCGTGCCATTGTCGGTGATGATGTTGTGGGGGTACCCGAACCGGATGATTGTGTCCCGGAAGAAGGTGACGACCGTGGCGCCATCCAGCTTTCGGATCGGCTTCTCCTCGATCCACTTGGTGAACTTGGCCACCGCCACCAGCAGGTGGGTCATGCCAGCTCGGGCTCCCTTGAAGGGCCATGTGATCGGTATGGTCTTGAGTGCTGAAGTCGGCATATGCCTTAGTCGGCCAAACCGCTGGCACCCATTGCACGTGCGAACCAGCTGATCCGCATCCTCTAAGGTGGTAGGACAATAGAATCTGTGGAACATTGCCTTCGTCACCAGGGCGTGAGAAGAGGCGTGGTGACCGCACTCCCCCTGGTCGATTTCCTTCAGCAGCCGGTAGCCGGTATCGGCAGCAACGCACCCCTAGAAGATGCCTGCAGTGCTACGCTTGTACAACTCCTTGTTGATGATGGTGCACGTGTGCGCGCGGCGCCGGATCTGCCATGCCTCCACCTCGCCAGCCGGGAGCTCGTCGTTGAGGAGGTAGTTCATGAAGGGCTGGGACTAGGATGGCACTTCCCGAATAGTGAAAACGCTAGCCGGCACAATCTGGAGTTCATCTGGGGGTCAGCTGGGTGGGATGCCCGAGTCGGCAGCCCCCGAGCCTTTTGCCTTGCTTGAAGATGGCTTGCCTGAGGAGGAGGTGGCCCCCAGGTCTTTCGAGCCGGAGGGCACAATAGTGGGGTCTAGCTCTTTTGAGCCAGTAGCCCCCGGGTCTGCTACCTAGATGATGGACTCGGATTCTGGAGAGGGATGTTGCTAGGCTTGTGGAGGTGCTCCAAGGTTACTCCGGGTGGGATAGCCACTCTAGTGGATCCGACTCACGCGAGCGCGTCGGCCGCCTCGTTGTTGGCGCGGGGAACATGATGGAATTCACACCCCTCGAAGCCGGCACTGAGGAGCTGGATGTGGAACTGGTAGAGGGCTATGTTGGCGTCCCGAGCGTCTCACTTGTCAGATACTTGTTGCACCACCAGCTCTGAATCTCCGAAGCAAAGGATCCGGCGGATGTCGATGTCTTTCACGAGCCGGAGCCCGTGCACGAGAGACTCGTACTCGGTGACGTTGTTCGAAGCGCTGAAGTGGATCTGTAGCATGTACTCCAGCCAGTCTCCCTTCGGCGAGGTGAGAACAATGCCGGCTCCCAAGCCCCCGCGCATCTTCGAGCCATCGAAGTGCAGCTTCTAGTAGTCGGAATCAGGAACCGGCGGCAGGTACTGGTTCTCCGCCCAGTCGACGAAGAAGTCTGCCACCGCCTGAGACTTGATGGTGATCCTGGGCTCAAACCGGATGCAGTAGGCGGCCAGCTCGATGGCCCACTTGGCAACCCGGCCCGTGGTGTCCTTGTTGCCGAAGATCTCTCCCAACGGCACGGTGGACACCACGGTGACCGGATGCTCCTGGAAGTAGTGCTTGAGCTTCTTGCAAGCCAGGTACACGCCATAACACATCTTCTGGTAGTGGGGGTAATTCTGCTCAGAAAGGGAAAGCAGTTCGCTGAGGTAGTAGACGGATCGCTGAACCGGCTGGGCCTTTCCTTCCTCGTGACGCTCCACCGACACGACGACGCTGAAGACCTGGTTGGTGGCAGCTATATAGAGCAACATAGGCTCTTTCTTAGCCGGCGTGGCGAGAACCAGCTGACGAACCGGCTAATGAACCGGCTGAGGGAGGCCAAGCATTCAGTGAACTTCTGGATGTCAAGCAAGCTCTTAGACAGTTGAATCCTCTCGATGGCTGCAATCTTCTCCGGGTTAGCCTCGATCCCTCAGATCTATACGAGGAAACCGAGGAGCTGCCCGGCTGGCACGTCGAACACACACTTCTCCGAGTTCAGCTTCATATGTTATCGGCGAAGATTCACGAACGTCTCACCGAGGTCCTCCAGCAAAGTCTAGTTCTCCTTCGTCTTGCTGATGACATCATCCATGTATGCGTGCACATTCCGGTCAATCTGCGAGTGCTAGAATTTCTGCATGCAACGCTGATGGCATGGTTACATAGCAGTAAACCCCATACAGGGTGATGAATGATGTTTTCAATTGATCAGCCGGATTCATCCGGATCTGATTGTAAATGGAATAACAGTCGAGAAAGGAGAGCAGATCACAGCCGACCGTGGAGTCAATCACTTGATCAATACGGGGCAAAGCGAAAGGGTCTTTCGGGCAGATCTTGTTCAGGCTCGTGTAGTCGATACACATGCGCCAAGTCTTGTTTTTGTTCAACACCAGGACTGGGTTGGCCAGCCAATCCTGGTGGTATACTTCCATGATGAACCCGGCAGCAAGTAGTCGGGCGATCTCATCGCCGATGACCTTACTCTTTTCCTCCGTAAAGCAACGGAGGGGCTGCTTGACCGGCTTGGCGTCAAGCCTCACATGAAGTGAGTGCTCGGCGAACTCCCTCGGCACACCCGGCATGTCTTTGGGAGACCATGCGAAGATGTCCCGATTCTCACTTAGGAAGTCAACGAGCATGCTTTACTATTTGTTGTCCAAGCCGACACCAATGGTGACGCACTTGGAGGGGTAAGTCGGGGCGAGTAGGATCTGCCTGGTATGCTTGGACGGCTAGAACGCCATGTCCCCAGCCGGCTTCAAGACAGTCGTCACCTCCTGCTGCAGCATGGCAATGTTGCTCATCATCTCACGCTTCTCTTTGGCGATAAGCAGGGCCTCCTCTATCTTCGCGCCTTCCTTCGCGCATGCCATGGACTGCCTGAAGCAGCCATCCATAGTGATCACACCATTCGGCCCTGGCAAGTTCATCTTGAGGTATGCGTAGTGGGGGAACACCATGAACTTTGCAAGGGCAGGGCGGCCAAGGAGGACATGGTAGGTACTGGCAAGGTTGACCACCTCGAACCAGATCGGCTTGCGCCGTAAGTTCTCCTCCAAGCTGAATATGACATCCAGCCGGATCTTGCCCAACGGAACACACGGTGGCCCAGGCGTGACGCCGTGGAACACAATGGTCGAGGTCTGCAGGTCGCACTCCCGGATGCCCAACTTCTCCATGGAAGACTGGTAGAGCAGGTTGAGGCTGCTCCCACCATCTAACCAGCACACGCGAGAACCCGTAGGTGTGCACGTTGGAGATTAGAAGAGGGTCTAGCACCATGGCATATCCCCCGGGATTCGGAAGCAGGTCCGGCTGATCCTATTGTCTCCAGATGATGGGAGTCCCGGACCAATAGAGGCGAAGGGGGACTGGGGGAACGACAGCGTTCACCTCTGCGGTGCGTTGCTTCCGGCTGCGACTGTCAGTCGGATCGGCCTCGAAGATGTGGTCGTTATCGTGCTGCTGAGGGTAGGCCCTGTTGCCGTTGTTGTTGCCAATTGCCCTAGCCGGTGGCGGGGTTCCGCCAGGAGGGGATGGGGGGAGAGGAGGCAAGCTAGCCTACTCCTTGATCTGTCGGGTCCATATGCACTGCAGAGTGGTGTGCGTAGCCGGCTTGAAGGCGCCGATGTGGTACTTGCACGTCCCATCAAACATCTGCTGGAAGGTGAAGGCGTTCCTCTTCCTCTTGTCATTGCTAGCCTGCGCGTCTTGCACTGCATTGACTTGCCTTTAGTGGTAGCGGGGGTTCTGCTTAACCGAACGCTTGCCCTGGTAGCGATTATCACCCCTGGGATGCTTGGACGATCCGACATATCCACCTTGACCAACTTGCTTCTCTCGAGCCAGCTCGGTGGGGACCGATTGTCCTTACGCATTCACCTAGAGGGGCTTATTCATTATCGCATCCGTGGTGGCATACTGGTCTGCAACAGTCATCAGTTCCGCCATGGTCTTGGGCTCGTTGCACAGCAGCCGGTGGCGCAGCATCATGCCCTCTCGGCACCCTTCGATGAAGAAACCAATTGCTTGATTCTCCACCACCCCTTTGCAGGAGTTGCGCAGCTCGGTCAAGTGGGCGAGATAGTCGCGATCCGATTCGCAGTCTCCTTGGACACGCAGAGAGAGATCACGGGGTCTACTCGGACGCTTGTAGGTGCCATTGAAGTTCCGGATGAAGACCTTCTCGAAGTCAGGCCAAGCGTTGATGCTGTTGGGCGTGAGGCTGTTGAGCCAGGTTCTTGGCGAGCCGGTTAACATGAGGGGGATGTAGCGAACCGCCACACGATTGTTGCCATGGGCGATTCTGACTGCCGCGACATAGTTGGTCAGCCAGTCTTCCGGCTTCATGCTGCTGTCGTACTTGGGGCTTTCCCGTGGCAGGGAGAACTTGTGATGGAACGGATCCTTCCGGATGTGTGGCCCGAATCACACTGGGTCGGTTGCATCTTCCTCACCCGTGATGCGAGCTTGCGTTAGGAGGTCGATTCGGTCGTGTGCGTACGGCTCAACCGGATTGGGCACTCCCACCCAGCCAGTGAGGCGGGATAGGGGAGGGGGTGGAGGGTTGTTCTGGCCAGCCGGAGGCGATGGCGGGTGACTCGTGGCACCTTGGTCGCCGTGGGGCTGGGTGCTGCCGGATTGGCAACGCTTGGAGCGCGGGTGCGCATGTTGATGGCCCGGAGACGTGGAGTACTCGGTCTGGCATGGGCCTCCCCGGCTACCTCGACCCGGGTGTTTCCCTCTGGAGATGGCTCCTACATCAAACGCGATCCGAGCGGCCTCGGCCTACTCGTCAACCACTCGCAGCAGGTGTTGCACCCGCTTAAACTGCCGCATCTTTTCCTCCCCCTCTAGGTGAGGTAGGTCCTACACGACGGCTCGCGCCGCCTGGACATTCTTGACCACGGTTTCATACACAGGCGGTGGGAAGTACGTGTGGGGACCCGGCTCAACGCCATGCTCGAAGCGAGCGCCCAGCTCTCCTCCGCGATGTTGCACGGAGCCTAGCCGGCTAGGATCTTGATTAGCAGGGGTGAGGCCGTGGGCGCGGTGATACTCACGGATGTTGCTCTCCATCTGGTACTTGGTAGAGGCCAGGTCCTGAGCCTGGTGAAGCAAACGCTCTCATTTCGCCTCGATCTTGCTCATCACCTCATCTGGGTTCTCTCCAAGATCAACCAGCCCATACAGTTCCTCGATGACCTCTACCACCACGCCATTCTCGCGCTGGGGAGTGGATGTGCTGGCTAGGTCGCTGGTGCGCTCGAGAGCGGGACAGTGGTCGTGGCTAGAGCCGACCATCATCACCTCCGCGATACGGGGCGCGACAAGCGTGGTGACGGCTGAGGGCAGCGACTCGCCGAAGGAGAAGATCTCCCGAGGGAAGCTCCCCGTCACGATGGTGACGTAGACGGGCAGGTCCCCGAACAACAGGACGTAGCCGCTTGCCGGGAAACTGGAACGGGCGAAGCAGCAAGCGTTGTTGATGACGCAGTTGAATTTTCCCAGCGTGAGCACGAGGCCGAAAGCCACGCGCTCGCCGGACAAAGTACGGGGTCCCGTGCAGAACGTCACTCCGGCCGCGACCATCTTTTCCCCATGGTGGGCGCCAACTGTCGTTGTTATCGGAACGGCTGTGCCTGAGCAGGCTAGTTTGTGGTGTCAGAACGAGTAGGTAAGCAAGCGACAGCGTCCACATGCGGGATTAGGCACAAGCATTCGTCGGCCACACAATAAGTACCTATGTTCGGGGCCCTCATGGTGAGGTAACACCCCTACTCATGCCTATCTAACTATCTGGATGAACACAAAGGACTACAAGGGCTCCTCGAGCTGTATCGGTGCCTAGCTAGAAGAAAGAGAGAACAACCCTTGCTACGATGCCCCTGCCACCCCTTATATAGGACGAGGAGGCATGGGAAAAGACTCAGCCGACTAGCGGGTCCCACAGGCAGGCCTAGCCGACTATTCCAATACATTGTCCAGCCTCCCTGATGTCTTGCATAGTGTTGCGCCCCCCAGCCAGCACAGAAATAGTGGAGACCGCCATCCGGCCAGCACGGAAACAGTGGAGGCCGCCCAGGCCGGCACGGGTGGCGGCTCCTGTTCCCACCCGACACGGGTACGGGTCATCTCCTCCAGCGTCGGTGCCGCTGCCTATTTCCTCATGTCTGGCCTTTGTCTGCTAGGGCTGCGAGGAACTATGCCCTACGTCATTTGTCTGCCTTGAATGTCCGTCTAGGTCGTCCTAGCTGGCTGCTCCATCTTTTCCGGGTGGTTGGTCCCACCCGGCTAAGTGTCTAGCATTCACTACCTTATCTGGCTGATGGCTCTGCCGGTTCGTCCTTGGCTTTTCTTGCTCAATCTGGATGGTGTGATCCAGCCGACTAGACGCTTTTAGGAGTGCTCTTTATCCGGATGATCGGTTTGCTAGCTTGCTCTATGTCTGGTCTTCTTCCTGACCTGCTCTTGAGGTTTTACATCCGGCTGGGTCAGCCGGCTGGCAGTTACATTGCCCCTGTATCTTGTCCGGTTAGCCTACCTGAGGGTGATCCCCCGACACCAATCATGATCATTACTATAGGTAACAGGCATAGGAACATCATCGAGTTCAAACTCATCAACAAAAACTATAATAGGAGCAACATGCTTAGGGGAAGATATTTTACTCCTCCTCTTCTTCTTCTTTTTCTTCTTCTTCTTCTTCTTCGTCTTCTTATTACCCTCTTTAAGAGGGAGAGGCGTGAAAGGAAGCTTCTCCACATACACTGTTTTATTGTCAGAAATGATAGAAGAAACTTTGGAGGATTCCTCCTTTTCATTATTAAGAACAAAACACATATTAGTCCTGTTTTATTTTGGTAAAGTCTCATCGTTTACAACATTTTGTATGTAAGTACTTGCATGGAAATTATCAACACAATAAAGATGACAACCATGCAGGACACAATTCATATCAAAAGCACACATGATAATGTAAGTTTTTATTGATAGATCTTCACACCCCAAAAATAATGTAAGTTCATCATGATGATTAGCAGTAATCATATCATCACAATACAAACATGCAGTACTCATTGTATTAGAAAGGCTATTATCATAGCTTGAGAATTGGAAATTGAAATGACCCACTTTATGGCAAAGTTCACAAATAAAAGGATAGAGGGCACACACTTTTTCACCAAGATCATTTACAGCGCTATCCCACGTTATAGTTTTTTCGTTCCTATGGTGGATAC
Organism: Avena sativa; assembly: GCA_916181665.1. Classification (NCBI taxonomy): domain Eukaryota; kingdom Viridiplantae; phylum Streptophyta; class Magnoliopsida; order Poales; family Poaceae; genus Avena; species Avena sativa. The sequence goes on from OV702279.1 coordinate 65,411,962, forward strand.
AATATTCTTCTTCGATTTGATTTTTTTCATAAGGTCTAATTACTCCACAAAAATTAACATGCTTATAAGAAATAGTACTTTCAGAGGTTTGAGCATGTTTAGTGCAATCATTAATAAAAATTTCATTTTTCATGCAAGTGACTTTGAAAGGTTCATGATACATGTCCCAATTTTCTTTAGGAGCATTAATATGAGAAGCAAAGGCTCTACAATAATGCACAAGAATTTGAGGATCAAGACCATATTTAGCACCAAGCTCTTGAAAATCAACAGTTTCAGCGAAAAACTTAATGCTATCATACTCATAGTTTATATCTGGTTCATTACCTTTGTTGTTATCCCAATATTCGATATTGCTTTGAATTGTTTCAAGAAGATCCCACTTAGCTTTGGCCTCCTTACTTGTGAAGTATCCCTCTAAATAGGCATCTAGATAGTCCTTGTAATGTCCTGAAAGCCTTGCATACAAATTATTAATAACAATATTACTAGGGAGCTCATGAATGGGACATTTGAGAATTAGTGACTTCAATCTCCCCCATGCTTGGGCAATACTTTCTCCACCATGAGGATGAAAATTATAAATATAATTCCTATCTTTATGAATTTCATGTGGATGATAAAATTTAGAGTAAAAGAGAGATTCAAGTTCCTCCCACTCCGAATAATGAGGATCATGTAGTAGCTCATACTACTCCCTTGCTTTGTCCTTAAGTGATAAAGAGAATAGCTTCCTCTTAACTTGGTCCATTGAGATACCTGCACACTTGAACAACTTGCATAATTCATGTATAAAGAGTAAATGATCACCAGGCTGGATTGTTCCATCTCCAAAATAGCAGTTATTCACAACACGTTCAAAAAAAATCATAGGTATTTTAAAAGGGACACTTTCAATATGTCGATTTAAAATATCACAAGCATCATTAGAATTACCACATATGGGAGATAAACTATCATGAAAGCAAATTTTCTCCTCTAAAGTTGGGGAACTAAAAAGGTCATTTTCATAAAAACTAGCTTCCCCATGCTTATATGTTTCCATAGCATTAGAAACAATAGTGTTCAAAAAAATCATACTAATAACATTGCTATTAGCATGCAAAGAAATTTCCATAGGTTTTTTAATTTTCTCTTCCAACACTTCAGGTCCTAACTCGGGAAAAATACTATAAAGATCTCTAATTTTTTTGATGTTTTCCATTAACCCTATCTAGTGAAAATAAAAACAAGAAACAAAAAGATATAATTGCAGAATCTAAATGAAATAACTTCAATCACTCACACACCAGCAACAGTACTAGATGATATCTTAATAGCCAGAGGATGTGAGTACCTTTTACCTTACCTCCACGGCAACAGCGCCAGAAAAGAGCTTGATGTCTACGCATGCTTCTATTATTGTAGACAGTGTTTGGCTTCCAAGTGTAGAGGTTTGTAGAACAGCTGCAAGTTTCCCTTAAGTGGATCTCCAAAGGTTTATTGAACTCAAGGAGGAAGAGGTCAAAGATATCCCTCTCAAGCAACCCTACAATTAATATATAAGAAGTCTCTTGTGTCCCCAACACACCCAATACACTTGTTAGGTGTATAGGTGCACTATTTCTGCAAAGAGATAGTGAAATACAATTAATATGGATGATTATAAGTGGTAATTGCAATATGAAATAAAAATGGAAGCAAGCAAACATGTAACATGACTGATTGTAAACGGTGTTTTAATGCTTAGAAACAAGGCCTAGGGATCATACTTTCACTAGTGGACACTCTCAACAAGGATAGCATAATTGAACACATAAATATCCTCTCTTCACTATGCTACCCGGAACTACTCTCTGATTGGATAACAAACACCAATTCACCGCATAGGGCTATAAAAGCACACCATAAAGTTTGCACTCCCCATCTAGGTAACCCCATACTGTCACCTTGAGCTCTAGATGGTTCCAGACAAATACCACAACTTCATAGAGACATCCAACTCAAATTATAACTCATGATAAATATTTCTGTAATCTTTATCCTAAGAACCACACACGATGCGCACACTTTCACCTTCACACGCGTGGGACAAGGTGTGTCCGAAGATTGTATTAATAAAAGTACTTGATTAGCATAATAGACAAATAGTAGCATCTACTTATTCAAATAGATTACAAAGCTCATGATCACATTAAAATCACACCATGGAGAGAGAGAGATGAACACATAGCTAACGGTAGAGCACTAAGCCTCGAGGGAGAACTACTCCCTCCTCATCATGGGAGTCAGCAACGGCGATGGATATGGCGGTAGAGTCGATGGAGATGGTTCCAGGGGAAATTTCCCATCCCGGCAAGGTCACGGAACAGAGACTTCTATCCCCCGAAACTCGTCTTCGGTGGCGGCGGTGTTGTGGAACTTTTCGTGGAATTCTGATCTCTCCCATAGGGTTTTCTTGGGGAGGCATATATATAGGCAGAGAGGCGTGACCAGTGGATGCCCCAGGGTCCCACACCATGGACAGGCGCGCCCAGGGGGTCGTGCAACCCTATGGTGTGGCTGCCTCGGTGCCCTCCTCCTTCTCTGCTTTGGACTCCGTCATTGTGTCGGGAAAAATAGGAGGTTTGGCTTTTGTTTCGTCCAATTCGGAGAATATTTCCTTTGGTAAAAACCTGGAATAGAAAAATAGCAGAAAACAGGAACTAGCACTGTGGCATCTTGTTAATAGGTTAGTTCCAGACAATTCATAAAAATGTCACGAAGTCCAAGAAAAACTTAAAGCAATTGGTGTAAAACAAGCATGGAGCATCAAAAATTATAGATACGTTTGGAACATATCTATCACTGATCATGGGATCATGGTGGTTTGCATAATGGGTAATCTCGGAAGAAATTCTGAGGTCGCCACAATAGGTATTGATGCAGATCCTATGAAGGTGCAAGCACCAATGATAGACGAGGTTGAGCACGACGACAATGCTGACGACCTAGTTGTGGCCGCTAGATTCTCACCCACGCTGGTTCCTGGCTTATTTCAGGCCAACACAGCTGTGGATACACATCCGGGGCAAATGAACTCCCTCGAAGGATTAGTCACCAAGGTAGGACATTCAAATTGTATCCATTGCTTTGGTGCCATATCTTCTAGAGGTTAGCAGCCCAACGCTGCTGCAGCTGCCACACCGGCCTTCGTCAGCCAGAGTGGGTTCTGAAACATCTCTGACATGTTTACATCTTCCTTGGTCTGAATCATCCCCTTATTGGGTCTGTGAATAATGATGCGATGCATGGCCCTCACACCAAGCACCTACCATTCTGGAGGCTAGGCTTCGTGTACATTGCTTCTGATCGCCTATCTTTCGGAGAATATATGTCGGTGGAAAGTATTCGTATACCTGTTTCTAACGGGTTTGCATAAGAACCTGCAATCGGAGGGGCCGACAAGTTTATCCAACATGCGTCCATGTGGTTCGTGCCTCGTATTCTTGGCTCAATATTAAGCTGATGATAGCTCTGGTTGCTCGAGAAGAGATGCAGCGAGGCATTGGTTCTTGGTACTCATAACTTTCTCCTCCTTACACACCTTTTGCAAATTGTTTGTTTCACCTGGTCTTTGTAATGCTCAATGCATCCAACATTTCGTCAAACCAAAACTTTGTAAAGTTTGAACATGAGCTCCTTCTACAAGTTAGTGGATCTGCATCACTTATTTTTCTTGCCAAATATCGAGGTAAATATAGTTTTAGTCAAACTTCTTGCACCCGGGGTGCAAACTATTCCCAAATCTTGCAAAGTGCACAAATTCAATACCAAAACATGCACCTGGGTGCAAATCAGTCCATTTCAAACAAATTTGAGCCTATTTGACCAAATTTGTATACATTTAGCTATCATGAATGTGTGCTTCTGCGATTGAGACCGTAAAATAGTACCGGCCTATAACTTGTTTTCTTCCATGACTTCTATTTCTTTTGAAAGTTCATGTAGAATTTTTGTGTAGATTGATGTTGTTTAGGTTGGCTGAACAATGTCCTTTGCAATGCTCAAGTTAACTGAAACTGCACATATGCATTTCACTTAATATTTTATTGTCAGTTTTCAGTTAGCTGAAATCTTAGCAAATTTGATTCTTTTCTTATACACTACATAATCCCTACGCATCAAAATATTTTTTATGTGTCACAATTCAACTTGAGCATTGCTAAGTACTCCTACATTATGTGTGCCCAAGATTTTACCTCGAGCACATGGGCTTTTCTATAATCAGTGATGCTTTGCGTGTGCCCATAAATTACCCTGGCCTCAATTTTCTTAACTTATCTTATCTTACATCTTACAACTATATATATTTTTCCTTCACTACAAACACTGATCGTCGAGTAAAAGATTGGCAAATCCTAACATTTCTAGCCGTTGGATCTTTTTTTCCATTCTACGATCTAGAAGATTCTATTGATAGTCTTTAGCACAATTAACTTTATGCACAAACCTCAAACACTCTTCTCCGTCGTTCTAGAATCTTCTCTCATTTCTCTAGAGCATGTTCCCAAAATTTTCGACTATTAAGGGCTTGTTTGATTTGCCAGAATCTAAAAACAGAGGAATAGGAAATCTGTAGGATTGGAGTTGCATGACCTCTTCAATCCTATAGGAATACAAAAATACAAGAATTTGTATCAATTATGTGTTTGAATAATGGGAAAACAAAGGAATTCAAACATGACGTTCCGTTGGAGTGAAGGAAAAACAGAGCTCGATTTTCTAAATTACTACCCGTACCCTAGGAGTCTTGTACTAATCCCTCTGTTTGGAAATATAGGATGTTTTAGGTTTGTGAAGTAAATGTATCTAGACACCTATTAGTATGTTGATTCATTTGAACCTATACAATAAAAAGAGTTCTAGACGCATTAGCTCTCCAATCGAGAAAATATTTATATTTCCAAACGGAGGGAGTATTAGGGCCAGGCCAGTCTCCTCCGAAGAGTACAACCCACATACAAATTAATTACTCTGAACGTCTAGACGTGTAGTACTATTAGTAGGGAGTAGGTTCTCGGCGGGTCGCTGTCTCGTTGAAATTCAGCTGAGAGGCGCGCACGCTAGCTCGATTAATCCAGCCATTTCCCCTTGCCTATTCCCCAGACCCTCCTCCCGGTGTTTTCCCCTTCCACACCACGCGCCGCTGCCGCCTCCATATGCCGCTTTTGGATTCTCTTCCGCGTCTCGGTCAGGGAGTTGTCACCGTTGATTCCCCTATCTTCTGAAACCCCAATCAATAAAATACATACGCTGCCTTGCAAAGGTGTTAGTGAGCAAGAACAGTGATCATGATTCTGAGCTATTTCACGATGTGTTTACCGAAGGCACCTTTGAAGAACTCATAACTAGATGCGACATCATCACCGCCGCCAGCCTAATTGGTTCGTCCAAACTTTTTCTTGCATCAGCGAAAGATAGTGCAACATTGGATGCTTCACTGCCATTTCTCCTCCCATGTGTTCTTCATCCCCCCCAACAAATGGACCACCAGATTTCTTGCATTAATTCAAAATTGATAGCGTCCCGTGCAAGCTGTCGCTGCTGGATAGGTTCTCGTCTGATGCTATGGTACTAGGCTATACTTTTGGTAAGTGGATGGGTTCATTGGATTGCAACGGCTGGGTTTAGAGGCAAGTTGGAGCTTCACAACATGTACACTCGTCGCAATATTCCTCTCCCAGCATTGTTGTTCCAAGCAACTGACCAGCCAACCACGTTCTTGTTGGATAATAATCATCCTGCTCTAATGCAAAATATTTCTATTTTCCAAGTTCCCACAGCTGCTGGTGAGACATAAAGATTTCTCGCTTCTTGCAGTCTGCGACATCAGAATTATTGTCCTTCGGGGCGGTGATGATGGATGGACAGTTTTTCCACTTCCTATTAACCACACCCTGAGCCCTTACAGTTATAATGACAGAATTACCCATGAAGGACTAGTGTTTGCCACAGCTCTGTATGGCGACGTTCATATTTGGGATCCTCTACATCCTGGTAATTATTCCCTCATATGTAGTGTAGTGGCAAGCTTTTTTTACTGAATTGACTTAGGGAATGTTTTGTTTAAATGAAAATACGAGTAGTAATTTTAGACTCTATAAATTGTATGAATCATAGGATTTATTCTTATAGCAGTCGTTAGATTCATCTGATTGAATTATGTAGATTTTTCTAGATGTTTTTTAATTCATTTGATAGGAATTTAATATCTACTTGAAGCTCCTGAAAATAATCTGGTCAATGGTTTTCTGCATTTGCACGGGTTTTTGGCAAGTTTCCTTGCAAATTAACCGGTCAATCTCTTTGCCTCTTTTACATAAATCGAGGCAATATTGCCTGTCTTGATTCGAAATAGACGAGTCCGTTCTTTTGGGTATTTCCCTGTTTTATAAAGCTTTGTTTGCTTTGTAGGATTGTAGGCCATAGTTGTTTTTCCTATGTTCGAGCTATTTTGCATGCAGTTAACATGTTCTGCCTTTGTAGGATTCACTATATCATGCTTCCAGAATCTTAAGTTAACATGTTCTACCTTTTTCAAGGTCCTGCGCTGGTCTTGACGCGACCTGCTGCCGCGAATAACTTGGTGGATGCATTTCTTAATACTACTTGAGACAAGCACGACGATTTTTTTTGGTTTTTGGTGGTAAGCAAGATCTGTAGATGGTTCCAGGCTTCTTCACATATATACGATTGGCGCTTCTTATGATCCCAGTTGTCTTACTTGTCATTGCCGCCATCGTACTAGTGCTGCTCATATATACGATTAGTACTTGACTATATTTTCTTTGTAAATTATGGAAATTTATAGAATCAACAGGATATTACAAACCACATGCCATATACACTTGAAGAAACAATCACCTCAATGCTTGTGTAATAAGGGTCGTACTCTATGTAAACAACCTTGCCTTCAATGATTCTAGGCTCATGCACTACTGTTTGGTTAAGGTGATGTGACAAAACCATATTTTGTTATAGATTTGTCGTATCTTATCTTACTACTGTATTATATAGTGTACGAATAATTTTCAACATTAACTGTTCTATCAATACTAGCAAATCCCAATATTTCTAACCATCTTATCTTCTTTCCCATTCTAGCATCTAGGAAATTATATTGATAGAAGCATGATGAACGATGTGCACAAGGACCAAATATACACCCGATACTTTATGGATGTGGCTCGAAATTACAATGCAACAGAACATTACTCTAGTCGTTTTCGTCGTCGCCATCATAGCCTTCGGTGTCCTCCGATGACTCTTCAGCAACTCCCTCATAGTAAATGCGCGCCCTTTCCTTGTCGGAGTCCTCCTCCTCCTCATAGTCCAATGCATCGACGTCACTCTCCTCCGCTTCTGCCTCTAACTGCTCCATGAACGCCTCATCGTTGCCTGAGTCGGAGTTTTCCTCGTCGTTGGCTCCTCTATTCCTCCTGGCCTTCTTCATGGTGGTCTCGTAGGACTTCCTCCAGTGCTCCTCCATCTTGGATGTTGCATGGCGCTCAGTCTTGGCTGCTGCCTTCCTCCGGCGCTTTTTGGGCGTGGAAGGTATGACAAGCTTTGATGACGCGGTGTCCTCGAGCGCCGATGTCGATGGATATAGGCGCGGTTGTACATGTCTTGGTGCATCAGATGGCTGCCAGCGGGCAAGAACGATGCCCCGAGGAGCAGGTGACGCAGGACGGTTAGCTACCGGCAAGGATCTGCCACTTCCACGGCGTGGTTCCATCCTGCGCGAGGAAGTTGTTAGGAATGCACGATGGCTGGTACATGGAGTTGGGTGCCGACGCGAGCATATATACTCGTAGTTTAGTCACGTAATTTTTTTACCGCATCGTAAAATATCTATGTACTATGAGTGTAGTCACGTAACAAACCACAAAATGCGCCCTCTGTCAGCGTCGCGAAGTGTCCAATGCGTGCTTGTCGATGTGGAGTTCAACGTATCAGCGTGTTGTGTCTGTGCGGCATTTTTTGAGTTGCAAGGAACGTGCAACCCAATACTAGTACTCTATATAGATAGATATTCGCTGATAGACTAGCTATTTAAAGTATCCTTGATGCAGTTGCGCCCTGTAGCAGAAGACCGATAAAGTAACACGCAAAAAACCCTCGTTCAAAGAGCCATTCCATCTTCCCCATCTCCGACAGCATTTGGTATCATCTCCAGCGCGCGCTTCACTCATTTTCCTCTCTGAAGCTCACTCGATCAGGGTGTGTAGTTTCCGCTACGGCAAAACAGGCACGTACACCTCTAAGACTCTATCGGCAATAGGCCTGCGGACAGTAGAAATCATCGGATCCAGGGACGATGGTACGGTGTTCATAGTGCAATTTGACACGCGCCAAACGCTACATGTTTTATCCGTCGTATGCGTCAGATCGATGACATGCTTGTAGTTGCAGTACCTAGTGAAGTTTTGGTCGTTGACCGTGATTGAGGGTAGAAGGTTCAAAACTTTTGGGCTATGTGTGATGGAGAGCACCGTGTCGCCCGACGGTGTCCTGTTCGATGAGCTGCAGTGGCTCCTTTCAGTGCTGATGTCGCACCTGGTTGCTCATCGACCGTCGGTGTTCACCCTAGAATATTGTCTTCTCATTATCAAGATTCATGAGTGATATAATCACATCTTAATGTTTGTTTGAGTACTTGCACTACTAGAAAGACTTACTTCATGTACTTAGTAGTTTTACTTGGGAGTATTTTTGCAGTAATAACCATGTACTGGTACTTTTTCAGATCTAACTATCGAGTGCAGAATATGGTCTCCCTTTCCTTCTGAATCAGGCCTTGCTACATCTATTTAATTTCAATGTGTGCATTGCTGAATCTATCAATTCTTTTGGTTATTGTCTATGTATTGCTAATAGATTAGTTTGTGATGCTGAATATGAACTGGCAATCTGTCGATATTTTTTGGTCTTATTCTATACTCCTGAGTCTGTCAAATGTTCTGTCGTTACTACTAGTACAATATTTTGACAACTAACTGTGATGTAATTGGAGTACTTGTTTAGATCAAGTGCAGTAGATTGTCTTGCTTTTCTTTTGAAACTTAGCATTGTCACAATTATCTAGATGCGTCTTGGACATTTTGGGTTGCATACATGGGTCACAAAGGCATTGACACAAGGACAAGGTATTCACATAGAAGAAGACTTGATCGTCAGTTTTTCTTGCTCCAATGATCGAGTCTGTTCGGAGAACAGTGCAAACTGATCGTGCGCCAAGATTTTTTAAGCTGGAACAAGAACCGATTCTCTCTGTATTGCTATTGAATTTCAAGCAGGAAAACTACTGAATCTCTCAATTGTTTTGTCCTTGCTATTACTAAAGCATTTTGTGGAAGTAATACTGATGTACTGGTACTTGTTTAAATCAAGGGCAGTAGATACTCTTTCTTTTGTTTTGAAACATGGCCTTGGCACAATCTAGATGAGACTTGGGCATCTTGGGTAGCATAGGGGGGTCGCACAGGCATTTGATGTGAGAAGAAGGTACTCAAAGCAGACTTGATCGTCATTTTTGCATGCTCTAATGGTCGAGTGTGTTTGGAGAAAGGGGCAAACTGATTAGGTGACAAGGTTTTAAGAGCTGAAACAAGAACTGGTTCTCTCTGTACTTCTATTGTATTTCAGTGTCTGTATTGCTGAATTGCTCACTTTGACATGCTGCTGAATTGGTCAAGTGCTGCTAAATGTGAACTGCGAACCTATCAATAATTTTTCTATCTTATTATATACTACAGAGTTTATATAAATATCTGCCAAAAAGAATTATCGATTTCTTTCCCTCCCTCTTTGAGGTCTTTGTTTTGAATCCAGCTGAGCCATAGCAAAATGCATTTTGTATATACCAGGAGAATAAATCTAGCTCATTCGGCCCCTCTTTAGCCTAGAACATTTTAATTCGGCCTTTTAGGGGTTAGGGGACTGCTAACGACAGCATAGGTAAATTTTAGAAAGGAGCCCATGGAGAATATACTATGGAGTATAGCCCATGTAGAGCAACCCATATAGAATAGCCAAACTCTCTTTAATTCGGCCTTTTGGGAAGTGCCCTCCACCTCTCAATATTTTTCAAAAAACTCTGCCTATAGATTTTTTTATATAGCGCCTGTAGTTTTTAGTTTAGCTGCTAGGATATCTGCCTTATTATTTGATGGGAGATAAAAATGGTCAAAAAAGTCTTTTTAAGGAGACAAGTCCCTAACTTATAATAGTAAAGCTTAACGATTCTATCTAATTAGCGGTTTCTATCATAGTGGCAAGGCACCCAGTTGACCAGTGGTGAGGTCTCGAGTTCAAATCCTCGGCAATTTGTGTTAATATAGAGTTAACTTTTTGTTCTCTCCAGATGACATCTAGGACCCAGATAAACTGCTGCTGCATCTAGCAATGTTGCCAAGGTCAGGACAGTGGACTCGACCCAAAAAAATAGTCCAACATATATACACACGTTTAATTAAAATAGAGCTTGACATGTGGGACCCAACATAGACACATTTAATTCATATAGAGGCTGACATATGGGACCCAACATAGACACGTTTTCTGCACACAGAAGGCTGACATATGGGAGGCAATTTGTGTTAATATAGACTTACTTTTTTGTTCTCTCGGGCTGACATCTGGGACCCAGAAAAACTGCTTCTACATCTAGCAATGTTGTGAAGGTCAGGACGGCGGACTCGACCCAGAAAAACAGTCCAACATATATATACACATTTAATTCAAATAGAGGTTGACAAGTGGGACCTAGCATAGACACATTTAAATAATATAGAGGCTAACATGTGGGACCTAGGATAGACATGTTTCCTGCAAAGAGAAGGATGACATGTGGGACCTAGCAATGGAGTATAGATTAACATTTTTTATACTCTATAAGGCTAACATCTGGACCCAGATAAACTGCTGCTGCATCATATACACGTTTTCCCGCAAAACAAATCTACCAATGTTGCCAAGGACATAACGGCGGACTCAACCCGAAAAAACAGTCCAACATACACACGTTTCTTTCAAATTGAGGCTGACATCTAGGACTTAGCATAGACATGTTTCCTGTAGAGAGGTTGCTGACATATGGTAGCCAGCTAAGGACCAAAGTCAGAACAACAGAGGCGACCAAAAAGGCTGACATGTGGGACCCACCAGAGAGACCTTTTATAGGTGTTGCATCGAGCAATGTTGCCAAGTTCGAATAAGGTAGGCGCGAGTGAAAAAAAAGTCTAACATGCACACGTTCTTCTAATGAGATGCTGACATGTGGGACCCAACAACGTGACCAAACGACAATTTGTCAAGCAACGCTATCTTGTTCGGAACACCATATACATACTATTCTTCTAATATGAGGCTGGCATATGGGACCCACCAGCCTGAATAAACGGCTGATGCATCGAGCAAAGCTATCAAGTTAAGACGGAGGCGTGAACGAGGGCAATAATTCCATCATACACACGTTTCTTCTAATGAGAGTATGACACGTGGGGCCCATCTACATGATTATGCATCTAGCAGCGCTATCAAGTTCGGAACAGGGTAGCGCGACCGAGGTAACAAATCCATTATACACACGTTGCTTCTAATGAGAGGATGACATGTGGTCCTAGATGCGTGATTAAACGACAACACAATCAAGTTCGGAATAGGGTAGCAGGAGCAAAGAAAAAATTTCATCATACACATGATGCTTCTAATGAGAGACTGACATGTGGGACACAGTATCATGATTAATGACGGATAGTTTGAGCAACGTTATGGATTTCAAATCAAGGAGCCACGAGCCAAAGAAAAAAATTATCATGCACATGTTTCTTCTGGTGAGCGGATGACATGTGGGGCCCAACTGCATAGGAAAAAATTTCATCATACACATGATTCTTCTAATGAGATGCTGGCATGTGGGACCCAACATCATGATTAACGGTAGATAGATCGAGCAATATTATCAAGTTCATATTAGGGAGGCATGAGCCAAGGAAAAAATTCATCATGCACACGTTTTTTCTAGTGTGAGGATGACACGTGGGACCCAGCAGCCTGATTAAACGGCAGATCCATCGAGTTACGCTATCAAGTCCAGAACAGAGAAGGAAAAAATTCCATCATACACACGATACCCCTAATGTGAGGCAGACATGCAGGACCCATCAGCCGGACTAAACGGAAGAGGCTTCGAACTACGTTATCGAGTTAAAATCTGGGAGGCGTGACTGGAATTTTTGGTCCGCTAGAATCACTGATGTCCGGGAGGCACACGCAAAAAAGTACTTCGGCGAGTCAACATCTCGCGAGGAAGCGGAAATCTTACTTCTGCCACGCGCCAGTTGACCTTCTTCCATGTTTTTAGTGTTTTCGTCATAGTAGAGGGGCACGAAGCCGGAAAAAAGAGTTTTGCATCAGCCACGGTCGAGCCGACATTTTTGTCGCGGAAGGCGCGCCTTCTACAACGACGACGGGCCCAGTCATTGCGGAAGGAAACATTTCTTGTAGAGTTTTAGGTTAAATTTTACACATGCGGTGGGAGTACATTTTTCTTCAAAGACCTAAAAAGAACCAAAATTACATCAAGGACCATACACTTCTCGAGAGAGCATCTCATCGAACCATACTCTTCATGCCACTTCTTGTTCAATTGTTTTCAAGATATGGCCAGATTTGACGCCATCCAAGATCTTGGATATGGGATCATCAACACAAAGTATGATGTAGATATGGCCATTACCTTGGTCGTTCGGCTTGAAATCCAAGAATGTTCATACTCATCGACAACTAAGCTTAAATTCGTTTAGATTTTACCACTTACTTTAAGGTTATAATTTTACACAGGCCATGGGAGTACATTTTTTATCAAGGGACTAAAAGGGGGAATTACATTGAGGTCCATATATCTAACACAAAGGACCCAAAAATAATTAAGCAAGGAAAACAGTCAGGTTTGTCTCCTTCTCGAGAGAGCAGGAGATCGAGCCATACTGTTCATGCTACTTCCTCTTCGATTTTTTTCCAAATATGGCTAGATTTGTTGGCATGCAAATTCTTGGATATGGGATCATCAACATCAAGTATGATGTTTGATTGCTTTCCAAACAAGGACCAAAATATTTTACATGCAAATTATTAGCAAGAGGTGAAAATATTTCAAAAAAAGAACCTCCATGTTTTTCGATATATTGAATACTTGGTGGGTACTACCGTCAAAAGATATTTTATTTGTAGAACTTTGAGCGCAATCTACCACATACTTTTAGGTTAAAATTTCACCCAACATTGAGAATAGAGCTTAAATTTTTTTAAATGGGCGAACTTATCTAGGAATCTGAAGTACTTGTTAAACTTGGTGTAAACCTAAGTGAAACATGGTCCAAAATTTGTTTCGGAAATGGGCTTGTGTTATTCTGAGCCATATTCTTAGTACTTGCTCTAATTTAAAGGAAAACACATTCTTTTTACTATGAAAATTCAAAAATGGTTTTTTTCCTAAAAGTTGGAAACTCCCATTATTGGCAGCATTATGGTTCATCATGCCTAGATGCACCCATCTACCAAACATCAGAACATTTCCATAAAGTATTATGTACATATATGGCCATATATTCACCCATGTTGTTCGGCTTGAAGCCTAAGAATGTTCATACAATGTAGGCCATATTGCCAAGAAGATTTATTTTTTCAAAAGTTGTGAAGACTAGTGATTCTCAACATGCAAATGTTTAGCAAGAAATCGAATCTTTCAAAAATATTGTTGGTGGTACCGTCAAAAGATAACTATAGAACTTTAAGAGCAATCTACCACTTAATCGTATTTCAAATTTACATAATATTAGCAAATCGGCTTAAATTCTATATGATGGAGGGAGTACTACTACTTGCTTCGCGAGAAAAAAAGCACTCACTTTCGAACCAGCTTGTTGCGGTTATGCCCGGTGCTTCCTCTTCCTAGGGTGGAACGAATGGAGGTGGAATAGTTTGGGGTAGGATGGCTGGCTAGATCATAGTGGTGTCCCCCTGAAAAATAAAAATTAAATATCATAATGGTGTGCATCCAATGTGATGGGAAACGCCTTGTCCACCACTTTAGTACTGCGCATGGTGATCTTTGGACTATCCTTCCCCCTGAAATTTACTAGTTACTACTCATTGTACCAGTACCTCATGTCAGGAACTCATCGCAGCTTTGCTCTGACATCGCGCTGCCTTCAAATCCTCCTCTTCGCTTCTCTCGCGCTGCATCCTCTATGCTCTCGGTCCCTTCTCCCTCCTAGTTTTTTCAATAGGCAGAAAATCCAACTGGAAATATTGTTTACCATAACAAGATTACCACCACTTACTTTTATGTTAGAATTTTAAACCGGCGGTAGGAGTACTTTTTAGACCAAGGACCTAAAAAGGAGAAAATTACATCGAGGTCCATACATCTAGCATAAAGGACCTTAAAATTACATCGAGGCATGCAAATTCTTGGATATGGGATCATCAATATAATGTATATGATGTAGATATGGACATGACCTTGGTCGTTCGGATTCAAATCCAAGAATGTGCTTACTCATTGACAACTAAGCTTAAATTCTTTTAGATTTTACCAATTACTTTTAGGTTAAAATTTTACCTATGCACCGGGAGTACATTTTATATCAAGGACCTAAAAAGGGAAAATTACGTTGAGGTTCCATACATTTAGCACAAAGGGCCCTAAAATAATTAAAACAGGAAAATAGTCGGGTTCGACTCCTTCTCGAGAGAGCAGCTGATCAAGGCATACTCTTTTAAATACTACTTCCTCTTTGAATGTTTTCAAAATATGGCCATATTTGTCGGCATGAAAATTCATGGATATTGGGATCATAAATATAAAGTATGATGTATATATGGCCATGACCTTGGTCGTTCGACTTCAAATCCAAGAACGATATACTCAGTGACAACTACGCTTAAATTCGTTTAAATTTTATAACTTACTTTTAGGTTAAAATTTACTTGTGCGATGGAAGTACATTTTACATCAAGGTCCTAAAAAATGTACGAGGTCCCTATATTTAACACAAAGGGCTCTAAAATAATTAAGAAAGGAAAACAGTCAAGTTCGTATCCTTCTCGAGAGAGCAGCCGATCAAGGCATACTCTTCATGCTACTTCCTCTTCGATTGTTTGAAAAATATGGACAGATTTGTCGGCATGCAAATTCTTGGATATGGGATCATCAACATAAAGTATGATGTAGATATGGCCATTACAATAGTCGTCCAACTTGAAATCCAAGAATGTCCATACTCATTAACAACTAAGCTTAAATTCGTTCAGATCTTACCACTTTTAGATTAAATTTACACGCACTATGGGAGTACATTTTACATCAAAGGCATAAAATAGGAAAATTACATCAAGGTCCATACATTTAGCACAAAGGACCCTAGAATAATTATGCAAGGAAAATTATCGGGATCAGATCATTCTCGAGAGACCAGCCGATCGAGCCATGCTCTTCATGCTACTTCATCTCTCGTTCGTTTTCAAAACATGGCCACATTTGTAGGAATGCAATTTCATGGATATGGGATCATCAACATAGATTATGATGTAGATATGGCCATGACCTTGGTCGTTCGGCTTGAAATCCAAGAATGTTCATACTCATTAACAACTAAGCTTAAATTCATTTAGATCTTACCACTTACTTTTACGTTGGAAATTTACACATGGGGTGGGAGTGCATTTTACATCGAGGAACTAAAAAGGGGAAATTACATCGATGTCCATACATTTAGCACAAAAGTCCCTAAAATAATTAAGAAAGGAAAACAGTTATTGGGGGTATGCTAAATGGGTATCACCATTGCATGTCTCTAATACGAAAAACCCAGGTTGCCCACAGTTGGTAGCAGGGCGTATGGCCTACTGGGTGGCCCAGTTAGATGGATCCAGAAGGGAGCCCCATGCCGGATAAAGGAAGGCTACGGTGGAGTCACTGGAGTACCGGGAGCCTTGGAGTGCAAAACATGTTAGACTAGTTGTATACCGTGTAGGACTCTGTAACATGTCCGGCTAGGAATTTCCCTGTAACCCTAGGACCTGGCGTCTATATAGGCCGGCCCTAGAGGAGCCTTTAGTGCAACGTAACAACTCATATCACGCAAAGTGAACCAATCCTAATAACCTGGCATATTGTTGTTATAGTGATTTATAGCAGGAGTAGGATTCCGCCACCGTCGTGGGATCTGAACCTAGGTAAGCTGTGTCACCTCGTACCCGCCAACCTTCCACCTTACCCCACGTCTCTAAAACAAACTGTGAGGACCCCTCCATGGCTTACTCATCCGAAATACCACGATAGTTGGCACCCATCATGGGGCAACAAGAGCTTCAGGCTCTACAATGGGCGAGGATAAAGCTCTTCACAGTAATCGGAAAAACCATAGCCATTGGTCGCTTTCTCTTCTCCAACAACATTCTGATTGTCCCTCCCGAATAGTTATGGATCCCGGTGAAGACGAACCCCACCCGCTGCTCGATTGTCCCAATCAGGGACATCCACCTCTTCATCGGCGAAACTGACTCGGGCACTAGTTCACTGAAAGCCGGAGGATAGTCAAGGCCCGCACGGACCTCCTACGGACAGGATACGTTCACGGAAGGATCGAAGTAGGATCTCTCTCCAGAGTATGCCGACTTAGATCGAAAAAATTCAAGGCCCGCACGAACCGCCTACGGGGCAGGATACGTTCGCAGAAGGATCAAAGTAAGATCCTTCTCCGGAGTTCGCCGACTTAGATCGGAAAAATTCATGGCCCACTCAAACCGCCCATGTGCAGGAAATAATGGTGGAAGATCGCTGAAAATCCACCGTCTTCGTCTGTGCCTCTCGAAAGCAGAGATCGCAGTTTGTTGGAATGGTGCCTATCCGTATACGACTGATCTGGAGCATTACCTCAGTGATGATGTTATTTATCACTTTGTGGAAGGACTAGATCTTGATAGCGTGTACCCAATGTTGTCGTGGGACGCTTTGTTGGAAACCCCAAGAGCAAGGTGTGAAGAGCACAACAACAAGTTTCCCTCAGTAGAGACCGAGGTTATCGAACCAGAAGGAGGAAGGAAACGTCTCAAAGGTGTTGCAAGCAACGTGAAAACCTGCACAACACAAACTCAACACTTTCCCCCAATGAATCAGTGAGGTTGTCAAGCTCACCAGTTTGTCTTAACAAAGGATTAAATGTATGGTGTGGATGGTAATGGTTTGCAGCAAGTAAACAAGTAACAGTGGAAGATGTATAAATGGTAAAGATTGGACCGGGGTCCATAGTTCACTAGAGGTACTCTCCTTAGATAAACAACATGGCATGAAGGGTAAACAAATTACAGCAGGGAAATTGACAGGACCTGAGCAAGGCATAACAATGCAATCCCAGACAAAAAGATCCTATGAGATTCAATTGGGCAATACGACAATATACATAGACCGCCATCCAACTGCATCTATGACTAGAAGTCCACCTACAGGTTATCATCCGAACCCCCTCTAGTATTAAGTTGCAAGCAAGAGACAACTGCTTTAAGCAAAGTGTGTAAGGTAAACAATCCACTTGTTCTATGAATAAGAGACCATTGTTTTATCCCTAGTGGCAACAGTACATCTACAACCGAAGAGATTTCTGTCACTTCCCATGGAAACTATAGGCATGAACCCACCATCGAGCATAAATACCCCCTCTTGTAGTCACTAGCAACTACTCGGCCAAGATAGCTACTAACAACGGAGAGCATGATCTATGAACAAGAGCTCACAAGATAGTAATCTCAATATCCATCGGATCCCCGCAGACACAACATGCATGATTACAAATAGATTAGATCTTGATCATGAACAGAGCTCACAAGATCTATACATGAAAGCACAAGGAGGAGATACAACCATCTAGATACTACATGGACTCATAGTCCAAGGTGGAACTACTCACGCATCATACCGGAGAGAAGGCCTCCGGGATGATCTCCCCTCCGGCAGGGTGCCAGGAAGAATTTCAGATCCCCCGATCTAGGGACGACAGTGGCGGAGGCTATAGAAGGTTTCGTGGAGTTTTGATCGGGTACTTAGGGTTTCTGCATCGGAGGCATCTTATAGGCGAAGAGGAGTGGCCGGGAGGTGACCAGGGGGCCACACCCTGCCCAGGCGCAGGCACACCCCTGGCCGCGCCTAGGAGGGTTGGCCGCCCTGGTTTGCTTCTCTGTCTCGTCTTCTAGATTCGTGTCCCCCACGGTAAAATATTGACTATGGCTTCTGCCCCGTCCAATTCCGAGAATATTGATTTTCTGACTTTCTGGAACCAAAAACAAAAGAAAACAGGAAACTGGCACTATGGCAACTTATTAATAGGTTAGTTCCAGAAAAGATATAAAAACACCTCAAAGTGTAGACAAAGCAAAGCAAAGTAGATACTAAAAAAGCATGGATCATCAAAAATTATAGATACGTTTCTGACGTATCAAGCATCCCCAAGCTTAACCCCTGCTCGTCCTCTACTAGGTAAGTGATAAAAATAATAATTTTTGAGGTGACATGCCCCATCAAAACCAAGATCAAACCATTTGCAAGCATTGAATGCTGGGAACAAAGAACTCTAAACATGTGCATGAAAGATGGAGTTCTAACAATAGGACATAGTAACTATGCATGCAACACGAAAGGCTATAAACATGCATTAAAAAACATTTCTTTTTTTTCACATACAGAAAACATAGCATAGTGGCATTCAGCTTGTCCCTCATGGAGTAGCAACTAGATGCATAGGACACCTTCAAAGTTCACAAGGGTGACTAGATACAAATACCACAAGACTAAGTAATATCACAATATTCATCTATCAATAAGTTTTGTGACACTGCACACAGAATGACAACTATGCTCTCTTAATGGTTCCTAAAAGTAGAAGGTGGAGACTCAAATAATGGTGGAAGAAAGTCCGTTCACAAAGGGAAGCAGGGATTTCAAGTTTCAAAAAGAGCTTCCAAAAATTATGGTACTTGTTAGCTTTCAGCCCTCATTCCCCCTATCATAAGCATCTTGAAGTGATTAAGGTTAAAGTGAACAAACTATGGAGTATATGCTTGACAAAGTATAAGTTAGCAATCTCAAGTCCCTTGAATACGAGGGCCACACCTCATGCTACTCAACTTCAGTTACCTATAAGTTCTTGTCAATGTAAGTACATGCGTATCATAGAGAACCGTCAACGAGGTACCCCTTGCACATGGTACATGAGCTATCCCATAACCAAAAGGACAAGGCAAGCAGACAATGAGCATCTCAGCGATCTTTTATTTACTATATTCATAGCTTTTTATTGAGGATGCTTCATAGATAGCTCACTATGGTGATGCTGCAAGTTTCCACCATGATTAGGCATGGCTTAGGCTAGAGGCCTAGGCGTTTCTCTAACACAAAATACATACTCCATGGACTTACAGGTTCCCTGTTTATTTCACACCGGTGACATCCATAGACAAAAGAACATGATGTCAACTGAGTACGAAGTACAAGTGTAATGTTGAAAACGTTCCCCGTGACAGCATGGTTCTGCTAATTCCAACATATAAGTGCAAGCATATACAACATAGACGACACAATGGTTCAAGTTTATTAGGGGCAAAGAATATAAAGTGTGCCATCAAGTTTGTGAGGGCTTTAATCACTAAATTTTCACATAACAAAATAGTTTTTAATTGGAAGATAGCTGAAAACAAGAATATACTTGGAATGGTGTAACATACCATGCATAGGGATTTATAGTGGACACTTTGGAATAACTTGGTTTCTTGGGAGTTGGAATCATGAGTAGAACTTACTCATACAAGTGTATGCTAGGAAAAGACTGGGAGCAACCAACTAAGAGAGTAATAATGGCCATAATCATGCAGAGCAACTAAACATTACTAATCAAAGCATAGAGTGGTACTACAAGTCATGGACTAAATGATCATAGATGCTATGGTGACTTGTCATAGTCATACATGGTGTGAGCATGTGCCAAGTTAACCCAAATAAAGCATCAAAGGAGAATACCACAATACTATGCTTTTCCATGCTAAAACAACACATAATTCTTTCAAGGCACACCAAGCAATCCCAATTGTTTGGAACAAGACATGCTATAGCAATAATCACTACGCATAAGGTAAAAACAACACCTATCATTTCATTCTAAAGTCTAAGTCACAGTCAATGCAAGGTCCTCTTGCATTTATCAAGCAAGAACGTCCTACTCCTTTCCAACACCAAGCAACTTATTTGCAACAACACAGCGAGAACGGGGGTCTAAACTACTTTATTCAAGCAAACTAAACAAACTAAAACAAAGAAAACGAAAAATAAGACGCTCCAATAACAACACAACAGTGCATGAAACAATAAAAACGAAGTTTCTAGACAGACCTGAGCTTTTTATTGATGAAGAAGGGGATTCCTTGGGCATCCCAAAGCTTTGACGCTTGTACCTCTTGGATATTTATTTGGGTGACACCGGGGTGGCATCCCCAAGATTGAGATTTTGTCCATTCTTCATCTCATCACATCATTCTTTCTCTACACCTGAAATTTTTCCTTCATACAAAACTTCACACAATCTTTAGTAGCAACATTAGCGTATTCAAAAGATATTAGACTTTTAGGCAAAGCTTTGGATTAGCAAGACTTTTCACTAAAAACACATGCTACTGTAGCAACTCCTTAAAAAAGCTCAATTCCCCAAAAGAGAACTCAAAAAGGAATCAATAAGAAGAAAATGCAAATAATGGCAAAAATCTGTCAAAACAGACCAGCAGGTAGCAACTGATTTTTTCGAACATCTTCTGTTGCTCAAATCAAAAAGTGTCGAACTAACGAAAGTTATCTAACATACTGGGGGATTTATTTATAAATTTTTAGCTCAATCCGATTTATAGAGACTCCTCATGAATTTTTATGATGGAGGACAGAAATCTGTTTTGGGACAGCAACTCCCAAAATCTTACTTCCCTCTCATTAGAGGTCATTCTTTGCACAAAAAGAAAAATAAAAAGGATAAGGAGAGGTCATTACTGAAGTAATAACTTCCAAGACTCAAGGAAACTCTTGGATTATCTCCCAACATGTACTTTTCTTTAACGCCTTTAAGTTAGGCACCAGAAGCAAGCAGAATCAAGTATTTTCAAATGAAGCACTTGTTGTTTCCTTTGTTACCTTTCTTCTTCTCTTTAGGGAAGATATGATTGCTTACTGGAGGAGAAAAATGCATAATGCCTTTTCCCACATCTATTACTACTCCAAGGTGTTTCAGTAGGGATCTTCCAAGTGTGATATGTCCTTTGCCTATACATTCAATAACAAGATAATCAGTAGACACCATTTTCCATGAGATTTTTGTAAACACACCTTCAGATATTCCAATGGGAAATAAAGTGGCATTATTAGTAAGAGAGATTTTCTCTCCTCCTTCAGAAATCCCCCAAAGACTCAAAGAATCATAAATATCTTTAGGCATGAGACAAAATTCAGACATGATATCACAGCGAGCATCAAAAAGTGTAGTATTTATAGAGACTTTGATTGTGGGAAACCACTTTGAAGGCTCAGAATTTATGGGAACATAATCATGGTAAGCCCTAAGCATGTGATAGCAATTATTCATAGCAGCAATACTGGTCTCAGGAGTGTTCAACCTAGCAAAAATATTTGTGAAAGAGGAGTCAAACTTGCTAGGTGTACCATAAATCATAATCAATTTCTTTATGGCATCAAAAGCCTCATCCTCAGTACCTAGCAAAATATCTTTCTTAGCCACAACATCCAAAGAATATCTATAACAAAGAGTAATACCGCGGTAGAAACTATCAATAACCAAGCTAAGGCTCATTTTAGGCTCAGTTTCCCTCTGTAAAGCGGAGATTCTAGACCAAGCTTCTTTAAAACTCTCTTCACTTTTTTGCTTAAAAGTGGAGGTCTCTTCCATAGGTGAAATAAAGATTGTTCCAAAACAAGACATGGTAGCAACTAAGGTAGGAACTAATTTTTTTGTGTTTTTGAATAAAGAAAGCAAACGAAACTACACTAATTTTTTTGGAGTTTTCGAAAAGAGGCAAACAAAACCAAGCAAAATAATCTAAGCAACCTAAAAACAAAGTAAAGAGAAAGGAAGTGGAGGACTCCCCTTGTGAAGACGTACTTAGCCTCCCCAGAAACGGCGCCAGAAAGCTTGATGGTGTGTACCTAGTGTTGTCGTGGGACGCTTCGTTGGAAACTCCAAGGGAAAGGTGTGAAGAGCACAGCAGCAAGTTACCCTCAGTAGAGACCGAGGTTATCGAACCAGAAGGAGGAAGGAAATGTCTCAAAGGTGTTGCAAGCAACATGGAAACCTACACAACACAAACTCAAGACTTTGCCCCAACGAATCAGTGAGGTCGTCAAGCTCGCCGGTTTGCTGTAACAAAGGATTAAACGTATGGTGTGGAAGGTAATGGTTTGCAACAAGTAAACAAGTAACAGTGGAAGATGTATCAATGGTAAAGATTGGACCGGGGTCCATAGTTCACTAGAGGTGCTCTCCTTAGATAAAAAACATGGTATGAAGGGTAAACAAATTACAGCAGAGCAATTGACAGGAATTGAGAAAGGCATAACAATGCAATACCAGACAAAAAGATCCTATGAGATTCGATTGGGAAATACAACAATATACATAGACCGCCATCCAACTGCATCTATGACTAGAAGCCCACCTTCAGGTTATCATCCAAACCCCCTCCAGTATTAGTTGCATGCAACAGACAACTTCTTTAAGCAAAGTGTGTAAGGTAAACAATCCACTTGTTCTATGAACAAGAGACCATTGTTTTCTCCCTAGTGGCAAAAGCACATCTACAACTGAAGATATTTCTGTCACTTCCCTTGGAATCTAGAGGCATGAACCCACAATCGAGCATAAATCCCCCCTCTTGGAGTCACTAGCAACTACTCGACCAAGATAGCTACTAACAATGGAGAGCTGGCAAGATCACAAAAAACACATACATGATAGAATCATAAAGACAAAACCATTAATCAATCTGACATAGTAATCTTAGTATCCAACGGATCCCCATAAACACAACATGCATGATTAAAAATAGATTAGATCTTGATCATGAACGGAGCTCACAAGATCTATACATGAAAGCACAAGGAGGAGATACAACCATCTAGCTACTACATGGACCCATAGTCCAAGGTGGAACTACTCACGCATCATACCTGAGAGAAGGCCTCCGGGATGATCTCCCCTCCGGCAGGGTGCCGGGAAGAACTTCAGATCCCCCTGATCTAGGGATGATGGTGGCGGCGGCTATAGAAGGTTTCGTGGAGTTTTGATCGGGTACATAGGGCTTCTGCATCGGGGGCTTCTTATAGGCGAAGAGGCGAGGCCGGGAGGCGACCAGGGGGGCCACACCCCGCCCAGGCGCGGGCCCACCCCTGGCCGCGCCTAGGGGGGGGGGTTGTTCGCCCTGGTTTGCTTCTCCGTCCCGTCTTCTGGATTCGTGTCCCCCACGGTAAAATATTGACTTTGGCTTTTGTCCCGTCCAATTCCGAGAATATTGATTTCTGCCTTTCTAGAACCAAAAACAGAAGAAAACAGGCAACTGGCACTGTGGCAACTTGTTAATAGGTTAGTTCTAGAAAAGATATAAAAACACCTCAAAGTATAGACAAACCAAAGCAAATAGATACTCAACAAGCATGGAGCATCAAAAATTATATATACGTTTCCGACGTATTAGATCCTGGTTCACTTCTCCGGCATACGCTAAGACGACAACTGGCCACGGGTCTCCTCACCTTTGAGAGCACGATCAGCACCATCAACAATTACGCGGCCGCTGATGCAGCTGCTCATGCCGAGATCGCTCCTATTCCCGGGCCACGATCGCCTCAGCCACCGTGGTCACCGCCTCCAGTCAACATCCATTTCACCTCAGCATCATACTCCATCATCGAGGAAGCCCTCCCACCCTCCGACTCTGTTCTGGACGCGCTCTATGCCCACATCAGCGTGGATCCGGAGGAGATGGATATTAACCAGGAGTTGCTCGACTCAGCTATGCAGGAGATGGTGGAAGATATCAAGCATGAGGAGAAGGCAGACAAGGCCATCACATCCCGAGAGGTGTTCGTCGCCGACAAGGCCATCACATCCATACAAGCTCCGCCTAAGGCGCTGGATAAGGGGAAGGGACTAGCTAATGCCGAAAACAATGCTCGCGCAAAGGCCATGCCCCCTCCGCCTAACCTAGCGCAATAGCCGCAAGAACTCAACATCAGTCCGAGTAACCCCAATACCGCAAATCTACCGCTACCAGCATCTACGTCTGCAGCCGCCCATGACACTCCAGCCGATAGAATGATTTACAGCAATTTTCTCGCCGAGCCCACGATGGTGGCCCATATACGGAATGTAGTCTAGCTTAATGAGAAGCGCCAACAGCTATTGGAGTAGGCGCAGGCCATCGCGGAGAAAGGCACAAAGCTAGATCGAGATCTGTCCAAGGCGCAGAAATTCAACCGAGGCAACTAGAGCCATGGAGGCCGAGTACAAGACTTTGCTCAAGAAGAAGAAGGCTAGGAAAGCTCTGGCTCAAGTTGTCAACGACCCCGGCATATGGCGAATCCTAGGATGGGCTCCCTCGAAGCCGCCATAGGCCAAGCCATACATCGACAATGAGGGCAGGCAGGTCATTCCCACACCTATCCTTAACTTGGCCATCACCAAGACCATAATGGAGCAGGATAGATCCACTGCGACTGTGGAACAGGTCTATGACCTTGTCTCCAAGGCTGTCAAACACCAGGAAAAGGCCACCTCTCAGAGGCTTGAGTCCTACCCATCATATTGCCTATCTAGCAACCCGAAGCTGCCAAGGGACAGATCTCCTTACGATGTCGGGTCCGATACGGGTTCATCAGAGCAAATATGGAGGGACGCGCACAACAGGAAGGACGCTATCCCCATATCCTCCGACCATGGAGGCAAGGCTCATCCTCGTCGCCCATTTCCACCACCCCGGTCCCCCCGATATCACTAAGACCCAAGAGCTCACCATCGTACGAGCATGCCTCCACCAAGACACCATCACGTAGGCATCATCAACCACGACAACATGTAGAAGCCTCGTCATGGCGGTGAGCGCAACGGCAATCAAGGACATAAGAGCAGGTCACACCATGACCCTCTGTGTCTGACAAAGAACTGCGAAAGACGCAAGGAGTTGGAGTAGGCAAACAGCAAGAAGGCTAACCCACTGCCTCCTCCGCCTCCGTCGCCACCTAGCAGCCACCATGGCGGAGGTGGCCACGTCGCTCACGCAGTCCCTCCCCGGATGGCAAGCAGAAAAAAGCAAGCCTGGAGCCATAGACGCACGTTCACGCTAGGATAAGATTCACGAGGCCTGGGAAGGACAGTACTTGGGACCATGTTGCTTTGGACCTGTGATATGGACCTTAACTTACCCCAAAGGTTTCCGGATAGACAAGACGATCAATCCCTATGACGGCACCGCCAAGCTAGCTACGTGGTTGTAAAGCTATGGCAACACGCTTGAAATCACCGGGGCAAACCCCAACGTTGCCATCAAGTACCTCCCACTAATGTTGACGGGCACGTCCCACCAATGGATCAACGACTTGCCGGAGAAGTACATATGCAATTGGTTAGACATGCAACAAGCATTCACCAAAAACTTCGGGGGTACGTACAAATGTCCCTGCACTGTTGGCGTCTATAGCGGTGCATGCAAGAGAAAGACGAGACATCTCGGGCCTACCTCTCCTACTGGCTGGATATGAAAAATTCCTACGCAGGAGTGCACGATCAGACCACTACGGCCACCTACATTGATGGCTTGGAAAAAGGCACGCTGCTCCAGCATAAGTTGAAGCGCCTACAGGAAAATCACCGGCTAGTCCTCAATCAGATGATCTCATTGGCTAGTGAGTTCGCTGCTGCCGACGAAGATGCTCGCAGTCCTTGCCGGCAATTGCCATTCCAACCCAATCTAAGAGGAGCAACACCACCAAGTGGAATAATCCGCTAGAAGAAAAGCCAACCTCTGGCATGGTCGCAATGATGTTTTTAGGAATAGGTGATGGCGGACAGTGTGGCTGAGGAGGGGGGGCTGGTCGTGGGCACCAGTGCGGTAGTGAAACTACCCCGGCAGTGCCTCGCATTCCCCAAATGTATGAGGAATACCGTGATATGATGTACCTTGTACACCTCGACGCCAACGGCAAAGCCACCCACACCAATCGCCATTGCAAGTTTGTCAACGATCTCAATGAAGACACGGAGTCCGGCTACAAACAAAGTCGGAAGAACCAACCGCGAGGCATGGGCAAAGGGAAGAAGAAGGAGTACAAGAATTCAAGTGACATGGACAAGGATGTTGACCCCAAGCACGACAACAAGGGCGATTGAAAAGGCAAGAACCTCTTCGATAAGAAGGCCCCCGTTTACCACACTTTCCTTGGCACCCCAACTGTCCAGGCACAGAAAACCTCGCTAAGGATACTAATGGGCACCCTACCCCCAGTTCCCCAATACCTACGCTGGTCAGAAGTTCCAATCACTTGGGACAGTAAGGATCACCCAAACCTTGTTCCAACGGAGAACCAATATGCCATGGTCATCAACCCCTTGATTGACAGCAACGATTTAACCAAATGCATGGTGTACAATGGAAGCAACATCAATATCTTGTACCTGGATACAATGCACAAGTTGAACTTGACGGAGACCAACCTAAGGCGGACCAGCACCATATTCCATGGCGTAGTTCCTGGTCGGGAGGCTTGGTCCCTTGGATGCATCACGCTTCTGGTTTCTTTTGGTGTTGTTAACAATTACCTTCAAGAACGCATGACCTTTGAAGTGGTCCCCTTCAAGAGCGTGCACCACATCATATTCGGACACGACATAGTCCAATCCATCATGTCCAGGCCATGCTTCGTCTACAATAAGCTCAAGATACCCGGACCAAACGGTGTCATCACCGTGTCCGGAAGATTTTCAAAGGCAAGGGACTGCGAGATTGGAGAAGCAGCCTTTGCAGAAGCTGTTCTCTATAGTAGAGAATTCAAGGAGATCTAGAGCAAGGTCAACGCCTCGGAGATGCTAGCATCGAAGAAGAAGATTTCTGACTCTGATATCACCTTTAAGGCCGCCATCGAAACCAAGTCGGTGGAACTTGTGGTAGGCAATCCCTCCAAGGTCACCGCCTTTGGGACAAACTTGGACCTTAAATAGGAATGTGCGCTCGTCGAGTTCCTCCGTGGGAATAGGGACATCTTTGACTGGCAACTTGCTGACATGAAAGGTGTACCTAGGGAACTTGCTGAGCACGGCTTGAATATTAATCCAAAATGCAAACCGGTGAAACAACCTCTACGACGCTTCGGGGACAAGAAGAGACGGGCCATAGGAAAAGAGATAGCTAGGTTACTTAAGGCTAGTTTTATCCGAGAAGTCCTTCACACCCAATGGTTGGACAGTCCTGTACTTCTCCCCAAAAAGGGAACCAAAGAATTAAGAATGTGCGTTGATTACACCGGCTTGAACAAAGCGTGTCCGAAGGATCCGTTTGCTTTGCCTCGCATTGACCAAGTCATTGACTCGATGGCTGGCTCGGAACTTCTGTGTTTTCTAGATGCATACTCGGGATACCACTAGATAAAGATGAGGAAGTCGGACCAATTGGCCACTTCGTTCACCACACCCTACGACATGTTTTGCTACGTCACAATTCCGTTTGGGCTAAAAAACGCAGCTGCTACGTACCAACAGACTATGCAGCGTTACCTACACGACCAAAATGGTCGGAACGTTCACGCCTATATGGACGATATCGCGGTGATGTCTAAAAAGTCAAACGACTTAATCTCCGACTTAAAGGAAACCTTTGATAATCTCCGGAAATACAACATGATGCTTAACCCAAAGAAGTGCGTATTCGGGGTTCCAGCCGGCAAATTGTTGGGCTTCATCATTTCCCAGCGTGGAATCAAGGTCAACCCGGAAAAGATCAAGGCCATCCTAAACATTAACCGTCCGACATGCCTGAAGGACATCCAATGTCTCACAGGCTGCGTTCCAGCAGTAAGCCAGTTCGTCAGCTGACTTGGAGATGTTGCGCTTAAGGACGGAGGAGGCAGATGTTGCGCTTAAGGAGCTAAAAGGGATACCTTCTTCGGCCCCTGTACTCGCAGCACCCAAGCCAATGGATCCTATGTTGATTTACATGGCTCCCACCAACCGGGTTATTAGCATTGTCATCGTGGTGGAGCGGAAAGAACCAACACATGAGTACAGAGTATAATGACCAGTTTACTATGTAAGAAAGGTCTTGTCGGAGTCCATGCAGCGGTACCCTCACTACCAAAAGCTATCTTATGGAGTGTTCCTTTCTTCTCGGAAGCTAAGGCACTACTTCCAGGAGCACCCTATCGTAGTTGTGAGAAAGGCTCCACTGTCCGACATCATCAACAATAGAGACTCTATGGGATGGGTCGTGAAGTGGGGCATTGATCTTGCCGCCTTCGAGATCACCTACAAAAGACGCGACGCTATCAAATCACAAGTCTTGGCGGATTTCATTGTAGATTAGATGGAGATGACAGATTCTACCACTGTACGAGAGCCAGAATATTGGGTGATGCACTTTGACGGATCAAAGCTACTCAATGGCTCGGGGGCTGGTGTACTACTATAGTCACCAACATAGGAAAAACTGCACTACGTTTTGCAGATCCACTTTGAGGCTACAAATAACAAGGCGAAATATGAAGCACTCATTCACGGACTTCATGTAGCCAAGGATATTGGCATCAAATGCATAGTTTGCTGTGGAGATTCCGACTTGGTTGCCCAGCAGGTGGCTGGCACCTGGAACGCGTGGAACCCTATGATGGCAGCATATCGAGACGAACTAGACGAGACATCCAAGTTCTTTGAAGGCTACGAAGTCAAGTATGTCAAAAAGGAGGAAAATGAGGCGGCTGATCTACTGTCAAAGCTTGGATCAGGGCGCAAACCAATTCCGCCTGGCATTTTTCTGGAGCATATCCGGACCCCATCTGTGAAGGGAGCGGATCCCGAGAACCCGGATAGAGTTGACTCATTTGTTCATACACTAACAAAATTCCCTCCGACTTGGAAAAAACCGTTCATGGAATATCTCGTACACGGAACTTTGCCCATGGACGAGGTCAATAGTCGGCAAATAGTACGTCGAGCAAAGGGCTAGACCATAATCAATGGGCAGCTCTACAAAATAAGTACCACTGGTGTATACCTAAAGTGTGTGTCCCAGGAAGAAGGTATTGAAATCCTTCATGAGATCCATCTCGAAGATTGTGGGAATCACATCGCTCCTCGATCGTTGGTATCCAAAGCCTTACGGCAAGGATTCTACTAGATGACCACGAAAGCGGATGCCAACAAGCTGATCGAGACATGCATGGGATTCCAGTACTATGCCCGACAACCACATGTGCCATCTCAAGAATTACAAACCATACCAATAACTTGGCTGTTTGCAGTCTGGGGGCTTGACATGGTTAGTCCATTACAAACGACACCTTGTGGGTTGACGCATCTGCTAGTAGCAGTTGATAAACCCATTAGAAAGCTTGATGGGGCAACTTCCCTTAGGTTTGTCAGGGATCTAGTGGTGAGATTTGGTCTCCCACATAGCATTATCACCGATAATGGCAGTAACTTGTCACTCAGAGAAGTGGAAGCTTATTGTTGGGAGAAGGGCATTCAACTTGATTTGGAATTTGTGGCACATCCATAGTCCAATGGACAAGTTGAGCAAGCCAATGGATTAATTCTACAGGGAATAAAGCCACGTATAGAGGCACCGCTACATAGAGCAGCTGGAGCCTGGCGGAGGAATTACCATCTGTTTTGTGGAGTTTACCAACTAATCCCAATAGATCCATCGGATACACCGTTGATTTCATGATATATGGAGCAGAAGCAATTATACCTTCCGACATCCTCCACGATTCACCAAGAGTTGCCGCCTATGAGGAGGATGACGCTGAAGAATCCAGGCACCTAGATGTAGACCTTCTCGAGTAATAGCGCGTATTGGCATGCCAAAGATCCAGCATCTACTACCAGAAGTTACGCAGCTACCTTAGTCACCGCGTTTGGTATCACTTGTTTAAAGAGGGGGACCTGGTGCTCCGACTTCAGCAGAAGAAGTCACACAAACTATCCCCGCCATGGGAAGGACCGTTCAGCATAAGCAAGGCGCTACTCAATGGTTCCTATTACCTAGGAAACAATAGTGAACTAGAGGATAGGACAAACGAGGATCATAAGTGTAATCGACGTGCCCCGGATGATGACTACGCGGAGCTTGATCAGCCATGGAGCATAGCAGAGCTACGTCCTTTTTACACTTAGCATATGTTTATTATCTACTATGTATCCCTTATATGATCAATGAAATAAAGCTCTTTGGTTCACTCATATGCTTGAGTCTTTTACCTACTTTAATGTTCATTTTTGTATCATGTAAAACCTTTATGCGCAAGTTTTTCATTTGCACTTGTGAAAATTCCTCCTATGGGCGTTAGCTTAAGTTTTCTAGTCTACAACTTCTTTGTTGTTTTTATGTGGATTCTAGAGTAGTGACTTTCGGCACTCAAAGTCAGCGATTTTGTTCTTAGGTTTTTGACGGTGCCATTGGGTATCATCACCTGGGCACATAGTTCTGACTAAGGGTCTTCCGACTCATGAAAAGTCAAGCATAAAAACCAGAGTAATGGATAAGCCAGAACTTGCTTAAAAAATATATACATGCTGGAATTAGTTCTTAAGTAGCAGGAAGCTTATAGCTATAGTTTTCCGCCTTAAGATAAAACCATTGTTTTCCGCATACATACAATATCCAGAGGTGACAAATATTACATAGTGTTTTTTCACTTCTCTGGTGCAGGAGACTTCGAGGTAGCATCGTCGGCCGCAGGAGAGCCATCTTGTTCATCAACAAAGTCGGAAGTCGGGAATCGGAGTACCTAGCTTGGTCGGCATCGATTACCTCAAGAGGCATGAAGGTGTTAGCGTCAACCAACTGGGCAACCCTGGTGTCGTAGGCGGCAAGCGAAGACCAGATAGCACCGTGATCGATCTTCTGTTCGTCATCGTCTATGTCCAGAAGGCCAGAGGTCACCGTGTCATTGTCAGCATCATCGTAGTGAGCCTTGACCATAGCCAGAGCCATACTTGCGCTAGCCCAGGTACATGAAGCTTTCCAGCTGACGATACGCTCGGGGGCTTGGCACAAGATCTCTGAGTACTTCATGATAGAGTCCACTGCCTTAATATTGATGACTAAGGGCTTGGTGATCTCTTTTGCCTGGGTGATGGCGGTGCTGATAAAGTCGCCGGCAAGAACCATGCATTCCTTTGGCGGAGGAGGGTTATTGATCAAACCAATAGGAGCTGCATTTCTGACCAAAGTATTTAAGTACATGGGTTCAACACAATAAGTTCAGAGTACCTGGTTTACATAAGTACTAGACGAATTATGCTTACCAAAGATGCTATCCTCAGCTTGCTGGAGAGTCTCCTCTATGGAATCTCATTCCTTTCGGAGGGTCTTGTAAGCCTCAAGGTTGCGAGTGTTTTGCTCATGGGTAGCTTGGTTTTGCTCCTTGAGGATTGGAATTTCCTGCTGAAGGCGGTTGATTTCCGTGTTTGCGGATTCTTGCATGGCATCCATGGCATCTTCATGCATCTTAAGCGAGTCAACTCTCTATTGCTTAAGGAACTTATTTTTGCTATCCAGCTCTTGTATGTGCTTGGATTGTTCAACAATGTCCTTGGCCTTGGTGATAGCTTCTGCAAGTCGGAGAAATGACATAACACAATGAGTAGTCCTAAATTGATGATGCAAGGCCAAGTTAAGCGTGAAAATGAAAATAAAACAGACTCTTGCCCTTGGTGATATGTTCCTTCAAGAAGGAAGTTTTACCCTTTTCAGCTTCAAGGTCCACATGCATCTTCTCGAACTTGTCATTGGTGGCAGTCCTCCGAGTATTCTCATTCAACAAAAAAGAGCAAAGTTATTTAGTCTACTTAGAGCATCTAGCCGGATAATTATCCCCCTAGAGGCTTGGGGGCTACACTACGAGTTTTTAACTCAACGCTATGCTTAGTCTTTCTTTAAGAATCTAGTCGGAACTGATTCTGTTTCAACAAGAAGCTTGGGGGCTACAGTATTGAAATCTACAAAAACTACGTATTCTACTCTAAATGTATATAGTCGGAATAATTCATTCAAACTATATACTTGGGGGCTATAGTGCAAACTTTCTAGCATAGTCACTCTAAGAGCATTCAGAACCAAAGACCTATGGTTTTCCGTCTAAATCCTCGGGGGCTACAGTGGGATATTACATATGAAATGCAAAAGGCATGCAAAACTTAGAAGTGCGATGATCTAAAGATTGCTGGAGCTCTCGGAGAATATCTTGCTAAAAGCAAGCGTGTTTACATGGACGATATCCGCCTGTTTGAGCAGGTCCTCAAGGCCGCACGTAGGAGAAGTTGGCGCTGGACCAGGATCCAGAGTTGAGCTAATTGGTGTGAGCACCGGGTAGACGATCTTGGGATGCTCAGTTGGCATCTTGGGTGCAACGACTTCGCCTACACCAGAAGTTCTGCCTTCCACCACCGCCTTACCGCTACCATTGGCATCCTTAGCTGGAGCTTCAGCCACTTTGGAGGACGTGTTCTGTTGTGTCGCCTGTTCGCTAGCAAATAGGGGCTCTGTGGTAGTATCCAGGACCTCCTGAGAAGGGGTTGGGTCCACTTCCATGGCGGAAGGTTCAGATGCTACCTTTGCCGGAGAACTAGTTGGTGCGGCAGAAGGTTGGACGCTTGTAGTAAGAGGGGTGATGGCGGGAGACATTTGGACAAACATCTCTTTGATGTTTTTAGAAGCCCCTGATGTTTTGGAGGTCTTCTTCAAACTTACACTGGCCTTCTTCCTGAAACATGCAAAAGTATAAGTACAGGAATAAGATAATAAAAAGACAATGTCGGATGTTAAGAAGCTTACGCAACGGTTGGTGCCTTGTTCAAAGAGATACCGCCGATTCTTCTTTTCTCGGCCTCCATGGAGGCGGTGGATCTCTTAGAGGCTCCACCCTGTGTCTTATTTTTCTTGCCTCCGTCGGCAGCATCAGAGGTGGTGCTCTTCCGCTTTTGCGCCAACAGGACCTCGTCGTCGGACACAACAGTGACATCCTTCATCTTGGGATTATAGACTTGGGGAGCCATGCTACCTTCGTCCAGATTCCCCAGCTGTTAAGTGAATCCTAAGTGTTAGATGCAAAGGTATATGCAAGACGGAAGAACTGGATCATATGTCGTACACAGAAAATAAATGAGTACCTCTGGGCACGTGCCGCCCTCAAACATGTCATAGGTGATGGTGACGCCACGCTTTCGATACTTCACCTTGACTATGTCCTTGATACGAAGCTTGATGGAGTCACTGGAAAAGTTGTCGTCGGAGATACGGAGGCTATCCTTCCTATCCGTAGTGTACTGGTGCATGAGCTTCGCGTGGTGTTGCAGAGACTTGATCCGCCTGATGAACCAGCACATGGCTAGGTCCAAGCCGGTCAGACCTGTCTCTACGAACCAGTCAATCCGCCTTATGGTGCGAGAGGGTTCGTCGTTGGAGGGGAGGAGGGCTTGGGATCTCCATGTCGGGGCTTCAGCGGTGGCCCGGTCAACATAGTCCGGATATGTTGTTTCTCGGCCAGCCAGAGGGATATCTGGGCCATAGAAATACGTCCTTTGCCAATTCTTGCAGGATTTGTGACCTACAATGTTGGGGAGCCGCCGGCTAGGCTGGATCTTGAAACTAATGGTTCTGCAGTTCCTGAGCTCCTCCTTGCTCACTCCGGCCTCCCTCTTCACGGTGAAGAAGTAAATGAACAGATTTAACCTAGGCCTAATTCCTAGGTAACCCTCGCACAGTGCAACGTAGTTGCTAAGCACGAGGATGCTATTAGGAGAAAGGTTCTGAGGTTGAACCCGGAAGTGTTGGAGGACTTGGATGAAGTAGTCGGAGAATGGGAGGGAGACGCCACACACGAACTGAGCCTTGACCTCCTTTTCCCTGATTAGGGGAGAAGTGACCACCTTGCCGGCCGGCGCCTCTCGCCAGACCAGGCCCTCCGTCGCGGGTAAGTACCCTCCAGCGAGCATCCCCTTGATGTCGGTCCCGGAATTGTCCAAGCCACGCCACTCCCCTTTGTGGGAGTTACCTCCTCCTCCAGCGGTTCCAGCCCCGCTGGAATTTTGTCGCTGCCGGTGGATTCAACCACCGCGGAACGCGGCACCACCACGCCCTCCAGCAGGA
Source organism: Avena sativa (assembly GCA_916181665.1). Taxonomy (NCBI): domain Eukaryota; kingdom Viridiplantae; phylum Streptophyta; class Magnoliopsida; order Poales; family Poaceae; genus Avena; species Avena sativa. Next base: position 65,446,444 of record OV702279.1, read on the forward strand.
CATGAACAGAGCCCGATGAATTGGAAGTGGCCTCACCCGACACCTCCATCGATGGGGCACTGCTGCTGTTGGACATTGGAGTAGATGGAAGGTGACTGTGAATTGGAGAAAAGGCTAGGGTTTTCTCTCTGAGTACAAAGAGCTCGAGGCGAGTCTTGGATAGAGGAATAAGATGACACGAGGAAGAATGAGGTGAAAAGATAAATGTCACCGCAGTTATAATATATAGTACTCGGTGTCAGGATTCGTGCAAGTTGATCCAATGATTGATGCGTGGACAGTGCGTGCGCGGAAATTTCGCCATGTTCCCACCACCGCCGCCAACATTTCGTATCCTTAACGCGAGAAAAACAAATATGATTATGTTCTCTACATGTGTGTGTTATGAGGAGTCACTGACCTATGGTCTACATCACTCTACTGGCATGGGCAAGTGAATAGTCCCATCAGAAGATTCAGGCATGGACGGATCCCGTCCGGATACGAGAAGAGTATGATGGAAAGCTCAGTGATTCTCCGACTTACATATTGAAGACGGAGAGCATCGTAGGGTTCTTAGGATGACTACAAGATATTGCTTGACGATTTTCCGACATCCATCTAGAAGGAGTATTCAACTTCAAGAGGCATGGCGGCGCAAGATCTCGGAGTTCTCCCGGGGCTACTGTGGGGATATGCTAAATGGGTATCACCATTGCATGTCTCTAATCTGGATAACCCGGGTGGCCCACAGTTGGTAGCAGGGCCTATGGCCTGCTGGGCGTCCCAGTTAGATGGATCCAGAAGGGGGGACCATGCCGGATGAAGGAAGGCTACGGTGGAGTCACTGGAGTACCCCGGAACCTTGGAGTGCAAGACACGTTAGACTAGTTGTATACCGTGTAGAACTCGGTAACCTGTCCGGCTAGGACTTTCCCTATAATCCTAGTACCTGGAGTCTATATAAGCCATACCTAGAGGAGCCTTTAGGGCAACGTAACAACTCATATAGTGCACAACGAATCGATCCATGTAACCCAGCGTATTGCCATTATAGTGATTTATAGGAGGAGTAGGATTCTGCCACCATCATGGGATCTGAACCTAGGTAAGCTATGTCACCTCGTACCCGCCAACCTTCTTCCTTACCCCACGTCTATAAACACGCACTATGAGGACCCGTCCATGGAGTACTCCTCGGCAATACCACGACAACAGTCGGGTTCAGATCCTTCTTCCCGAGAGAGCAGCTAGTCGAGGCATAATCTTCATGCTACTTCCTCTTCAAATGTTTTCAAACTATGGCCAGATTTTTCAGCCTATAAATTCTTGGATATGGAATCATCAATGTAAATTATGATGTAGATATGGCCATGGCCTTGGTCGTTCTTCATGAAATCCAAGAATGTTCACACTCATTGAGAACTAAGCTTAAATTTTAGGTTAAAATTCTACACGTGAAGTGGGAGTACATTTTATATTAAGGACCTAAAAAGGAAAATTACATTAAGGTCCATACATTTATCATAAAGGACCCTAAAACAACTAAGCAAGAAAACAATCGGGTTCATCTCCTTCTCAAGAGAGCAACTGATCGAGGCATACTAGCTCTTCATGCTACTTCCTCTTTGATTGTTTTCAAAATATGGCTAGATTTGTCGGCATGCAAATTCCTGGATATGGGATAATCAACATAAAATAAGATGTAGATTTGGCCATGACCTTGGTCATTCAGCTTGAAATCCAAGAATGTCCATACTCATTGACAACTAAGCTTAAATTCGTTTATATCTTACCACTTACTTTTAGGTTAAATTTTACACGTGTGGTGGGAGTACATTTTTCTTAAAAGACCTAAAAATAACCAAAATTACATCAAGGTACATACACTTAGCACAGATTCCCTAGAGTAATTAAGCAAGGAAAACAATAAGGTTCGGCTCCTTCTACAGAGAGCAGCTCATCAAATCATACTATTTATGCCACTTTCTCTTTGATTGTTTTCAAGATATGGCCAGATTTGACGCAATGAAAAATCTTGGATATGGGATCATCAACACAAAGTGTGATGTAGATATGGGCATGACCTTGGTCGTTCATCTTGAAATCCAAGAATGTTCATCCTCATCGACAACTAAGCTTAAATTCGTTTAGATTTTACCACTTACTTTTAGGTTAGAATTTTACACGGGACGTGGGAGTACATTTTAATCTAGGACCTAAAAAGGGGAATTACATTTAGGTCCATATATCTAACACAAAGGGACCTAACATAATTAAGGAAGGAAAACAGTCGAGTTCGGATCATTCTAGAGAGACCAGCCTATCGAGCCGCTCTTCATGCCACTTCATCTCTCAGTTGTTTTCAAAACATGGCCACATTTGTCGGCATGCAAATTCTTGGATATGGGATCATCAACACAAAGTGCGATGTAGATATGGCCATGATCTTGGTCGTTCGGCTTGAAATCCAAGAATGTTCATACATATTAACAACTAAGCTTAAATTCGTTTAGATTTTACCACTTACTTTCAGGTTAGAATTTTACACGAGTGGTGGGAGTACATTTTTCATCAAGGACCTAAAAAAGGAAATTTCTATCAAGGTCCATACATTTAGCAGAGGACACTAAAAAAATTAAGTAAGGAAAACATTCTACTCATTCTCGAGAGAGAAGCTGATCGAGACATGCTCTTCATGCTACTTCCTCTCTCGATTGTTTTCAAAATATGGCCAAATTTTGTCGGAATGCAAATTCTTGGATTTGGGATCATCGGTAGATTTATTTTTTCAAAAGTTGTGGAGACTTGTGATTGTCAACATGCAAATGCTTAGCAAGAAATCGAATTTTTTAAAAACCTCATAGGTTTTCGGTACATTGATTTCCTAGTGGCTACCATCAAAAGATAGATGTAGAACATTAAGATCAATCTACCACTTACTCGTATTTCAAATTTTACATATTATTGGAAAATCGGCTTAAATTCTTTGGGAAGGAGGGAGTGCTACTTCTTCGCGAAAAAATAGGTCTCCTCGATCCAGCTTGCTGTGGGCATGCTTGGTTCTCCCTCTTCCTAGGGTGTGAAATGGAAAGAATGGAGGTGGATTAGTTGGGAGTAGGAAGGCTGGCCAGATCATAGTGGTGTCCCCAGAAAAAATAAAAATAAAAGATCATAATGGTGTACATCCAAATCCAATCCTATGGTATGTACTGTAGTATCAGCGCACACCTTGTACACCACTTTAAGTAGTGTACTACTAGAGTACTAGTACTAGTACTGCAAATGGCGATGTTTTCAATATCCTTTCCCAACGATGTTGAAGGAAGTAAAAATTTGGAAAGCGAGGAAATTTGGATTGCTACTCTACTATTCCAGACAAGGCCCCAAATGGTTCACACCAACATAGCTGACGAACACGCTAGACACAAACATGGAGCCGCCAACACGAGGCTAGTCAACGCACGTGGGCAGCGCCACATTGTAGACGAGGAAGAGATCATCCAGCAGGGGAGTGTTGATGGTGATGAGGTAGTGAAGGGGGAGAAAACACAAATTTTTTTGCGTGCATATATAGTAAACGTCATGAACTGTATTAGCACTAGTGTACTACCCACCGTACCTCGTGTCAGGAACCCATCAGCTTTGCTCTGACATCGCACCGCCTTCAAATCCTCCTCTTCACTGCTCTTGGGCTACCTCCTCTATGCTCTCGCCTCTCGGTCCATTCTCACTCTCATTTTTTCAACAGGGGAAACTCCTAGTGGCAATATTGTTTAACATGACAAGATTTTAGCACAACTTACTTTTAGGTTAAAATTTTACACGGGCGGTGGGAGTACATTTTACATCAAGGACCTTAAAAAAGAGAAAATTATAACGAGGTCCATACATTTAGCACAAAGGACCTAAAAAAATTAAGCAAAGGAAAACAGCCGGGTTCGGCTCCTTCTTCTCGAGAGATTAACTGATCAAGTTATACTCTTCATGCTACTCCCTCTTTGATTGTTTTCAAAATAAGGCAAAATTTGTCGGCATGAAAATTCTTGGATATGGGATCATCAACATAAACTATGATGTAGATATGGCCACGACCTTGGTTGCTCGGCGTGAAATCCAAGAATGTTCATACTCATTGACAGCTAAGCTTAAATTCGTTTCGATTTTGAGACTTACTTTTAGGTTAAAATTTAACACGGGCAGTGGGAGTACATTTTACATAAAGAACCTATAAAGGAAAATTACATTGAGGTCCATACATTTATCACAAAGGACCCTAGAATAATTAATCAAGGAAAGCAATTGGGTTCGGCTCCTTCTCGAGAGAGCAGCTGATCGAGCAACACTCTTCATACCACTTCATCTTCGATTGTTTTCAAAATATGGCCAGATTTGTCGGCATGCAAATTCTTGGACATGGGATCATCAATATAAAGTACGATATAGATATGGCCCTGACCTTGGTTGTTCGGCTTGAAATCCAAGAATGTTCATACTCATTGACAAGCTTAAAATTTGACAAGGTCTTTGGGTTAGAATTTGACAAGGTCTTTGGGAGTACGTTTTATGCCAAGGACCTAAAAAGATGGAAAATTACATCGATGTCGGGTTCGGCTACTCGAGAGACCAGCTGATCGAGCCATACTCTTCTAAATACTACTTCCTCTTTGATTGTTTTCAAAATATGGACAAATTTGTTAGCATGAAAATTCTTGGACATGGGATCATCAATATAAAGTATGATGTAGGTATGCCCATGACCTTGGTTATTCTGCTTGAAATCAAAGAATGTTCATACTTAGTTCGAAATAACCTTAAATTTCTTTACATTTTACCACTTACTTTTAGGTTAAAATTTTACATAGGTGGTGGGAGTACATTTTACATCAAGAGCCTAAAAATAAGAAAATTACATCGAGGTCCATAAATTGAGCACAAAGGACCCTAGAACAGTCATGCAAGGAAAACTATCAGGTTCAGATCATTCTCAACAGACCAACCAATCAAGCCATGCTCTTCATGCTACTTCATCTCTCGGTTGTTTTCAAAAATAGGAAAATTACTTCGAGGTCCAAACAATTAGCACAAAAGACCCTAAAATAATTAAGTAAGGAAAACAATCAGGTTCGGCTACTTATCAAGAGAGCATCTAATCGAGCCATACTCTTCATATTACTTCCTCTTCGATTGTTTTCAAAATATGGCCAAATTTATCGGCATGCAAATTCTTGGACATGGGATCATCAACATAAAGTATGCTATAGATATAGCCATGACCTTTGTCGTTCGTATTGAAATCCAATAATGATCATACCAGTTAACAACTAAGCGTAAATTCGAGTAGATCTTACCACGTACTTCCAGGTTAGAATTTTACACGTGCGGTGGGAGTACGTTTTACGCCAAGGACCCCAATAGAGGTAAAAATATATCGAGGTACATACATGTAGCACAAAGGACCCTAAAATAATTAAGGAAGGAACACAGTCTATTTCGGCTCCTCCTCGAGAGACCAGCTGATCGAGTCATACTCCTCTAAATACTACTTCCTCTTTGATTGTGTTCAAAATATGGACAAATTTTTCGACATGAAAATTCTTGGACATGGGATCATCAAGGTCCATACATTTTAGCACAAAGGTGAAGGGAATATGCCCGAGAGGCAATAGTCAAGTGGTTATTATCTTATTCCTTGTTTATGATAAATGTTTATTTTGCATGGTATAATTGTATTAATTTGGAAACGTTAATTCATATGTGTTTAATAAAAAATAGGAGGTTCCTAGTTAAGTCTCTCTTATAAACTAGCTCATTGATTAACAAGATGATCAAAGGTTTCCTGATCATGGACATTGGATGCTGTTAATAAAGATGTCACAACATTGTTGGAATGATGTGATGAACATTCATCTGAAGTATAGCATTATGATCAAATTCATTGTGCTTATATTGCTATAACATGGTACAAAGTAATCCTAGTCCTTAGACCATGAGATCATGTCAATCAGTAATGCTCGAAGATGCTCGAAGAGTATCTTGATAACATCAAACGTCACACCATGACAGGGTGACTATAAAGACGGATTCAGTGCTACTAAGGTGTTATGTAGAGGCTCATGGATCAAGAGCGGAAGTTTTCCATCCCGATGACGGATAGATATACTCTGGGCCCTCTCAGTGGTATCACATTAGTCATCTCGCAAGCAAGTGATGTGATCACTAGAATGTTATATCACGAGAATGAGAAAATAGTACATGTTGGTAACGAGATCAAACTAGGTATGGAGATACCGGTGATCAAATCTCGGACATGTAATATATCGCGAGACTAAGGGATTGAGTTACATGCGTAAAAGGTTCTCACGATCATAGAAGTCATTGTTGAATGTGTGGGAGTCAGTACGGATCTCCAGGTCCCGCTGTTGATTATTGATCGGAGAGGGGTCTCGATCATGTGTGCATTATTTGCAAACTGTAGGGTGACACACTTAAGGGATACCGATACCATTTGGAGCAAATAAGATGCCAGGAAAATATTACGAAAGAGATGGAATTATTTCAATGGAAACCGGAATTGTTTTGGATGAAATTGCTGAAACTAGTTATGCATGTGATATTGAAATGTTGCAAGGGGTTTTATGTGAATGTTTGTTAATTAATATAATTAACAAAATTATGAATAAAACAAATAAAATAGTTTTATTTAATGAGATCTTGCATTAATTTTGGTGGAAAATTAATGCATGTGAGTGGACATGTGAGTGGAGGTGTGTTTATGTGAGTGGACCTTCCACACACATGAATGAGGGAGAGCTGGGGGCACCCTCCATGGCCGGCATCCAAGCCCCTTGGGCTTCCCCTCCCCTATATAACGAGCACCTCCTCCTCCTCCACTCTCACACCTCCTCGCGAAGGAAATCTCTCCCCCTCTAGAATTTCCCCATGGTATCGGATCAGTGAGATACATGTTCCCGGTGACTTTTTCTAGAAGGATTTGTTGCTTCCGCTGCTTCACTGGAGCGAGGGCTCGGAGGTTGTCGTGGTACCCGGACGTTTGTGCGATCACGGATGCACCACTTCTTTGCGGTGCAATACTTGATGGTGCTGGACGTACTGGACCAGATGGACTTCATCACGATCTTGAGATCCGCAAGAGATCGACTACATCACCAATGAGTTCATACTCGTAAAGCTTTTCGGTCTTCGAGGGTATGTGTTCTATGGATGTATATCCAGCCGTTTCTTGTGTCTAGATAGATGGATCTTGGTGCATATAGTTCCCATCATAGGAAATTTTTTGTTTTCTATGCTACGAATCCAAAAAAGGACCCTAAATTAGTTAATCAAGGAAAACAGTCGTGTTTGTATAATTCTTGTGAGACCATCAAATAGAGCCATACTCTTCTAAATACTACCTCTACGATTGTTTTAAAAATATGGCCAAATTTGTCGACATGAAAATTCTTGGACATGGGATCATCGATATAAAGTATGATGTAGATATTGCCATGACCTTGGTAATTAGGATTAAAATTCAAGAATGTTCATACTCATTGACAACTAAGCTTAAATTTATTTAGATTTTACCACTCACTTTTCGGTTAAAATTTTACATGGGTGACGGGAGTACATTTTACCCCAAGGACATAAAAAATAGGAAAATTACATCGAGGTCCATAAATTTAGCACAAAGGACCCTAAAATAATCAAACAAGGAAAATAGTCGGGTTTGCTTCCTCGATAGAGAAGATGATCAAGCCATACTCTTCATACTACTTCCTCTTCGAGTGTTTTCGAAATATGGCCAGATTTTTCGGCATGCAAATCCTTGGATATGGGATCATCAACATAAAGTATGATGTAGATATGGCCATGACCCTGGTCGTTCGGCTTGAAATCAAAGAATGTTCATACTCATTGATAACAAAGGTTAATTTTGTTTTGATTTTACAACGTATTTTCAGGTTAGAATTGTACTAGTTGTCAATGAGTATGAAACGAGCCAGGCTTTACTTTTTTCTCGTATCCTTAACGAGTTGAATTATTCGAGCCTTAAAGAGTGAGAGCCTTAACGAGTCGAGCTTCTCGATAGTCGAGCCCTATGGATCATCCACATAAAGTATGATGTAGATATGACCATGACCTTTGTCTTTCGGCTTGAAATCCAAGAATGTTCATACTCATTGAGAAATAAGCTTAAATTCATTTAAATTTTAACAATTTTATATTAAAATTTTACACGGGAGGTGGGATTAAATTTAACATCAAGGACCTTAAAATTTGACGAGAAATTACACAAGAGTTAGTCCTACAGCTACCCCTGCATTCGTACTAATCTTAAGGGAACTAGAGAAGAGGAGCATGCATCCATTTTAATCATTTTATTCAACCTCCCCTATACTACTTTGTATCCCCAGTTCCCCATTCCCCTACCTCTACACCAAGCTCCGTCGTTCCCCTCCTCCACCATGCCTCTTTCCAATCCTGTTCACCGCACAGTATGAGAGTTTTTGTTCTTCTTCCTGTCCCGCCTGCCGCCATTGATCTTTCCTCTTTTGTAGAAAACCAAATCAAGCAATCGTCCCAACTTCCAGCAGCTCCCTTGCAATGGCAGAACCAAGAAACGACAGTGATGATTCTGAGTTGTTCTAGGAGGTTTTTACCGAAGGCCCGCTTGAATAACTCATAATGAGATGCGACATCACCACTGCTGCGAGCCTTATCTATTCATCCAAACATCTTCTTGACTCGGTAAAATATATTACAACTTTACATACTTCTCAGCCATTTGTCCTCTTATGTGTTCTTCATTCTCACCCGACTAATAAACCATGGGAATGCAATGTGTTCTTTGAGGGCAAGGGCACGACATACAAGATGACGCCGCTGGACAGGTTCTCCTCCGATGTTGTGTTCCCAAATTGTACGGGTAAATAGTGGGTAGGTGAAAATGGAGATTGGATCGCCACTGTTGGGTGCGAGTTTAAGTGGGAGCTTGTCAATGTGTATACTCATCAACGCGTTTCTCTCCCACAAGTACATTATTTTGTACCCACCAACAATCCGTTTACATTCATGCATAATGATCGCACCATTGTCCTCCGAAAGATTGCTATTTGCCGAGATCCTACAGCCGTTGAGGATTATTTAGATTTCTCTCTTCTCGTTATCTTTGACTACTCAATTTCTACCCCTAATGGAGATGAGTATACATGGCAAGTTCTTGAGAACTAGTTCCAGTACTATTTTAGATACAGCGATGCATTTATCCACAAGGTTCTGGTGTTTGGAGCCACTAATAGTGGCAGTGTTTATGTGTGGAATCATTTGTATTTTGGTCAGTTTGATCCACACCTGTTGTAATCACTAGTTTCAGTTTTTGTGGATGTAAACTTGTTTTTCCTGATTTGGCCGTCATTTCTTTTTCAAGGTCCTATTCTGCTCCCGGCACCACCTAGCGCATCTTGGGGAGGGCAAGCTTGATGACATAGATGATGAGGAGTACAAACCTGGTTTATGGTTCTTAGCAATATCTGCAGACGAATCTTGCTTTCTTCTTATCCATACTGAGGGCATAACTGATGAGGAGTTTTATGGTGGTACTTATTATGGTCATGACAATCCTGTTGTTGGTCATAGTGTTGATCGTTGCGGTCGCACGTTTGGCACCTATGGTACTGGGTTTGGCTGCAAGGTGTACTCAAAGGACACTGCTTACTTGTTTCCACCTAACCCATGGATACATATCGCTGAACTGGGAGCATATCCCCTTTTCCTTGGATTGAACTATCTGATTACCATTGCAGTAGGAAGTTGTAGAGGTCCCAAACTTTAATAAGGTAGAGATCCCTGTGTTTACAATGCTAGTCCCTGGATCAATAGCTAGCATCCACAGTTAAGATGTAATATCAAGAAACAAAGGTCATAATACAACTTTATAACCAGGAATAAAATAATTTATTATATCTTACATAGATCATTTGGCTATATCATTACAATGCATCAGAAATGACTAGCATGGAGTTACAGCCACAGGCAATCATGTTGGTTGTAGACTTGTAATCCTAATCAACACACTTCACTAACATCAAAAAAATCTGCAACATAATAAGTTACAGCCACAAGGGTCAATACATTTGAATTGTATTGGCAAGTGATACTATGGTAGTATAGTGGTTTCTATCATCTATATGCATTTGGCTAAGTGGATCTTAGGCTTGCTTTGCTCAAAATATATTTTCCTTATCTTTTGAAAACACTAAGTTTTTGTTTAGCAAAGATCACCCAAGGCATCTACCAATCAAAGATTGAAGATCCTTTAACCGTTGTTCTGAAGGGTTTTGCAGCATAGTAAATCAAAATTTTCTACGGATGCGAACGGGAAAGCCAAGATATAATCTAGGAGATGCAAACAACGAAGGGGACTAGATGAGATCTTCATACCCTTGAAGATTCGCATAGCGGAACGTTCGTCGGAACGTGGGTGATGTAGTCGTACTCGCTTCTCCTCCTCGCGATCCGATCCGATCTAACACCGCAAGTGACGATGCCTCTGAGAGATGCACACGTGCAGCACCTCGATGTCTCCTCCTTCCTCGGTCCAGCAAGTATGGTGGAGAGACGGATTGGATCTACAACGCAACGGCGCGGTGCAAGTGGTGGAGAGTTTCTGCAGTAGGGCTTCGCCTACGTGCAGTCGGGAGGGAGAGAGAGAGGAGGGCAGTAGGGCGGCTAGGGCTTGAGAAGGAGGTGTGGGAGGGGGTGCGCCCCCAGCCCTCTTTATATAGAGGGGTGGGCGGCCAGCCCTTGCCCCTCCCCCAAGCCCTAGGGCCGGCGGCCAAGGGGGAAGGAGTGGGGGGCAAGTTCCCCCCCCCTTCTAGAAGCTCCCCTAGGGTTTCCCATAGGTTTGGCCGGCTGGGCCCTATTGGGCCTTGTGCCCCTGGCCCAATGCGGCCAGGGCACTCCCTCATAGGCCCATGCCCCCTCCCTGGCAGGTGGGGACACGTTGGTCCCCTTCCGGAAGGTTCTAGAAGCTTCCGGTACAATACCGATTAACCTGAAACAATTCCGAACTCCAAAAATTGCATTGCCTTATATGAATCTTATTCTCCGGACCATTCTGGAACCTCTCGTGATGTCGCGGATCCCATCTGAGACTCCGAACAAAAACTCATAAACCAATTATCCAATCTATCCTAGCGTCGAGACACGTTAAGTGTGTGACCCTTCGGGTTCGAGAATATGCAGACATGGTCTTCTATCAATAATCAATAGCGGGGTCTGGAAACCCATATTGACTCCCACACATTCATCGATAATCATATCGGATGAACCACGCTGCCAGGATTCAATCAATCCCATATATATATTCCCTTCGTCTCGCGATATTTTACTTGCCCGAGATTTGATCGTCGGTACCGTCGTACCTAGTTCAATCTCGTTCACAGCAAGTACTTTACTCGTTCCGTAATCCGATATCACTTTGTGATTAACTCCTTAACCACATGCTTGCAAGCGGTGTTGATATCTATCACCGAGTGGTCCTGAAGTATATCTCTCCGACTTGGGAGGGACAAATCCCATCTCGATGCATACAACCCAACAGGTACTTTCCGATCACCTGAGAGACACCTTTATGATCACCCTCTCATAGGATGACGTTTGATGACCTCAAAGCTTTCTTCCGAAACCAGGGAGTTGTATTATCTCATGGTCTAAGGAATACAATATTTCACATAAGAAAAGCTTCGCAAAGATGAACACGATGACACAATCTAATTGCTCCGCTTAGTTTGGGTCTGTCCATCATATCATTCTCCCAATGATAAGATCTCATTATTAATCGACAACTCATGTCTATGGTTAGGAAACCTTAACCATCATTAATCAATGAGCTAGTCCATAGAGTCATACTAGGGACACGGTGTTGTTCACAAACCACACAAGTATTAAAGTTTCCGCTTAATACAATTCTAGCATGGAATATAAACATTATCCTGAACAAGAATTATAATAATAACATCGTTATTATTGCCTCTAGGGCATAATTCCAACAGTCTCCCACTTGCACTAGAGTAAATAATCTAGTTTACATTTGGCAACAATCTCACACCCATGGCACTAAGGTGTTGATCATGTTTTGCACGTGGAAGAGGTTTAGTCAATGGATCTGCGACATTCAGATCTGTATGTACATTGCTAATCTTCAGATCTCCATCTGCTATATAATCTTGGATTATATGAAACTTGCGGTTGATATGCTTGGTCTTTTGATGATATCTTGGTTCCTTAGCGAGTGATATGGTGCCAGTGTTGTCACACAATATCTCCAGTGGGTCCAATGAACTTGGAACCACGCCAAGCTCAGTGATGAAGTTCCTGATCCAAACTCCTTCACTTGACACTTCTGCAGCATCCATGTATTCCGCTTCTACTGTAGATCCCGCGATCACGCTTTGCTTGCAGCTTCTCCAGCTCACAGCTCCTCCATTCAAAATATAAATGTATCCTGTCTGAGATTTAGAATCATCCTTCTCGGTATCGAAACTAGCATCGACATAACCCTTTACGACGAGCTGTTCATCACCTCCATAGACTAAGAACATTTCTTTAATTCTATTTAGGTACTTTAGGATGTTCTTCACGGCTGTACAGTGTTCCACTCCTGGATCACTTTGGTATCTGCTCGTCAAACTAAGAGCATTGGACAAATCCGGTCTAGTACACAGCATGGCATACATGATAGAACCTATTGCCGAGGCATAAGGCACTTTGCTCATAGATTCTCTATCATTTACCATAGCTGGACACTGAGCCTTGCTCAATATCTTACCTGACAACATAGGCACTAAACCTTTCTTTGCCTTATCCATTCTGAACCTTTTCAGAACTTTGTCTAGGTATGTACTCTGGCTTAAAGCTATCAGGCGTCTTTGCCTATCTCTATAGATTTTGATGCCCAATATATAAGCAGCTTCACCTAGGTCTTTCATTGAAAAACACTTGTTCAAATAACTCTTCACATCGTTAAGCATGTTAATGTCATTTCCAATAATCAATATGTCATCCACATATAGTACCAGAAATGTCACTGAGCTCCCACTCACTTTCTTGTAGATACAAGCTTCGTAGCAATTGGAACAAATCCAAAGCTCTTGATCACTTGATCAAAACTAAGGTTCCAACTCCGAGATGCTTGCTTCAGTCCATAAATGGAACGCTGAAGTTTGCATACTTTATCAGCATCCTTAGGATCGACAAAACCTTCGGGTTGCATCATATACAACTCTTCATCAATGTTGCCATTGAGGAACGCAGTCTTGACATCCATCTGCCATATTTCATAATCATGAAACGCAGCAATTGCTAATAAAATCCGAATGGACTTAAACATCGCTACGGGAGAGAAAGTCTCATCGTAGTCAACACCTTGAACTTGTCGGAAACCTTTTGCGACAAGTCGTGCTTTATAGACGGTAACATTACCATCCGCGTCCGTTTTCTTCTTGAAGATACATTTGCACTCAACGGCCTTTCGGTCGCTTGGAGGGTCCACCAAAGTCCATACTTGGTTTTCGCTCATGGATCCCAATTCGAATTTCATGGCCTCTAGCCATTTCTCAGAGTCTGGGCTCATCATCGCTTACTCATAGTTCGTAGGTTCACTGTCTTCTACCAACAAGACAGTCAAGACAGGGTTGCCGTACCACTCAGGAGGGGCACGCGACCTTGTCGACCTGCGACGTTCAGTAGCAGCATTGTCCGAAGCTTCATGATCCTTGTCATTATCTTCCTCTATTATTGGTGCAGGCGGCACTGGAACAATTTCAGGTGCTGCGCTACTCTAAAACTCAAGATAAGGTTCAACAACCTCGTCTAGCTCTACTTTCCTCCCACTCACTTCTTTCGAGAGAAACTCCTTCTCAAGAAAGGAACCGTTCTTTGCGACAAACACTTTGCCTTCGGTTCTGTGATAGAAGGTATACCAGTAGTTTCCTTAGGGTATCCTATGAAGACGCATTTCTCCGCTTTGGGTTCGAGCTTGTCCGGCATCAAATTCTTGACGTAGGCTTCGCATCCCCAAACTTTAAGAAACGACAACTTAGGTTTAGCACCAAACCATAGTTCATACGTTGTCGTCTCAATGGATTTAGATGGTGCCCTATTTAAAGTGAATGCAGCGGTTTCTAATGCATAACCCCAAAATGATAACGGCAAATCAGTAAGAGACATCATCGATCGGACCATATCTAATAGGGTTCGATTCCGGCGTTCAGACACACCATTGCGCTGTGGTGTTCCGGGTGGCATGAGTTGCGAAACGATTCCGCTTGCTTTAAGATGCATGATAAAATCATAACTCAAATATTCACCTCCACGATCGGATCGTAGAAACTTAATCTTTATGTTACAATGGTTCTCCACTTCATTCTGAAATTCGTTGAACTTTTCAAATGTTTCAGATTTATGTTTTATTAAATAGATATACCCATATCCACTTAAGTCATCAGTAAAAGTGAGAAAATAGCGATATCCACTGCGTGTCGAAACACTCATCGGTCCGCATACATCGGTATGTATGATTTCCAACAAGTCCGTTGCTCGCTCCATCATACCGGAGAACGGGGTTTTGATCATCTTGCCCATGAGGCATTTTTCGCATGTGTCAAATGATTCAAAATCAAGAGACTCCAAAAGTCCATCAGAATGGAGTTTCTTCATGCGCTTTACACCAATATGACCTAGACGACAGTGCCACAAATAAGTAGTATTATCACTATCTACTTTGCATCTCTTAGCCTCAATGTTATGGATGTGTGTTTCATCCCTTTAGAGATTTAGAAGAAATAAACCATTCACAACAGGTGCATGACCATAAAAGATGTTACTCATATAAATAGAACAACCATTATTCTTCGATTCAAATGAATAACCGTCTTGCAATAAACACGATCCAGAAATAATGTTCATGCTCAATGCAGGCACATAATAACACTTATTAAGGTTTAAAACTAATCCCGAAGGTAAAACTAAGGAGAGCGTGCCGACGACCATCACATCAACTCTTGATCCGTTGCCAACGCGCATCGTCACCTCATCCCTCGCAAGCCGCCATCTATTCCGTAGCTCCTGTTTCGAGTTACAAATATTAGCAACTGAACCAGTATCAGATACCCAGGCACTACAACGAGGGCTAGTAAGGAAAACATCAATAACATGTATATAAAATATACCTTTTATGGTGCCATCCATCTTGTCCGCTAAGTACTTCGGACATTTGCGCTTCCAGTGACCCTTGTCCTTGTAATAGAAGCACTCAGTGTCCGGCTTGGGTGCAGAATTGAGCTTCTTCTCAGCAGGGGCAACGCGCTTGCCGCCGCCTTTCTTGAAGGGCTTCTTTGCACCCTTGCCTTTCTTGAACGTGGGGGGCTTGTTGACCATCAACACATGATTATCCTTTTTGATGTCCACCTCCGCAGCCTTCAGCTTTGCGAAGAGCTCGGTGATCGTATCAGTGGAACCAATCTGATTATGAGTCACTACAAAACTTTTGTAGCTGGGAGGGAGTGATTGCAGAACCCTGTCAATCTTGAGCTCCTCTGGAATCTTGCAGTCCAGTTGCTCAAGGCGTTGAGTGTAGCCCGACATCTTTATGGCGTGCTCACTAACGGAATTCCCTTCCTCCATCTTGCAGTTAAAGAATTTCTCAGAGATCTCATATCTCTCAGAACGGGCCTGAGTCTGAAACATAGTTTTCAGCTCCTCAAGAATCTCAAAGGGCCCGGGATAGTCTTCAAAACGATTTTGAAGGTCCGATTCCATAGCAAACAACATGGTGCTCTTAATCACACCATAATCATCTTTGCGCGACTGATAGACAGCTTTCTCATCAGCCGGCGCATCTACAGCAGGGGCGTCACCTAGCGCATTCTCAAGGACATAGTCCTTTTGACCGCCAGAGAGAATGATTATCAAATTGCGGAACCAGTTGGTGAAGTTAGACCCATTGTTTCTAAGCTTTTCTTTCTCAGCGAAAAAGTTGAAGTTGAAGTTGGACTTAGCCATTTGATCTACAATATTTGCAAGTACAAATTAGACTATGTTCATGATAACTAGTTCAACTTAATCAAATTACTAGATGAACTCCCACTAAATTCAACATCCCTCAAGTTGTTTAGTGAACATGATCCAAATTCACCACACCTAATCCAATCTTCACGAGAAGAGATATGGTTTCAATGGTGGATAACGAAGTGTCGATCATATCATTCATATGACTCATGCTTAGCCTTTTGGTTCATGTGTTCCGAGGCCATGTATGTACATGCTACGCTCTTCAAGTAAAACCCAAGTATTTCCACATGTGCAAAACTGGCTTGCACCCGTTGTATGTGAACGTAGATTCTATAGCACCAGATCATCACGTGATGCTAGGACACGACGAACTTTCGCAATATGGGGAGAACACAGTTTTATCTTGATCTTTAAGTGAGGAATCATCTTATAATGCTACCGTCGCGATCTAAGCATAATAAGATACATAAAAGGATAAACATCACATGCATATAAATTTTTGTGACATGGTATAGCCAATCTTCGCGCAATGATCTCCATATTGTGCGTGCTGACATGATCTCCATCACTCCACCATGATTGCCTCCACCACGAATAGAAACTACAACTATTTCTAACTACTTAGCGATAAAGCGAAACTATTACATGGCGTATAAGAAGTTGACACACATGTCATACACAATTATAAAGACAACCATATGGCTCCTGCCGGTTGTGTACTCATCGACATGCAAGTCATGAAACATTACAAAACATGATCATTGCATACAACATGTACATCACATCTTGGGCCATACCATATCACAGAAAACACTCCCTGCAAAAACAAGTTAGACGCCTCTACTTTGTTGGTGCATGTTTTACATGGCTTATGGGAGTAGCAAGCTAAGAACGATTCTTACCTACGGAAAGCCACAACGGTGATATTATGGTTGCCAAACTCCGGTGTAAATCCCATGACAACTATAGTGAGAGAAACTGGCATCCACCAGCCGCATGTGTGGAACAAGCCACACGTCAAGTGCGGAGCCGGTCTCGCGAACGACGTGGCGTAAGGTTGGCCTGGACCGCTTCAATCTCACTATCCCACGTCATAAGAAGAACACAAACAAGAGGCTTGCAACAGAAAACATCAACGCCCGCAACAACCATGTTGCGTTCTACTCGTGAAACACATCTACGCATAGATCTAGCTCTGATACCACTGAAGGGTTTTGCAGCATAGTAAATCAAAATTTTATACGGATGCGAACGGGAAAGCCAAGATCTAATCTAGGAGATGCAAACAATGAGGGGGAATAGATGAGATCTTCATACCCTTCAAGATTCGCACAGCGGAACGTTCGTCGGAACGTGGGTGATGTAGTCGTACTCGCTTCTCCTCCTCGCGATCCGATCCGATCTAACACCGCAAGTGGCAATGCTTCCGAGAGATGCACACGTGCAGCACCTCGATGTCTCCTCCTTCCTCGGTCCAGAAAGTATGGTGGAGAGACGGATTGGATCTACAACGCGACGGCGCGGTGCAAGTGGTGGAGAGTTTCTGCAGCAGGGATTCGCCTACGTGCAGTCGGGAGGGAGAGAGAGAGGAGGGCAGCAGGGCGGCTAGGGCTTGAGAAGGTGGTGTGGGAGGGGGTGCGCCCCCAGCCCTATTTATATAGAGGGGTGGGCGGCCAGCCCTTGCCCCTCCCCCAAGCCCTAGGGCCGGCGGCCAAGGGGGAAGGAGTGGGGGGCAAGTTCCCCCCCCCCCCTTCTAGAAGCTCCCCTAGGGTTTCCCCTAGGTTTGGCCGGCTGGTCCCTATGGGGCCTTGTGCCCCTGGCCCAATGCAACCAGGGCACTCCCTCATAGGCCCATGCCCCCTCCCGGTAGGTGGGGACACGTTGGTCCCCTTCCGGAAGTTCTAGAAGCTTTCAGTACAATACCGATTAACCCGAAACAATTCCAAACTCCAAAAACTGCATTGCCTTATATGAATCTTATTCTCCGGACCATTCCGGAACCTCTCGTGATGTCCCGGATCCCATCCGAGAATCCGAACAAAAACTCATAAACCAATTATCCAATCTATCCTAGCGTCGAGACACGTTAAGTGTGTGACCCTTCGGGTTAGAGAATATGCAGACATGATATTCTATCAATAATCAACAGCGGGGTCTGGAAACCCATATTGACTCCCACACATTCATCGATAATCATATCGGATGAACCATGATGCCAGGATTCAATCAATCCCATATATATATTCCCTTCGTCTCGCGATATTTTACTTGCCCGAGATTTGATCGTCGGTACCGTCGTACCTAGTTCGATCTCGTTCACAGCAAGTACTTTACTCGTTCCGTAATCCGATATCACTTTGTGATTAACTCCTTAACCACATGCTTGCAAGCGGTGTTGATATCGATCACCGCGTGGGCCCGAAGTATATCTCTCCGACTTGGGAGGGACAAATCCCATCTCGATACATACAACCCAACAGGTACTTTCCGATCACCTGAGAGACACCTTTATGATCACCCTCTCATAGGATGACGTTTGATGACCTCAAAGCTTTCTTCCGATACCAGGGAGTTGTATTATCTCATGGTCTAAGGAATACAATATTTGACATAAGAAAAGCTTCGCAAAGATGAACACGATGACACGATCTAATTGCTCCGCTTAGTTTGGGTCTGTCCATCATATCATTCTCCCAATGATAAGATCTCATTATTAATCGACAACTCATGTCTATGGTTAGGAAACCTTGACCATCATTAATCAATGAGCTAGTCCATAGAGGCATACTAGGGACACGGTGTTGTTCACAAACCACACAAGTATTAAAGTTTCCGCTTAATACAATTATAGCATGGAATATAAACATTATCATGAACAAGAATTATAATAATAACATATTTATTATTGCCTCTAGGGCAAGTGATACTATGGTAGTATAGTGGTTTCTATCATCTATATGCATTTGGCTAAGTGGATCTTAGGCTTGCTTTTCTCAAAATAGATTTTCCTTATCTTTTGAAAACACTAAGTTTTTGTTTACAAAGATCACCCAAGGCATCTACCAATCAAAGATTGAAGATCCTTTAACCGTTGTTCAACCACAAGTTTTTAACTTAGAAATTGGGATGAGGAGATTCTTGATAGCTTCCATGTCTTGATGGTCAAATTGTCCATTGCCGGGGACACGACTAAGTACTTATATTTTACACTCTCGAGAGGTGGTGCATTTTCCCCACAAGACTCGACATGCATCGAGACAAGATGTTTCAAAAGCCTTCCCTTAGACCAGGATGGACGTGTTCCAACCTATCATCCCCTACCACCAACTGTCCATTTGGCTAAGTTATTGCAATCTATATGATCCAGGCAGAGCCCATAATGCCAAGTGGCTGCACTTGAAGGTTCTCAACATTTGACATCTCAAATCTCTTTGTTCCTGGGTGGCATTCCACAAGTGAGATACACAAGGTTCACCAGTCCCCTGGCCTTGTGTAACCACTCAACAAAAATCCATCCAAGCAAAACCAATCCACCTAGGTGTTTCATTCACATAGTTGTTTTATTAAACAAAACACAAGTCCTTGACTTAGAAATATTCCATAGCATGAATATAATCCACCCTTGTTTTCTACTAGCTAATCTAAGCATGATAGTAGTAGGGATCATAACTTAGTAAATTCTACTAAGGTTTCATCTACTAGGATTTCCCGTGGCATAGCATACTTAGTAAAATTCCATGAAAGTCCTACTTAGAAATATCACTAATGCATAGTGAAAATAATGGGACAAAAGTATGAAGTACCACTTGCCTTTTTGGTAGTGAATATAAGTTCACTCCTTGATCTTGCAATAGTCACACTCTTCAAATTCCACTACAATTTAATCAAGGCACAAATTCAATCTACCATTCAAGCAATTCATCACATAGAATTATAAAAACAAAGCAATGAATGCAAGCATGCCAAAGATTGTTTTATTTGGAAAAGTGGTTTCTAAAAGGTTATAAACATTTTAAAACACCTACTGGTCATTTATAAAAGTGGAAAAACCATTTGATATTAAGTTAGTGAAAATGGCCACTTTAAGTCATTATTGTTTTGTTAGAAATGGTTTAAATTAAAGTAATAATTTCTAGTGATTGCAAATACATTTTTAAACACAAATATTAGTGTTTTATGGTCAAGTGTTTATTATCAAAACCATTTGCAAAAGGTTTTACCTATAAACCATTTTTAAACCAAAGCAATATTTTATGTTGTTGGAAATGCCTTTTAGCAAAGTAATAATTTTATAGGGTTCATCAAATTTATTTTTAAATCCTAAAACTTGGTGTTTAGGGTCAGAGAGTATAATTCAAACCATTTTCCAAAGGTTTTAGTCAAAAAGCATTTTTAAACCAAAATCAATATTTATTTTTTAGCTAGAAATGCTTTTATTCAAAGATTTAATTCCTTAGACTCACAAAATATGTTTTTAAATCCAAAAGTTGGTTTCTATGGTCAGTAGGTTGAAAACAAACCATTTACAAAATATTTTATCCTAAAAACAATTTTAGAATAAATTTTATACACAAAATATGCCTACACAAGTTTCTACAAAAACAACTAATTTTCCAGAAGCAATTCATTAAACAAACTGCATGGTTGGAAATTAATTGTTTTGCTGATTCCATTGATATAAAATTTGCAGAATTTGGACATGTAAATTTAAAGTTATGAATTTTACAAAATCACATATCTAATAGAAATGTTTCTGTTTTTAAAACGAAGTCTGAGCCACGTGGAGCAATCTGATTGGGCGGTACCGCTTCGGTTGGATCGACCTTTCTGGGCCATCAGATCTAAATGACTATGCATGGCCCAGATCAAAGGATACACCTTCGGTTAAGTTTCTATCGCAACCATTAGATCAAGATCCTACGGCTCATAGTACGATGACCTAAGATGGGCGGCGCTGGCGGCGGCGAGTGGCGGTGGAGCAGTCAGACGGTGGAGTTGCCGGCGATTCAGGAAGCAAGAGATACAGAGGAAAGGCTCACCGAGGTTGCCGTGGAGTGCTGATGCTCAACGTTGTTGCGGTTGTCGAAGGGGCGCTCGAGGTCAACTGGGATTCCTCGCCGGAGTAGCTCGCTGGCACAGGCACGCATGGCCGTGGTCGAAGGCGAGCGTCTGGGTTGCAATTGATCAAGTAAACGCGTCAGGAGGGTGCGCAAGTTTTCCTAGGTTGCGAGATAACTCACCAGAGGGAAAGGGGCGCTCTGTTTTGTCGGCTACTGCTCGCCGGAGTTGAGGCAGACCAAGGCGGCGCTCAGTCGGTGTTGTCGCCGACGCTCTGGGTCACAAGAAGACGTGTGTCCGGGGTCAGTGGATGTGCAAAGTGATGGAGATCAAGTGACCGTGAGGAGAGGGGGCGGCATGTAATCACCGTATTTGTCGCCGGAGTGCATCGGAGACAGAGAGGGTTGAGCAAGCAATTCGACCAGCCCTGTGGCGTTTTGGAGTGGGCGAATGGGGGGAAATGGAGAGAAAGACTGGGCGATAAATCGAGCGTGGTTGCGAGCGTTAATCACCGAGCCATTACTGCGGATTTACGCTGAGGAGTTAACGGCAGAAACGGTTGGGAGGAGGCGCGGTCACCGCAGGGTGGAGATGACGACTGACGGGTGGGGTCGCTCCGTCAGCGTTAGAGAGAGAGAAAGGGTGGGTTCAGTTGATCAGTGACTGAGTGGGTTTATCTACTGGTGTGAATCGTTTTCTGCGGGGGAGAAATAAATGGGCTAGCTGGGCTGTTATTTGGCCTTTGCTGGCTGGACTGGCTTGTTTTATTTTTTTTCCTTTTCTTTTTCTTTTTTCATTTTGATTTTCTGTTTTCAAATTCAAACTCTTATTTGAATCAGATTTATTTATCAAATATTTTCAAAACTTTTTAGTAGTTTCTATATTGTTTAAACATGTATTTTTAAGACCATTTTTAGAATAATTTATTTATTCTTTTTATGGTTTTATTCTTTATTAAAATAAGATTAAATATATTTTCAAACTCTTTATTTGAATTCTAATTTTCACTATACCTTTTTAGTAGGTTTTATTTATTCAATAGGATGTTTAAATACCTCACTTTGAATTATTTGAAATATTTTAATATGGTCTATTAATCATTTAAATTGAGCATTTGTCTTTATTCAGATAAATTCAAATATGGTTTTAATTCCATATAATTTTATTTAAATGTTTCTTTTATTTCATTTAAGTTAATTAAATAACTTTAATTCCACTTGGGCAAATTCCATTTATTATTTTCCCATGATTTAATTAATCATTTCCATTAGAGATTTTGTCCTTATTTAATAGAATGGAATTTGGTTAATGCCATATAATTTTATTTGAATATTCTTTATCCATTTATTTTATTTGGATTTGGATTATCTTTGTTTGATTATGGATTTGGCCAAGGTTTAATTTAGCTTTTAAATATTCCTTATTTATTTCTTTCTTTATCTTATAAAATCCATATCTTTTTATTTATAGATCCAAACTTGGTGAGTCCAATTTGTAGAATCTTATTTAATACTTGTTTATCCTTTTAAATCAATTAGGATTATTTTGCTCACAATTTGGTATGGATTTTGGATAGGAGCTTTATTAGCTTTGGAAATTATTGGTTTTATTAGTTTTTATCCATGGTTCCAAATTGAATGATACCAATTTCGATGTTTTTATAATGTTTTTATTTACCATTTTGATCATTTATAAATGTTCGTTGACAAATTTTTATATGGATCTCATCCATAGTCTTAGAGATATCTTGGAAATAATTTATTCCATTTAGGGTTTTAGAGTTTGGTTTATTTTCCAAGTGTTTAAATTTCAAGATTCATTCTTTGATGAATGCATTTCACTTGCTTTGAATTTTGTTGGTTTCCCTTTTATTAAATTTTGTTCCAGATGGGTTTTTAAGTTTCCATTTAGAAATAAAACTTTCTTTTCACCCTAAATTTCAACAATCATTTATTTTCTTTATTTATTTTTCACATTTCAAAATTTGGAAAATTTTGGGATGTGACAGAAGTGCAGATGTTGCCCCAGGATATCTGACGAGAATCAACTGTTTCTACACCTCCCACCATGTAACAGGACTTTGATATATGCCGTTTCCTAAATTATGCTCCTTCAGTCTAAATACTGAAGAAGCAGCTGTTGGTTTCTCAACCAGCGTTTTATGGAAATCTCCGGAGACTCCATTATGGTTCGTCCCGAGCTTTGCCAATGCCCGTGATTGGAACCTACCTAGCATAAGTATTCATAATACTATGTAATAGGATATTTCAGTTGGTATCGGCCCTATTGAACTATTTGGCTGCAAAGTAGTACTAGTATAATACTAGGTCTTGTGTTTCTGAGTATTTTGTACTATATACTGATACTTGTTTAGATCAAGGGTAGGATACGGTACTACTTTTCCTTTGTTCTATCGTTGCTATTACTAATGTATTTTATAGAACTAATACTGATGTACTAGTATTTGTTTAGATCAAGTGCATATGGTCTTACTTTTCTTTTGTAACTTGGCCAGGTCATAAACTCAAAATATAGACGAGGCTTGCGCATTTTTAGTTGCCTATGGAGGTCACACACACATGAATTGATGTGATAAGGAGGAATGCATTCAAAAATAGACTTGATCATCAGTTTTGCTTGCTCTAATAATCAAGTGTTCCGAGAAAAGGACAAAATGAATCAGTCACTTTGAAATGCTGATTAATCTATCAAGTGCCACTGAATATGAACTGGGAGTCTATCAATATTTTTATTTCTTATTCTATACTACTAAATCTTTCAAATGCTAGTGAACATATCAAATGTTCTGTTGCTATTACTAAGGTATTTTTTTGAACTAATAGTGATGTACTGATACTTGTTTAGATCAAGAGCGATAGATGGTTTTGCTCTTCCTTTGAAACAGCATGGCCAGAATATGGTCTCTCTTTCCATTTGAATTATGGCCTTGCTACATCTATTGAATTTGAATGTCTGCATTGTTAACTCTGTAAATTATTTTGGTCATTATCTGTACTGCTAAATTCGTCACTATGAAATGATGTTGAATCTGTCAAGTGCCACTAATTATGTAATGGGAATCTGTTGATATTTTTCTTTTTTATTTCGTACTGCCGAATATTTCAACTGCTATTGAATTTCAGTGTCTGTATTGCTGAATCGGCCACTTTGAAATGCTGATGATCATGTTGAGTGTAGCTGATTACAAAGTGGGAATCTGTCGATATTTTTTTTCTTATTATGTACTACTAAATCTTTTAAATGCTAGTAAGAACAGTAGTTACTGTCTTAAGGTAGTTTTGAGTATTTTGTATAGAGTTCTTCCTCTGCTAATCTATTTAGCAGTAATAACCATGTACTGGTATTTGTTCAGATCGACCTATCTAGTGTAGAATATGGTCACGCTTTCCTTTTGAATCAGGCCTAGCTGAATCTATCAGTTGTTATGGTTATTGTCTATGTACTGCTAATCGGTCATTTTGCGATACTGCTGAATCTGTCAATTGCTGCTAAATATGAACTGGCAATCTGTCTATATTTTTTCGATCTTATTCTGTACTGCTGAATCTGTCAAATGTTTTGTTGTTACTACTAGTACAATATTTTGACAACTAACTGTGATGTAGTTGGAGTACTTGTTTGGATCAAGTGCACTAGATTGTCTTACTTTTCTTTTGAAACTGAGCATTGTCACAATTATCTAGATGTGTCTTGGGAATTTTGGGTTGCATATAGGGGTCACACAGGCATTGAAGTAAGGAGGATATATTCTAACATAATTAGGCTTGACCGTTAGTTTTTCTTGCTCGAATGATCGACTCTGTTCGAAGAACAGGGCAAACTAATCATGCGCTAAGGATTTTTGATCTAGAACAAGAACCGGTTATGTCTGTACTGCTATTGAATTTCAAGCAGGAAAGCTACTGAATCTCTTAATTGTTCTGTCCTTGCTATTACTAAAGAATTTTGTGGAACTAATACTAAATGTACTGGTACTTTAAATCAAGTGCACTAGAGAGTCTTGATTTTTTTTGAAACATGGCCTTGTCACAATCTAGATGAGACTTGGTAATTTTTGGTTTCATACGGGGGTCACACAAGCATTGATGTGAGAAGAATGTACTCAAAGCAGACTTCATCGTCAGTTTTGCATGCTCCAATTATCGAGTGTGTTTGGAGAAAAGGGAAAACTGATCGCACGATAAGGTTTTAGAGCTAAAACAAGAACTGGTTCTCTCTGTACTGCTATTTTATTTTTGTGTATCTATTGCTATCTTATTCTGTACTACTAAATTTTACATGAATGTCTGCCAAAAAGAATTACTGTTCTTTCCCCCTCCCTCTCTGAGGTCTTTGTTTCGAATCCGGCCGAGCCATAGCACAATGCAATTTTTATATGAGAAGAAATCTATCCCATTTGGCCCCTCTTTAGCCTAGACATTTTAATTCGTCTTTTAGGGGTCAGGGGATTACTGAGCATAGCCCAGTCATTTAAATTCGACATTTTTAGCATTGACACCCAGCTCTCAAAATAAAAAAACTCTGTCTGCCCATGTTTTTAAGAAACTACTACTCCGTTTTGTGTCATTTTATAAATTTACATGCCAGGAGCGCTCCCCTCCCAAAAAAGCTTCGCCTACCTACATTTTTTTGTAGAAACTACTGCATATATAGAAGTTTTTAGTTGAGCTGCCAGGAGCACCGCCTTATTATTTGAAGGGCGATAAACATGGACAAAGAAAGTCTTTTTATGGAGACAAATTTATGTGTTATGGAAGAACCGTTAAAGTTTGTACTGTATAATATGTGTCATCCGCAGTTAACACCTGCAAGGTCTGCAGTTTGAATATACTCAATTTTCTTTACAGACTTACATTTTTTGTACTCTGAGGATGACATATGGGATCCAGATAAACTGTTGCTGCATCTAACAATGTTGCCAATGTCAGAACGACGGACTTGACCAGAAAAAAGTCTAGCATACACACGTTTCAATCAAAAAAGATGCTGGCACCTGGGACGAGGCATAGACATGTTTCCTGCATAGAGGAGGCTGACATGTGGTACCTAGCAACAGACCAAGGTCAAGATAGCGGTAATGGCAATTTCTATTATTATATATGTATAGTAAGGTTGTCATCTGGGACCCAACACCAGAGTATATAGATTAACATTTTTATACTCTAATGCTAATACGTGGGACCCAGATAAACTACTACTTCATCTAGCAATCTTGCCAAGGTCATAATGACAGACTCCACCCAAAAAACAGTCCAACATACACACGTTTCCTTCAAATAGAGGCTGGCATCTAGGACCCAGCATAGACACGTTTCCTGCACAGAAGTTCATGACATCTGGGACCCAGCGACAGACCAAGGTCAGAACAACCGAGGCAGCCGAAAAAAAAGTTCATCATAGCACGTTTCATTTCCAGAAAGGCTGACAAGTGGGACCCACCATCCTGAATAAATGTGTGATGTAGCAAGCAATGCTATCAAGTTAACACGGAGGCACGAGCCAAGAAAAAATCCCATCATGCACACATTTCTTCTAATGTGAGGATAATATGTGGGGCTTGGCTGCGTGATTAAACGGTAGATGCATCTAGCAGCACTATCAAGTTCAAAACAGGGTAGCATGAGCGAAGGAAAAAAATCCATCATACACACGATTCTCTAATGAGAGGCTAGCATGTGGGACCCATCAGCGTGATTAACGCCAGATAGATCGAGCAACATAATCGAGTTCAATTCAGAGAGGCACGAGTCAAGGAAAAAATTTCATCATACACACGATTCTTCTAATGAGAGGCTGGCATGTGGGACCTAGTATCATGATTAACAATAGATAGATTGAGCAACGTTATCGATTTCAAATTAGGGAGGCACGAGCCAAGAAAAAAATCATCATGAACACATTTCTTATAATGTGAGGATGACATGTGGGAGACAGCTGCGTGATTAAACTGTAAATGCATCTAGCAGCGCTATCAAGTTCGGAACAGGGTAGCGAGACCGAGGGTAAAAAATCCATCATACACACGATTCTTCTAATGAGAGGCTAGCATGTGGGACCCAGTATTGTGATTAACGGTAGATATATTCAGCAATGTTATCGAGTTCATATCAGGGAGGCACGAGCCAACGAAAAAAATCCATCATGCACATGTTTCTTATAGTGTGAGGATGACACGTGGGACCCAACAGCCTGATTAAACGGCAAATGCATAAAGCGATGCTATCAAGTTCGGAACAGGGAAGGAAAAAAATTCCATCATACACACGATTATCAAGTTCGGAACAGGGAAGACATGCTGGACCCAGCAGCCTGACTAAACGGAAGAGGCATCAAACAATGTTATCAAGTTCAAATCAGGGAGGCGCGACCGAAAAGTTTGGTTCGCTAGAGTCACTGACGTCCAGGACCCACACGCAAAAAAATACTTCGGCAAGTCAACATCTTACGAGGAAGTGGAAATCTTACTTCTCCCACGTGCCTGTCGAGCTTCATCCATGTTTTTAGCGGTTTCGTCGTAGTAGAGGGGCGCGAAACCAATTTTTTTTTGCATCGGCCATGATCGAGACTAGATTTTCGTTGCGGAAGATGCGCCTTCTACGACGACCAACGGGC
Source organism: Avena sativa (assembly GCA_916181665.1). Lineage (NCBI taxonomy): Eukaryota > Viridiplantae > Streptophyta > Magnoliopsida > Poales > Poaceae > Avena > Avena sativa. Next base: position 65,474,188 of record OV702279.1, read on the forward strand.
CCCGTCGTTGCGTTTTCTTATAGTGAATGATGTGAAGGCTCTACAGGAAAGGACAAAGACTATGGAAGCTCAGCTGGGTAAAGGAGCTCAGAGCCAAGCTTTCATACTAGAAAATTTTGCTGGAAAACCCTAGCCAGATACAGTAGTAGACCTCAAGATGATGAGGGTGGTAACCAAATAAGAGAAACCTGAAGCTGGATTATAGCAATGCGCCAACACTGGAGTATATCATGTAATATCTATTAAAGATGATCACCATGAAGAATCCCGATACATAACAAGGTAATGATGCTATGTACCAACAATTTATACAACAAGTAGCATCTAAAGTTCGTGAGTTAGATATGGAGTATAAAATACTAGATGATAAGCTTCCTGCTAAGCAAGATTATATATTTGAGCCCACTATTAAAGTTAAGTTGGGAGTCAATGAGATATCGACACTTTGTGATCTTGGTGTGAGTGTCTCAAAAATTCCCAAAAGCATATTTTATAAATTAAACTTGGGGCCATTTGTCACTACTGAATTAAGACTCCATCTAGTATACTGAACTTATAAACAAGTTGTTGGGACAAAAAATATAGTTGTTGAAATTAAAGGTAGTCTCGCTTTTATTGATCTTGTTATTATGGACATGCCTGAAGATCCCATAGCACCTATTATTTTAGGTAGGCCATTTCTAAGAACTATTAAAGATTAGATTAATCTACATGAGGAGAACGTGAGAATAGGGCTACCGTCTAGAGATCCTTTTATAGTCCACTTCCCTAGGAAAAAGAAGGCAAAGTCTAATGATGATGATGGCATAATTACTTTAAAAGTCAACTATTTTGGAGTGGGTATCCCAGTCCTTAAATATAAATGATTTCCATCGGGGTCAAGCTAATTGATCGTAACTAGAAGCGCTTCATGGGAGGCAAACCATGTGAAATAAAATTTCACTTTTGTGTTAGTCTTGTTACTTTTTTTGTTTTTAATAAAGAGTGTTCAAGAAGACCTTTGGAGAGAGGAGAAGAAATAAGGTAATCCTCGATCTTTTACTAACACATGGCCTAACGAGTATTGCTGAATTTTTATGGAATATGTTTTCGGTTATTTTGACTTATGATCATATGTGCAAAGGCGCATGGAGATACTAATCAAATTCTTGAAGTTTTGCAGTAATAGTGCACTTAACGACCTGTGGTACGGCCGGGAAGGACCGTAACATGCGCCTGTACCACCTCAAGTCACATAAAAGTAGAAACTTTGATTTTTGCCACAAGAGACCGTGCTGTCACCAACCTATGGTATGGTTGGACGCGCCCATACGACGCGCCCGTACCATACCCTCGAGCAAACATCATATTTCAAGGAAGCAATAATGTATAGGTAACAACTAGCAGTACGGGTGCACGTGACCGTACCGCACGCCTGTACCGAGTGAACCACCAGGGAGAAGCCGTCACACCCAAGGTATGTCACTCAGTATGGGAGGGCTCCGTCTGTACCGCCCGCCCGTACCACATACATGGTCATCATATTCTGCCAGAGGAGGTAACCTAAAAATCCCCAAAACCAGTCTCTCTTTGTTCTTCCTCCAAACTCCAAACCACCTACATTGGATCTTCAAATTTACTCAACCCTTCTTTGATTCCTCGCACTAAATATATATAAGATATGATTCTCCTCTGATCCTCAACTTATTTTTGCAAAAGCTTCACTCAATCATGCACCATTATCAATCTAGACTTAGGTCTTGTTCTTGATTCAATGTTGATGATGAGCATTCTTAGAATTGTTTTACAGGAGTTTATTTTATAACTAGTGTATAGGATCACTTATTCTATGTTTCTATTGGATTAAAAATTCTTTACAATTTTTTCTATTTATTGATTCTATCTTGTTATTTTTAGATGAACATGAGACACATGCGGTGGCTGCGGAGTCCTCTGCACCACCCGTTGATACGTTGACCCCCGAGTCACTTGGTATCGAGTTCACCCGGCAGTGTCAGCTGAACCGTTTCAATTGTCTCAAGCTCCAAGAAATCAAGTCCACCAAGTTGGCATGTCCTTATATCCTGAACCAACTTGGCATTCATGCTGATTTCGATTTACTTTGCAACAATATTGGTTTGTATGACTTTGTCTTTCAGGATGTTGCCATGTATTGCTGCTTGACACTTGAGTTACTCTTCACGTTGACGCATATGGTGGACCAGTACTATTGTACCGAGGAACAAAGGCCCGAAGTTGATCGCACCAAATTCAGCCTTTTGAACCGTGAGTACATCCTAACACTCGACAATGGGCTCAATGTTTTGGGTTTGCCAACAACACCACCGATGTACGCACAACTACTTTTATTTTAAACCCTGCACCTTGGGAGTAATTTAATTTGATGAGAATTTGTGGAGACACACCCAAGGGAAACCAAATTGATCATCCTGCTATTCGCTATCTATTTTATGTGATTTCTAGCACCTTGCAGGTACGCGGTGAGTTTACTAGAGTTAATGAGGAGGACATGTTGATCCTTTCAAAAGCTGCTATTGTTAATTGTAATTTAATGCCAAATTTGGTTGTTTTGCTTGTGTTTTACCTTAAGCATTAGGCTCTTCAATCTTGTGGACCCATATGCGGAGGGGGAGTTTTGACCGTTCTCGCAGGCGCACTTCAAATAAACCTAGGTAATATCCAACTGTTGGCAGGAAGTCACCGTCTTGGTCTCCCTACTCTAAGAGCATGTGGTATGGTTTCTAAAACTCATGGTAGATATTTCCTTGATATACCTAGAGCGGATCACTTGATCCTGGCTCCTTTGCCTAATGGTTTATTCTCTATCGAGGAGGGACGTTTATGTTTTGACGCGCTGGTTGCGGCTAATCTATCCCAACAAGAAATACCCATGGGAGGAGGAGTAGAATATGAAGAAGTAGAACAAGGAAGACCCGAACAAGATGAGCAGCCAACAAACTACTACACCACCTATGAAGACATCTATGCACTCAAAGGAAATATTCAAAACATGCGCATCCTCTTCATCAACCTTCAAGATGCTACTGCAAGCCTCGCCACCTAGTTCCATGATTGGAACAACCAATGGAACATGGTAGATTATCCACTGCCACCATAATGAGCAACAAAAGGGCTTTCAAAAGCCTGACCTTGGGCATGTGTTCCCCTAGAAAATATATTTGTGTAATAACGAGGTTGTACTACACCTCCTTGAGATCTTTGAACCACTCGTGTTGACTTGTTCCAACACTTCTCTTTTTTCTTTGCTTTTTAGTTGGATTTTGTTTTTCGTTTTTTTTCTTTTCTTAAAAACCCTTGCTTGGTCCCAAGTTATTTTCTATTCTTTAATCCCTATCCTAAAAAATACAAAAATATTTTTCTGTTTTTCCTTTTTTCGTAAATGTGGATTCGCACTTTGCCTCTTTGCTTTGATATTATTATGAGAGTAATCGTGTTTGAGATTTGAAGAAACACATCCCTATAAGGAAGAGAATCATGGAGCATCATATGAGAGGTATATCCTATGTCTCCCACTTTTGAAGTTTGAGTTGTTTATCTTAGTTCGTCGATTTGCTAAGATGCTACGCATGTGGGAGTAATTTAATATGGTTAAAGTAAAGCTTTTTATTAGTATAATGATTAGTTGTTGAAGCTCTTGCTCTAGTTCTTTTATCTAACTGATTCTTTCCTTGTAAATAATATTTTTAATCAAGTAAAATAGGATAAAGTCTAAAATTTACGACTTGTTTGATGAATGATTGTCTTGAGAGTATACCCTTGAAGATACTTGACCCCATAGACATTTTGATAGTCTTGATGACACTCATGAAAGTAATTGTTTGATTAAAATAAAGTGTAATGGTAATTGTGATGCATGCCAAAGCTAACCTTGTGGATCAAACCGTGGTACTTGATCAAAAAAAAGATAAAACATATTATTTTATGTTCATACTGCACACCTTTGGGATGCCAACAACTTCGCTAGCTTTTGGACGATCTATGATATAACCCCAGATTTCGGCTATGAGTTGATGACATGATTGGCGTAAGTGTCAATGTATGGGAAAAAGTATTGGTATTCTCAAAGGTTGTGAAAGCACTTGTAAAAGAAACAGCCAGCAATTCTTGAAATAATAAAAGAAAAATGTAGCTTTGAAGATCCACATAAAAAGTCCTTGGCATGGTCTGGTTACTACTCTACGAATTTTTCTTGAAAGACAATGATTCGATTAGTAGTGTGTTTCATAGACTTGATTTATTGATGTGGGTGTAAATAAGACACTTCATTGTTATACTACCTAGGACATGAAACTCTCTTACTTAATCATGCTATTTAAACATCCTAGTGTTCCTTGGCAAGATGAGAGTTAACTAGAAGAATTGGATTGATTGCTACACTTCTAGTTATTTATACTAATATTAAACTCTAATTTGATTAACTTGACTTAACGAAGCTTATATAGTAATCTTGTCATCTCTCTAACTTTGATAATCCTCGCAAATGAATGAAGTGTTATGTACATATGACTACCAACCTTAAGTGAATTCTTCTTCTCATTGTTTCAAGTTTAAACCCTGAATTCCTTATATGTCGGGGCCCCTGCAATGGGGGTTCCACGACCCCTAGTTTGACAAGATCCGTGCCATGAGGAATATTCACCCTCGCGAGGCGGAATGACTCGAGAGGGAACCTGACTGAATAGGCATCAAGAGGTGCCCGCCTCGCGAGGGAGAGAACCCTCGGTGGTAACGCCTCTCGAGGGGGTCTTCCACGACATCACGTTGTGCCCTCGTGCCTCGGATACCACGAAAGCGTGTCCAGGGAAGGATGGTATCTTCACTAAGCGGAGTACGAGCTGCAGCCCTGACAAGACGTTCAATGTCTCTGTGGCGTCGTCCGCCTTGGTAAATAAGACTCGGTCCACCCTCCTTTCGTAGGGAAAGGAGGGGTGATCTCATGGTGGAAGGCTCCCGCAGTCTCCATTTTGGTGAAAGGGGGAAAAGGCAGGGAGCGCCGAATGAAGACAAGCAACATCGACAAAGGATGATTTACAGGAGGACGGAGTGGAGCGCGTCGAGCTGGACCAAGTATACGCAAAGTAGCCTCCTACAATGGGATCTCGAGGAGCGGCACTATGGACGCCCTTTCCGCCAAAAGGTTGGGGCAAGAGGACCAATGTGGCCCTATATAAGGGACCCTTCTTCTACCTTAGAAAGGGTTGATCCCTAGCGATCTAAACCCTAGACATCCAACCTCCACTATACCCTCATGAAATACAAGCGAGCAACACAACAAAGCAAGAGTAGGGGATTTACCTCTTCATGAGGGTCCCAAACCTAGGTAAAAAACCCCGTGTCACCTTTCTATCGTGATTCTCGCTCTGCTGTCGCCGCCGCCGTTGAGGTTCCTTGTGAACGCGTGTTCAACCCCCTCTCGAACCAAAGAATCATTGGACCATAGTTACTTCATGGGAAAAATCTTCGACATTTGGCGCGCCAGGTAGGGGTTGAACACGCCGGCTCGCATGCCGTCTCGCACCCGATACCCGTGCCGAGCGCGCGCTCTGTTGCGCAGCAAGAAGGGCCCAGACCGAGCAGGCCCCACGACACGCCCCCTCCGAGCAGGACTAGTGGACCAAGGAAAATGGAGGATCTAACAAACGCCCGTCGCGGGAGTCCCCTCCCTCCTCACATGGCGCCACCTCCCTCTCCCACACCACGTCCTCGCGTGGTAACGCCGAGCACCTCACGCCTAAGGAGGCCAAGCGCATGGTGCAGAACCTCCTGGATCACCCACCGGTCGACCTAGGCAAGGAGAGGTGGTGTGAACGGATCTCCGTGTAGGGTTCGCAGCATAGAAAACAAAAAAATTCCTACGATGGGAACAACTAAGTACCAAGATCTATCTACTAGATACAAGCACCGGGTGGATATACATCCATACAATACATACCCTCAAAGACTAAAAGTGTTAATGAGGTTGCAATCGTGGATGATGTAGTCGAATGCTTGCTGATCTCAAGATCGAGAAGAAGTCCATCCGGTACAGTAGGTCCAACACCATCAAGTCCAGCACCGCAAAGAAATAGTGCATCCATGATCGCACACACGTTCGGCAACAACCTCCACGCCCTTGCTCCAGCAAAGTAGCGGAAGCAAAAAATCCTTCCACAAAAATCCACGGGGAACATGTATCTCGCTGATCCGTGACCATGGGGAAATTCTAAAGGGGCGAGAGAGATCCGTCACGAGGAGGTGTGTTTTGAGAGGAGGAGAGGGCGGCCTTTTATAGAGAGGGGGAACCCAAGGGGCATGGCGCCACAGCCATGGTGGCTTCCCCCACATCTTCCATACTCATGTGGGTGGAGATCCCACTTAAAATGAAAAGCCTCCACTCACATTAATATGCCTCCACTAAAAAATCCACTCACATGCATTAAATTTCCACCAAATTTAATACAAGCTCTCATTTAAATAAAACTCTTTAATTTATTTATTAAGATTTTTTAATTATATTAATTAAGAAACATTCACATAAAACCCCTTACAACATTTCAATTTCACATGCAGAACCAGTTTCAGCAATTTCAACCGAAACAATTCCGGTGTCTGCCGAAATAAATTCCTGCGCTTTCTTTTTCTTTCTCTGGCATATTTTTTTGAGGGTTGAACAGCAGGAAAGACCCCACTGCAATTTTTATATAATAATCATAGAGAGTTGCATATGTACATATTTACATGTCCACCTCACTGAGGGATTACACACAAAAGGTAGCTATCTCCAATCTAAATGGGAGTTGATCCAGGCTTTCAGATCCTGGGAATATTTTTCTTAATTCTAAATAGCACCCATCTCAATTCTGTGGATACAATGGCCTTCCATTCCTCCAAAGAAGGGCGTCTGTTGTTGAAAATCATGTTATTTCTGCATATCCATATGCCCCAGGCTCCCAATATAATAATCTCCATTGCAAAAGGGACATTCAACTTGCTTTTTATGTCTGAAAAGGCCTCATTTAGAGATAGATAGATGGACCTGGAAGTAAAATTTCATCCAAGCATGACTTGGTAAAACAGCAATCCCAGAAGAGATGAACCAGAGTCTCCTCAGCAGGGCAGCCAGAAGTAGCACAATTATAAGAAGTCAGTGAGAACTTCTTTCTCTTCAACAAGTTCCTAGTATTTAATCTGTCTAATAGGAGCAGCCAGAAAAATAACTTGTGCTTTTGCTGGGAAGAAGACTTTCGTAACCAAGAGAAATGTCGTAGGACAGCAACATGCCCAGAGAGTGAAGAATATGCTTTTTTAACAGAGAAGGAATCACTTCCCCGAATGTAGCTCCACTTATCTGTATTTCCATGGTGTCCAGAGCTGATAATGTCTTGGCACATCTGCTCCAGGCTGAGAAATTCAGAGAATGCATGCTAAGAGAGAGGTAGGAAAAAAGGTCCTGAATATGATGGATTTGGATGAACTCCTGGGCAGAAATACTTGAATTTTTTTGCAAAGGATAGCAAATGAGGTAATTGATGCTGCAAACATTCATCCCTCCATATATCAGTCCAGAAAAGAGTGGTTTTACCATTCCCCACTAAGCATTTTGCAATTCCTTTGAAGATATCAATTAATTTCAGATGTGCTTTCCACCAAAATGACCCCTCCATACTTCTTCCTGGTAGATTTCCATTATTATTGTAGTAAGTGTTCCAAACACGATGAACCCAAGGAATATCATGATGATTGAAGAACTTGTCCAGATTCTTCAAATGTAGAGCAGAATTTTGAATGTTAAGATCTAAAACTCCCAAACCAGCTTGAGTCTTCGGTCTGCAAACTTTGTTCATGGCAACTAATTCTTCCCCTCTATCCTGGACATCTATAGTATTCTTCCTCCACAAGCAGTGTCTCATGTATTTGATCAGCTGATCCTTAATGGAGACAGGGATCTCAAAACAACTCATGTAATAGATGGGAAGAGAGGACAAAACTGATTTCACAAGTTGCAACTTTCCTCCATAATTGAGAAAATCAGCAATGCCACAAAGTCTTCTTTAAACTCTTTGTACAATAGGAAAAAATTGCTCGACGGTAGGGTTATTAAGGCTTAGGGGCAAGCCAAGGTAGGTAAAAGGGAGAGACCCTTCCTGGTCGGAGATTGTCCTGACAAAATGATTAAGCCTTTAGTGTCCATATTAATTGGCATCATGCTAGATTTTGAGTAATTTACTTTAAGGCCAGTGGACATAGCAAAAGTATGTAGGAGGTCCTTAAGAAAAAGCAGCTTACCCTAATCAGCTTTGAGAACCAGCAAAGTGTTATCAGCATATTGAATAGTAGGAAAATCAAGACAGAAAACACCTCCTAAGGATGAAGACAGCAGCCCTTGGTGCATTGCTTTGTTGATAATGGACTGAAGAAGATCAGCAGCAAGAACAAATAGAAGGGAGGGATAAAGGGTCCCCCTGTCTAACCCCTCTTCTATAGTAGAATTTTTTCCCAGGCACTCCATTAAGAAGGACAGCAGAGGATGCAGATCCAAAAATCAATTGAATCCAATTAATCCATTTCTCACCAAAGCCTATAGCTCTGAGAATACTAATGATAGTAGAGTGCTCAATCTTATCAAAGGCTTTTTCAAAATCCAATTTTAAAATTACAATTTCTTCTTTGGATTTATGACACTGATAGAGAAACTTCAAAAGCCCACCGTAAGCAGTCCTGAATGGATCTTTTCTTGAGGAAACCATATTGATTTTTGTGAACAAGCTTTAGGATAACATTCTGAAGTCTGTTGGATAGAATTTTGGTGATAATATTGAAAACACTGTTCAGCAGAGAAATTGGCCTGAAATCTGCAGGTGTCATAGGATTCTCATTCTTTGGAATTAGAATGATAAATGAGGCATTAATGCTTTCCAAGGAAATCCTGCCATCATAGAAGTCAACAATAAGCTTCATAACATCCTCTCTAATAATAGGCCAACAGTGCTTAATGAATTCATTGTCAAAACCACCAGGACCAGGAGATTTGTCATTAGGAAGGTCCCTGATCACCTCTTCAATCTCTTTATCAGACAAATGCTTTTCCAAATCATCTCTTGCTTCAGAAGACATACCAACATCAAAGAGTTCATCCAGGTTAAAATGCATGTCAGGTTTATCAGAAGTGCCCATTCTTTCTTTGAAGGCATGCCAAAGAATGTCATCTTTGTCAAAGTGCTCCTGAATTTCCTCATTACTTCCATTTTTCAGGATTGAGGTATAATTGTGCCTATACCTTTTTTTGCGAATAACACCTCAGATCTATTAAGCAGCAGTGCAATACACCCCAAAGAACACCGAAATTACATCAAGGTCCCTGGAGACCCTTATCCCTACACACTCCGACGCGGAGCGAGGACGCGCCGCCGCGCCGCTGCCACCGCTCCCACCTAGAGCCGGCGTCGCCTTGGAGCTCGCAGACGGTTTTTTCGCGGCCGGGAAGTCGTCGATCTCGGACTCTGCGTGTCTGCATGACGGAGTAGAGGAAGAAGGGCGCAGCACCGCCGCACCAGATCGAGGCGGCCGGACACGAGCCGGCATCTTGAAGAACTTGAGGATACCGACGACCCTCGAGCACAGGGAAGTCGCGCGTGCCGCGGGAGAGCTCCGTGGAGCTCCACCGCGGGAGAGGGAGCACGCCGACGCCAAACACCCCACCGCCAACACCACCGCCTCCATAGCGCCGCCAGCCGGGTCCCTACCATATCCTACACTATATACACACCGAGAAAGGGGTTCCCCCAGCCTCCCGCCACTGGAGCAGCCAACGGAGGAGGGGGAGCCCGCGGATCCGCGGCGGAGAGGTGAATTGATGGGGAGAGGTTCCAAAAATCGCCCTCAGGCACTATAGAGAGAGAGGGGAATTGTGCCTATATCTGATGGTGGCTTTTGAATGGAAGAATTTGGTGTTTTCATCACCAAGTTTGACCCACTTAATTTTTCCTCTCTGTTTCCAATAAGCATTATGGTTTTGAAGCAAAAAAATTACATGAGTTTTCAGCAAATCTCTCAGGTTCCACTTCAGAATAGTAAGAGTTCTCATCTCTTCCAGGACATCTAAGAGCTCAATAGTTGCATTGACATTGCTGATTTGAGATTTAAGACATGGAAAATTCCTTGCCCAAAGCTTCAGAACCCTCCTGACATTTTTGAGTTTAGCATTAATTTTCCTAGCAGTCACTACATCCAACTAGAATGTTCCAAGCATTTTGAACAATTGCTTTAAAATCACTATTTTGCATCCAAAAAATTCAAATCTGAATATCTGTGCCTTTGGAATCTTTGTGCCAATAGAGATGACACAAGGAAAATGGTCAGAGGTGGGTTTGGATAGAGGGAAAACAAAAGAGGAGGGATAATTCTTGGTCTAGGAGGCAGAGGTAAAGAACCAATCCAATCTCTCAAGAAGAGTATCCTTTTGCATGTTACTCTAGGTGAATTTTCTTCCTTTAAGGGGAAGCTCAATGAGACCCAGATTACTGATTGCCTCATTAAAGAGGAGCATATCATTAACATCCCCACCCTGTCTATTTCTATCAGAGGGCTTTCTTGTGAAATTAAAATCCCCCAAAATCAGCCAATCAATATCAGGCATATCAATATTGGCAAACCACTCCAAAAAATCTGCCTTTTTCTCAGGTTGGCAAGGACCATAAACATTAGTAAAGATACAGACATCATTTGACAAAAGAGAAGTGAAATTTATAGAAATGGAATAGTCATTTTGAAAAGATATTTGTCCACAAAAGAGAGAGCTATTCCAAATGATGATTAGTCCCCCAGAAGCTCCATTTGAAGGCAGGAATTCATATTTATCAAATTTCCTAGGGCAGAATTTTCTTAGATAAGCAAGATCAAAATCCTACCTTTTAGTTTCTTAAAGACAAATAATGTCACACTGATATTCATCAATTTTATTACTAAGAGCCACCCATTTTTTGTCAGAATTTATGCCCCTAATATTCCAATTTAAAATCTTCCATTTTCTTTTCTTATCCATAAGAAACCATATAGCAGAATTGATTTTGGGGTGACACAAAATATGAAACCACCCAAAAGCATTGACATAATAGACATAACCAGTTGATAAACCAGAAGCCAGCCATGAGGATTCTATTACAAAACCATAGATAGGGAACCAAAAAGGTCCCAAAAAAATTAAGTTGTGTGACACATTTTAAACTTATTTAGGTGATTTCTTCTTGGCTTGTTGTCCACATGCACCAGCAGCCCTATACTTCTTCTTGCCACCCAGATTTATACTTGGATGCCATTTCCTTTACTGGTGCCCTTTCCAGGGGCCTTGATGGCAATATTAGTGGCTTTTACCTTCTTGAGCAACCTTTTATCCAGGTCCCCTTCCATGACCTTACTGAAAGAGGCAACAAGATTTTTAGCCACCTTAGGATTTAATCAGGGAAGAGCAGCATTACAAGTAAGACAATATGAAATAGTGCAATTAATATGACTTTTGAAGCCCGTATTTAATTCCATAATTCTAGGACTCCTTCTCACCTCAGATTCCACCAGGGGCTCCTTTCCCTTTATCTTTTTGGATGTAACATCCCTAAAATCATGTTTCAAAATTCATGCATATCATCCATGCATCCATGATCATTTAGGGTTCCATTTCAAAACCATTTCAAAAACAGGAGCATATGTTGCTCATTATTTTATGTAAGTATGCCCTAACCTTAGTGCTACCTTATTTTGAGAAAGGTACTTATTGTATTCAGTAATGTTTTGAATTCAAACTTAAGTGCTTCCAAAAGCTTGAGCAAAGTTTCAAAACAAAGTATGAAATAAAACCAAATTTATGCCTAATTTTATATCTCATAAAGGCTTGGTTTTATTTTATTTTTCAAATGACCCAAGTATGTTTGAGTAAACAGAAGTGTTTGACACTTATTTGAGTACAAAGTTCACTGTAGAAAAATCCAGAGAAGGTTTGAAATCAAACTGATTTGAAATAGAGTTTGAAAACCATTCCTAGAAAATCAAACAGAAAAAGAAAAGGAGTAAAGAGGAAAAAAATAAGCAAACAGCCAATCTGGCCCAACCCAGCCCAACTCGACCTAGCTAGCCCAGCAACTCCTCCCGCGAAGCGTTTTCCTTTACTCGCAATCAAACCCACAGAGTCACTGACCGCCTGGACCCATCCCCTCTTCTTTGCTCTCCTGACAACCGTGGCCCACATGGCAGTCGTCGTCTCCACCCCCAGCGACCAGTTCATCCCCAAATCACGTCGGGCGTTTCCTATTTAAATTCGCGGCTTCAATTCACGATCAATGCTCGAGTAAATCACGCCCGCGTCCTTGCTACTTAAACCACCTCTGCCCCCTCTCCATTTTCCCCAAACCCCAAGCACAGAGCGCCCCCAGGCTGCGAGAATTCCTCGCCGCGACCTCGCTGCTCCGACGAACCGCAGCATCAATTCCGGCCAACCCCGACCACCCCTCTGCTCCTGGTTCACATGAGCTTGCTCCACTCTACCTTGCACACCCTCCTGACACGTTTCCTTGATCGCTTGCACCCCAGACACCCATCCCCGACGACGTCTGAGCGCACCCGTTGCCAGGAGCAACTCCGGCGAGCGATTGCCGTCACCACCGTGCGCCCCTCGACGAGCTACCACCACCTTGAGCATCACCAAGACCCCGCGAACCCGGTGAGCCCCTCCGTTCCTCCCCTTGATTCCTAGATTCACCAAACCACCGCCACGAGACAAGCCACCGCCAGCTCCGCCACTCGATGGCAAGCGTGCTGAGTACCGTAGGATTCAGACCCAAGCGTCGCGATAGACTGGCTAAACGAAGGGGTATGCTTGCTCCTGCGCCGCACGATCTGTTTAGATCTAACGTACCGTGTAGGCCGATCCACGCGAAGAGGTATAGACGAATCAGAACGTGACGCGTGGCCTGGAATCTGTTTTAAAAACAGAAACTTGTCTATTAGATGACCAAATTTGTAAAATCCATAACTTTCAAACCACACGACCAAATTTTGCAAATTTTATATCAATGGAATCATAAAGACAAGCACTATCTAACCATGCCCTTTGTTTAGTAAATTGCTTCTGGTAAAATGATTGTTTTTGCAGAAACTTGTGTAGGCATGTTTGAAATATAAAATTCATTCTAAAATTATTTTGGGGATAAAATCTTTGGCAAATGGTTTGTTTTGAACCTACTGACCATAGAAATAAATTTGTGGTTTCAAAAATATATTTGGTGAAGCAAAATAATAAATGTTTGATTTAAGGCATTTCTAGTCAAATAAAAATAATGTTTATTTATTAAAAATGCTTTTGGAGGAAAACCTTTGGGAAATGTTTAGATTTAAACTCTCTGACCCCAAACACCAAGTTTTATGATTTGAAAATGTATTTGGTGAACCCTATAAAAATGATTACTTTGCTAAAGGCATTTTCAACCACATAAAATATTGATTTGATTTAAAAATGGTTTATAAAGTAAAATCTTTTGCAAATGATTTTGCCACTTTTATAAAATGACCAATAGGTGTTTTAGAATGATTATAACCTATTATAAATCACTTTTACAAATAAAACAATCTTTAGCATGCTTGCATGCATTGTTTTGTTTCTATCATTTTATGTGATGTTTTGCTTGAATAGTAGATTGAAATATTGCTTGCTTGATTGAATTGTAGTGGAATTTGAAGAGTGTGATTGTTGCAAGATCAAGGAGTGAACTTATACTCTCTACCAAAAAGGAAAGTGATGCTTCAAACTTTTGTCCCATTATTTTCACTATGCATTAGTGATATTTCTAAGTAGGACTTGCATGTAATTTTTACTAAGTATAAACTATGCCATGGGAAATCCTAGTAGATGAAACTTTAGTAGAAATTTCCTAAGTTAAGATTCCTACTACTATCATGCTTAGCTTAGCTAGTAGAAAACAAGGGTGGATTATATTCATGCTATGGAATATTTCTAAGTAAAGGACTTGTGTTTTGTTTAATAAAACAACTAAGTGAATGAATCACCTGGGTGGAATGGAAGGAATGGTTTGTGTTGAGTGGTTCACAAGGCCCATTTCTATGGTTTACCTTGTGTATCTCACTTGTGGATGGCCACCCAGGAACAAAGAGATTTGAGATGTCAAATGTTGAGAAGCTTCAAGTGCAGCCACTTGGCATTATGGGCTCTGCCTGGATCATATAGGTTGCAATAACTTAGCCAAATGGATAGTTGGTGGTAGGGGAATGATAGGTTGGAGCGCGTCCATTCTGTTCTAAGGGAAGGCTTCTGAAAGATCTTTTCTTGGGAAACCAAGTCTTGTGGGGAAAGTGCACCACCTCTACAGAGTGAAAAATCTAAGTACTTAGCCATGTCCCTGGTAAAGGACAATTTGATCATCAAGACATGGAAGCTATCAAGAATCTCCTCATCCCAATTTCTAAGTAAAAACTGGTGGTTGAACAAGGGTTGAAGGATCACCAATTTCTATTGGGAGATGCCTTGGGTGATTTTGTCAAGCAAAAACTTAGTGTTTTCAAATGATTAGGAAAATCTATTTTGAGCAATGCAAGCTTAAGATCCACTTAGCCAAATGCATATAGATGATAGACTCCACTATACTTCCATCATATCACTTGCCAATACAATTCAAATGTATTGACCCTTGTGGCTGTAACTTATTATGTTGCAGGTTTGTATGATCTTAGTGAGATGTGTTGATTAGGATTACAAGTCTACAACCAACATGTTGCCTGTGGCACTTTGAAGATGAAGGACCCCATGCCATTGTTATATTCTGCTGCATTGTAATGAGATAGCCAAATGAGCTATGTAAGATGTAATAAATTATTTTATTCCTGGTTATAAAGTTGTATTATGACCTTTGTTTCTTGATATTACATCTTAACTTTGGATGCTAGCTATTGATCCAGGGACTAGCATTGTAAACACAGGGATCTCTACCTTATTGAAGGTTGGGAACCTTAAATTGGATTGAGTAGCTGGAGTACCAACAGACTTCAGTTTGTCAGCACCCAAGCAAGGAGGAGCCATCTGAGTAAAGCTCTCATTAGGAATGATGAAAGAAATAGTATTCTCTTCAGTAATAGGATCTTTGATAATTTCCCAGAGAGGAGAAACAAGGAAATTTCTTGCCCAATTGAATTTTTCAGGACTAGCAATCATAAGGGTAATGAAATTGAACCAACTTACAGGGATGTCACATTTAAGAGAGCCCTTGGAAGATGAATCCATGTGCAAGTGGGGAGCAAAATATCTTTCCCATAAATCAAGCCCTTGCTGAGAAAAGGCCTGCTTTGCTGTCACATCCCAAAATTTTCAAAACTTTGACATGTGAAAAATAAATAAACAAATTAAATAATTGTTGAAATTTAGGGTGAAAAGAAACTTTTTGATTCCAAATGGAAACATCAAAACCCAACTTGAACAATCTTTAAATGAAAAGGGAATCCAACAAATTTCAATCAAGTGAAATGCATTCATCAATGAATGTATCTTGAAATTTAAACACTTGGAAAAGTTAAACCAAAACCCTAAAACCCTAATGGAATAAATCATTTCCAAGATCTATCTCTAATACTATGGATTTGATCCATATAAAAATCTATAAACAAAAATTTATAAATGATAAAAATTGATAAATAAAAATATTATAAAACCATAGAAATTGGTTTCATTAAATTTGAAGCCATGGATAAAAACTTATGAATTTTATAAGATAAAAGAAAATGAATTCCAAAGATAATAAAGCTCCTATCTAAAATCCATACCAAATTAATACAAAAAGGATTTAAAAGGATAAACAAATATCAAATAACAATATACAAATTGGAATCATCGATTTTGGATCTATAAATAAAAAGATATGTATTTTATGAGATAAAGAAAGAAATAAATAAATAAGGAATATTGAAAAGCAAAATTAAATCTTGGCCAAGTAATTGGAAATGAAATATTATTGAATAATAAAAAGAAAAAGATAATTTAAATAAAATCACAAGGATTAAACAATATCCAATTTTATTTAAATAAAGATAATATGCCTAAACTAAATAATAAATCCTAATAAAATTATTTAGGAGGCAATTTAAACTTGAATTAAAATCCATAAGCAAATGGAATAAACATAATCCAAATCCAAATAAAATAAGGGATAAGGAATACTCAAATAAAAACATATGGAATTAAAACCATATTTTATTTTATTTGAATAAAGACAATTGCCCAATTTAAATGATTAATAAATCATATTAAATTATTTTGAATAATTCAAAGTGAATTATTTGCACTAATGAATAAATAAAACCTACTGAAAAATGTTTACTGAAAATTAGAATTTAAATAAGAGTTTGAAAATATAATTAAAGTCTTATTTGAATAAATGCAAGTTCCTATTATAAATAAATAATAAACCATAAATTAATAAAAGAATTATTCTAAAATGGACTTTAAATACATGTTTAATATAGTATGGAGACATATAGAATATTTGGAAAATATTTGAAAAAGAAATCTGAATTCAAATGATCGTTTGAATTCAAAACAGAAAATCAAAATAGAAAAAGGGAAAAGAAATAGAAAAGAAAAAAATGAAACGAACCAGCCCATCCCAGTAAGGTCTCAGGCCCAACAAGCACAGCCCACTTCCCCCTCCCTGAACCGTTTTCTCTCACCCTCAGAACAACCCGCGCTGTCACTAACCTACTGACCCCGCCGCGTAACTCTCTCTCTCTCGCTGACGCCAGGCCCTACCGCCAGATCATCTTCTTCCCCACCCGCGACTGCTTCTTCCCCCAAACTCTGTCGTTTCCTGCTGATTAATCCTTGAGTAAATTCGTGTTAATGCTGCGTTTATTCCGCCATGTAACCACCACCTCTTAATCGCCCCATCCCCCTCTTCCTTTCCCCTCGGTCGCCAACACCTCTCGGCCACCAGGCTGCTGTAATTGCAACCTCAAACTCCCTCTTCTCCGACGATCTTATCAGCAAATTTCGGCCAGTACCTGCCTCCCCTTGCATCCCAGATCCCATAAGCCTGTTCCCCATCTCCCTACGCACCTGCCCGTGCCTTCCTCTCACTCGCGCATGCCCCAAACCCTCGGCAACGACGACAACCGAGTGCCACTGTCGTATGCATCCGCTCCGACGACGTTCCCTGGTAAAGTCCAACTGCACCTCTCCCTCTCTTTCACATGCTTGTACTTGCCTCTCCCGTGCGCATCTAATGCTGCCTGTTTCGTGTCCTAGCGCGCTTCGTAACCTCGCCCCTGACAACGACAGTACATGCCCAAGCCAGCGAACAACTCCGGCGAGGAATTACCATCGTCCCCGTGCGCCCCTTCTCCGACCACGAACACGTTGAGCATCGTCATCTTCCTGCGAATCTGGTGAGCTACTCCTCCCTCTCCCGTGCTTTCTCAATCATCGGCAACCCCACCGCCAGAGCGCCGCCGTCAGCACCGCCCATCTTAGGTCATAGATCTGTTAGCCATCAGATTCTAATCATAGGGATGCGATAGATCCACTTAACCGAAGGGGTACGATTCCATCTGAGCCGCACAGATATCTTTAGATCCAACAGGTGGAGCTGCGCAATCCACGCGAACCGGTATCAGCGAATCAGAAACAACCACGTGGCCCTGCCTGCTGATTTAAATATAAATTTGATCTATTAGAAGATTGGATTTGTAAAATTCATAACTTTAAATATACACGTCCAAATTTTACAAATTTTATATCATTGAAATCAAGAAAAAGAATACTATCCAAACATGCCCTTTGTTTAGTGAATTGCTTCTGTAAATTGGTTGTTTTTGCAGAAACATATGAAGGCCTATTTTGGTTATCAAATTTATTCTAAAAATATTTTTAGGGTAAAATCTTTTGTAAATGTTTTATTTTGAACCTACTGACCCTAAAAACCAACTTGTAGATTTAAAAGTATATTTTGTGACACTAAGGAACTAATCCTTGAATAAAAGAATTTCTAGTTAAATAAAAATATTGATTATGTTTTAAAAATGCTTTTTGAGTAAAACCTTTCGAAAATGATTTGACTTAAACTCTCTGACCCTAAACACCAAGTTTTTGGATTTAAAAATATATTTAATGAACCCTAGAAAATTATTACTTTGTTTAAAGGCATTTCTAACAAAATAAAATATTGCTTTGATTTAAAAATGGTTTTTAGGTGAAACCTTTTGCAAATGGTTTAATATTAAACACTTGACCTTAAAACACTAATATTTGTGTTAAAAAAATATTTGTAAAACACTAGAAATTATTACTTGATTTAAATCATTTATAGAAAAAAAAATGATTTAATTGGCCATTTTCACTAACTTGATTTAAAATGGTTTTTGCCACTTTTATAAATGACCAATAGGTGTTTTAAAATGTTTATAGCCTATTAGATACCACCTTTCCAAATAAAACAATCTTTTGCATGCTTGCATGCATTGTTTTGTTTTCTTTATTTTATGTGATGAATTGTTTGAATGCCAGATTGAATTTGTGCCTTGATTGAATTGTAGTGAAATTTGAAGAGTGTGACTATTGCAAGATCATGGGAGAATCTATATTCTCTACTAAAAAGTCAAGTGGTGCTTCATACTTTTGTTCCATTATTTTCACTATGCATTAGTGATATTTATAAGTAGGACTTGCATGGAATTTTACTAAGTATGCTATGCCATGGGAAATCCTAGTAGATGATGCCTTAGTAGAATTTTACTAAGTTAATATCCCTACTACTATCATGCTTAGCTTATCAAATAGAAAACAAGGGTGGATTATATTCATGCTATGAGATATTTCTAAGTCTATGACTTGTCTTTTTTAATAAAACAACTATGTGAATGAATCACCTGGGTGGAATGGAAAGATTGGTTTGTGTTGAGTGGTTACACAGGGCCCATATTTATGGCCTACCCTAGTGTATCTCACTTGTGGAAAGCCACCCAGGAACAAATAGATTTGAGATGTAAAATGTTGAGAAGCTTCAAGTGCAACCACATGGCATTATGGGATCTGCCTGGATCATATAGGTTGCAATAACTTAGCCAAATGGATAGTTGGTGGTTGGGGGTGATAGGTTTGGGAACGCGTCCATTTTTGTCTAAGGGAAGGTTTATGAAAGAAATTGTCTCGATGCATGTCGAGTCTTGTGGGTAAAGTGCACCACCTCTCGAGAGAGTAAAATCTAAGTACTTAGCCGTGTCCCCAGTAATGGACAATTTGAGAATCAAGGCATGGCAACTATCAAGGATCTCCTCATCCCAATTTCTAAGTTAAAAACTTGTGGTTGCACAAGGGTTAAAGGATCTTCAATCTTTGATTGGTAGATGTCTTGGGTGATTTTGACAAATAAAAACTTAGTGTTTTCAAATGATAAGGAAAATATATTTTGAGCAAAGCAAGCCTAAGCTCCACTTATCCAAATGCATATAGATGATAGATACCACTATTCTACCATAGTAAAACTTGCCAATACAATTCAAATGTATTGACCCTTGTGGCTGTAACTTATTATGTTGTAGGTTTGTTTGATGTTAGTGAAGTGTGTTGATTAGGATTACAAGTCTACAACCAACATGATTGCATGTGGCACTTTGAAGATGAAGGTCACCATGCTATAGTTATTTCTGCTGCATTGTAATGAGATAGCCAAATGAGCTATGTAAGATGTAATGAATTATTTTATTCCTAGTTATAAAGTTGTACTATGACCTTTGTTTATTGATATTACATCTTAAACTGTGGATGCTAGCTATTGATCTAGGGACTAGCATTGTAAACAGAGTGATCTCTGCCTTATTAAAGGTTGGGACCTCTACATATGGTATCAAAGCACTGTGTTGCCTGTAGGATTTGTAACCCTAGGACTTGGACAAAACCCCTTAGAAAAATAGGAGTTGTATTTGTTCCTAAACTTATTTACAAACAATCTTGTAAACTCTTTCCTCAACCTTTTTGGTTTTGATTCTACATCTCTTCTATTTCAACTTGATGGACAAAACCTCAACATGAACAAAGACTTCAACATGAGCAAAGGACTTACCCAACTCAAATGACTTCAGCTTCAACATCACCAATGACTTCAACTTTAGTTTCACCAAGGACTTCAACTTGGACATCACTAAGGACTACAAGTAAGACAAGAATAATACTCAATACTTGAAGACTAGAGAAACACAACCTAGAAGGAACCATCATCACCTTTGAAGTTTTGTGACCAATATGCAAGAATTTTGCTAAGGAAACCATGGACTCATTCATGAAGGATCAACTAAGAAGAATGGAATAATCCCAAGTGAACCATATAGTTGGACCACATACTAGTGTTTAGTTTTGATCAAACACACCAACTTATGTGGTGTACCAAAAATATTTGGTTGCCTAAAAATGTGCTTGAACCTTGTTGTTTGAGTGGAATGTTTGGTTGTGATTGCTTGCACATTGCTTGTGTGAATTGTTGTGTGTGATTAGACTTATTCCATTAGAAATCTTTTTGCCTATTCTAATCCCAATTGTGCAAAGGATGACCAATAAAATGGTCAACATGATAGACAACCATTCCCAAGGAGATTGTGACAACAATGATATCAAGGATAATATTATAGAAGGAACTCAAGCTTGCAATATTTGTGGAGACATGGAACACACTTACAAAGAGCATGTGGATCAATGCCCTAATTGTGAAGATAACCATCCAACTAAACAATGCCCCACATCTCAAGTGACTTGTTTCCTATGTGAAGGAAATCATCATGTCCCTATCCAATGCCCCATCTATCCTATAGTTCAACAAATGAAGCAAGATGGAATGCATCAAATGTTTGGAAACGTCCATAAGGGAACAACTTCTACCAAGAAGGATGAAGGAAAAGTCAGAACCATGCCTCATAAGCCCACATCCAAAGTGACCACCAAGTGTTGCTACTCTTGTGGAGAAGAATGTTATATCTCTAGTAACTGCCCCATGAAAAGAGAAGGATTCCCCACCGTTGAGGTGAGATATGAAGAGAATGAACTAGAAGAACTCCTAGATTTGGAGAGACCAAAAAATAAGAAGAAGGACAAAAGCCAAGTACAATGCTACCATTGCAAAGAGATGGGACACTAAGCCAGTGATTGCCTAGAAAAGAAGAAGAACGAAGGAAACAAACAATAGGCAATGATACCAAAGGAAAAGAAGGATATTAGACAAGTGATGTGTTTCAAATGCAAAGAGCTATGACATTATGCAAACAAGTGCCCAGAAAAGATACATCAAGATCCCAAGTAAGCCAAGATGTAATCTAGTCAAAAATATTTTTAAGGGTGGTAGTACCCTAGTTGTTTTTAAGCCGACTTGTAACCTCTAGCCTTCCCAAATCTTGGGAAGAGATTTCTTTTAAGGGTGGTACCCTGTCACATCCCAAAATTTTCCAAATTTTGAAATGTGAAAATAAATAAAAAAATTAAATAATTGTTGAAATTTAGGGTGAAAAGAAACTTTTTGATTCCAGATTGAAACATCAAAACCCAACTTGAACAAACTTTGAACGAAAAGGGAATCCAACAAATTTCAATCAAGTGAAATGCATTCATCGGTGAATGTATCTTGAAATTTAAACACTTGGAAAAGTTAAACCAAAACCCTAAAACCCTAATGGAATAAATCATTTCCAAGATCTCTCTCTAAGACTATGGATTTGATCCATATAAAAATCTATCAACAAACATTTATAAATGATCAAAAATGATAAACAAAAATATTATAAAACCATAGAAATTGGTTGTCAACAACCAGATTTTTAATCCCAGATGCCTGTTATGCCATACATCGCAATCCCAAGATTACCATTTTTGCGAGACATAACAGATTTGGATATCACAGTACATCATCCATTACAAACCATACATAAGGTCTTACACAAATAAGGATCTCATGATCCAGTTCTTAATACAACTCAAGCAGCGGAATAACATAATAATAAAGATAGCGTAGGCGAAGCTCCATCTTCGGGATCACAGGAAATGCTGACGATGGGAGATGATCCTAGTTGTCATAACCTTCATGCGGTCCATCATCCGGATAGTCCTCTTCATAGTCTGGCCACGGGAATAGCCAGGGAGAAAGCCATGAGTACACTTTAAGTACTCGCAAACTAATACTAACAAGTTAAGGGTTTTTTTATAGTTAGGACACTAGGCTCTAGGGTTGTTTTGCAAAAAGCTAGATTTAACTCTACTAAGTTCAAAATCAAAGAAAACTAGTTGAAAGTTTGATAACACCTAAGTGGGAACTTGAATTTCATATCACAACCCTGTTGTGGTGAAGTCAAAGTCTCAAGTCATTTCACAAGTCATTCTGAAAACATCTGACGGGGGAACAATATGGCCACTCCAACTATCCATAACCGCGGACGCGGCTATTCGAATAATTTGACACTCTGCAGAGATTGTACACTTTCAGCACAACATTCGATACATCCGTAAGGAACAAATCCTGAATTCACCATACTCAGTATGCGGATAATCAATCCTAACCTTTCAATTACACGCCCTAGTATAGGTACCTCTCCTGTGAGTTTGGCCTCCCAACCATGACCAACTGTCATCTTCGGTACTACATAGGTGGAAAATCTTCACAAGGTAGCCTCAGCTCAGACCTTGGCCGTGAGGGAACCCATACTAAGGTATATAAGTCTCCAGTCAAGCCCTACCCAATTTTCGGGTTTTGTGGTTGTACGGTAAAATTGGAATGGTATCGCATCCAGACAACCATCAGTTTTATCAAGGGCTAAGGCTCATGCCTCAAAATTTTCATCATCAAAATCATTTGGTGGTCGAGAATGCATGTCAAAACATTTCAGTAGAATGACTCATCATTATAAGGTTTTCATAACCAGTTTCACCAAGTATTCCCATCTAAAGTTAATCAAGTTTTATGCTTAGCACTAGGATCTACAAGTGGGGGTAAGCACTAATGAGGGGTGGTAAACAAGTGAACATTAATTAAGTTCAATCTCATGCCTTAGGATGACATCAAGATTATCTAACTTAGGCCAATTTTAATGCTCTTTATGCAACCTTCCATTATCTTTCTAGTATCTACAATTCGCTATGTAAACTCTAAGAGAAAGCTTTGATAAAGAAATAAAGTAAAAAGCTTGTAAGTAAAACTAGGATGGTTTATCAAATGGTATAAGCTTGCAAGTAAAACTTGCATGGTTTGGCTTGCTAAGATAGTGGTATAAACTTTCTAGGATGCAAGTGTTAGCTTGCATAGGTCAATTTATGTAGTAAGGCTTGCCTTGTGCAGAGCAGTGGTTAAAGTTCTCCTCGGCTTCTTCCTCGTAGTATCCTCCTTCCTCCTCGTATCCATGGTCGGTACTAGCGTCTATAAATAAATACGAGGTACACAATCACCAAACAATACTTAACTATTTTCAATAATCACACAAAGGTGTAGTATAGATGATCTAGCATCATCACCTATCATTACAAGATTAAAGCATTTGTCTTATTTATTTTAATTTGAGAAAAGTAATTTCTACTCATTGAAAAACTACTTAAGATTTAATATTCTCTAAATCAAAAATGGGATCATGTTGACACGTGTCATCACCACATATTTCAGTACATGGGAATGTGATTTAAAGTGGTGTCACAATTAATAAGGTTAAACCTTTTTATTTTAAATGAATAAAGTGACTAGAAATGCCTGTGTGGCATTCTTTTGTTACTTGAACATTATTTCTGTAAGTAAACCAAAATGTTTTTATATATTCTGAAATGTATGATCAAATGTGATTTTCGAGAGTTGCAATCAACTCAAAAGGTATTATGGTTAAATTTTGAAAAATGTTTGAATGCAGAAAATCTTCTGCCTAGTTATTTTTACCAAGGGCGATCTACAGATCCAAATGATTTGAATCCAACGGGATTGGATTAAGCATTTTAGTACCTTTCTAACAAAATTGGTTTCATGCAATTTGGTTCATTGAATCGAGCTGGGTTGAATTTTGAACCTGTGTACATAACTGTGTTTGAATTAAAATAGAAAAATCTAAATTCAAACGGTTGGGTCGCGTGGGATAGGTTAATGGGCCGGCCCAGTGTCACTCCGCGGCGCAGGGCTCAGCTAACAGGGGGGTCTACCAGTCAGCAGCTCATAACGCGCGAAGCGGTACGGGGCTATGTGGGTCGTTGGATTAGAAGGGAGATCGACGGCTGGGAATCGTCGTTGACGGCGAACCTGTCACCGGCGAGGTCGAACCCTAGCGGCTCAGTGGGGGTGCATAGGGGGCATACCAGGGCTCCAGCAACAACGGCGAGGCAGGCAAACGAACGAGTGGTCGACGGCGAGCTCAGGGATGGTCGAGGCAGCTCCGGGGAGGTCGCAATCAGCGGCACCCTTCGCCTCCATAGGCGGCCTGCTCCGGTGCAATTCCGGCGAGCTGCTGCTCCTCGTGCTCCGGCTAGAGGGTGGAACGATCAGTGAGGTGAGGGGAGTGGAATGGTGTGCTTGAAACGGCTGGGGGTGGCCTCCTTTTATAGGCTCGACGGCGAGATCGAGAGGTATGGGCAGGCGACGGTGGCGACATGGCTACGGGCGGCTAGAGGCATGGATGAGGTTGGCAATCGACGCGCGGTCTCCTGGTGATGCTATAGGACTTTAAGGCACGCTTAGGGGCGGTGGCAATCGGTCGGGAA
Source organism: Avena sativa (assembly GCA_916181665.1). Lineage (NCBI taxonomy): Eukaryota > Viridiplantae > Streptophyta > Magnoliopsida > Poales > Poaceae > Avena > Avena sativa. The sequence continues at coordinate 65,498,936 of OV702279.1, forward strand.
CGTGTGGTGCTCTGCGCGGCAAAGGTGGCTTCTTCGACGGCGAGTGGTGGCTGTGAGGCATTGGGCGGCAAACGGTGATGTCTGGCGTGTTCCTTGCGTCATGGAGAAGAGGTGGGCACGGGCTGCGGTCGAGGGGAGACGTGTGCACGCGTGCCGGGTGCGGCGTTGTGGAGCGTGCTCGGCATGTCGCAGTGGCACTGGGCGCGGGGCATTCTCGGTAGTCCAGGGCTTGCCTTCGCTCGGGAGAGGACAGTGGGTGGTGGTGAAGTGCTGGCGATCTCCCAGACATGGCGAGAGAGGGAGAGGTGGTCTGCTGCGGCGGCGACCAAATTGGCCGGCGAGGTGTGCTCGGCTTGCTCACCATTGATGACAATGGCCAGCTTACAGTGAGGCTAGGGGTTTCCAGTTAAGCTAGATGATCTACTAAATGGTTGCTGTGAGCTAGAGAGGGAACAAGTTAGGCCAAAACACTATTAAAAACAGTGAATTTGATTTGGTATAAATTTGCCTGCCAAGTGTTTGATGAAATGGCCGCAAGAAACTTTCTTTTGAATTTTGAAAAGAATTTTGGTGGGTGTGCTAGGCATGTGCTGGAGACTCTGTGGGTGCTTGGGTTTTTTAAATTGAGCTTGTTTGAGTGGTTTTTGAAATAGTGGGATCTTCCCATATGAGATAGATTCAATTTTAAACTATCATTTAAACTTAGCATTTGAATGTTTTTGGAAGATCACAAAGTGGGCCTTGGTACCTCATTATGTGTACTAACAAGGGGTGCAAAGATCCACAATTGTTTCTATTAAGTTTTGAGTGCTTGGAATAGCCAAAGTAGGCATGAGAGTTAATTTGGCCAAAGTGACCATTCACTTCATTTGTTCATTTTGAGTTGTTTGTCTATGGGAAAAGTTTGGGAATGATTTAGATGATGTTTATTTAACCTAAGAATCATTTTACAAGCAAAGAAACACAGAACCATGGCAATTCAAAAGAATCGTAATTTTAAATACACATACATATGAATGCTCTCATATTTTTATATAGGAAAGTTTTTGTTAACCCTAATTTTGATGATTAGCATTTGATGATCCATGTTTAATATTTTTGGGATGTTACATTGGTTTCATTAAATTTGGAGCCATGGATAAAAACTTCATACAAAATGAATTCCAAAGCTAATAAAGATCCTATCTAAAATCCATACCAAATTAATACAAAAAGGATTTATAAGTATAAACAAATATCAAATAAAAATATACAAATTTGAATCATCAATTTGGATCTATAAATAAAAAGATATGGATTTTATGAGATAAAGAAAGAAATAAATAAATGAGGAATATTTAAAAGCCAAATTAAATCTTGGCCAACTAAATGGAAATGCAATATTATTGAATAATAAAAAGAAAAATATTATTTAAATAAAATCACAAGGATTAAACAATATCCAATTTTATTTAAATAAAGATAATATGCCTAAACTAAATATAAATCCTAATAAAATTATTTAGGAGGCAATTTAAACTTGAATTAAAATCCATAAGCAAATGGAATAAAGATAATCCAAATCCAAATAAAATAAGGGATAAGGAATATTCAAATAAAAACATATGGATTTAAAACCATATTTGATTTTATTTGAATAAAGACAATTGCCCAATTTAAATGATTAATAAATCATATTAAATTATTTTAAATAATTCAAATTGAATTATTTGCACTAATGAATAAATAAAACCTACTGAAAAAGGTTTAGTGAAAATTAGAATTTAAATAAGAGTTTGAAAATATAATTTTGAATAAAGGGAAGTGCCTATTATAAATAAATAATAAACCATAAAATAATTATTCTAAAATGGACTTTAAATACATGTTTAAAATAGTATGGAAACATACAAAATATTTGGAAAAGATTTGAAGAAGAAATCTGAATTCAAATTATAGTTTGAATTCAAAACAAAAAATCAAAATAGAAAAAGGGAAAAGAAACAGAAAATACAAAATGAAACGAACCAGCCCATCCCAGCAAGGCCTCAAGCGCAATAAGCACAGCCCACTTCCCCCTCCCGAACCGTTTTCTCTCACCCTCAAGACAACCCACGCTGTCACTGACCTGCTGACCCCACCACGTAACTCTCTCTCTCTCGCTGACGCCAGGCCCCACCGCCAGCTCATCTTCTTCCCCACCCGCGACTTCTTCTTCCCCCAAACTCTGCCGTTTCCTGCCGATTAATCCTCGAGTAAATTCGTTTTAATGCTGCGTTGATTCCGCCCTGTAACCACGACCTCTTAATCGCCCCGTCCCCCTCTTCCTTTCCCCTAGGTCGCCAACACCTCTCGGCCACCAGGATGCTGCAATTGCAACCTCAAACTACCTCTGCTCCGACGAGCTTATCAGCAAATTCCGGCCAGTACCTGCCTCCCAGATCCCACAAGCCTGTTCCCCATCTCCCTTCGCACATGTGTGCCCCAAACCCTCGGCAAAAACGACAACCGAGTGTCGCCGTCGTCTGCATCCACTCCGGCGACGTTCCCTGGTAAAGTCTATCCGCACCTCTTCCTCTCTTTAACATGCGTGTACTCGCCTCTCCCATGTGCATCTAATGCCTCCTGTTTCGTGTCCTAGCTCGCTTCGTAACCTCTCCCCCGACAACAACAGTACGTGCCAGAGCCAGCGAGCAACTCCGGCAAGGAATTACCATCGTCCCCGTGCGCCCCTTCGCCGACCATGGACACGTTGAGCATCGTCATCTTCCTGCGAATCTGGTGAGCTACTCCTCCCTATCCCGCGCTTCCTCAATCGCCGGCAACCCCACCTCCAGAGCGCCGCCACCGCACAGCCGCCGCCAGCGCCGCCCATCTTAGGTCATAGATCTGTTAGCCGTCAGATTCTAATCGTAGGGATACAATAGATCCACTTAAACGAAGGGGTACGATTCCATCTAAGCCACACATATCTCTTTAGATCCAACGGCTGTAGCTGAGCAATCCACGGGAACCGGTATCAGCAAATCAGAAACAGCCACGTGGCCCTGCCTGCTGATTTAAATCGAAATTTGATGTATTAGATGATAGGATTTGTAAAATTCATAACTTCAAATATACACGTCCAAATTTTACAAATTTTATATCGTTGGAATCAGGAAAACGAATACTATCCAAACATGCCCTTTGTTTAGTGAACTGATTCTGTAAAATTTGTTGTTTCTGCAGAAACATTTGAAGGCCTATTTTGGTTATAAAATTTATTCTAAAAATGTTTTTAGGGTAAAATCTTTTGTAAATGTTTTTTTGAACCTACTGACCCTAAAAACCAACTTGTAGATTTAAAAGTATATTTTGTGACACTAAGGAATTGATCCTTGAATAAAAGCATTTCTAGTTAAATAAAAATATTGATTATGTTTTAACAATGCTTTTTGAGTAAAACCTTTGGAAAATGATTTGATTTAAACTCTCTAACCCTAAGCACCATGTTTTGGGATTTAAAAATATATTTAATGAACCCTAGAAAATTATTACGTTGTTTAAAGGCATTTCTAACAAAATAAAATATTGCTTTGATTTAAAAATGGTTTTTAGGTGAAACCTTTTGCAAATGGTTTAATATTAAACACTTGACCTTAAAACACTAATATTTGTGTTTAAAAAAAATATTTGTCAAACACTAGAAATTATTACTTTGACTTAAATCATTTCTAGGAAAACAAATATGATTTAAATGGCCATTTTCACAAAATTGATTTAAAATGGTTTTTGCCTCTTTTGTAAATGACCAGTAGGTGTTTTAAAATGTTTATAGACTATTAGAGACCACCTTTCGAAATAAAACAATCTTTTGCATGCTTGCATGCATTATTTTGTTTTCTTTATTTTATGTGATGAATTGTTTGAATGCCAGATTGCATTTGTACCTTGATTGAATTGTAGTGAAATTTGAAGAGTGTGACTATTGCAAGATCAAGGGTGAATCTATATTCTCTACTAAAAAGGCAAGTGGTGCTTCATAATTTTGTCCCATTATTTTCACTAAGTATTCTACTAAGTATTCTATGCCATGGGAAATCCTAGTAGATGATGCCTTAGTAGAATTTTCCTAAGTTAAGATCCCTACTACATTCATGCTTAGCTTAGCTAATAGAAAACAAGGGTGGATTATATTCATGCTATGAGATATTTCTAAGTCTATGACTTGTGTTTTGTTTAATAAAACAAATATGTTAATGAATCACCTAGGTGGAATGGAAAGAATGGTTTGTGTTGAGTGGTTACACAGGGTCCATATTTATGGCCTACCCTAGTGTATCTCACTTGTGGAAAGCCACCCAGGAACAAAGAGATTTGAGATGTCAAATGTTGAGAAGCTTGGACATGTTATAATGGGCTCTGCCTGGATCATATAGGTTGCAATAACTTATCCAAATGGACAGTTGGTGGTAGGGGGTGATAGTTTTGGGAATGCGTCCATTTTGGTCTAAGGGAAGGCTTCTGAAAGATCTTGTCTTGATGCATGTCGAGTCGTGTGGGGAAAGTGCACCACCTCTCGAGAGAGTAAAATCTAAGTACTTAGCCATGTCCTCTACAATGGACAATTTGAGCATCAAGGCATATAATCTATCAAGGATCTCCTCATCCCAATTTCTAAGTTAAAAACTTGTGGTTGAACAAGGGTTAAAGGATCTTCAATCTTTGATTGGTAGATGCCTTGGGTGATTTTGACAAAGAAAAACTTAGTGTTTTCAAATGATAAGGAAAATCTATTTTGAGCAAAGCAAGCCTAAGCTCCACTTAGCCAAATGCATATAGATGATAGATACCACTATTCTACCATAGTAACACTTGCCAATACAATTTAAATGTATTGACCCTTGTGGCTATAACTTATTATGTTGCAGGTTTGTTTGATGTTAGTGAAGTATGTTGATTAGGATTACAAGTCTAGAACCAACATGATTGCCTGTGGCACTTGGAAGATGAAGGACTCCATGCTATAGTTATTTCTGCTGCATTGTAATGAGATAGCCAAATGAGCTATGTAAGATTTAATAAATTATGTTATTCCTGGTTATAAAGTTGTACTATGACCTTTGTTTCTTGATATTACATCTTAAACTGTGGATGCTAGTTATTGATCCAGGGACTAGCATTGTAAACACAGGGATCTCTACCATATTAAAGGTTGGGACCTCTACATTTGCACCATGAACATCTAGGATTGCAACAAAGGTTCTTGCTAATCCAATATGAAGATGAGATTCATTGGGAGATAAGAGATGCTGATCTTCCATCATCCATTCATTGTTCTCCCCAAAATCATCTCCAAGCTCATTAGGATTTTCTTCCTCTTCATCATCTAGGTAGTTCTGATAGATATTCTGCAAACCATCCCCTCTGCCAATCCCCTGAACTTCATCATTGACCACCTGCTCCTCATTAGGGATAGGCTCAGCATTAACAGATTCATCATCAGAGTTCCAGTCTGGCACAAGCACAGTACCAGTGACAGCACTGTTGGCTTCCTAAGGTGGTAAATCGAGGTTGTCCATAGGCATATCTTCTCCAGGAGCCACAATAGGCCCTTGCACAGGAGAAGCAGCAGCCTCCCACTGATCCCAACCAGCATTACCCCCCAATAGGTGGTGGTGGAGCCAACCATTGGCCACATCCACCAGCTCCACCAATTGCTGTTGGGGGAGGGGGAGGGGGCACCTAGGGCCCAAAGTCATGCAAGGGGTGTGGGTCCACATTGTCATCTGGTAAAGGATCCTCATCAGGTGGGACACCACCAAGCAGGTTGCTATGCAGAACTTCCACAGAGAAAGTCCAGGATTCATTTTCCACCATATCACCAATGGTAAACCTAACAATTTTTGGAATTTCCACAAGATTAGTGACCCTAACCTTTGACAAATAATTTCCCTTGTGATCAGGGTCCCTCTCCCACAAGATAACCTTTCCAATATCAGCAAAAATGGAGTTCAGGTCTTTAGTGTGCCAGTGATCCAGAGGTGGCCCAACTAGCATGACCCAGCACTCATTTTTAAATTGGGTCCTACGCCAGTTTTCCCCCTCACTGTGCTTAACAAAAGATACATTGACATCTTGTATAGGGATGGGGCTGGCCGCAATGAGCCGCTCCTTGTCACTGAAGTTGTTGAACTAAACATAGGCAGCACCAAAAGGACAAGCCTGGATGTATCGAAAGTCCACACGGTCCTCATTGTTGAGGAAATCAAGAAGAACACCATGAATATTTGCAAAAGGAACCTGACGAGGGGGAAAGGGATTAATGGAGGCCATAACATACTGTTAATGTGCTCTCGGCCTACGCAGGACAACCACCCTCTTGACCCTAGTTCTTCTCGAGACCTGCATAATTTGGAAAACCTCTGGCAGAAACGGCGCAGGATCAATCAAAATGTTTGCCATTTCCTAGGACTCCGCCGGCGACGAGCGGAGCAGAGAGGAGAGGTTGGGGTTTCTACAGGCGAGGGAGTTGAGGAGGCAGAGTTTATAGCAGTTGTTTTTTGCAGGGAAATGGAGAAGTCCCTAAAGCAGTTGTACATAGCATTCCGCAAATTAGGAACAACGGGGCGGGCCTAGAACCACCCTAGGAAAGAATTGTCGGGCCAAGTACGTTTGAAAGTTGGAAATTTTAGAAAAGGAAGAAGACCAGGCAACTTAAATGACGCGTGATCGTCGCAACCACTAGGCCTAATAGGAGTTACAACTAATTTATTACCGTCATCAGCGAGAGCCTCAGCATAAGACCGTCCTTGATTAGGCAAATTAATGCCATTTTTTATTTTTCTAGCCGTGCATGGCGAAGGATCCGCAGCTACAATGGGAAATTCAAGTCGCTGGAAGACTGACTGAACTTTTTCACATACTTGATCAAAGGATATTTTTTTGGACTTTTATTTTTGTACGTGACAAAATTCAAATCTTTATGTGATTCCTTGTAAAATTCCCTTTCTTCAAAAATCCAATTTGGGCCTCCATTACCCCAAAGATTAATATGCATCACAAACGAGTCAAAATAAAATTTGGAAATATTGTAAATTTCAAAACCCACAGCCCTCGAAGCAACCAAGAATTATAAAGTTCTATTTTAGGAGATCACACTTAGAATTTTGATGCCAAACCTCCAAATCAATTTGAAGGGCAATTCCAATAGTATGAATGTCCAGTTTAAAATTTTCTCTTCCAAATGAACAGAACAAGAAGAAATCTTTCCTTCTGAAACCACCTAGGAAGTTAACTTGATGCCTGAATTTCTTTAGAAGATTTTTCTCAAATTTTTGCCCTAAATAGAAATCCAGAGCAGGGTGCTTAACAGACTGATCAAGATTAGGAGCAGAGGTCGAAGCAGGAACATCAACTTTGGAAGAAACATTGGAGAAGTTCAGAGCTTTTGTCTTGATCACAATAGCCTTGGGCTGTTTATCCAAAATAGCAAATCTCGGCAAGATTTGAGCACCCACTAAGACCCTTTTAACATTTACATCAATAGTCAAACCTGAAGCCACCAATTCATCTTGAAGCAAATACCAAGCATCAATAACCACCTTGTTGTGATTGAGAAGAACCAATCTTTTGGCACTAGGGAAAAGCATCAGGAACCATTTAGAGTGACCCATATCATCTACTGGTAGAGAGGAGCAAAGAGCATGCCATTTAAAACTAGTGTCTTCATCCGACCCAGAGATGGTAGGAGATCTACCAAGAAATCTAGATGAAGGAACCAAATGATCATTGACACGAGAAAGGTGAGAGGGGAACCTCAAAACAGATCCAATAGAAATTTTCTCCCCATTTTCCAAACATCATCCCTCAAGAGGAGAGCCTTTGGCATTGAGACGAACTAGCCAAGAATCATCCGAGAGAACAAGCGAGCCCTTGAGGAACTTACCACCCGTGGTTAAACTAGAGTAAGTGATCTTCCAACAACCACCTGAGGAATTCATGCAAAACCCACACTGGAGAGAGGTCGGCGAAGGCCGGAGGCCGACCAACGGTCACCTCAGAGGAGCCTAATGCCTTGTAAATCGTGCGGGTAACCCTGGTTCTACCACTTTCGAAAATACTTCCTTTCTCTGTCATATTATTTGCTCCAAATGGTCTCGGTATCCTTAAGTGTGTCACCCTACGGTTCGCGAATAATGCAGACATGATCGATACCCCTCTCTAATCAATAATCAGCAGCAGGACCTATAGATCTGTACTAACTCCTACACATTCAACGATGACTTCTGTGATGGTGTGAACCTTATATGCATGTAACTCAATTCCTTTGTCTCGTGATATATTACATGTCCAAGATTTCATCATCGGTATCTCCATACCTAGTTTGATCTCGTTACCGACATGTACTCTTTTCTTGTTCCCGTGATATAACATTCTAGTGATCAAATCACTTGCTTGCAAGATAACTAATGTGATATCATCAAAAGGGCCCATAGTATATCTATCCATCATCAGGATGGACAAATTCCACTCTTGATCCATGAGACTCTACATAACACATTCGTAGCACTGAACCCACCTTTATAGTCACGTTGTGACGGTGTGAAATTTGATGTTATCAAGATACTCTTCCAGTGTTAGTGATTGACGTGATCTCATGGTCTAAGGACTAGGATTACTTCGTATGATGTTATATCAATATAAACACAATTACTTTGATCCTAATGTTGTACTTCCGATCATTGTTCATCACATCATTCCAACAATGTTGTGACCTCGTTATTAACAACATCCAATGTCCATGATCAGGAAACCTTTGATCATCTTGTTAATCAACGAGCTAGCTTATAAGAGAGGCATAACTAGGAACTTTCTATTTGTTTATAAAACACACATGTATTAACGTTTCCGTATTAATAGAATTATAGCATGCAAAATAAACATTGTCAACACCCGGATTTTTGATCCCAGATGCATGTTATGCCATACATCGCAATCCCAGGATTACCATTTTTGCGAGACATAACAGAATTGGATACCATAGTACATCATCCATTACAAATGATACATAGGTTCTTACACAAATAGGGATCTCATGATCTAGTTCCTAATACAACATCAAGCAGCGGAATACGTAATAATAACGGTAGCGTAGGCGAAGCTCCATCTTCGGGGTCACAGGCAATGCTGACGATGGGAGATGATCCTAGTTGTCGTAACCTTCCTGGGGTCCATCCTCAAGGTACTCCTCTTCATAGTCTGGCCATGGGAATAGCCAGGGACAAAGCCATGAGTACTCTTTAAGTACTCGCAAACTAATACTAAGTTTAGAAGCAACGAATGCTCGTCACAATTTTATAACTCCTAGGTGGGAATTTGTATTTCATATTACAACTCTGTTGTGGTCAAGTCAAAGTTTCCAATCATTTCACAAGTCATTTTGAAAAGTCTGACGGGGGAACAGTATGGCCACTCCAACTGTCCATAACCGCGGACGCGGCTATTCGAATAGTTTGAAACTCTGCAGAGATTGTACACTTTCACCACAACATTCGATACATCCGTCAGGAACAAATCCTGAATTCACCATACTCAGTATGAGGATAATCAATCCTAACCTATCAATTACATGCCCTAGTATAAGCACCTCTCCTGTGAGTTTGGCCTCCCAACCATGACCAACTGTCATCTTGGGTACTGCACAGGTGGACAATCTTCACAAGGTAGCCTCATCTTAGACCTTGGCCGTGAGGGAACTAATACTAAGGTATATATATGTTTCCAATCAAGCCCTACCCAATCTTCGGGTATTGTGGTTGTACGATAAACTGGAATGGTATCGCATCCAGACAACCATCAGTTTTAAAAAGGGCTAAGGCTCATGCCTCAATATTTTCATCACCAAAATCATCAGGTGTTCGGAAACACATGTCCAAAACATTTCAATAGAATGATCTATCATTCCAAGGTTTTCATAACCTTTTTTCCACCAAGTATTCCCATCTAAAGTTGATCAAGTTTTATGCTTAGCACTAGCATCTACAGGTGGAGGTAAGCAATAATGAGGGGTGGTAAACTAGTGGAGTTCTAACTAAGTTTAATCTCAGGAGTTAAGATGACATCAAGATTATCTAGCTTAGGCCAAATTTTATGCTCTTTATGCAACCTTCAAATATTCTTCTACTATCTACCATTTATTTCAGTAAACTCTAAGTAAGAGTTTTGATAAAGAAATAAAGTAATAGACTTGCAAATAAAACTAGGATGGTTATCAATTGGTATAAGATTGCTAAGTTAATAGCTTGCATAGGTCAATTGATGTAGTAAGGCTTGCTAAATTTCAAGTGTTAACTTGCACATTCACTAGTAGTATTAGGCTTGCTAAAGTAGAGTATCTTGCAAGTTTTAGCTTGCATAGGCATAGTATCATCTTGCCTTGTGCAGAGCAGTGGTTGAAGTTCTCCTCGGCTTCTTCTTCGTAGAATCCTCCTTCCTCCTCGTATCCTTGGTCGGTAGCATCGTCTATGAATAAATACGAGGTACACAATCACAAAACAATACTTAACTACTTGCAATCATCACACACAAGGGTCCTATAGATGATCTAACATCATCACTAACATTACAAGATTAAAGCTTGGTTTAATTCCTTTTATTTTTAGAAAAGTAATTTCTACTCATTGAAAAACTACTTAAGATTTAATATTCTCCAAACCAAATATGGGATCATGTTGACACATGTCATCACCACATATTTTAGTCCATGCGAATATGATTTAAAGTGGTGTCACAATTTAATAAGGTTTTACCCTTTTATTTTAATTAATTAAAGTGGCTAGAATGCCTATGTAGCATTCTTTTATTACTTGAACATTATTTCTTAAGGTAAACCAATATATTTTTATATATTCTGAAAGGTATGGTTAAATGTGATTTTTGAGAGTTGGAATCAACTCAAAAGCTATTATGGTTTAAATTTGAAAAATGTTTGAATGCAGAAAAGCTTCTCCTTGTTATTTTCTCCATGGGTGATATATAGATCCAAATGACTTGAATCCAACGGGCTTGGATTCAGCATTCTCAGACTTTTCTAACAAAATTAGTCTCATTCAATTTGGTGCACTGAATCGATCTGGGTTGATTTTTGAAGTTGGGTACAGAAGTGAGTTTGAAATAAAATGGAAAAGGTTTAATTCAAATCACTGGGCTGCGCGGGAAAAGTTAACGGGTCGGCCTGCTAAGCGCAGTGCTCCCGCGGGCTGCTTAAGTGGGTGTCCCCACTTATCAGTGATACAGGGAGGGGCGAAGAGGTACGGGGAAATGTGGATCGTTCGATCTATTTCTAATCCAATGGCTGAGAGTCATCGTCGACGTTGAGCAACGCCGGCGAGAAAGAAACCTAGCGCGACCAGTGAGGGGTGCTAGGGGCTCACCGGGGTGTAGGCGAGGGTTGGCGAGGCGGGCGAACAACGAAGTCGACGACGGCGAACTCAGGGGTGGTCGCGGCAGCTCTTGGGGTGGACGAAATCAATGGCGCCCTTCTTCTCCAGAGGCGGCGGGCTCCGGTGAAATTCCGGCGAGGTGGTGCTTTCCTTGCTCTAGGAACGGTGTGGCACGATCAGTGAGGAGAGGGGAGTGAGATGGTGTGAATAAATCGACTGGGGGTGGCCTCTATTTATAGTCGAGCGAGGGGACCGACGGGGCGCACGGTGAGCTCGTCGGGGGCGATGTTACAGGCGGCTATTGGCATGGGCGAAGGTAGGGGCGGTGCGGTGTTCCCTAGCGATGCTCAACGACATGGTTTTGAGGCGTGGGGCGGTGCGGCTTGGTCTGGAACATGCGACGCTCTGCGCGGCAGAGGCGGCGTCTTCGACGACGAGCGGTGGCTGTGCGTCACGGGGCGGCGAACGAGGATGTCTGGCGGTCTCCTGGGTCGGTGGTGATCGTGTGTGCACGCGGTGAGGGCGGCGTGCGGTCTGTGGGCGCTGGTCGAGGGTGGTGCTCTGGCGCACGCTCGGCATGGTTGCTGGCGCGGTTGGCATGGTTTGTGCGTGTGGTCCAGGGCTTGGCCACGCTCGCGGCTGGGACAGGGAGTGGCGGTGGACGGTGGGCTGCCTCCTGGCTAGGCTTGCTTCTCTTCCTAGCTTGCTGTCGACATGGGGGTGACATGGGTGTGCTCGGCTATTCACCATTGATGGCAATTCCAAGCTTACAGTGATGCTAAGGGTTAGTTTAGGTTGTTAGATGATCTACTAAGGCTAGTGGTGCCCAGAGAGGGAACAAGTTAGGCTTCAATCACTGCTCACTATAGTGTTTAGGATTTTGATGATTTGTGTCTGCAACCTGTTTGATGAAATGGCCACATGAAATCAAGTTTTGAATTTTGAAAAGATTTTTGGTGGGTTTGCTAGATTGGTGCTGGTGAGTCTGCAGATGCTTGGGTTTTGAAAGTTGAGCTTGTTTGAGTGGTTTTTGAAAAAGTGGGATCTTCCCATATGATAAAGATTCAATTTTGAATTGTCATTTAAACTATGCATTTGAAAGTTTCTGGATGATCACAAAGTGGGCCTTGATAATTGGTATGAGTACATTCAAGGGGTGCAAAGATCCAGAAAAGTTTCCATTAGGTTCTGAAAGTTTGAGACAGCCAAAGTAGGCATGGGAGTTAAATTGGTCAAAATGACCATTCCTTTATTTTATTGGTTTTGATTTATTTGTATTTACGAAAAGTTTGGGAAATGTTTTAGATGATGTTTATTTCACCTAAGAAACATTTTACAAGCAAAGAAACACACAAACAAGGTGGTTCAAAAGAATTTCAAATTTAATGCATACAAATATGCATGCCTTCATAATTTAATTAGAAAAGTTTTTGTTTACCCTAAATGTGATGATTAGAGTTTGATGATTCTAGTTTAATATTTTTGGGATGTTACAAACATTGACCATAAAATTGGAATATACATAATAACAACTTTATTATTGCCTCTCAGGGCATATTCCCTTCACGCCGAGCTCCTCCACGCCGCCATGCTCTCCCCGCGTGAACAGGTGGTTCAGGGTGAGGGCCGTATGCCAGGGGATGTGGGATCGCTGCCGACGAGGTGTCGCGACGAGGCTCCCAGGCCTAACTAGGTAAACCCACCGGCGGCCAACATCTTCTAGATCATCTCGCCCCTAATGAGTCCAAAATTGAAGCATATTTACCTTTTGTTTTGCATAAATAGAGTAGGGATCTTTGTATTTCACTGTGTTCGCGTGCACCTTTTTATATTTATTTCCATAGGATCCCGAATCATTAATTCTATTATGAACATATCAATTAGAGTTGTCATATTATGCTATAATATGATATTTTTATGTGATAAAAGTCATTTTAGGAATTTACTTCGCACGTGGGAGAATACCAAACGAGAAGAGGCAACCAGTGCTGATAACGAGCAGCGGTATGGGCGGAGCCTGTCCATACCGTCCGCCTGTACCATGTGCCATTGGGTTCACCGCATCAAATACTTTATGCTAGCAAAGACGGCAGGAGGATCCGACATTCACAGCCACCAGAAACCACGAAAAACAACATCTGAAAGGGATATGAAGGAGGAACTTGGCTGGGGAGAACTCCCTGCTGATCCACGAATCATTGAAGGACAAAGCATCATCCCCTTCATCATCAACCACTTCATCTACACCAACACCATTACCCCCATCCTTCATCCATTAGACCTTGTTGTAATTCCAGATTCAATTATGGTTTGCACTAGATCTATTTCAGTACTTTCATCCATCCATTTGTTTTAATTACTTTTATGCACACAACCAAAAACCTTTAAAACACTCTTTACTTGAGATCAAAGGAAACTTGCAAGTATCCTTTGGTAGATAGTGATGAGGGGCATAGAGACCTTTACCAATAGCTCTTGGTGGGTTCGATATCTTTACTTTGAAACTATCTCAATTGATCTGTGCACTTGCATTCATCAAGCTTTTTTCCGGCGCCTTGCTAGGGAATTAAGCACTTTTGGTCTTTGTTCTTAGTTACTTATTTTACTAAAGTTTCTTACTAGCTTCAGGTAACCACCATGACTGCACTCGAACTGATGAATTAGCTCGATGCAATTAAATACCTTGCGAACTTCAATTGAGGACTTGTCGAAGAATTCCCGAGTGGGGGCAAATCAGAATACAAGCTCAATCCTTTCTTTATCGCTATAATAAAAGAAAAGGCCTTTGAAGGAGATGATCCAGATGAGGATACTTACACTCACTTAATGCATTTTACCGAGCTATGTTGGACACATAAACTGAGAGGTTATTCTGATGATGAATTGAAACTTATATTGTTTAGCCAATCTCTAACCAATACTACTTTAGATTGATATAGAATTTGCCCTATAGATAAAATAGCTACTTGGGAGAAACTTAAAGGAGAATTTGTGATTTGATTCTTTCCCAAGGTAAAGACTTCTGAAGTAAGAAGGGCAATTAAAAACTTAAAGAATCGCCCAGGTGAAGGCTTCATAAGGGCCTTCAAAAGGTATAAGACTCTACTTCATAAATGTTCCCATCATGATTTACCTGAATGGTACGTTTTACACATATTTTATGGAGGACTTAATCAAGAAACTAAACATGAGCTAGACACCAATTCTAGAGGCTTCTTTATGGAGTTAACTATAGCTAAAGCTTGGGTACTTTTAGAACATATTTTCTGTAATAGAGAAACATGGGGATTTGACTTAGGCAACGAAGGAGGTATAGTAATTGAATATGATTGTCTCAATGCTTATAAAGAATCCATTAAGGTGACAGAAACTTCTAATGAAATTCAACTTGATGATGATATTGTTTTGCAAATTATTCAGTCTTTTATAGAACATATTGAGGCTCCTAAGAAGATCTGGCTCCATTACACTCCGCCACCCGAGCCATCTATATAAGATGATCCAATAATAATAGCTCCTATTGAACCATTATGGGAGGTATCCCCATAGGTTGAAACCCTTGATACTTCGTAAGCGTATATATAAATTTTGATGCTCCATGCTTGTTTTGTATCAACTACCTTATATTTTGTCTACACTTTGAGGCATTTTATACATTTTTTGGAACTAACCTATTAACAAGATGCCGAAGTGTCAATTGCCTATTTTCTGCTGTTTTTGGTTTCAGAAAAGTTAGTAAACAAATATTCTCGGAATTGGACGGAACAAAAACCAAAGCCAATATTTTACCAGAGCGAAGAGGCGCCACAGGGCGGCCACACCACCCCCTGGCACGGGCCCAACCTAGGACGCACCAGGGCATGGTGTGGGCCCCCTGGACCTCAACCGACCTTGCCCCTTCGCCTATATAAAAACCCCGACGTATAAACCCTAAGAACCCGATCAGAAATCCACGAAATAGTCTGTAGCCACTGCCACCATCGTCCCTAGATTGGGAGGGACCTGAAACTCTTCCCAGCACCCTACCGGAGGGGATAGATCATCCTGGAGACCTTCTTCATCACCATGCCAGCCTCTAGAGTGATGCGTGCGTAGTTCACACTTGTACTATGGGTTCATACAGTAGCTAGATGGTTGTTTCTCCTCTTTTGTGCTATCATGTTTAGATTTTGTGAGATCCGTTCATGATCAAGATCATCTATTTGTAATCCTACATGTTGTGTTTTCGGGGATCCCATGGATATTGAGATACTATGTTAGATTGATTATTGATTCTATCATGTCTATGTTATTTGTGATCTTGCATGCTCTTCGTTGCTAGTAGATACTTTGGCCAAGTAGATGCTTGTAACTCCAAGAGGGAGTATTTATGCTCAATAGTAGGTTCATGCCTCTAGGAATCTGGGAGAGTGACAGAAACTTCTAAGGTTGTAGATGTGTTGCTGCTACTAGGGAGAAAACAACAATCCTTTTACCAAGGGAAATTGTATTGTTTACTTTACAAACTTTGGTTAATGCAATTATCTGTTGGTTGCAACTCAAAACTGGAAGGGGTTTGAATGATAACATGAAGGTGGATTATTAGTCATAGATGCAGTTGGATTACGGTCTATGTATTATGTTGTAGTGCCAAAACAAATCTCGTAGAGATCAAGATGTCTAGTATATGCATTGTTATGCATTATCAATCTGTTAATTGCCCCGCTATAATTTGTTCACCCAACATGTTTTTTATCTTATGGAGAACACCTCTAGTGAACTGTGGACCCCGGTCCATTCCTTACCATTGATATACCATCTACTGTTTACCATTTACTGTTTACTTACTACAATAAATTACTATCTTCTACACTATACAATTAGTCCTTTGTTTTCAGCAAACCGGTGAGATTGACAACCTCACTGTAAGTTAGGGCAAAGTATTGGGTTTGTGTTGTGCAGGTTCCGAGTTTCTAACAACACATTGGAGTTGTTTCCTTACTCCTACTGGTTCGATAACCTTGGTTTCATAACTGAGGGAAACTTTTTGCTGTGCTCATCCGACCTTCCTCTTGGGGTTCCCAACGAGCTCTACATATCTGAGCCATCAAGAACTTTTCTAGCGTTATTGCCGGGAAGATAAGGACAGCTTCAATCTCTTCCTCCTCGTCAATCACTTTTCTGGGAGAAAGAAGATTCATGCAAGGGGATTCTCTCATAACCAATCTCTTTACTTTGTTTTTGTTTTGCTTAGTTTATTTTGCTTTGTTTTGTTTGTTTCTTTTTATCAAAAATACAAAAAATTACTTGTGCTTCTTTGTTTCTTTTTATCAAAAACACAAAAAAATAGTTCCTACTTTAGTTACTATTTCTGTTGTCTTCCTTTACTCTTGCAAAAATGAATACTCCTGAAAACACCAAGTTGTGTGACTTCACTAGCACAAAAAACAATGATTTTATATGTACACCTATTGCTCCACCTGTTCCAGAAGCTACTTTCTTTGAAATCAAACCTGCTTTTCTTAATCTTGTTATGAAAGAGCAATTTTCTGGTGCTAGTTCTGATGATGCTGCTTCTCGCCTTAATAATTTTGTTGAACTTTGTGAGATGCAAAAATACAAGGATGTAGATGGAGATATTATTAAGCTTAAATTGTTTCCTTTCTCTCCGAGAGGAAGAGCTAAAGAATGGTTGCTATCTTTTCCAAGAAATAGTATTGATTATTCGATAAAATGCAAAGATGCTTTTATTGGAAAATGTTATCCTCCTGCTAAGATTATATCTATGAGAAGTGAAATAATGAAATTTAAACAATTTTATAATGAACATGTTGCTCAAGCTTGGGAAAGAATGAAATCTTTGGTAAAGAATTGCCCCACTCATGGACTAACTGCTTGGATGATTATCCAAACTTTTTATACAAGACTAAATTTTTCTTCAAGAAATCTGTAAGATTCTGCTGCTAGAGGTACCTTTATGACCATTACTCTGGGTGCTGCAACAAAGCTCCTTGATAATATGATGTTTAACTATTCTGAATTGCACACTGAGAGAGCTCCACAAGGTAAGAAGGTAAATTCTATTGAAGAAACCTCCTCCTTGAGTGATAAAACTAATGTTATTATGTCTATGCTTGTTAATGGAAAAGCTCATATTCATCCAAATAATGTTCCTTTAGCCTCTTTGGTTGCTCAATAAAAGAAATTTGATGTGAACTTCATTAGAAATAATAATTTGGCAACAATGCTTTTGGTTATAATTATAGGCCATATCCTCCTAATAATAGCAATAATTATCATGGTAAATATGGAATGCCTAGTGAAGAAAGGATTTTGGAAGTTGAAAGATCCACTAAAAACTTGATGCAAATGCAATATGAGCAGAATAAATTATGCACTAAAACCATGGAATAATCTACTATTTTGAAAAATATTAGTCATCAACTTGAGAATTTAAATAGGGAAATTCCTAGTTTGAATCCAAAATTTCAAATGCTGAAAAAATATTTCATCTTTGTCTGAAGCACAATCTTCTTTGATTAATAAAATGGCTCCTAAACCTGAAACTATGGAAAATCCCTTTGCTTCTACTAATGCCATACAAGTTGGAATTGATGAGAATATTAGAATGTTAGATGAATTGCATGCTAGGTGGGAAAGAGAAGATGAAATTGCTAGAAATAGTAGTATTTGTACTATTACCACCACCAATGTTGATGCTAGCAATCCACCTAAAGTCCCCATTCCTTTTCCAATAAAAATGCTGAAATTCTTCTAAATATGGGAAACAATAATTCTACTACCTTGGATTCTAATTTTGATTTTGATCGTGATGGTTGCAATATTTCTAAAGTAATTATGTTCTTACAAAAACTTGGTAAAAGTCCTAATGCTAGTTCAATGAATATGGCTTTTACAAAACACATTACAAATGCTCTCATGAAAATTAAAGAAGAAAATTTGAAACATGAAGCTTCGATTCGTAGTAAATTAGAAGATGGTTGGGAACATATCATTAATATGAAAGTGAAAGATTTTGATCTCAAAGCTTTATGTGACCTCGGTGCTAGTGTCTATATTATGCCTAGAAAAATTTATGAGATGCTTGATTTACCACCATTGGAAGATTGTTATTTAGATGTCCAACTTGATGATAATGCTAAAAAGAAACTTATGGGGAGTATTAATGATGTTCTTATTATGGTTAACAATACCTTTGTCCCTGTTGATTTCTATGTTTTGGATGCTGAATGCAATGCTTCTTGTCCTATTATTTTGCGAAGACCTTTTCTTAGAACTATTGGTGCCATTATTGATATGAAGGAAGGCACCATTAAATATCAATTCCCACTCAAGAATGGTATAGAAAACTTCCCTAGAAAGAGAGATAAGATACCTTCTGCTTCTCATATTAAAATAAAATTTGACGTTAATGCTTCTTCATTTGAATATACTTGATTCTTGCATTCTATGCCTAGCTAAAAGGCGTTAAAGAAAATCACTATTGTGAAATAACCCAAATTATTTTTATTTCAGTAAGTTTTTATGTTGTTGACTCTTGGTAGTTATTACCTCTGTGATAACCTCTCCTTATCCTTTTTGTGTGGGTTTTTTTGCCAAGAATAACCTCTAATGAGAGATAAGTAAGATTTGGAGAAGTTGCTGTCCCGGATCAGATTTTTGTGCTTCACTATAAAAAATCGTAAAAAATCCCAGTATGTTGGATTGAGCTGTAAGTTTCTGTGCATATGCCCCAGGTTATTATATAACTTCCGTTAGTTTATCACTTTTCGATTTGATCAACAGAAGGTCTTTGAAAAAATCTGTTTATACCTGCTGGTCTGTTTTGACAGATTTCTACCATTATTTGCATTTGCCTCTTAATCGGTTTATTTTGAGTTCTCTTTGATCACTTGAGCTTTTAAAAGGAATTGCTACAATAGATTGTGTTTTAATGGAATTTTTACTTGTGTTGAAACTAAACCCAAAGGCTTATTATCTTGAATACAATAATGTTTCTAATGAAGAATTGTGTGAAGTTTTGTATGAAGGAAAATTTCAAGTGTTGTGAGAGAACGCTGTGATGAGATGAAGTATGGACAAATCTCAAGATTGGGGATGCCACCCGTGTCAACCTAAGAAATATTCAAGAGGTACAAGCGTCAAATCTTGGGGATACCCAAGGCATCCCCCTCTTCATCAATAAAAATCCCATGTCTTCTTTGAAGACACTTTATTTTTATTGATTCATGCACTATTGTGTTGTTCTTGGAGCGTATTTGTGTTTTTTTAGTTTTATTTTGTTTGGTTTGTTGCAATAAATTAGTCGGACCCCCGCATTCTTATTTTGTTTCAAATAAGTTGATTGGTGTTGGAAAAGAGTAGAAAGTTTCATGCTTATAGTGGTATAAAAGGAATCTTGTTTTGACTATGGCCTAGACTTTATCATGTCATGTTAGATGTTGCTTTGACCATATGCTTAGTGATTATTGCTGTAGATTGACTTGTTCTAAACAATTGAGATTGCATAATGTGCCTTGAAAGAATCATGCGTTGTTTTAACATACAAAAGCATAATATTGTGGTAGTCTCCTTTGATGCTTTATTTGGGTTGACTTGGCACATGCTTACACCATGTTAAGACTATGAACCAGTCACCTTAGCCTCTATGATCATTTAGTTTTTAACTTGTGATATAACTTTATGCTTTAATTAATAATGTTTGTCGCTTTGCATGATTATGGCCATTATTGCTCTCTTAGTTGGTCGCTCCCAGTCTTTTGCTAGCCTCCACTTGTATTGAGTATGAGCTCTACTCGTGAATCCAACCCCCAAGAAACCAAGTTATTCCAAAGAGTCCACTATAAATTCCTATGAATGGTTTGTTACACCATTCCAAGTATATTGATGTGTTTATTTATCTTCCAAATTAAACTTGTTATGTGAAAATTAGTGATTAAAGCTCTCACAAACTTGATGGCACACTTTAATTTCTTGCACTTAATAAACTTGAACCATTGTGCCCATCTATGTTGCTTATATTCTTGCAAATTATAAGTTGGGAGTTAGCAGAACCATGTTGTCACGAGGAACGCTTTCAACACTTGTACATATTTATCAATTTTACATCATGATCTTTTGTTTATGGATGTCGACGGTGTGAAATAAAAGCAGAGCTTGTAAGTCCATGGAGTATTGTATATGTGTTAGAGAAACATCTGGGCGGCTAGCCTAAGCCATGTCTAATCATGGTGGAAACTTGCAGCATAACCATACTGAGCAATCTATGAAGCATCTTTAGAAAAAATATAGAAAAAAGAGAAAAGAGAAAAAAAGCACCATGCTCAGGGTAAATAAAAAGGTTGCTGAGATGCTCATTGTATGTTGCCTTGTCATTTTGATATGGGATATCTCCTGTGTCATGGGGCAAGGGGTACCCTGTTGGCGGTTCTCTATGATACACATATACTTACAATGACAAGAACTTGCTTGTGACTAAAGTTGAGTAACATGAGGAACAAACCTCATACTCAAGGGACATGAGATTTTCAACCGATGATATGTCAAGCATATACTTCATATTTGTGTCACTTTAACCTTAATCACTTCAAGATGCTTATGATATGGGCAATGATAGCTGAAAGCTAATAAGTACCATAATTTTTGGAAGCTCTCTATGAAACTCGAAATCCCTTCTTCCCTCTCTGAAGGGCCTTTCTTTTTACTTTTATGTTGAGTCCCCATCTTCTATCTTTATGCACTAATTAAGAGAGCATAGTTGTCATTCTTATTTCAATGTACATTGTCCCAAAACGTATTGATTGATTCATAATTTTATATTGCTTGTTCTTAAATTATTTGTATCTAGTCACCCTTATGAACTTTGAAGGTGTCCTATGCATTTATGTTTTGCTATTCCATGAGGGACAAGCTGAATACCACTCATGCTATGTTTTCTATATGTGAAACAAACAAATGTCTTTCAATGCATTATTATTCATGATATTTTGTTTGTACATTTTTCATGTTACAACTTAGTTGCTATGTCTTATTGTTAGAACTACATCTTTCATGCTCATGTTTAGAGTACTATGATCCCAGCTATCAATGCTTTAAAATATTTTGATCAAGATTGTGATGGTGCATGTCACCTCAACAATTATTCTTTTTATCACTTACCTACTTGAGGACGAGCAGGAGTTAATCTTGGGGATGCTTGATACGTCGTAAACGTATCTATAATTTTTGATGCTCCATGCTTATTTTGTATCAACTATCTTAAGTTTTGTCTACACTTTGTGTAACATCCCAAAAATATTAAACATGGATCAACAAACTCTAATCATCAAATTTAGGGTTAACAAAAACTTTCCCATCTCAAAATATGAAAGCATTCATATGTATGTGTATTTAAATTAGGAGTTCATTTGAATTTCCATGGTTCTGTGATTCATTGCTTGTAAAATGATTCTTAGGTGAAATAAACATCATCTAAATCATGCCCAAACTTTTCCCAAAGATAAACAACTCAAAATGAATAAATGAAGTGAATGGTCATTTTTGCCAAATTAACTATCGTGCATACTTTGGCTATTCCTAGCACTCAAAACTTAACAGAAACAATTGTGGATCTTTGCACCCCTTGTTAGTACACATAATAAGGTACCAAGGACAACTTTGTGATCTTCCAAAAACATTCAAATTCTAAGTTTAAATGAACAGTGTAAAATTGAATCTATCTCATATGGGAAGATCCCACTATTTCATAAACCACTCAAACAAGCTCAATTTTCAAAACCCAAGCACCCACAGAATCTCAAGCTCATGCCTAGCACACCCAGCCTCGCCCCGTTTACCACCGCCCCTAAGCCCGCATTGAATTCCTAGATCATCGCCAGGAGACCGCGCGTCAATCGCCACCCTCAGCCATGCCTCTAGCAGCCCATAGCCATGTCGCCACCGTCGCCTGCCCATCCCTCTCAGTCTCGCCATCGAGATATAAAAGGAGGCCACCCCTAGCCATTTGCATCACACCATACCACTCTCCTCACCTCACTGATCGTCCCACACCACTACCCGGAGCACGAGGAGCAGCAGCTCGCCGGAATTGCACCGGAGCAGGCCGCCTCTGGAGGAGAAGGGCGCCGCTGATTGCGACCACCCCCAGAGTTTCCTCGACCGTCCCTGAGGTCGCCATCGACCACCCATTCGTTTTCCCACCTTGCTGTCGTTGCTGGAGCCCTGGTACGCCCCCTATGCACCCCCACTGAGCCGCTCGGGATAGAGCTCAACGGCGACAGGTCTGTCGTCGATGATGATCCCCAGCCGTCGATCCCCACTCTAATCCAACGACCCACACAGCCCCGTACCGCTTCGCGCGTTATGATCCGATGTCTGGTAGACCCCCTTGTCAGCTGAGCCCCGCGCTACGGAGTGACACTGGGCCGTCCCATTAGCGTCTCCCGCGCAACCCAGCAGTTTGAATTTAGATTTTTCCATTTTAATTCAAACACAGTTCTGTATATAGATTCAAAAATCAACCCATCTCGATTGAATGAACCAAATTGGATGAAACCAATTTTGTTAGAAAGGTACTAAAATGCTTAATCCAAGCCCATTGGATTCAAATCATTTGGATCTATAGATCAACCTTGGTAAAAATAACAAGTCATAAGCTTTTCTGCATTCAAACATTTTTCAAAATTCAACCATAAGAGCTTCTGAGATGATTCCAACTCTCAAAAATCACATTTGATCATACCTTTTAGAATATATAAAAACATATGGGTTTACTTACAAGAATATTGTTCAAGTAATAGAAGAATGCCACATAGGCATTTCTAGTCACTTTATTTATTTAAAATAAAAGTTTAAATCTTATTAAATTGTGACACCACTTTAAATCACATTACCATGTTTGAGTTGGAGAATATTAAATCTTAAGTAGTTTTTCAATGCGTAGAAATTACTTTTATCAAATTAAAATAAATAAGACAAAAGCTTTAATCTTGTAATGTTAAGTGATGATGCTAGATCATCTATAGCACACCTTTGTGTGATGATTGAAAATAGTTAAGTATTGTTTGGTGATTGTGTACCTCGTATTTATTTATAGACGCTAGTACCGACCAAGGTTACGAGGAGGAAGGAGGATACTACGAGGAAGAAGTCGATGAGAACTTCAACCACTGCTCTTCTCAAGGCAAGATTATACTGATACTTATGCAAGCCAATACTTGAAACCTTGCAAGATAACACTTGCAACTACGAAAGTTAGATAACCTAGGCAATGCATTAAGCATGCTTAGTTAGACACATTTGATGATACCCAATCCTAGTTTTACTTACAAGCTCTATACTTTATTTCTTTATCAAAGCTTTCTCTTAGAGTTTACATAGTAAATTGTAGATACTAGAAGGATATTGGAAGGTAGCATAAAGAGAATTAAATTTGGCCTAAGTTAGATAATCTTGATGTCATCCTAAGGCATGAGATTGAATTTAATTAACCTCCACCTGTTTACCACCCCTCATTAGTACTTACCCCCACTTGTAGATGCTAGTGCTAAGCATAAAACTTGATCAACTTTAGATGGGAATACTTGGTGGAAATGGTTATGAAAACCATAGAATGCTGAGTGATTCTACTGAAATGTTTTGACATGTGTTCTCGAACACCAGATGATTTTGATGATGAAAATGTTGAGGCATGAGCCTTAGCCCTCGATAAAACAGATAGTTGTCTGGATGCGATACCATTCCAATTTTACCGTACAAAAACAATACCCGAAAATTGGGTAGGGCTTGACTGGAAACTTATATACCTTAGTATGGGTTCCCTTGCGGCCAAGGTCTAAGCTGAGGATACCTTGTGAAGATTGTCCACCTGTGAAGTACCCAAGATGACAGTGGGTCATGGTTGGGAGGCCAAACTCACAGGAGAGGTGCCTATACTAGGGCGTGTAATTAAAAGGTTAGGATTGAATATCCGCATACTGAGTATGGTGAATTCAGGATTTGTTCCTGGCGGATGTATCGAATGTTGTGGTGAAAGTGTACAATCTCTATAGAGTGTCAAACTCTTCGAATATCCGCGTCCGCGGTTATGGACAGTTGGAGTGGCCATACTGTTCCCCCGTTAGATGTTTTCAAAATGACTTATGAAATGAATTGAGACTTTGACTTGACCACAACAGAGTTGTGATATAAAATTCAAGTTCCCACTTAGGTGTTATAAAACTTCAACTAGCTTTCTTTGCTTCTGAACTGAGTAGAGTTAAATCTGGCTTTTTGCAAAACAACCCTAGAGCTTAGTGTCCTACTACAAAAAACCCCTTAACTTGTTAGTATTAGTTTGCGAGTACTTAAAGAGTACTCATGGCTTTGTCCCTAGCTATTCCCGTGGCCAGACTATGAAGAGGAGTACTAGGATGATGGACCACAGGAAGGTTACGACAACTAGGATCATCTCCCATCGTCAGCATTGCCTTTGACCCCGAAGATGGAGATTCGCCTACGCTATCTTTACTATTACGTTATTCCGCTGCTTGAGTTGTATTAAGACTGGATCATGAGATCCTTATTTGTGTAAGACCTTATGTATGGTTTGTAATGGATGATGTACTGTGATATCCAAATCTGTTATGTCTCGCAAAAATGGTAATACTGGGATTGCGATGTATGGCATAACAGGCATCTGGGATTAAAAATCCGGGTGTTGACAAGTTGGTATCAGAGCCATCCTGACCATAGGAGACCCTAGTTAGAATGGACGTCTGAATCAAAAACTTAGTTTCAAAACCAAAGGAAGCGAGTATTGATAAAAATTTATTCTCATTCTTATCACTTGGATTCTTTCATGAAAATTCATGTTCCTCAAAAACTCTTGCAAAATACATAAAATTTGACACACTTGATCACTTTAATAACTTACTCATCCTATATTATTATAGATGGACATGAAGTACAAAAAGTTTTATTAGTTGGGGAATGGAGGAGAACTCATCTTTGAGCGTGACCTGGACCAGCTGTCGGAACTTCTGGAGCATCCGCACCCCGAGTTCTTTGGAGCTCATCTCAATGATCAAGGAGGGGAAATCTGCATTGGCTAGTTGTTGCAAGTCTCCGAGGAAAGATTGAACCTCCCACTGCAGAGGGAATTCAGTTCACCTTAAGAGAGAACAACTAGCTCGATGGACTTGCCAGGGCCATGCAAGAAGCTCTTGCCCGTCTATGTGGGCAGAGTATCAATCAGATCAAGGGTACCCGCTTTGAGTTCTATCCAAGGCGTGATGCTATGGGACAGCCACTGGAAGCCCCACATCACCCCGAGCTGAAGACTCAGTTGGACCACCTTAGCTTCATGACATATGATCGTCAGCAGGAACTAGAAGTCTGCCATCGCCCAGAAGAAGGATCAGACCCTCGCCATGCTAGTGAAGGATCACAAGTCTCGTCGCCGACAGCTCAACAAGAAGGAGCGCATCATTTCCCGTCTTTTACACCGTATCACGGGATTGGTGGAGACAATCCACGAGAGAGACATCCAGTTGGAGGAAAGGTAGAATGCCGGAGAAGACCTTCGTGGAGACCCCTACTCCTATCTCGGCGATGATGATGACTTTCTGGAGGATCAAGCCATGGACTTCTTCACAGATGAGGAGGATTTTTCCTTCATCGATGACGACGATGATGATGAGGATGATGAGTAAACCGACTCCGAGGAGTAGTAGCACTTGAGCACTAGCGTTAGTGAGCTTTATTCGGTCCTACTGTATCGTAGTTTCCAAAATGGTTCTTAAAACCATCTGTTTTCCTTTGTTGTGGTGTGTGTTGTATCATGTTCTATGAATGAATGAATGAATGAATGAAAAGCAAGTTGCTAGAAAATTTGAGTCAAACTTTAAAAACTTTTCAAAGTCCCTGAACCTTAGAAATTTCCCTCTTTTCTCATGATCTATCTCAATCTTCAGATGCCTCGTGGAGGAATTGGTTCATCCCCGGACCCGATGTTGCGGATCCTGCAAATGTTGGTTTCTGACTGCGAAGCTGAAAGATCAGAACATCAAGCAAACTTAGCCACCCTTCAGCAGATAGCTCAGATGGCCCACAATAATCAAGGTCAAGGAAATCAGGACAACCATGGATCTAAGATCAAGAATTTCCAGAACACCAACCCACCTATTTTCACTAAGTCAGAAGAGCCCTTAGATGCAGATGATTGGCTGCAGACCATGGAGAACAATCTGGAAGTCGCCGGAGTGGAATCTAACGAGAAAGTTCTGTTCGCCACCCACTATCTAGCCGTAGATGCAAGAGCATGGTGGAACAACGTTTGTGCAATGACCGGAGGTCAGATGATGACCTGGGAGGAATTCAAGGTCAAGTTCAGCAGAACCCATGTGCCACCGGGTTTGATCAAAATGATGAGAGATGAATTCAGGGAACTGAAGCAAGGAAGGATGACCGTAGTGGAATACCGTGACAGATTCTTGTCATTAGCTAGGTATGCCCCGGATGAGATCGACACTGAAGCCAAGAAAAAAGAATGATTCCTGAATGGTTTGCATGATGAGATGCAGACGGTGTTGGTCAATATCCCCTTTGCTGATATTGAAGCCCTAGTTGACTCTACCATTTAGATGGAAGGAAAGATCAACCATGCCAACGAGAACCGCAAGCACCGCATGATGCATCAACTAGGAACCCACCATACCCCAAAGTATGGCCCCAACCCATCTCCATGATTTGCCCCGAGAACCAACAGACCCCCGATGAACCGTCCGTCCTATCCCAACCATGGAAACCCAAGGCCCGGAGGAAACCACAACAACCCGGGCAACTCTAGCAATTTCAACCGTGCACCACCCAAGTTCAACAACAACAATGCCGCCACCAACACCAACACTTCCCCAAGGACTGGAAGCAATGATGTGCCTGTTGCAGCGAAGGACAAGTCGCAAGTGATTTGTTATGACTGTGAACCAAGGGTCACTACTCCAATGAGTTCCCCAAGAAGAATTTCGCAGCCCCCAATGCAAATTCCCCAGCTCAGCAACAGTGTCGTGTTCAGCCCGAAAGAAGGTTTGCCCCAGGGAATTCGCTCAACCGCAACGGCCGTCTCTTTCTCATGCATGCTGAAGAATCCCAGGAAGCGCCAGATATCGTACTGGGTATGTTTTCTGTTAACTTAGTACTTGCAAGAGTGTTGTTTGATTCTGGTGCATCGCACTCATTGGTCACCGAAGAATTTGCATGCACTAGTAAGATTCAACCAACCAAACTGAAGCATGTTATGATTGTTCAAATCCCCGGTTCAACCACCAAAGCTAGGAAAATTTGCAAAGTCGTCCCTATCCAAATCCATGGTGTAACATCCCTAAAAACATGTTTTCAAAGCTTTTCATATCATCCATGCATGCATATTCATTTAGGGTTCAATTTCAAACTCTTTTGAAAGAAACAGAAGATTTGAGTGCTATTATTTCATGTGGACAAACTTTGATCCAATGCTACTCTGTAGTGAGAGATTATTTGTTTTAAAACCATTGTTGTGTGTTCATAGGATTGTTGATGAGTTCCAAGCTTGAACAAAACTCCCAAAAACAAAATATGGTTCTTAAACCATTTATTTATTTTCATTAAATCATGTGCTAAGGCATTGTTTATTTTGAATTTTCAAAAAAGACCAAGAAAGTATAATGAGACAGCATGGTTTTATGCCCAAAAATATGAAGGTTACACTTTACAAAAGTCCAGAAAAGTTTTGGAATTCAAATGCTTTTGAATTCATATGAAAAAGATTCCTGAAAATCAATTTAGAAAAAGAAAAGGAATTAGAAAACAGAACTGGGCCTGGCTCCAGCTTTTCAGCCCAACAGCAAACTCAGCCCAGCAAGCCCACCCGGGGTTTTCCTCTCCCTCTCTCACGCGGCGCAGACTTACCCCGCGCTCGCTGACTAGTGGACCCAAATGCCACGTGAGCATTGTCCCCGAGCCACGGACCCCCACGACCCCATCGACGCCGCCGTTACCTCCATCACTACCGCGAATCAAGCAGGCTTAATTGCCGGCGTTTCCTCGCGCGATCCTCGGCCCTGCTCCAGCTATAAAACCCTTTCCTGACCACGCATCTTTCCCCTCGCTCAGCACACACACCTCGCCACCAGGCTGCCAGTATTTCGAACTACACCTCTGCTGCCCGACGAGCTCTGGCAAGCGATTACGGTGAGCTTCGACCGCCCCTCTACTTCTGGTTCAAACGAACATGACCGTCGTTTACTTGTGCATCTGATCGTGACCCAGGTCACCGTCTTCGTTCACGCCCGCAAACGCCAGAGCCGCCGCTCAACTCTGATGAGAAATTTAGGTAAAATCCGAGCGCCCATTGACCTCGCATGCATGCTATCAGATCTGCCGTGTCCTTGCACAACTGCTAACACCACTGGCTTGTGCTAGGGCAATCCCGAACGTCGTCAACGTCGCCGTCTGCACGAACCCGACGCCGCCAGCAACTCCGACGAGGTCCTACCGCTGCGTCCGTGCGCCCCTCGAGAAACTACTGCCACGTTGAGCTTCCTCATGACCTTGTGAGTCTGGTAAGCCACGCCACACACCCCAGCCCCTCCTGTATTCGCCGGAGCGTCGCTGACAAAGCGCCGCCGCCGCGCCACCGTTGCCAGCGCCGCCAATCCTTGGTCGTTTGATCGCGAGTCGTTAGATATAGATCTAACGCGTGAGATAGAATCACTTAACGAAGGGGTACGAGTTAGATCTGGCCATGCCCATTTCATTTAGATCGTGCGGTCCACACTGGTCGATCCGTGCGAAGCGGTACCGATGAATCAGAGAGCGCCGCGTGGCCTGATTTTAGAATTAAAACAGAAATTTGATCTATTAGTTAATCAAACTTGTAAAATTCATAACTTTTGATCCACACGTTCAAATTTTACAAATTTTATATCATTAGAATCAGGAGAGAAAATCCTATTTGATTATGCAATGTGTTTAGTGTTTTGCCTCTATAAAAATGGTTGTTTTTGCACAAACTTGTGTAGGCTTATTTTGGATATAGAAATTATTTGAAAAATGTTTTAAAGATCAAATAAAGTCTATTTTGAGTATCTTGGACTTGTTTATGTTTTAGTATTGTTTACTTGTCTTGTTTGGTGTAAAAAAATCATCACATGGAATTTGCATGCATTCTTATATTTTTGTTTGTATATTTTGTTATGTGATTTTGGTGCCATTATTTTATGTGTAGATTTTGGTGCAAATAGTGATTGTGGTTGTGAAGATTGTTGCTACTCCCCAAACTACCAAGGCAAGGGGTGCTTCATGATTTTATTCCTATATTTTTCAACTATGCACTAGAAATATTTTGTATAGGACTTGCATGAATATTTTGATAAGTATCTATCTGCTATGCTTGGGAAATCCTAGTAGTTGTAGAATTGTTAGAAATTCTATTAGTTAAGATGCTTACCATTGCCATGATTAGCCTAGCTAGTAGCAACCAAGGGTGGTTATATATTCATGCTATATGAGATATTTCTAAGTCCTTGACTTGTTTTTGATAATAAAACAACTAAGTGAATGAAACACCTGGGTGGAATGGAAAGAATGGTTTGTGTTGAGTGGTTACACAAGGCCCATTTCTATGGTTTACCTTGTGTATCTCACTTGTGGAAAGCCACCCAGGAATAAAGGGATTTGAGATGCCAAATGTTAAGAAGCTTCTAGTGCAGCCACATGGCAATATGGGCTCTGCCTGGATCACATAGGTTGCAATAACTTAGCCATTTGGACAGATGGTGGTAGTGGGATTATAGGTTGGAACACGTCCATTTGGTATAAGGGAAGGCTTCTGAAAGGTCCTGTCTTGGTGAAAATCAAGTCTTGTGGGGAAAGTGCACAACCTCTGCAGATGGAAGAATCTAAGTACTTAGCCATGTCCCTGGTATTGGACAACTTGAGCATCAAGACATGGAAGCTATCAACAATCTCCTCATCCCAATTTTCTAAGTTAAAAACTTGTGGTTGAACAAGGGTGAAGGATCACCAATTTCTATTGGTGATTCCTTGGGAAAGTTTTGTCAAAGAAAAACTTAGTGTTTTCAACTAATAGGTAAAATCTAATTTGAGAAAAGAAAGCCTAAGCTACACTTAATCGAATTCATGTATTATCTAGATGCTAATATTATACTAAGGTATCACTTGCCAATACTATTCCAATGTATTGGCCCACTGTGGCTGTAACTTGTGATGTTGCAGGATATTCTGATGATGATTAGGGGTTATGAGTCTGCACTCAACATGCTTGCCTGTGGCACATCAAGATGAAGACTTATTTATCTTATTCTATATTTGAACTCTTGTATTAGGCCTGTGTCCATGGAGTTGTAAAAGACTATGTTTGTCTCTGGAATGACATGTAATAATGACCTTTGTTTCTATGTACTTCATCTTAAACTGTGGATGCTAGCATTGATGTAGGGACTAGCATTGCAATCACAGGGATCCTTCCCTTTATAAAGGAGGGATATTACAAATGGTATCAGAGCCAGGTTGCCTGTAGGATTATGACCCTAGGATTGGATTAGAAACCACTAAGGAAAATATTTCAACATTTTCCACACTTGTCTTTTTCTTCTCGTAAACTTTTCTAATTCTTCATTCTCATCTCTATTTGTAGATGAACTCCATCAACAAAGCTGTAAGGAAGGGACCACTCATGACCATGACCCTAGAGTGTGAGACTGAATTTCCAAAGGCCCTCAAGAACCTTATGGTTACTATGGGGATACATGGTGCAGCTGTGTACAAAGGTTTCCCTGTGATGGATGAAGGAGAAGAATATTGGTGGGTGCAACTTCACTTGTACAAAAACAAGGAAGACAACCACAAAGAATCAAGATTCTGCATGGTCACCAACTCAGTGATGCACACCACATTCTTTGATACAGCAAGGGATGCAGCTTGGAAGTCCATCAAAGAGCTTGGTGAAAGACTCAAGTGCAGAATGCTTAACACCCAAAATGACCTTAGGGAAGAAAAGAAACATACCCAAGAGTTGGAAACTACCAACCAACAACTAAGGGAAGACATCATAGACTTGATTTTAGAATCTTGTGAACAAGATAGGCAGATGGCTACTAAGGATGCTTTGATAGACATTTTTTCTAGTGAGTGAGAGTTGCAATATACTTCGTTATTTGGACCACCACACTTATCATTTCCTTTCCAAATTTTTTGCCTAAGTTATGTTGAACCTTGGATGCTTGTAATGGATTTATGTATACCATGACTTGTGTGTTTAGTTTGCAAATGAAATGCTTCTGCTACCTTGTTTTGTGTTTTTTTGTTGATGTTATTTCTAACTTTTATCTATCTTCTAAAATAGATGCCTAATGTTACTATCAGCATGGCTGAAGAGTTCAAGAGAACTTGTTTTGGAACTCGTCTTATTGAGCTCACTAGTGTGCTCAATCTTCCGCTTCCTAGCATCATGATGCTTCCCCTCGCCAAGTTCGAGAGGAAGGGCCTTTGGGGCTTCAAGGTTACTCAGCCAGGACGCCAGACTGAGCCAGCCACGGAGGCTATCACCTTCAAGCTCATGCATGATGACAAGGATAGAGGCCTAGAGGTAGTCATGCAGGATTTACTTGGGCGTTTGCTAGGGAGACACTCCTGGGAGATTAAAGGTACTCACTTCCACGCCTTCGGTAGGCGTGACAAGGATGGTGAGGCCATTGTCTTTGAGGATACTGCTAGAGAGACGGCAGAGCCGATTCGTCTATACCTCCAGGACTTAGAGGTTCTTCTTAGGCACCTAGATACTGATAGGACCAACGTCATGCTTAGCAATGACGAACTCCAGGTGCAGCTTCCTGAGAAGGACAAGCTCTTCGCGGAGAAAGATGAGATAGTCAAGGAAATGGAGGCCAAGTTTGAGAGTCAGGATAGGAAGTTCAAGAGTCAAGAGAAAAGAGTCCAAGATAGGAACAAGAGGATTCGAGAGATGACTGCAGAACTAGAGGCCAAGGACTTCGAGCTCGAGCATCAGCAGGTTGTGATTGAGAGACTTCGTTCACATAAGAGGGCTCTCAAATCCAAGGTAGAGGCCTTGACTACCAATGTCGATGAGTACAAGGCCGCTATGGAGAATGCAGGTCTTACACTTATCGATGAGGAGGTTGATGTAGAGGAGTAGCGATGACTACTCGTTTATTTATCATTTACCATACTTATGATTTTGAGTCGCAATGACCATCCAACATGTGGATGGCTTGCTATTGGTGTGTTTGCTTTTCAAAACCTGTTGTCTATGTTGTTGAACTTTTGTTATTTTGATGCTTGTTTGTGATTGTCTATGTGATGTATTGTGCATGTTAAGCATCTATGGGTATCTCATTCTTATCCTTATTGAAAACCACAGATGCCTCCTCGATGTGCCAACCCCAACCCGAACAACAACAATGTCACCCCAGAGATGTAGCAGTTGATGACAGCTCAGACACAGCTAATGCAGATGATGACCACCTTTATGCAGAATCAGAACAACAACAATAACAACAACAACAACAACAATAATTAGAACAATCCACCAGGTTTTTACATGCTTACCAGATTCTTAAGACTGAGACCTGCTAAGTTCTCAGGAACTATTGATCCCATGGTGGCCAATGATTGGCTACGCTCAGTGAACAAGGATTTGGTAACTGTTGGTTGTACTGATGAGGAGAAAGTCAGGTTTGCAGCACACTTGTTGGAAGGACCAGCAGCTACATGGTGGGATAACTTACAGATCACCACTCCCATTGAGGATGTGACATGAGCTATCTTTGAAGACGGTTTCCGTACTGCTCACATCTCATCCGGAGTGATGAGTTTGAAGAAGAAGGAATTTCATAACTTGAAGCAGCGCCACCGCAGCGTGGCTGAATATATTGAGGAGTTCAACAATATGGCGCGTTATGCACCGGATGAAGTTGACACTGATGCTAAGAGGAAAGAGAAGTTCCTCGAAGGATTGAATGATGAACTGAACCTGCAGCTATCTGTGGCCTATGTCCCCACTTATCAGTCTCTTTGTGACAAGGCTGCCATCTTGGAGAGCAAGATGAAACAGGTTGAAAGAAGGAAGAGGAAACACTCTGACAAGCACATCTCGGGATCGTCTCACAAGCTTTCCCATTATGATGATGGTGGGAGTTCTGGATCCCACAAGCATGGAAAGTACAATAGCCACCACAACCACAACCGTCATCATGACAACAAACATCATCGTAGTCATGACAATGACAAGTACAAGAATCACAAGAGTGGATACAAGAACCACCACAATGGAAGTGGAAGTGGTAGTGGAAGCCAGCATATCAAGAAGGATCTTAGTCAGGTTGAATGTTTCAAGTGCAAGAGGATGGGGCATTATGCAAATGAATGCCAGAAAAGAAAGTTGAAGGACCCAACAAGCCCAATCCTTCCCAGAAGGGACAGGTGAACCACATCAATGTGGAAGAGATCTATGAGGAACCTGATGCTGTTGCTGGTAACTTCAAACTCAATTCTGTTCCAGCATTTGTTCTCTTTGATACTAGTGCATCTCATTCATTCATATCAAGAGCATTTCTTGAAATAAATGAACTACTAGTAGAAACTATTGGGTGTCCTATAAAAGTAAGTTCTACTAGCGGAGAAATGATAGTGAACTCAGTTTCCAAGAATTGAAGAAGAGACTAGTGACAGCACCAGTCTTATGTCTGCCAGATTTCGAGAAGGATTTCCAAGTGTACTGTGATGCATCTCATCATGGATTAGGTGCAGTGCTAATGCAAGAAGGGAAAGTTGTAGCTTATGCCTCGAGACAACTCAAAACTCATGTGGTAAATTATCATACTCATGACATAGAGTTATCCTCTGTTGTCCATGCACTCAAAACATGGAGACCTTATCTTTTGGGAAAGCGATGTGAAGTGTTCACAGATCACAAAAGATTGAAGTATATCTTCACCCAGAAAGAAATCAACATGAGACAAAGAAGATGGCTAGAACTCATCAAGGACTATGACTTGAGTTTGCAATACCATCCCGGTAAAGCAAATGTTGTAGCAGATGCTCTACGCCGTAATGTATTTGTGAATGGACTTACCAAGGGAGATTTGCCAGATGATCTGTGTGCCCAATTTAGAGATCTCAGATTGGAGATTATGCCTGAAGGACATCTCATGTCATTAGATGTTCAACCCACTTTGTTGGACAAAATCAAAGAAGCCCAAAAGACAGATAAGGAAATTGAAGAGATTAAGGAAAAGATTGGCAAAGGAAAAGCCAAAGGATTCCACGAAGACGAACATGGTACTTTATGGTATGGAAAACGAATCTGTGTTCCACAAGATCTGGAGCTTCGGAAACTGATTTTACAGGAAGCACATAACTCACCATATTCTATTCATCAGGGTAACACCAAAATGTACATGGATATGAAGGAAAGATTTTGGTGGAATAATCTCAAGAAAGACATCGCCGAACATATTGCTTTGTGTGATGTATGTAGTAGAGTGAAAGCGGAACATCAGAAACCGGCAGGATTGCTACAACCACTACCTATTCCTGATTGGAAGTGGGACAAGATTGGCATGGATTTCATCACCGGATTGCCAATGACCAGGTCAGGATATGATTCTATTTGGGTAGTAGTGGATCGCCTAACTAAAGTGTCTCATTTCATACCCGTGAAGACAACCTATACACGTGCTAAGTTAGCCAAGATCTATATGAGTAGAATTGTATGTCTACATGGAGTACCCAAGAGTATTGTGTTTGATCGGGGAACTCAATTCACTTCTCATTTTTGGAGGCAATTACATGAGTCATTGGGAACGATGTTGGAATTCAGCACTTCTTTTCATCCTCAGACTGATGGACAAACAGAAAGGACCAACCAGATTCTTGAAGATATGTTGAGGGCATGTGCCCTAGACTATGGAGCCAGCTGGTATGAAAGTCTGCCTTACGTAGAATTCTCTTACAATAACAGCTATCAAGCTAGTATTGAGATGGCACCATTTGAATTTCTCTATGGGAGAAAGTGTACCACCCCATTGTTATGGAATGGTGTGGGAGAAAGAAATCTGTTCGGACCGGAACTAATCAAAGAGGCTGAAGAGAAAGTCAAGCTAGTTAAGGACAGATTGAATATAGCACAGTCCCGATAGAAGAGCTACGCAGATCCTAAGCGTAGAGAAGTCACCTATGAAGTGGGTGGTATAGCTTATCTTAGAGCGTCACCACTTCGTGGAGTGAAGAGATTTGGTGTCAAAGGTAAATTGGCCCCAAAATATGTTGGACCATTCAAGATTCTGAGTCATAAAGGAGAAGTGGCTTATGAGATTGAATTGCCAGAATCATTGTCTGCCGTTCACAATGTGTTTCATGTAAGTCAGCTTAAGAAATGCCATCTAGAGATGGAAGAAACTTCTTTGAAGGATACCATACCTTTGGAGGAGGTTCAATTGGAGAGTGACCTAACTTATGAGGAAAAACCTATCAAGATTCTTGAGACTGCAGAAAGAGTTACTCGGACTAAGACTATCAAATTCTGCAAAGTTCAATGGAACCATCATTCCGAAGAAGAAGCAACATGGGAAAGAGAAGATGATCTTCGGAAAGACCACCCTCACCTATTTGCTAGCCAATCCGAATCTCGAGGGAGAGATTAAACTTAAGGGGGTTAGATTTGTAACATCCCTAAAAACATGTTTTCAAATCTTTGCATATCATCCATGCATACATATTAATTTAGGGTTCAATTTCAAACTCTTTTGAAAGAAACAGAAGCTTTGAGTGCTATTATTTCATGTGGACAAACTTTTATCCAATGCTACTCTCTAGTGAGAGATTATTTGTTTTAAAACCATTGTTGTGTGTTCATAGGATTGTTGATGAGTTCCAAGCTTGAACAAAATTCCCAAAAACAAAAAATGGTTTTTAAACCATTTATTTATCTTCATTAAATCATGTGCTAAGGCACTGTTTATTTTGAATTTTCAAAAAAGACCAAGCAAGTATAAGGAGACAACATAGTTTTATGCCCAAAAATATGAAGGTTACACTTTACAAAAGTCCAGAAAAGTTTTGGAATTCAAATGCTTTTGAATTCATATGAAAAAGATTCATGAAAATCAATTTAGAAAAAGAAAAGGAATTAGAAAACAGAACTTGGCCTAGCGCCAGCTTTTCAGCCCAACAGAAAACTCAGCCCAGCAAGCCCACCCGGGGTTTTCCTCTCCCTCTCTCACGTGGCACAGCACGCGCTCGCTGACTGGTGGACCCAAATGCCACGCGAGCATCGTCCCCGAGCCACGCACCCCCACGACCCCGTCGACGCCGTCGTTACCTCCATCACTGCCGCGAATGAAGCATGCTTAATTGTCGGTGTTTCCTCGCGTGATCCTCACCCCTGCTCTAGCTATAAAACCCTCTCCTCACCCCGCATCTTTCCCATCGCTCAGCACACTCACCTCGCCACCAGGCTGCCAGTATTTCGCACAGCACCGCCTCTGCCCGACGAGCTCCGGCAAGCGATTACGGTGAGCTCCGACCGCCCCTCTGCTTCTGGTTCAAACGAGCATGACCCTCATGCCCTTGTGCATCTGCTGACACACCTGGTTTGCCTGCTCGTGACCCAGGTCGCCGTCTTCGTTCACGCCCGCAAACGCCAGAGCCGCCGCTCAACTCCGACGAGCAATTTAGGTAAAATCCGAGCGCCCCTTGACCTCGCATGCATGCTATCAGATCCTCCGTGTCCTTGCGCAACTGTTAACACCACTGGCTTGTGCTAGAGCGATCCCGAACATCGTCAACGTCGCCGTCTGCACGAACCCGACGCTGCCAGCAACTCCGGCGAGGTCCTACCGCTGCGTCTGTGCGCCCCTCGATAAACTACTGCCATGTTGAGCTTCCTCGTGACCTTGCGAGTCTGCTAAGGCACGCCACACACCCCAGCCCCTCCTGTATTCGCTGAAGCGTCGCTGACAGAGCGCCGCCGCCGCACCACCGTCGCCAGCGCCGCCAATCCTTGGTCATTTGATCGCGAGCCGTTAGATCTGGATCTAACGCGTGAGATTGAATCACTTAACGAAGGGGTACGAGTTAGATCTGGCCGTGTGATTTCATTTAGATCGTGCGGTCCACACTAGTCGATCCATGCGAAGCGGTACCGACGAATGAGAGAGCGCCGCGTGGCCTGAGTTTAGAATTAAAACAGAAATTTGATCTATTAGTTAATCAAACTTGTAAAATTCATAACGTTTGATCCACACGTTCAAATTTTACAAATTTTATATCATTAGAATCAGGAGAGAAAATCCTATCTGATTATGCAATGTGTTTAGTGTTTTGCCTCTATAAAAATTGTTTTTTTGCAGAAACTTGTGTAGGCTTATTTTGGATATAGAAATTATTTGAAAAATGTTTTAAAGATCAAATAAAGTCTATTTTGAGTATCTTGGACTTGTTTATGTTTTAGTACTGTTTACTTGTCTTGTTTGGTGTAGAAAAATCATCACATGGCATTTGCATGCATTCATTGTTTGTATATTTTGTGATGTCATTTTGGTGCCATTATTTTATGTGTAGATTTTGGTGCAAATAGTGATTGTGGTTGTGAAGATTGTTGCTACTCCCCAAACTACCAAGGCAAGTGGTTCTTAATTGTCGTGTGAATGACCACGGCAGATGCTGCAATCGGCAGCGAGTAGTAGAACATAGGGCAAGGGCGGCCAGCCATCTGTGGTGCGAGATGAGGGCGGAGACACAGGGTTTTACCCAGGTTCGGCCCCCCGGAGGGTAAATACCTACTCCTGCTAGATTGTATTATGATGGAGGTACAATGGGGCGAGCTCGACGGATAGGCGGCGAGTCGCTTGGGTGGATGATGGAACGTATCTCTACACGCCCTCTAGGGAGGTTTATATAGACTCACCCCCCTAGGGTTTACATATCTCAACCGAATCAGTTAAGGTATCGGCAATCGCTTAACCTAATCCGACTGGGCCTAACTACTCTCCTGGGCCTTTGGCTTCCAGTCGCTTGAAACTACATCAGGACTTGATCCAGTCGCCCTCCTGCAGGCCCACTCGCCAGTTCCTGGGCCGGTCGGAAACGTCCTGCTGGGTATACCCCGGTAGGCATATCCCCATCAGTAGTCCCCGAGGCCGTCGTTGATTGGTTGCAGGTGTTCGTTGGCAGTCGGAGTATATGGGTCCAATGCGGACGCCCAGTCGAATCGGCAGCGGACTCCTGAATAAAGGAAAAAACCAGTTATTCTAGTCACAATGATGGCGGTCAATCGGGTCGTAGCCCGGCGAACGGGTCGGCGAAATGTTCAGTCACTGTTGTAGTGATCGGGTCAGCGAGTCGAATGGACGAAGTTGGACCGTCAGATGCAGTCAAACTAGCCATTGGGGTAATCCAACGGTAACTTTGGCGTAATCACCGCGTAGTAACGGCTCCCGAAATTAGCGGGTAGCAACCGCTATATAAGGGAAATGGCATTCGATCGGTGAACCACTCTTCCGTCATTTCCTCCTCTTTCGCCCATCTCCGTCTTCCTCTGCCCCGCGATCCAATCGATCCGAGACCCTTCGACCTCCGTGAATCTTTCTACCAATGGCCCCCTCCACCAAACCATGGGGCAAGTCCAAGTGCACCAGAGCGCTACTGGCATTCTTCGAGGAAGCCGGGATCCTGCGCGCCGGCAGGTTGCGCATACCTGTGGCCGGAGAGGTGACTCCGGACCCGTGCGAGGGAGAATTTATTTGCTTCACCAGCCACCTTGAGCGGGGGCTGGGGTTTCCCACATCTCTCTTCTTCCGGCGCTTCTGCGCCTTCTACGGGATCCAGCCGTTGGACCTAGGCCCGCACAGCATCGAGCAGCTCGCCATTTTCGTGGTGTTCTGCGAGTGCTACCTGGGCTTCAGGCCCTACTTCCCCCTATGGCAAGATCTGTTCCACGGGAGGATTAGTCGCGAAGAATCAGGCGGCCCGATGCTTGCTGCGGGTGGCCTGACGTTTCAGTTGAAGTCGAAGGCCTCCTTCTTCGACCTGATGCTACCTGCCAAGGCGGCGAGCGAGTGGAAGAAGTCCTGGTTTTACGTCACCGAGGCGACTCCAGACGGCGAGGTGGCGATCCCAAGATACTCCGCCGACCGACCCGAACCACGCCGACTCCAAGTCGGCAAGCTCCCAGTAGACCAGCGGATGGTCGTGGACGAGATGCTTCAAACCATCCGTGGCCTGAAGAAGAAGGGTCTTCAAACCATCAACTTGTACAACTGTTGTCTCGGGCGGCGACTCGTTCCCCTGGCCCGCCGTGACCATTACATGTAAGAGTACACGGGAGGGAGGACTCGACAAAATCCTGCCTCGCCGAGTGGAAACTCGAAGACTATACCCTGGCGCTGAAGAAGATCACCTAGGCAGCATACCTAGACGCGAAGGCTGGGGTTGCCCCCTACACCGCAAAGCATCCAGCTCCGACGGTAAGTCGCTGTTTTCACTATCATTCGCAGTCGCAGTTGATGCTGTCGCGTTTATACTGATATTGTCTCGTGTCTGCTGCAGCTATTCCAGGTAGTGGAAGGGTGGCTCCCACCCGCAGACGACGAGAACTCGAGCTCGTCCGTCCAGGACGAGGACGAGTCACCTCCTTCCAAGGGCGGCGTCAGGAGCGACACGAGTGATGAGGACGACGACGATGATGAGCCCAGGGAAGACG
The DNA here is from genome assembly GCA_916181665.1 of Avena sativa. Lineage (NCBI taxonomy): Eukaryota > Viridiplantae > Streptophyta > Magnoliopsida > Poales > Poaceae > Avena > Avena sativa. The sequence continues at coordinate 65,539,094 of OV702279.1, forward strand.
CCGCCCCGATGGTCCGCAAAACTCGCGGGCAACATCAGCGCGAGCTCGAGGCGAGTAGAAGCCTCGAACGTCATGACGATGACGAGCTTCCCGAGCACACCTCGTGTCGTGAGGCTACACCATTGAAAAAGAAGAAGAAGAAGAAGGAAGTGAAGGCCCCTCCAAAGAGGAAGACGAAGCCAGCGAAATAGGCATCTCCGCCTCGCTCGCCGAGTAGTTCCGACGCCACCAGCTTGGCCAAGGATGAAGTGCCGCAGACGACCGTAGCACCGGATGCCACTGCCGCCCTGAGTGAGGTACCTCTGGCCTCGCTTCCCCCTCCATTCGCCCCAGTCTCTGGGTTGGGGGTTGCTTCAGCCGCAGCAGCTTCGCCTCCCAGGAGAGCTCCTGCCGAAGTCGTTTCGGAGGCTCCTGTCGTGGCCTCGTCGTCAAAGAGGCCTTCCGTGTCTTGGGCACATGATGTTTTGGAGATGGGCCTTAGTCGGAAACTGGGCCCCGAACTGGAGAAGCCGGCCAGCATCCGCACGGGGCTGCGGTTCATACCAGTCGCCAAGTAAGTTTTGTTCAACTGCTTTGCCTTTCGTTGTGATCGGACCATTTTGCTCATATAATCAACTCGCAGGACTGGAGTTAAAAAGATAGGCCACCCGTCCATGGCCAAGGTGCCACCAGTCGTCGCCGAGGAGGACCCCTCGCGGAAGAGGAAAGCTGACGAGATCGCGGCCCCCGCAGACAGTGCCAAGAAGGTCAAGGGCGATAATGTCGTCATGGTGTCTGACGACACAACGGTTGCTCCGAGTGGTCCTCCGACTGCGACGGAGGAAGCCGTGAAGACCAAGGAGGACGCTTCTCTTGGTGCTGGAGCGTCCACCGCGACCTTCCCCCGCTTCATGGCCAAAGCGGCTATAGCGATTGGTACAACGCCATCGAGCCACGCACCTGGGGTCGCCGAAACAGAGGTCAAACAGCGTCGTGGGCACACTCCAGCTCTTCTCGCATCTGTGGATGCGCTGCAGCTCCATGGCATGCTAGGCGCAGCCATACAGGTATGTCCAGTCCCCGGAGGATCGGGCCACTGAATTTCAGTGGTCAGATTCTTTTTGTTGTTTGTGTTTTTTTGTAACACCGAGTCCCCGAGTGCCTAGTCGCTGAATTTCGGCGGGTGGGCACTTAGGCGTTTTTGATCTCCAGTCCCCGAGTGTCCAGTCGCTGAATTTCAGCGGGTGGGCACTTAAGGTTTTCGATCTTCAGTCCCCGAGTGTACAGTCGCTGAATTTCAGCGGGTGGGCACTTAAGGTTTTTGATCTCCAGTCCCCGAGTATCTAGTCGCTAAATTTCAGCGGGTGGGCACTTAAGATTCCGTTGTTTGTTTAACTGTTTAACTTGTGCACAGGGCTTGCAGCGTGAATCAGCCGACCGGCTTGCTGCGAAGTGTCGCGCGGAGAAGGAGCTTGTTGCCGTCCAAGAGACGAACAAGGGACTCCAGGCAATCGCTGCCAAGGCAGAGGAGGTCCGCCAGGGCCTTGTCCCGGCGACTGAACTGTCGGCGGCTCAGTCTGCCTTGAGTACGGCTGAGCAGCGGATCGCTGATCTTGAGCCCGAGCTGAATGAAGCGAAGGCGGAGGCGAGTTCAGCGGATGGGCGAGCCAAAGCTTCTGTTACGGCTGTTGCTGAAGAGCGGAAGGTCTCTGACGCCCTCGTTGCTGGCCTACAAGATGTCTTCTCCTCTCTTCAAAGCTTCATCACGGGTCTCTGCCGTCCTTTGATTGGTAAGCTTTCCTGCCTCTGCCTGTAGTAGCTTATGTTATGGAATCATCGTTGTATTTACTGCCGGCCCCTGTCCGCAGGTCGGATTATCGACAGCTCGGAGGAGTCCCCGAGCGCGTCCGCCCTTTTTATGGGTTTTACCTCGTTTGTTATGTGTTTGTGGTTTTGAACGTTTTGTCAGTTGTTTTGTTATTGAGGTTGACTCGCCCGAGCTTGGAAAGCCAGTCGCAGGACGACTCCCATGAGTGCTCTTTACTTGGCCTTTTTCCCTTGCACGAACGGGGTCGGGTAGCCGAGTCCCCGAGCGTGGTACTTGTCCGTTTGAGTCGTTGTGTCGAGGATGCGAAGGATCATGGTCGCTGTGAGGAGAGAAGGCAGTTGTCTTGGCTCGTTAGGCCAGTCGAGCTAGGCGACTCCAATGGGGCTCCGGGTAGGCGTTTTTCGTGGACGTTACGAGTCCTGGGGTAACCCAGTGCCCTCGTAACACACTACTTGGCCGTGTCGGTCGTTGTACTAGAGGTTGACTTCTGCAGTTAGCTTGACGCTGTTATTACGAGTGCGAGTGGCACAAGACACGGAGAGTAGACGCAATTTGCGGTAACCGATATATTTTATTTCATAGCTAGTGGAGGGTACATGTATGGAGTTCTAGGAGTAGAACTTCCGTAGGAGGTTTACATTCCACGGTCGCTTGATGTCGAGTTTCCCGTCTCCGCGGACGTCGGTGAGGTAGTAGGCGTCGTTGACGAGTACTCGCCCGATGGCGAATGTTCCCTCCCACGGGGGGGGGAGAGCTTGTGCATGCCCTTCTTGTCCTGGATGAGGCGTAGCACTAGGTCGCCATCCTGGAAGGTGCGAGTCCTCACCCGACGGCTATGGTAGCGGCTGAGTCCTTGCTGGTAGATGGCAGTGCGGGAGCGAGCTAAGTCGCGTGCCTCGTCGAGTTGATCGACTCCATCCTGGCGTGCGAGTTCCTTCGCAGCCTCCGTGTAGTGGACGACCCTTGGCGAGTCGTGCTCTAGGTCGGTGGGCATCACTGCCTCGGCGCCATACAGCATGAAGAAAGGGGTGAACCGTGTCGACCTGTTGACCGAGGTGCGGATACCCCAGATGACGGAGAGTAGCTCCTCGACCAAGCACCCAGCGGTGCGCTCGAGTGGTACTTGGAGCCATGGCTTCAGGCCGTGGAGGATGCTCTGGTTGGCCCGCTCTGCCTGGCCGTTGGACTCCGGGTGGGCGACTGAGGCAAGGTCGAGTCGGATGTGATGTTCCTCGCGTAGCGATATATGAGCTCGCGTAGGAACTTGGTAGCAGTCTTCCCGTCGCATTTCTGGACTGGCTTGGCCTCCACCCACTTTGTGAATTTGTCGACCGCGACCAGGAGGTGGGTGAAGCCGGAGGGGGCCTTTTTGAAGGGGCCTACCATGTCGATACCCCACACGGCGAACGACCAGTTGATGGGGATTATCTTGAGCGCTGAGCTCGGCACGTGTGTCTGGTTGGCGTACTTCTGGCACCCGGCGCACCGCTGGAAAATGTTGACGGCGTCTGCGTGTGCGGTGGGCTAGTAGAAGCCGTGCCGCATAGCCTTTGCGACCAGAGAGCGGGAGCCGGCGTGGTGCCCGGAGTCGCCGGAGTGGATGTCGTGGAGGATTTTGCATCCTTCAGCGGGTTGGACGCAGCGTTGGAACACGCCAGTCACGCTGCGCTTGTGGAGCTCGCCGTTGATGATGACGAAGGATTTGCAGCAGCGTGCTATTATCCGGGCGTCTGTTTCGTGTGCCGGCAAGGTGCCTCCCTCCAAGTAGGCGATGTACGGTGTAGTCCAGTCTTCTGGCTTGGCGACGAGTGCGACCAGGGCTGCCTCTGGTTGCAGCGGCACTCCAATGTTGATCTCCCTTGGGGGAGAGACGGAAGGCTTGGTGATGGTGTCGAGGAAGACGCCGGCGGGTGGTGCGAGTCTAGCCGAGCCGATATGAGAGAGTGCGTCGGCCTCTTCTTTTTTCTGCCTATCGATCCACTCGACGGAATAGCCTGCGAAGTTTCCGCCCAGCTTGTCCACTGCGTGGAGGTATGCTGCCATGGTGGGGGAGACGGCGTCATATGTACCAGCGACCTGCCCAGCGACGAGGTCAGAGTCTCCGTAGCAGCGTAGGCGGTTGACATTCATCTCCTTGGCGGCTCGCATGCCACGGAGTAGTGCCTCGTACTCGGCCATGTTGTTGGTGCAGGGGGTGAAGTCGAGGCAGAGGACGTAGCGGAGCTTGTCGCCCTTCGGGGAAGTCAGCACGATCCCTGCTCCTGCGCCGTCTGCATTCTTGGAGCCGTCGAAGTGCAGGTTCCAGTAGTGGAGGTACGGCATCTTTTTCGGCTGCTGGGCTTCTTCCCAGTCGGCGATGAAGTCCGCGAGAGCCTGCGACTTGATTGCTTTGCGTGGCTCATATTTGATGTTATAGACGCCGATTTCGACGGCCCACTTGGCGACTCGCCCGGTCGCCTCACGGTTGTGGATAATGTCCTGCAACGGTGCTGAGGAGACGACCGTGATCGGGTGCTCCTGGAAGTAGTGCGGCAGTCGCCGCTATGCTCTGAAGACCGCGTATACCAGTTTCTGGTATTGCGGGTATCGCTGGCGCGACTCCGTGAGGACCTCGCTGATATAGTACACCGGTCACTGTACCGGGCACTCCTTTCCTTCCTTTGGCCGCTCGACGACCATGACGGCGCTGACGACGTGCTCGGAAGCCGCGATGTAGACCAGCATGGGTTCTTTGTCGACGGGGGAGGCGAGTAGCGGTGCTACGAGTAGCACCTTCTTGAGGTGGCGGAGCGCGTCGTCCGCCTCCTTGTCCCACTGGAAGGTGGGGTTCTTGCGCATCAGGCGGTATAGGGGCATCGCCTTTTCTCCCAATCGGGGGATGAAGCGACTGAGAGCCGCGACTCGCCCGGCCAGCTTCTGGACGTCACGCAGGCACTCGGGTTTGCCGAGTCGAGTGATCGTGTCGATCTTGGTGGGGTTCGCCTCGATCCTGCGCTTGGAGACGACATAGCCCAGTAGTTTCCATGCTGGTACACCGAAGGTGCATTTGCCTGGGTTTAGCTTTATCTTGTATTTCCGCAGGTTGGCGAATGTTTCTGCCAGGTCAGCGAGTAGGTCGCTCTGGCGAGCGGACTTCACTACCACGTCGTTGATGTAGAAGTGGATATTCCGGCCAATTTGGCTCGCAAGGCATTCCTGCATGCACCGCTGGTAGGTCGCCCCGGCGTTCTTGAGGCCGAAAGTCATGGCGGTGTAGCAGAAGGCTCCGAATGGCGTGATGAATGCCGTCTCTTCCTCGTCCTCGACAGCCATTTTGATCTGGTTGTACCCAGAGTAGGCGTCGAGGAAACACAGCGACTCCGAACCCGCGGTGGAATCGATTATTTGGTCGATCCGCGGGAGGACGAATTGCTCCTTCGGGCAGGCGCTGTTTAAATTTGTGTAATCGATACACATCCTCCAGGTCCCATTTTTCTTCTCTGTAGCGAGTAGACGTTGCACCTCCTCGGCGATGGCTTGGCGGCGCTCTTCATTGAAGGGCCGCAGCGATTGCTTGACAGGTCGCACTTTGGGGTCGGCATTGAGTTTGTGCTCAGCAAGTTCCCTAGGGACACCAGGCATGTCAGAGGGCTTCCGTGCAAAGATGTCCCTGTTCGCACGGAGGAACTCGATGAGCGCGCCTTCCTATGCTGGGCTCATGCCTGTCCCGATCGTCACCGTTTGGCTGGAGTCGCCTAGGATCAGCTCGACGGTGCGGGTGTGCGTCGTTGCCTCAAAGGCTGAGGTGTTGTCGCCTTCCGAGTTGGGATTCTTGAGTATAGTGGGGTCGTCGTTGTTGACCCCGCTGGCGTATTTGGCGAGCTCGTCGGCGTGGTTGGCCTCAGCCGCGATGACGGCGTTGGCGAGTTCGGATCCTTTCGCCTCGCACTCGGCGGCCATGTCGGGGTCGCCGTGTATGGTGATGACGCCACGCGGTCCGGGGAGCTTCATCGCGTTGTACGCGTAGTGGGGCGCTGCCATGAACTTGGCGAACGCCTGGTGCCCCAGGACGTAGTGGTCGGGGCTGTCGAAGGGCACCAGCTCGAAGACGATCCGCTCGGTGCGGAAGTTTGCTGGTGTGCCTAAGGTGACTGGCAGCGTGACATTGCCGATCGGGTACGCCTTCTGACCGGGGACGATGCCGTGGAACGTTGTGTAGGTCGTCTCGACCATCGACTGTGGGAGACGCAGTCGCCTGAAGGTGTCCAGGTACAGGATGTTGATGGAGCTGCCGCCGTCCATCAGTGTCTTGGGGAGCCAGTGGTCTCCTACCTTGGGCTTGACCATGAGGGCGACTTGGCCTGGGTACTCGATGCGTGGCGAGTGGTCCTGGCGGCTCTAGATGATGGGATGCCCCGACCATTTGAGGAATTAGGGAACGTCCACCTGGGCCACCGCATTGACGGCGACGGCGTGGGCGATGACCTTCTTCTCGCGCTTCGTGTTGAAGCCTGTGAAGGTGTGGAGCGAGCCGGCCACGCTGCCTAACTTTCTGCCATTTGGCGGATTGTTGTCGGGGTCCTCCCGCACTCGCCGTGCCTTCTCGATCTCCTTGAGAGAGTGGCAGTCGGCGGTCGTGTGCGTGGCGGGCTTCCCTTCCCTGCTGTGAAACGCACAAGGTTGGTTAAGGAGGGCCGCGGGGTGGAACCTTGGTTTCGCCTTGTAGTTGCCGCCGTCACGGCGTTGCCCTCAGTCGCGGCGGAAGCACTTGGGCTCGCGCTGCGCGTGCCCAGCGTTGGCGACGAAGTCGACTCGCCCTTCAGTGAGGCGCTTGCCGGTGAGGCGAGTGTTGCTGCACCATAGGTCGGACCGTCGTCCCTTGTCGTTGTCGTTCGTGCGGCGTTGACCTCCCGACTCGTCGTCGGTTTCCTGGTTGGGGTCTTCCTCCGTGTTTCTTTTGGCGATCTCAAGGTGGTCCGGTATGTTGTCGAGTGTGCGGTATGCTCGTTTGAGCTTGGCGACCAAGGGCTCGTAGCGGCACGAGGTCTTGAAGCAGTGGATCGCGGTGTCCGGGTGGATGCCGACCGCGTTGTACCATAGTTCTTGCCACCATTGGACCCAGCTGCCGGTCGACTCGCGGGGTCCCTGGACGCATCGTTCCAGGTCCTCGATGGTGGTGGCACGGGTGTAGGAACCCTCAAAGTGCCTGACGAAGGCATCGCGCATCTCTTCCCAGGAGTCGATGCTATCCGGGGGGAGAGTGTTGATCCACTTCCTGCACGCTCCCTCCATCATCAGGGGGAGGTAGCGGGCAGCTAGCAGGTCGGTGTGTCCAGCGATCCCCATCGCCATGAGGTAGGTGTCCAGCCACACGGAGGGGTCGTATGAAGGGTCGTACTTCTCTATTTCCTTCAGCGCTTTGAAGTTCGCCGGGTATTTTTCGCCTCGGATCATCGGTCCAAAGCATCGGGGCCCGAGTCGGATTAACGACCCCATCGGCTCGCCGTCGCGGCGATTGGTTAGGGTGTGTTGCAGGTCGTCGGGCTGGCGTGCGCGCCAGCTCTGGTTGTTAATGATGTGGGTGCGTGCGTCGACGGGATGACCATTGGCGGCGACGAAGTTGGTCGCTGGCCTGGGGTCGTTGGTGGAGAGTGCCGCGTTCGCGGGTCGGTGTTGGAGCTGCAGTGGTTCGGGTGGCGGGAAGTTGAGGGTGTTTGCCGCCAATGGACGGCCGCTTGAGGCCGCTCTACTGCCCGATGAACGCGAGTACATCCGGCCCTGTGAGTCGGCGCCTGCATTTTTTTGCTCGACCGCCTTTGCGAGCAGGGCCTTGACGTACTGGATATGTAGGGCGCCGTCACCGGTGGTCGTGACGTTGTCGGCCGCTGCTCGGCCCGCCATGAGGTTGTCCATCGGGGTGGAGAACAGTGGTAGGCCGTTCGCGTCTCACTCCCGTGAGGAGACCACGATCCGCGGCTGGTCCCTAGGGGGTGCCCGGTTGTGTGGAGGTGGGGCGCCGTTCGTCGTCGACCCTGGTGGGGGCCGGGCACTTTCTCCGGATGGCGCGTTCTCGCAGATCGCGCGCTCGGCCACGCGGGCCGGGTCGTTCTCGTTGTCGAAGTTCAGGGCGCGCCCCTGGACGGTGGGGTTCAAGCGCGACCTGATTCGCTGCTCGTGGTAACGTGACAGCTCCTGCGCCGTCACCTGCTCGAGGCGAAATTTTTCGCGCTCGGCTTGCTCCTTGCCTACTGCCTCCGCCAGCTTCAGGCGAAGCTCCTCGACCTCTGTTGCCGTGGCGTTAGGAGGGATCGGGGTGGAGAAGGGATCCTCCGGCGGGTCGGTGCCACTCGCCATGTAGGTCGCGGCGTGGAGACCGGTCCCGTCGCAGAGATCGGTGGATTTTTCCGATCCGGAGTCGAAGTTGAAGATCCTAAGGATGGAGGGATCCTCGAAGTCTCCAACGTTGGAGACCTGGGTGATGGATCCCGCGGGCGAAGCCGCGATGATGGATCCGGCGAGTGACGCCGGGGTCGCCGAGTTGGCATCGTCGTTGAGGACCGCGTCTTCCACTGCTGCGGTGGTTTCGGCCACGTCACTGTGGGCCGTGTTATACTCGGAGGCGAGGCGGTGGATCGTGCAGACCTGGCTCTCGGAGAGCCGGTCGCGTGGTGGCGACTCGCGGATGTGAGCCGAATCCTCCGAGACGATGACGTCGGTGAGGCCGACGAAGAGGCTGATCGTGCCGACTGGCAAGATCATGCTATGCGTGACGGGTCGCGCCGCCGGGACGTAGCTGCTCGGCAAGTTCTGGAGCATCTCGCCGATCGCTATCATGCGGCCGGTGGCGACCGACTCCTTGATGGGCAGATTGGATCTCGTCGTAGAACACCGGCCAGACCGGCCAGGCCCCACGGTGGGCGCCACTGTCATGGGAATGACCAGGGCAGATGCTGCAATCGGCAGCAAGTAGTAGAGCATAGGGCAAGGGCGGCCAGCCATCTGCGGTGCGAGATGAGGGCAGAGACATAGGGTTTTACCCAGGTTCGCCCCCCCGGAGGGTAAAGACCTACTCCTGCTAGATTGTATTATGATGGAGGTACAATGGGGCGAGCTCGACGGCTAGGCGCGAGTCGCTTGGGTGGATGATGGAACGTATCTCTACACGCCCTCTAGGGAGGTTTATATAGACTCACCCCCCTAGGGTTTACATATCTCAACCGAATCAGTTAAGGTCTCGGCAATCGCTTAACCTAATCCGACTGGGCCTAACTACTCTCCTGGGCCTTTGGCTTCCAGTCGCTTCAAACTACGCCAGGCCTTGATCCAGTCGCCGTCCTGCAGGCCCACTCGCCAGTTCCTGGGCCGGTCGGAAACGTCCTGCTGGGTATACCCCGGTAGGCATATCCCCATCATTCATGATTTTATTCCTATATTTTTCAACTATGCACTAGAAATATTTTGTATAGGACTTGCATGAATATTTTGATAAGTATCTATATGCTATGCTTGGGAAAGCCTAGTAGCTGTAGAATTGTTAGAAATTCTATAAGTTAAGATGCTTACCATTGCCATGCTTATCCTAGCTAGTAGCAACCAAGTTTTTGATAATAAAACAACTAAGTGAATGAAACACCTGGGTGGAATGGAAAGAATGGTTTGTGTTGAGTGGCTACACAAGGCCCATTTCTATGGTTTACCTTGTGTATCTCACTTGTGGAAAGCCACCCAGGAACAAAGGGATTTGAGATGCCAAATGTTAAGAAGCTTCTAGTGCAACCACATAGCAATATGGGCTCTGCCTAGATCACATAGGTTGCAATAACTTAGCCATTTGGACAGATGGTGGTAGTGGGATGATAGGTTGGAACGCGTCCATTTGGTCTAAGGGAAGGCTTCTGAAAGGTCCTGTCTTGGTGAAAATCAAGTCTTGTGGGGAAAGTGCACAACCTCTGCAGATGGAAGAGTCTAAGTACTTAGCCATGTCCCTGGTATTGGACAACTTGAGCATCAAGACATGGAAGCTATCAACAATCTCCTCATCCCAATTTTCTAAGTTAAAAACTTGTGGTTGAACAAGGGTGCAGGATCACCAATTTCTATTGGTGATTCCTTGGGAAAGTTTTGTCAAAGAAAAACTTAGTGTTTTCAACTAATAGGTAAAATCTATTTTGAGAAAAGAAAGCCTAAGCTACACTTAGCCAAATTCATGTAGTATCTAGATGCTAATATTATACTAAGGTATCACTTGACAATACTATTCCAATGTATTGACCCACTCTGGCTGTAACTTGTGATGTTGCAGGATATTCTGATGATGATTAGGGGTTATGAGTCTGCACTCAACATGCTTGCTTGTGGCACATCAAGATGAAGACTTATTTATCTTATTCTATATTTGAACTCTTGTATTAGGCATGTGGCCATGGAGTTGTAAAAGACTATGTTTGTCTCTGGAATGACATGTAATAATGACCTTTGTTTCTGTGTACTTCATCTTAAACTGTGGATTGCTAGCATTGATCCAAGGACTAGCATTGCAATCACAGGGATCCTTACCTTTATAAAGGAGGGATCTTACACATGGCATAGATTTTTATGCTAATCTGATAGTACCCAGAACTAAAGGTTTGGAAGTAGTACTAGGAATGGATTGGATGTCCAAACATAAAGGATTAATTGACTGTGCAAAGAAAGCCATAACCATGTCCAGTACTGCCAGAATATCAGTCGAGCATATATCTGAAACCTTACCTCATCAATTCAAGTGCAACAAGAGTATAGCCCAACCTACCATTGACCAAGTCTGGATAGTCTGTGAATACCCCGATGTAGTTCTAGATGTTTTGCCCGGTATGCCCCCAGATCGGGATATCGAGTTTATCATTGAACTAATCCCTGGAAAAGGACCATAGCCCAGAGACCATATAGTATGAACCCGGCTGAACTAGCAGAACTGAAGAAGCAACTGGTTGCCATGCTAGAAATTGGATTGATTCAACCAAGTGCGTCACCATGGAGATCACCTATTTTGTTCGTGGACAAGAAAGATGGAGGTAACCGTTTGTGTACGGATTATTGGAAGTTGAATGATGTCACTATCAAGAACAAGTACCCATTGCCCAAGATAGAAGATATGTTTGACCAGTTGACTGGTGCCAAGGTGTTTCTAAGATTGATGTTAGAACTGGCTATCATCAACTCAAGATTCGTCCAGAGGATATTCCCAAGACTGCCTTTACCACCAGATATGGATTATACGAGTATACTGTCATGTCTTTTGGATCAACCAATGCCCCCACTTATTTCATGAATCTCATGAATAAGATTTTTATGGACTTCCTGGATAAGTTTGTCGTTGTTTTCATTGATGACATTCTGATTTATTCCGAATCAGAAGAAGAACATGAGCTACACCTAAGGACCATTCTTGGAACCCTTAGAGAGCATCAGTTGTATGCCAAGTTTAGCACATGTGAATTCTGGTTACGGGAGGTAGGATTTCTCGGACATATCGTATCAGCCGGAGGAATTGCCGTTGACCCTGCAAAGGTGAAAGATGTCGAAGATTGGCAAGCCCCAACCACCCAAACCCAAGTTCGTGCATTTCTCGAATTGGCGTGATAAAACTGCAAGTTCCTAGAAGGATTCTCGAGTATCGCCAGACCCAACCCAATTGCTGAAGAAGGACAAGAAGTTTGAATGGACGGACAAATGTGAAGAGAGTTTTCAAGAACTCAAAAGAAGACTGATTTTAGCCCCAATCTTAATCATGCTGGATATCACGAAGCCCTCTGACGTGTATTGTGACGCATCCAAGATCGGTCTCGGATGTGTGCTAATGCAAGAAGGAAAAGTTATATCTTATCTATCTCGACCACTGAAACAGCATGAATAGAATTACCCAACCCATGACCTCGAGCTCGCAGCCGTAGTTCTTGCCCTGTAGACATGGAGGCATTACCTGATGCGCAACCGTTGTGAGATTTATTCGGATCACAAGAGCCTGAAGTATATATTCACTCAGAAGGAGCTGAATATGAGACAGATAAGATGGATTGAGCTAATCAAGGATAACAACCTGGAAATTCACTATCACCCCGGTAAAGCCAATGTGGTAGCAGATTGCCGTGCCGCTTGAACTCCATGATTTTGGAGGAGCAACCAAGTTTGCACAAGGAGATGGAAGATTTACGAATGGAATTAGTGAGTGAAGGATTTGTGGCTAGAATAGAACTTCAACCCACTTTGATCAGCCAGATCATGGAGGCACAGAAAGGAAATGCTAGCATCAATGGAATCAAGCGTCGTATCGGTACAGGAAAGTACCCGGATTTACCGAAGACGAAGAAGGAGTTCAGTGGTACAAAGGACTCTTTGTGTACCAGCAGATTCAGAGTCGAAAGAAGTTATTCTGAAGGAAGATCATGATACACTTTATTCTATCCACCCCAGAGGAACGAAGAAGTATCAGGATTTGATGGAACAATTTTGGTGGCATAAGATGAAGAGAGAAATAGGAAGCTATATCGCCAAGTGTGATATATGTTAGAGAGTCAAGGCGGGACATCAAAGACCAGCGGGATTGTTGCAACCATTGCAGATTCCGGAATGGAAATGGGATTCCGTTGGAATGGACTTTATAACCGGATTGCCTACTTCTAGTAGGGGAAATGACTCTATTTGTGTCATAGTTGACAGACTGTCCAAAGTTGGCCATTTCTTACCAGTCAAGACCACCTACCAGAGTTCGAAACTAGCTGAGTTATACATCGCTAGAATCTTCAGTTTGCACGGAGTCCCCAAGAACATCGTATCGGATCGAGGAACTCAGTTCACCTCGAGATTCTGGAAGAAAGTCCAAGAAGGTTTAGGAACCCGACTAGATTTCAGCACAACTTATCACCCTTAGATTGACGGACAAACGGAGCGACTAAATCAAATACTCGAAGATATGTTGAGAGCATGTGTGTTATAGTATGGATCTAAATGGGAAGACTGTCTACCATTTGCAGAAATGTCATACAACAACAGTTATCAAGCTAGTTTGCAAATGGCCCCATTTTAATTCATGTATGGACGGAAGTGCCGCACCCCTTTGAATTGGTTGGAAGTAGGAGAGAGTCAGATTTTTGGACCCGACATCCTACGAGAAGCAGAAGAGAAAGTTCATAAGATTCGTGAGCACCTCAAGACCGCTTAGTCAAGACAGAAGAGTTACTCCGACAAGATACGTCGAGACCTCGCTTTCAATATCGGAGAGTTTGTGTATCTGAAAGTGTCGCCATTAAAAGGAATGCAGCGTTTCCAACTGAAGGGAAAGTTAGCTCCCAGATATACTAGACCCTTCAAGATTCTGAACCGTCGAGGAGAATTATCATATCAATTGGAACTTCCAGAAGAAATGTCAGCCGTACAGAATGTGTTCCATATATCATTACTTCGTTAATGCCTTGAAGTTCCGGAGAAGAATGAAGGGTTCAAGAATATTGATCATCTAACCATAGAGATCAACGATGACCTGACCTATCCTGAAGTACCCATCCATATTTTGGAAGAAGCTTTCAGAACTACCAGGACCCGAAGCATCATGTTTCTCAAGATTCAGTGGAGCAACCACACGGAAGAGGAAGCTACCTGGGAGCGAGAAGATCACATCAGGATGGATTTCCCAAATCTCTTTAAATCCTAGGTAATCTTTTTCGTCCTTTTTCAAATCTCGGGATGAGATTTTGTTTAAGGGGGGAAGGTTTATAACATTCCAAAAATATTAAACATCGATCAACAAACTCTAATCATCAAATTTAGGGTTAACAAAAACTTTCCCATCTCAAAATATGAAAGCATTCATATGTATGTGTATTTAAATTAGGAGTTCTTTTGAATTGCCATGGTTTAGTGATTCATTACTTGTAAAATGATTATTAGGTGAAATAAACATCACATAAATTATGCCCAAACTTTTCCCAAAGAAAAACAACTCAAAATGAATAAATGAAGTGAATGGTCATTTTTGCCAAATTAACTATCATGCCTACTTTGGCTATTCCTAGCACTCAAAACTTAACAGAAACAATTTTCGATCTTTGCACCCCTTGTTAGTACACATAATAAGGTACCAATGCCCACTTTGTGATCTTCCAAAAACATTCAAATGCTAAGTTTAAATGACAGTTTAAAATTGAATCTATCTCATATGTGAAGATCCCACTATTTGAAAAACCACTCAAACAAGCTCAATTTTCAAAACCCAAGCACCAACAGAATCTCAAGCTCATGCCTAGCACACCCACCAAAAATCTTTTCAAAATTAAAAAAGAAGTTTCTTGCAGCCATTTCATCAAACACTTGGCAGGCAGAATTTAAACCAAATCAATTTCACTATTTCAAATAGTGCACTGGCCAAACTTGTCTCCTATTTAACATTCAAACCATTGTCCCCCTGGATCAAACCAAGACCTAACTAACCCACCCCCTACCTCCTAGCAGCATGGCCATGGCCAAACCGATCCCACCTCGCCGGCCAACTTGGTCGCCGCCGTGGCAGACCACCTCCACTCTCTCGCCATGTCTAGGAGCTAGCCAGCACCTCACCTACGCCCACTGTCTCCTTACCGATACAAGGAAAGCCATGGACCACCAAGAACGCCCCGCGCCCAGTGCCACAGCGACATGCCGACCACGCGCCAGAGTGCCGCACCCGGCACGCGTGGACACGCCGTTCCCACCGCGTCGCCATGACCCAAGGAACACGCCAGACACCCCCGTTCGCCGTCCAACGCCACACAGCCACCGCTCGCCGTTGAAGATGCTGCCTCTGCCTCTCAGAGCACCAGCCTCGCCCGACCATTTACCACCGCCCCTAAGCCCTCATTGAATTCCTAGATCATCGCTAGGAGACCACGCCTCGATCGCCACCCTCAGCCATGCCTCTAGCAGCCCGTAGCCATGGCGCTATCGTCGCCTACCCATCCCTCTCGGTCTCGCCATCGAGCCTATAAAAGGAGGCCACCCCCAGCCATTTGCATCACACCATTCCACTCCCCTCACCTCACTGGTCGTCCCACACCTCTAGCCGGAGCACGGGGAGCAGCAGCTCGCCGGAATTGCACCGGAGCAGGCCACCTCTAGAGGAGAAGGGCGCCGCTGATTGCGACCACCCCCGGAGCTGCCTCGACTGTCCCTGAGCTCGTCGTCGACCACCTGTTTGTTTTCCCGACTCGCCGTCGTTGCTGGAGCTCTAGTACGCCCCCTATGCACCCCTGCTGAGCCGCTAGGGTTAGATCTCATTGGCGACAGGTCCGTCATCGATGACAATCCCCAGCCGTCGACCCCCACTCTAATCCAATGACCCACACAGCCCTGTACCTCTTCACGCATTATGAGCCGCTGACTGGTAGACCCGCCCTATCATCTGAGCCCCGCGCTGCGGAGTGACACTGGGTCGGCCCATTAGCGTCTCCCGCGCAACCCAGCAGTTTGAATTTAGATTTTTCCATTTTAATTCAAACACGGTTCTATACATAGATTCAAAAATCAACCCAGCTCGATTGAATGCACCAAATTGCATGAAACCAATTTCGTTAGAAAGGTACTGAAATGCTTAATCCAAGCCCGTTGGATTCAAATCATTTGGATATGTAGATCAACCTTGGTAAAAATAACAAGTCAGAAGCTTTTCTGCATTCAAACATTTTTCAAAATTCAATCATAAGAGATTTTGAGTTAATTCCAACTCTCAAAAATCACATTTGATCATACCTTTCAGAATATATAAAAACATATGGGTTTACTTACAGTAATATTGTTCAAGTAATAAAAGAATGCCACATAGGCATTTCTAGTCACTTTATTTATTTAAAATAAAAGGTTAAACCTTACTAAATTGTGACACCACTTTAAATCACATTCCCATGTACTTAAATATGTGGTGATGACATGTGACAACATGATCCCATGTTTGAGTTGGAGAATATTAAATCTTAAGTAGTTTTTCAATGACTATAAATTACTTTTCTCAAATTAAAATAAATAAGACAAAAGCTTTAATCTTGTAATGTTAAGTGATGATGCTAGATCATATATAGCACACCTTTGTGTGATGATTGAAAATAGTTAAGTATTGTTTGGTGATTGTGTACCTCGTATTTATTTATAGACGCTAGTACCGACCAAGGACACGAGGAGGAAGGAGGATACTACGAGGAAGAAGCCGAGGAGAACTTCAACCACTTTTCTGCTCAAGGCAAGCTTATACTGATACTTATGCAAGGAAATACTTGAAACCTTGCAAGATAACACTTGCAACTATGAAAATTAGATAACCTAGGCAATGCATTAAGAATGCTTAGTTAGACACATTTGATGATACCCAATCCAAGTTTTACTTACAAGCTCTATAATTATTTCTTTATCAAAGCTTTCTCTTAGAGTTTACATAGTAAATTGTAGATACTAGAAGGATATTGGAAGGTAGCATAAAGAGCAATAAATTTGGCCTAAGTTAGATAAACTTGATGTCATCCTAAGGCATGAGATTGAATTTAATTAATCTCCACCTGTTTACCACCCCTCATTAGTAATTAACCCCACTTGTAGATGCTAGGGCTAAGCATAAAACTTGATCAACTTTAGATGAGAATACTTGGTGGAAATGGTTATGAAAACCTTAGAATGCTGAGTCATTCTACTGAAATGTTTTGACATGTGTTCTCGAACACCAGATAATTTTGATGATGAAAATGTTGAGGCATGAGCCTTAGCCCTCGATAAAACTGATGGTTGTCTGGATGCGATACCATTCCAATTTTACCGTACAAACATAATAACCAAAAAATGGGTAGGGCTTGACTAGAAACTTATATACCTTAGTATGGGTTCCCTCGCGGCCAAGGTCTAAGCTGAGGCTACCTTGTGAAGATTTTCCACCTGTGCAGTACCCAAGATGACAGTGGGTCATGGTTGGGAGGCCAAACTCACAGGAGAGGTGCCTATACTAGGGCGTGTAATTGAAAGGTTAGGATTGATTATCCACATACTGAGTATGGTGAATTCAGGATTTGTTCCTGACGGATGTATCGAATGTTGTGGTGAAAGTGTACAATCTCTGTAGAGTGTCAAACTATTCGAATAGCCGCGTTCGCGGTTATGGACAGTTGGAGTGGCCATATTGTTCCCCCGTCAGATGTTTTCAAAATGACTTATGAAATGAATTGAGACTTTGACTTGACCACAACAGGGTTGTGATATAAAATTCAAGTTCCCACTTGGGCTTTATAAAACTTGAACTACCTTTCTTTGCTTCTGAACTGAGTAGAGGTAAATCTGGCTTTTTGCAAAACAACCCTAGAGCTTAGTGTCCTACTACAAAAAAAACCCTTAACTTGTTAGTATTAGTTTGCGAGTACTTAAAGAGTACTCATGGCTTTGTCCCTGGCAATTCCCGTGGCCAGACTATGAAGAGGAGTACCAGGATGATGGACCGCAGGAAGGTTACGACAACTAGGATCATCTCCCATCGTCAGCATTGCCTGTGACCCCGAAGATGGAGCTTCGCCTACGCTATCTCTACTATTACGTTATTCCGCTGGTTGAGTTGTATTAAGAACTGGATCATGAGATCCTTATTTGTGTAAGACCTTATGTATGGTTTGTAATGGATGATGTACTGTGATATCCAAATCTATTATGTCTCGCAAAAAGGTAATCCTGGGATTGCGATGTATGGCATAACAGGCATTTGGGATTAAAAATACGGGTGTTGACCCTTTGAGGCATTTTTATACATTTTCTGGAACTAACCTATTAACAAGATGTCGCAGTGCCAGTTTCCTGTTTTCTGCTGTTTTTGGTTTCAAGAAAGTTAGTAAAGAAATATTCTCAGAATTGGACGGAACAAAAGACAAAGTCAATATTTTACCGGAGCGAAGATGGAGTCCAAAGGGGTGACGAAGAGGCGCCATAGGGCAGCCGCACCACCCCCTAGTGCGGGCCCATCCTAGGACGAGCCAGGGCATGGTGTGGGCCCCTTGGCCCTCAACCGACCTCGCCCCTTCGCCTATATCAACACCCGATGTAGAAACCCTAAGCACCCGATCGTAAATCCATGAAACAGTCTATAGCCGCCACCACCATCGTCCCTGGTTCAGGGGGGATCTGAAGCTCTTCCCGTCACCCTACGGGGGGGAGATCATCCCGGAGGCCTTCTTAATCACCATTCCAACATTTGGAGTGATGCGTGATTAGTTCACCCTTGGACTATGGGTCCATACATTAGCTAGATGGTTATTTCTCCTCTTTTGTGCTATCATGTTTAGATCTTGTGAGCTCCATTCATGATCAAGATCATCTATTTGTAATCCTACATGTTGCCTTTGCGGGGATCCGATGGTGTAACATCCCAAATTTCATCAAATTCAAAACCATGTTATTGCATTCATATCATCATGGCATGTCTACTTTGCATGAAAATTTTCAAAGCTTAAACCCTATTAAAACCATATTTAAAACCCCTTTTATATTATAGGTATGGTCCATGGTTTTTATTTTATTTTATTACCTCAAAAATGTTTTGGTGTGAATTCTTTTGTTTGACACACTTTTAAACCCTAGGGTCACCTCACAAAATTTTGGTGAATGTTTGAATTGATTTGGATTTGAAATGCCTATTCAAAACTCATTTGAAAAATCAAAATAGAAAAGAAAATGGCATTAGAGAAAATATAAAAAGCCATCAACCCTTCTGGCCTAGGCCCAAAAGCATCCCACAGCCCACCCGGGAACCTTCCCCCTCTCCCCTCTGTTTTCTACCCCGCGCGCGCACCCACCCGCTGACCACTGGGCCCCGCTGCCACCTCACCTCGTCATCTTCAATCACGCGCATTAGACCAGCTCGCCGGCCATTTCCTACCCATTAAACCCCAATGAAATCACGCTTGATTGCCATTGATTCACCGAGTAATTCCCTCCCCCGCTCTGTCTATTTAACCCCCTTCCCTCTCAGCTCCATTTACCCCACCCAGCACCATCAGAGCGCCACTAGGCTCCATGAATTTCTCTTTGCACCACCACGGTACCGACGAACTCCGGCGACACATTCCTACGTGTTCGCCTCTGCCTCTAATTCAAACGAGCGTGTTCGCCTTGTCCTTGCACATCTCCTGATACTTGCCACTTGTCTCCTCTTGCACCAGAGCGTCGCTTCGTCTTAAACTGGGAGCACCCGACGACGAGACAAACTCCGGCGAGCGATTCCGTTCGTGTCCATGCGCCCCAACCCCAACCGCGACCACGTTGAGCATCGCCACGTCCCCGCGACCTCGGTGAGCCCCAGCACCCCCTCTTCTACCCCCTAGCTTCGTTGGAGCGTCGCAGTCAGTAGCATCGCCGTCGTTGTAGCTTTTTGCGCCGCCTGCGTTTGGTCAAAGCAGTAGGATCCGCTGGATCTAGATCCAGCGGTCGAGATTATAAATAGAAGAGAAAGGGTACGCCTAGATCTGGACCGCTAGATCTAACTTAAATACTATGGCTCGCAAGCATGATCCGCCCGAAGTGGTACCATCCAATCAGACGCTGCCGTGTGTCTCTGTTTTTGTTTTAAAATCCATATTTTATTCTATTAGTTGTTTAAACTTGTAAACGGCGTACTTTTGTTCTGTAAATCCAAAAATTGCAAATTTTATATCTATGGATTCAGAAAAATGAGCCTTTTACATCTATGGCCTTGATTTGGCCATTTGCTTCCGAAAAATTAGGATTTTATGCAGAATCATTTGTAGGCCTATTCTGACTATAAAAATTATTTAGGATATTATTTTAAAGTGGTTTTTGTTTTATTTATACTTTATAAAGTATGTGTCAACACCCGGATTTTTAATCACAGATGCCTGCTATGCCATACATCGCAATCCTAGGATTACCAGTATTGTGAGACATAACAGATTGGTACCATAGTTCATCATCCATTACAAACCATAATAAAGGTCTTACAAATAAAGGATCTCATGATTTAGTCTTAGTACAATCAACGCAGCAGAATAATAATAAGGGTAGCGTGGTCAAAGATCCAGCTTCAGGGTCACATGCAATGCTGACGATGAGAGATGATCCGAGTTGTCATAAACTTCCAATTGTCCATCATCCTGGTAGTCATCCTCATAGTATGGCCATAGGAATAGCCAGGGACAAAGCCATGAGTACTCTTTAAGTACTCGCAAACTATCATTAACAAGTAAAGTAGATTGAGTAGGAATCCTAAGCTTTAAGTTTATTTGCAAAAATCCAGGGTTATCTCTAACTGAGTTTCGAAGTAAAGAAAACTAGTTTAATGTTTTACAACATCTATGTGGGAACTTAGTTTTCATGTTCACAACCCTGTTGTTCTCAAGTCAAAGTCATAGTTCAATTCACAAGTCATTTTGAAAACATCTGATGATGGAACAGTATGGCCACTCCAACTTTACATAACCGTGGACGCGGCTATTCGAATAGTTTGACACTCTGCAGAGGTGGTACACTTTCACCACAACATTCGATACATCCATCAAGAACACTCCTTAATCACCATACTCAGTATGCAGATAATCAATCCTAACCTTTCAATTACACACCCTATTATAGACACCTGCCCTATGATTTTGGCCTCCCAACCATGACCATCTGTCATATTGGGAACTGCATAGGTGGACAATCATCACGAGGTAGCCTCGGCTGTAACCTCTTCCGCAAGGGAACCCATACTAAGACATATAAACTTCTAGTCAAGCCCTACCCAAATTCGGGTATTATGGTTGTATGGTAAAATTGGAACGGTATCGCATCCAAACTCAACCATCAATTTTTAGTAAAAGGGCTAAGGCTAATGCCTCAACATTTTCATCATCAAATCATCTTGTGTTCATAACACATGTTAAAACATTTCAATACAATGAATCTTCATTCCAAGGTTTTCATAATCATTTTCACCAAGTATTCCCATCGAAAAATGATAAATTTTTATGCTTAGCACTAGCCACTAAAATTGAGAGTATTCACTAATGAGGTGTGCTAATCAGTGTGACTATCCCAAATCTAGTCTCATGCCTTAGTATGACATCTAGTTCTAACTAACTTAGCCCAAGTTTTATGCTCTTTATGCTACCTATAGTAACTTTCCAAATTTCACAAGTTACTAATGGAAGATAAAGAACTTTGATAAAGAGATAAAAGAATAAAGCTTGCAAGTAAAACTGGGATTTGGTATAATCAAGGTTGTATAGCCAAAGCATGCCTAATGCATCTTGCATAGGTTATCTTGCATAAGTAGCATGCAAAGTTCTAGCTTGGAAGTGTTAGCTTGCCTTGATTGGTGCAGTGGTTGAATTCTTCTTCTTCTTCTTCTTCTTCTTCTTCTTCTTCTTCTTCGTAGTACTCCTCCTTCTCGTAGCCTTGGTCGGTACTAGCGTCTATAAATAAATACGAGGTACACAATCACCAAACAATACTTAACTACCTCTATTCTGCACACAAAGGTTCACACTAGATGATCTAGCATCATCACAATCATCACATGAAATAAAGATCTAGTCTTATTTATTTTATTTTGGAAAAGTAATTTCTACTCATTGAAAACTACTTAAGATTTAATATTCTCCAATTAAAATGTGGGATCATGTTGACATAAGTCATCACCACATATTATAATTCTTGGGAATGTGATTTAAAGTGGTGGTCATATTTTACAAAGTTTAAAATTACTATTTTAAATAATTAAAGTGACTAGAAATGCCCATATAGCATTCCTTTAATACTAGTCCAAGATCACTGCATGTAAACCTAAATATTATTACATATTCAGATAGATCTTGTCAAACGTGATTTTTGAGAGTTGGAATCAACTGAAAAGCATTTATGGTTGATTTTTGAAAAATGTTTGAATGTGAAAAAGTCTTTGTCTTGTTAATTTTGGTATAGGTGATTTATAATTTCAAATGGTTTGAATCCAATGGGCTTGGATGGATAATTTCAGTACCTTTCTAGAAAAATTGGAATCATGCAATTTGGTTCAGTACATCCACTGACAGAACTACGTTTGAAGTAAAATCGAAAAAGGTTGTTTGAATATCTGGGCTGAGTAGGGGAATGTTACTGGGCCGTCCCAACTGCACAGCGTGCGCGCAGCGGGCTGCTAACAAAGAGGTCCCACGCGTCAGCGCCTCTATATACGTGAAGCGATAAGTTTATATATGGATCGTGCGATTAGACTACGATCTACGCCTCACGTTCGTCGTCTCCGTCGAACAGCTCCGACGAGACCAAACCCTAACACGACGGTGGGGTATGCGGTGGCTCACCTAGGCTCCAGTTTGGGTGGGCGATGGGGGCTAATGACGTTGTCGACGCCGGCTATTCGATCGGTGGTCGCGGCGGCTCCTGGGGTGGCTCCAATCAATGGCTCCTCTCCTCCTCTGCAGCGGCGGACTCCGGTGAATTCCGGCAGGCTAGTGCTCGCGTTGCTCCAAGGAAGGTTCAGGGGTGGTTCTTAGAGAGAGGGGAGTGAGATGGTGTGTAGAATTGAGGCGGGGTGGCCTCTATTTATACACGGGCGAGAGGGGCAGTGCGGGATGGTCAGGCTCCTCCGACGACGTTAGTACATCGAGCTAACAACATGGCGAAGGGCGTAGGACGGTGCGGTGTCTCCTGGCGATCATCACGGGCTTAATGGCATGGCAAGGGGCGATCGAGAATGGTCGGAACGGGTCGACGCTCTACACGGAACCGATGACGTTTTAGATGACGCAAGGGGGCTGCGTGTCACGCGGCGGCGAATGGTCATGTTTGGGAGGTAGCTAGGGTCATGGCAAGTGTAGTTAAGTGCGGAGAGGACGAGGCACGGAGGGTGCGCGCGTGTCGGCTGCGGCGCTCTGGCGTGCTCTTGGCATGGTTGCAGAGAAATGGGCGTGGCGATTCTCTGGTGGTCCATGGCCTGGCTGCGCTCGAGGGTTGGATAGGGAGTGGCGGTGGACGGTGGCCTACCACCTGGACATCGTGGACCGGCGTGATGCTCTCTCCTGCGTGCTAAGCATGGTTAGCCGGCAATGATGGCTTCGGGTGGCATGGCACTGGTGCAAGGGTAGGGTTAGTAGATTGTTCAATGCACTGGTGGTCACTGAGGGAGACAAGGGGAGAGAATTGGGGGCAATGGTGGAACAAGGCATTGATCAAGAATAGTGAAAGTTAGGCAGTTTGATCTGTGCTCACCAACTGTTTGATGAAATGGCTGCATCAAATTTGAATTTGAATTTTTGCCTAAATTTTGGTGACATGCTCTGGTCACATACTTGGTAGTCTCTGGTTGCTTGGGTTTTCCAAGGTGAACCGGTTTGGTTGTGTTTTGAGAAATTGTGATCTTAGTACCTACACTTGATTCAATTTTGAATTTTCCTTTAAATAGATTTGGAATTTGTTTTTGTTGTTTTGTAAAGTGGTCTTGAGTTCACTTTTACTTGGTACAGCAAGGGGTGAAAAGAATTGGATTTGTTTCTTTTAGAAAACTTGGACTAGAACACTCAAAGTGGTCTAATGGTTAACTTTGGTCAAAATGACCATTTGCTTATATTGCTTATTTCTTATTTTCTCTTCATTCAATTATGCTTGGAAATGATCTAGATGATGTTGTTTTCATCTTTAAACCAATCCTTGCCATTCATAGCAATCAAACATGGCATTGCAAGCATTCATGCATTAATCACACACACATGCATTCATATTAATTTTAATATCAAAAGTTTTTGTTAACCCTAAACTTGGGTGATTAGAACTTGATAATATTGTTTAATATTTTTGGGATGTTACAAACCTTCCCTCCTTAAACAGAATCTCGTCCCTAGATTCAAGAAAAAGAAAACTAGGAACTAAAGAGATCTGAAAACTCAGTCCTAATGTAATGTTCTCGCTCCCATGTAGCTTCTTCTTCAGTATGGTTACTCCACTGGATCTTGAGGGATACTCCGGGTTCTGGTGGTTCTGAAGGCTTCTTCCAAAATACGAATGGGTACTTCACGATAAGTTAGGTCCTGGTTGATCTCTCTGGATCCGTGATCAATATTCTTGAAAACTTCAGTATTTTTCGGGACTTCTAGGCATTTGCGAAGTAATGAGATATGAAACACATTATGCACACTATAGAATTTGAAGATCACATGCATAGACAAATTTGGGACAATACTATGAACAAGTGGTATTTCACTATCTCTTCGCTGGAGGTGATGGATCTCTCTTCTCCTCTCCTCTCTCTCTCCCCGACGGCGGTTTCCTCCGGTGATCACCTTGGCTTTATTGGGAGTGTGAGTGCCATAATCAGGGTTGTTGTTGGTGCGATGATCAGTCCTTGTCGGCAGGGCTCGATCTCGAGGGATGATTCGGGACAGGTGTCACTGCGAGATGATTCGGGGCGGGTTCTAGCGAGTTGGAGTTCGACGCTGGAGATTTCATTCGGGACGCGTTTGGTACACAAGGGCTGGCACGTTCTCGTGGGTCCAGCGATTGCGGTGCAGGGGGTAGTTTCTCGCGGTGTCACCGGCGCACCGCCCTATGCGCGTACGTGTCGGGTGATACGGCTCGGCGGTTCCAGGAGATGTGCGGGCGCTGACGGTGAGTCGTCGGTGGAGCAGGGCCACCTGCCATACGAGGTTAGGGGTACTAGTACACCGGAGCACGTCTTCCAGTCAGTTTTCTCTCCGTCTCCCATTTCCTCTAACCCTAGATCGAGGTTCGGTTCCACTACGTCTCTCGCAAATTCCAGATCACGCGAAGTGTGTAGGGTGGTTTTCGTCCGGGAGCCGCCAATTTTCCATCCCTCATCACCACGATCTGTTTCTCCGGTAAGGTGGAGTGGGGTTGTTTCGGGTGATAGCAGATCTTTTGCTCAGGTTGTGGCTACGGATTCATCTATGGATCGGCGGTTTCGTGGTGGGCGCGGTTCCCCTTCTCGTCCTCCAGTCCGATCTGGTCCCTATGCGAACAGATTTGGATCTGGTTATGGACAAGGGCATATTCCTGTTGATCGTAGGGCGATGGATGAGGATCACAGAGAGAGTGGTTGGATTCGGGAGCAGGAACGTCGTCGCGATGAGGCGCGGCGTCGGGATGCGAGGCACAGGGATGAGGTGCGGCAGGCGGAGATCGAAGCCAGATTGGAGGATCAGCGCCGGTAAGCCATGGCGCGGGATAGGGCTCTATCGAAGGCTCGCCGTCGTGAAGTAGAGCAGGCGCGCAGTCGGGGCCGTTGGAGTCACCGTCCTGAGATGCAGCAAGGATCTGGATCTTATGCCACTGCTTAGTCGTTTCTACGCAGATCAGATAACTCTGATGCAAATTCTAGGAGAGGAGAGCCTATTTTTGCACGTACTGTGGAGAAGGTTACCATACCTAGGGCTATGGTCAATACATCTATTCCTGTGAATCGTCTGTTTCTGGCTTGAACACCTCTGCTTTGACTTCTGTTAATGTGCCTGTTGGTGGTAATCGTCCTATGAATTTGTCTCCATTCTTGTCATTTAATCAGTCACATGCTATGGCCACTACTCTGGTGGGGTCCTCTGTACCACCACCAGTAGTAAGTGTGTAGAGAGATGGGAATGTTGTTGGGGCTTCAGGAGATTTACATTTGCTTGATGTGATTCAAGAAGAGTTGGTGTGTGAGAACTGTGGGAAGGATCATAGAATTTTGGTTTGTCAAGAGAGGGAACCTTGGGAATATGTTCCTCTTTTCTTTGGCAGTACTGATTTTGAACAGGGCTTTCACTCTATTCCTGTGTGGTAAGGGGTGATGTTACTGGTAAATATCTGGAGAAAGAATTTCAGGTGTGGGCTGATGCTTTGGGGTCTGGGTGGATATTTAATGCTAGACCCATTAATGATGTGGAATTCTTGATGAGATTTCCTTCAGCTAGGTCTATTGATGATTTCCACTTTGGAAAAGTGTTTATGAAAATAATTCCTGATGCTGTTATTCAGTTATCTAAGTGGAATGGGGACCTGGAACCTGTTGAATGGTTGGAAGAGGCCTGGTTTAGGATAGTTGGTATCCCTATGAAGTACAGGGAGAAATTAACTGTCTTTTATGTTGCTTCTCTGGTGGGCAAACCTTTGGCCCTGGACAGAAACAGTTTGAGGAATCTGGCCTATGTGAGGGTGAAGATTGCTTGTTTGGATGTGTCTCTGGTTCCTAATACCAGAAGGGGGAGATGCAGGGGGATTTATGAATTCAAGTACACTAGGGAGATTTTTGCTCCTGATGCAGTGCCCACCTTGCCTGTTTTATGGGTGTTGATGAACAGGATGGTGACAATACGTTGGATAAGAGGAATGAGGAGGAAGCTGGTCATAGGAGGCCTCATGGGAATAATGGGGAAGGGACTGGGCCTGGTATAGGTGGTGGTGGGGTAGCTGGTGGTCGTCAGCATGGTGGTGATGCTGCTGGTGGAGCTGGGATGGACAAAGGAAAAGGGGTGATGGTGGAGCAAGAAGATTCTGGTGGAATTTCCTTTGGGACCAAGATGGCTAATATATGGGCTAGTTCTGGAGGTGGTGGTTTTTCAAGGGGATTGTTATCAGAGAAAATGTGGAGGGTGGCAATGTTGGTAATATAGATGTTCAAAACAAAACAGCTGATGTGGGCCCGCGAGATGGTACTCAGGGGGTTGTGACATATAGTGGTGGGTTGGGTGATGTTCACATGGAAGTCATCCAGAATTTATCTTCTCCCTTGGTTAAAGAAATCAGTTCTGCTATTACTGCTGGTCCACAGAGGTTTGATGATTTTATCAGGGGGTTGTTGAAGGACAAAAGTAGTGATAAATACTATGAGCTCAGGAAACAGTATGGTAATTTGCTGGAAGATGAAGAAGAACAGGATGAGGGTGGTCAGATAAGAGATCGTGATGTATCTACTGATGAATCTTTTGGTTCTTCTTGTGATAGTGGAAAAAAGGGTGATGATGGGGGTTCTGTGATGAAGGGAGCTCAAGATATGGAGACTGAAAATCAAGATCAGGAAGTGGTGACTGCTGGCCTGTCTCAACCTGATATTCTTTCTACTCAGGAAAGTGTGGGTTCACAGTCTGAGAATGTGGCTGGTGTGGAGGAACAAGATGTAAGGATGAGTTCAAGGGTGGCTGCTCAAGGTGGGGCTGGGAACATGGAAGAAAGGCATTTGGCTCAGCAATCTTCTAGATATCTGTTAGGTACAAACTTAACTTTGTATAATTCCTTTGCTGCCCTAGATGATGATGTCATTATGCATAGAGCTTTGGAGATGGGGGTGGATGATTCTTCTATATCTTTAGATCATATTAATTCTCTGAAAGAATTAGAAATTGCTAGGCATAGTTTGCAGGATAGGAAACAGGTTGAGAATGAGGTTGATGTTGATATGAATGAGAAGGTCTTGTTTCTGGATTGGAAGGGTGATAGTAATGATGAAGAGGATTTCACTCCTGTGGTTTCTAGAAAAAATAAGAAAAAGTTGAGGTCTGGTTCTGGTGTGAAGGATAAAAAGTTAAAAGAAGCTGTTGTGAAGGTACACAACTATCACCCTATGAGTGGTGTTGTGACTGGAACAAGGGAGAGAAAATCTGTATTATGATAGGTGTTATCTTGAATATCAGAGGTGTGGGGAAGAAGGGTGTGAGTGCTTATCTGAATGATTTGTTGAGACAGGAAAGAGTGGACTTCATTGGTTTGCAAGAAACTATTAAGAAGGATTATTCTGATGAATTTTTTAGGAGAATTGATCCTATGAATTAATTCTCCTGGAGTTGGTTGCCTTCTGTGGGAAGATCTGGGGGCATTTTGGGGGGCCTATGTTCCTCTAAATTGACTCAGCTGGATGTGTCTGTGGGCAGGTTCCATGTTAAGATGAAGGTGTTTGATGTTTTGAAACAGATTCAGTGGCATTTGGTTGTGGTGTATGGGGCTGCTCAAGAGGAGAATAAAGAGGAGTTTTTGTTAGAATTAGCTGATGTTTGCGAGGATCAGTCCATTCCTTTGTTGGTGGGTGGTGATTTTAATGTGATCAGGTGTGTTTCTGAGAAAAATAAGGGTCATTCTTTGAATAAGTGGGGCACATGTTTAATTCGATTATTAACGCTTATGGTTTAAGAGAGATTCAAATGTCTAGGGGGCAGTTTACTTGGTCCAACAACCAGCAAAACCCTACTTTGGAGAAGCTTGATAGGATCCTAGTTTGTAAGGAATGGGAGAAGTTGTTCCCTCTTACTACAGTGCACAAGTTGTCTAGAGAAGTTTCTGATCACAGTCCTCTGATTCTGGATACTATGGAAGGGCAGGAAGGGGGTGGCAGGGAATTCAGGTTTGAAAAAAGCTGGTTACAGTGTGATGATTTTTTGATCAGAGTGGAGAAAGTTTGGAAAAGCCTGTCAAAGGTAAAAACAGTCTTGATAGGTTACAGAAGAAAACTTAAGAATGTCAGGAATGATTTGAAAGGGTGGGGTGCACATATAAGGGGTGTGGATAAAAAAAGAAGAAGGAATTGGTGGAGGAGCTTCAGGAACTGGAAAAAATTGAAGAGATGATTTTGCTTAATGCAGAACAACTGAAACGAAAAGCAACTATTCATAAGGAATATCTGGAGGTGTATGAGAGTGAGGAGAGATTCTAGCAGCAAAGGTCGAGAGATAATTGGTTGCTGAAAGGTGACAATAACACTGAGTATTTCCATAGGATTGCTAATGGAGTGAGAAGAAAGAAAATGATCTGTTCTATGAAAGATGGGGAGAATGAGATTCAGGGGACTCATGACCTCTTGCAGCATGCTACCAGTTACTATAAAACTTTGTTTGGTCCTGCTGGTGGGTCCTCCATTAGACTTACAGATAACAATTGGCAGGACTGGGAGAGACTTAATGATGAGGATAGGGAAAAAAATGGGTGTGCCATTTACTAAGAAAGAGGTTAAGGAGGTTATTGATCAGATGGAGAAAAATAAAGCTGCTGGTCCTGATGGGATTCCTATTGAATTCTATCAACGTTGCTAGGTGATCATAAGAAAAGATGTTATGGCTGTGTTTGATGATTTCTTTGCTCATAAGATTGATTTGAGGAGTATTAACTATGGGGTGATTACTCTTTTGCCCAAAGGTGATGATGTTGATAGAATCCAGAAATATAGACCTATTTGTTTGCTTCAAGTGTTGTTTAAAATTTTTACTAAGACTCTGACAGTTAGAACTGAATCTGTGATGGGGAAATTAATTGACACATGTCAGACTGCTTTTATCAAAGGGAGGTTTATTACAGATGGGGTGACCTTGTTACATGAGATCTTGAAAGAATCAAAAAGTCAGAAGCAGCAGGGTGTGGTGTTAAAGATTGACTTTGAAAAAGCATATGACAAGGTTAATTGGGATTTTCTGTTCTATTGTTGTAAGAAGAAAGGTTTCAGTGAAGATTGGATGATTTGGTTGAAAAGTGTTGTGACTCAGGGTACTCTCAGTGTTAAGGTGAATGGGGAAACTGGTCCTTATTTTGGCAGTTTTAAAGGGGATCCTTTTTCTCCTTTCTTGTTCAATTTCGCAGGGGAATGTTTGGCTAAGATGGTGCTCAATGCACATGCTGGTGGGTTGTTTATAGGTTTGG
The DNA here is from genome assembly GCA_916181665.1 of Avena sativa. Taxonomy (NCBI): domain Eukaryota; kingdom Viridiplantae; phylum Streptophyta; class Magnoliopsida; order Poales; family Poaceae; genus Avena; species Avena sativa. The sequence continues at coordinate 65,568,513 of OV702279.1, forward strand.
CTGATAATCTGTTTGATAAAGGGATTGTCATTTTGCAATATGCTGATGATACCATCCTTTTTATTAAGGATGACTTTGAGGGGGCTAGAAATTTGAAGCTGATGTTGTATTTGTTTGAATCCATGTCTGGTCTTAAGATTAATTTTGAGAAGAGTGAGGTGATGATGGTGTTGGATGATGTGGAGAAATTATCCAATTATGCTGAGATGTTCAATTGTCAGAAAGGTAGTTGGCCAATTAAGTACTTGGGGTTCCCGGTTTGTAGCAGAAGATGCACAGTGGCTGAGATGGGCTTTATTGGAGATAGGTTGAAGAAAAAGTTCGATGGTTGGATGGGGGGTGCATTATCTCTGGGAGGGAGGCATGTTAAAATCACTGCTTGTGTTTCTAGTGTGGTTGTTTATCCCATGACAATTTTTCTTTTGCACAAAACAAATGTGGAGGAAATTGAGAAGCAGACCAGAGCCTTCTTCTGGTATGGGAAGGTGGGCAAAAGAAAATATCATTTGGTTAAGTGGAAATTTGTGTGTAGACCCAGGAAAAAAGGAGGATTGGGGATAAAAAACATTAGATTGTTTAATATTTGCTTGCTTTGCAAGTGGTGGTGGCGCCTTGAAGCTGAGGAGGGTCCGTGGCAAGTTTTTGTGAGAAAGAAGTATATGAAAAAAGGGGGATCAGTGCTGTGAAACACAGGCAGAGTGATTCTCCCTGCTGGAATGATTTGATTAAGATTAGGGCTCTCTATCTGGCTGGTAGGAAAATGAGAATTGGTAATGGGGAGTTGACTGATTTTTGGCATGATGCTTGGTGCTTAGATATGCCTTTGAAGGATAAGTTTCCTGATCTTTTTGATATCTGCCAGAATAAATGATCACTATGGCTGATATTGCAAGAAAAGGGTGGATATGTTCTTTTAGAAGGTGGTTGGATGTTGATGGGTTGAATCATCAGGAGCAGTTGAAAAATCTGTTGAATGGGGTGAGTTTGAATCAGGAAAAAGACAAACTAGTGTGGATGTGGAATAAATCTGGCAAGTTCTCTGTTAAATCGATGTACTCCCATTTGCCGAATGTAGGGATTGATAGGAGTTTCAAGCATCTATGGAAAGCAAAAATCCCCCGAAGATTAAAATTTGTTTTTGGCTGATTTGGCACAATGCTATTCTCACCAAAGATAACACGAGGAAGAAAAACTGGGAGGGAGATTTTACTTGTAGATTTGTTGGGCTGATGAAAACATTGGGCATTTGTTCTTTACCTATGTGGCGGCTAGATATGTTTGGGGGTGGTTGCTAAAGCTATTGGTGCTGCGAATAGGCCTGGTTCTTTTCTCAGTACTTTTGGTGGGCTCCTCAGTTTTGGGGGGTCAGCAGGAACGTACAAATTACGGTGGTGGCGGCGATTTGTTGGGCTATCTGGAAGCTCAGAAATAGGGCTTGTTTTGAAAAAAAGCTTATTAATTCGCCTGTTGATTTGGTTATATATGCTTATGTGTTCATCCGTTATTGGGCAGGGCTGCATGGAGAGGAGGACCGGGCGGTGTTACACGCTGGAGCTGATATTCTGCAACAGAATGCACTGGCTGATGCTGCGGCTATTGATGTGGCTCCTGTTCCTTTTCTGGGACTGCCGGCGATCCCTGAATATCGCTCCCATGAAGCTCCTGAACTAGAGAGGGGGCGGGAGAAAAGAAGGAGGACCTAATGTTGATTGATGAGAAGAAAAAAGGAGTTTGAATCTCTCGTGGCTCCTTGTTGGTCTGCGATAGTAGTTTATATTCGTGTTTGAAAAACTGTTTCCACTAGCCTGAGGGCGGTGTTCTTGCGTCTCCAGCCTTCTCCCTTATGTCTATTAAGTTTGCTTTGGTTTGTAATATGGATACTAAGTCGCTTTGACCCCCTAGGTGGGTCAGTACTACTTTCTGTGATGTGGATATGTGTGGTTGTTGTTCCGTTATTTATTGATAATGGAACCCGATCCCTATTTTTGGGGGATTGTATGGAAAAAAATATATATGAACAAGTGGTGTAACTTGCCTTGATCTGAGCAGCAATCTACACAACAATACTCCTCGACGCACTCCGAACAATCTAACGAAACATAAACATAGATCTAATCACATGGTGCACAAAACAATGTCACAAAAGTAATATGCATGCATGCAACATGTTAATATGCATGAATGAGTTCCAATTGGACCAAGGTATTGTTTTTCAGGGGTGCTATTGTGTTAGGGGTGTTGTTAGTGTTGATTTCCCACAAATTTTAGGTAATTTGAATTATTACTTTATTTTATATGCCCATAAGGAGATCCAATTTTCAAATCTACCATGAAACATATATAAAACCTCTAAGCAAAGTTTTACAATTTTAAACAGTAGACATCATAGAAACAAAGACAACACAACAGGAATCAACTAAAATGGAGTTACGGTTATTTTTCGATGAATTTAATACTCTAATCTAGTGATTAAATCCTACAAGAATACTACTACAGTAAACTTGCGATTTTATTTCAGATCTGTGTTTTACATAATTTTAGCAATCCAACGACATAATATTTTTAATTTTTGGACAAGTATTCTATTTATTATGAATTTTGCAAGTTTATAATATTTTCTTCCTATTTAAAATAACATAGATATAATCTGGTCAAACTCCGCCACGTGTCGAGAACTGATTGGATGTTCGGGTGGAATGCTGACTATGCGCGCTGATGCGGAACTTGCCACGTGGCATTATCTATGTGGCCGGTACCCTTTCGTCTAAATGATCTAATCTATGTCATCGATAGCACATCTAACGGACGGGTCGGGTGCTGCTTAGCTAGCTGCGGTATTGACTCGACGACACAACGAGCGGTGGTGGCACAGCCATATGGTGAAGCTAGGCGGTGTCCTAGTGGGTTCCCCGAGGTGGTTAGGTGGTCAACGACGATCGGCAGGTCCTCGTGGTTACGCCCGTGTGCTCAGTGTCGATCCTCGCTTCCCCGTCCAACGGCAGAGCTCCGCTGATCTCCTTCGTCCCCGGTGAGACTTCGACGATAAATTGCCGATGATGTGCTGCAACAGACAAGTGGAAAATGGATGAGAAGAGATTGTCGAGCAATAGGATCGCATTAGAGAAGAAAATAGGGAAGGGCTAGCTCCAAATAGCCGGTAAACTCCACCTACCGAAGCTTCAGCGGCGGTACTATCAAACGAGATCGGGCGCGAGGTGGCTAGGGTTTTGCAACAGACAAAAGGAGGGTTCACAGCGGCGGTATTTATGATCTAGGCGTCTAGCGGGAGGGTTCAGATAGGCTCGGATATGGGAGAATAGCAGGGTCGCTCCTCGGCAGGCGGGGATTCTCGGGGTTGCTCCGATTTTGACGGGAGGATAGGGATGATAGGTGGGTCCCTCTGTCAGCGGATGTGGCATCGCTAGCGGGTCGTGCACTGAGAGGGAGGGAGAGGCCCAGCGGTAGGCAGCGCTCGCGTGCTGGCCTACGTGACTTATAGGGAACGGGCTGGCATGGGCTGGCCCGTTAGGTTAGGCTAGTTATTTTTTGTTCTTTTATTAATTTCTGTGTTACATTTTCTTTAGTATCATTTGCATAACAATTTCGTTTTTAATGAAATTTGTCTCTAAAAAATTGTAAAAAGGAGGAGATCAACATAGGATAATAAAAATAAACTTTTGCATAACTGATGACCCACAAGTATAAGGGGTATATGGTAGTACTTTCGATAAATAGGAGTGTCGATCCCAACGAGGAGCAGAAGGTGTTGACTAGTGGTATGGAGCAGGAAATCTCTGTAAATACTCAGCAAATGGATTTTTAGGGGTTTTTGATAAAGGAGGTAAATAAAGTGTAGGTAAATAAATGCAGAAAATAATTGTAGCAAGTGGCCCAATCCTTTCTTAGCAAAGGACAAGCCGGTGATAGTACTTACGAGTACCAAACGCTCTCGAGGACACATGGGAATACTGTCAAGTGCTTTCGTTTCATATAGTTGATTAATCTTCTATGGTTTGATAAGTGTTGTGTGGGTGAACCTGTGCTAATGTACCGACCTTATTTGTATTAATACATACTTGTGATTAAACACCTTGCAAGAATCCACAAGTACAAGAAAGTAATTAAGGTAAAAACCTAACCAAAACCTTAAACTCTGAGATCCTACACTCCCTTGTGCAAAGGTGTCCTAACAGGGATTCAGGTTTCTGTCACTACGATAACCCCAATATTAGTATCCAAATACACAATGCATTCCCCTAGGCCCATAAATGGTGAAGTATCATGTAGTCAACGTTCACATAACACCACTAGAAGAATAGTACCACAACTTAAATATTAAACCATTGAATAATACCTCAATACAATTCTAGTACTAACAACATGACTTCTCTCATGTCCTCAAGAACTAAATGAACTACTCACGAGACAACATATGGATCAAGATAAGAGGTGATATGATGATGCATAACACTTTGAACATAAACAATAATTCAATGGTTCCACTCACAAGCATCAACTACAATAGTAATTAACAACGGGAAAGTTTCCCCTAAGAACTATGCAAGATTCAACACAATTGTTACAGTGGGATGGAGTGGTGATGATGGTGCTGGTGCTAGTGGAGATGGTGGTGTGGATGATGATGATGATCCTATAATGTCTAGCTTGATGATGGTGTTGATGGCAACGATATCCCCTCTCCGTGAAGGAATTTCCCAGGCAGAAATTTGTCTGCTGGAGAGCTCTTTCTTTCTTTCTTTGTAGTTTCCGCCTCATAGAGGCGGCGAAATATTTCTGTGGTCGCTCTCCAAACTTTAGGGTTTCGGGAGGAAGATATAGGCAAAGGGGCGGATCCAGAGGTGGGCCAGGGTGGCCACACCCCCTGTAGGCGCGACCTAGGGTGGCCCGCGCCTGGGGGGTGTGGGCCCCCTATGGCCCAACTCCGCCTCCCCTTCTGCCTTCCTTAGTCTTCTGAAAAAATAGAATTTTCCATAGTTTTTCTAGTATTTTTCTGATCTTCGCGAAAATTTCATCTAGACAATGCTTTTTCCATCAGAATCCTAAATCCGGCAGTTCATCCTACAAGAATCATCCAACATGCAAAAACAGATGAAATAACATAAGTATCACCTCTTAATAAGAAATATATCAATGAATAGAAGCAAATTATGATATAGAATAGTGATGCAAACTGGACATATCAACTCCCCCCAAGCTTAGACCTCGCTTGTCCCCAAGCGAAAACTGAGCTCAGTAAACATGTCCACAGGTTTATGGAGTTAAGTGTCGATAAAAAGAATACGGAGAAGCATCACACTTACCAATACACAAGTCAAAGAAGAAAGCAACCCACCATTGTATAACTTAACTTGCAAAAAGTATGGCAGTCACAATAAGTATGCATAAAGATAAATCATAATGTGGTGTGGAAAATTTTGTTCTTGGTCAGAGAACAGATGGCAAACAATTTTCAAGCAAAGCTTTTGTAAAGAAGTTTATAAAAGGAGTCCTCTTTGCTTAAACATAAAAGGCTTTTCACAAAGACGGCTTTCAAAGTAATACTCATTCAGATAAGATTTTTGTGCAAAATAAGGAATATAAGGAACATGATTGAATAAATCATCATAGAATGATTGAAACATAACAACTCAAATGCTTGCTGGATATAGAGAGGAATAGGTTTACTGACTCCACTAAGAAGTAGAAGAAAGGCCCTTCACAGAGGGAAACAGGGATTTCAAGTTCATAAAGAGCTTTCAAAAGATTATGGTACTTACTAGCTTTGAGCTCTCATTGCCCCTATCATAAGCATCTGTACGTGACTAAGGTTAAAGTGAACAAATATGGAGTATATGCTTGATGAAGTATAAGTTGGCAATTTCATGTCCCTTGAGTACGAGGGCCGCTCCTCATGCTACTCAACTTTAGTTACCGGTAAGTTATTGTCATTGTAAGTACATGTGTATCATAGAGAACCGCCAATGGGGTACGCCTTGCACATGATACATGAGATATCCCATATCAAATTGACAAGGAAAGCAGACAGTGAGCATCTCAACGATCTATTTATTTGTTATTTTCATAGGTTTTTATTGAGGATGCTTCACAGATTGCTCACTATGGTTATGCTGCAAGTTTCCACCATGATTAGGCATGGATTAGGCTAGCGGCCCAGGCGTTTCTCTAAAACACATACATAACTCAATGGACTTACAAGCTCCCCTTTTATTTCACACCGACTACATCCGCAAAAAAAAGAGCAAGATATCAATTATGTACAATGTACATGTGCAATGTTGAAAGCGTTCCCCGTGATAGCATGGTTCTGCTAACACCAACGTATAAGTGCAAGCATATACAACTTCGATGACACAATGGTTCAAGTTTATTAGGGGCAAGAAAATAAGGTGTGCCATCAAGTTCGTGAGAGCTTTACTAACTAGTTTTCACATAACAAAAGAATTTTTAATTTGAAAGATAAATGAATCTTGAGAATTTACTTGGAATAGCAATAATGCTAATAGGTAGTTATAGTGGACACAGATGTCATAGGTTTTAGTTTAAAGGATTGGATGCATGAGAAGTATTCCTTCTCAGTACAGATTTTTGGCTAGCAAGGATGGGTAGCAAGCAAAAGAGTTGAAGGAAACAAGGAAACATACAAGTGATAAAGTCAAACATGCAATCTTTTTGAATACACAAAAGATATTAAAAAAAAGAATACCAAGCTTATGAGCCAGTCAACAAGGAAAATAAATGATACAAAATACCTGTAAGTGCTTTTCTCTTTTCCTTTCAAACCTCAAAAAGTGTTGCTACTGACCAGAGCTTGGTTTGCCAAAACCAATTTAGATTTACTTGATGCTCCCAAAGTGATACTAGTACTAATCAATAATATTAATCACATAATATAGATTGCAAACTAAAATAAGAAGTGAAAAACTAAAAGATGAAACTTCTCATTAATATTCCATAAAGGCACTCACACCAAGGGATACATAGATAACCAACTAAAGGATAGATACTTCCACAATGCAAACCATCGTATATGATAACTTCTATATTCAAGGTATGAATCTAAAAAGTTAAAAAGATGAAAGATAATGATGTGATACCGCGGCACTCCCCAAGCTTGGAACAAACCAAGGGGATGCCCAAACCTAATGAAGAATTACTCCTTCGGTGGTGTTGTTGTTCCCATGTTGAATTTTTCAATCAGATTCGTCAAATCTTCAATCTCAAAGGTTAGAGTACGAATCAACTTCGAATTATGCTCAATGTAGTTCATGATCATGTTGGACCAAGAATCCCAGTCCTTGTTGTTCTTTCCCCACTCTTCCTCCTTAGAGTGTTCCTTCCCTGCATGGTTAGAACAAGGCATATCCCAACTATAAGGTAACTTCCCATTGGGCATCTTTTGAAATTGCTGCTCATGTATAAGAGTATGGAAGGGGTTCTTAGCGCGTGGAGAAAGTGACCGTGGAGCGAGGTAATGACGTGGAGGTTTCCCATGTGTAGAAATTTGTGTTGTCCTCCTGAGCTTGATAGGGTTTGCCACCACTCCAATGCTTGCGATGGTAGCATCTGTGTCCGGATGCTCATCCTCCTTCACGTCCTCTTCATGCCCAACCAAGATCTCCTTCTCCTTGGGGTTTTGAGGATCATCTTCCACGAGCTTCTTGCCCTTGTCGTTGGCGGAGACCATGGTGCCTCTAAACTTGAGAATGTTTCCTGCCAGAAACAGATCGAAAAAAAAACACAACAAGAACACGATATACTAACCTCGGGTGATCCGGGGGGGTTATATATTACGAAGTTTTACAACATAAGGAAGGTATTGTGCGAAAATGGGGCGGAGACAGACTCCAGGGGCTCACACCCCCTGGTGGCGCGGCCAGCTGGGGCCGCGCACTGGTGGGTGTGGCCCACCCGGGCTCCGTTTCCTCCTCTTTTTCGTCTCGTAACCTTCCATATAGAATAAAAAAATCAAAAATATAAAGAGAAAGGTTTTTCATGAACCTTCTGTTTTCACCAATTTTACCTATTCGAAAACAAACTCTGCAGATTCTTTCTCACCAACACTTAAGTTCCTTACATACAAAGGCTCACACAAACTTCATTAGCAACATTAGTGTAAGAAAAAACAATAAACCTTTGGGATCACATTTCAACTAAAATCCAACAAAACAAAAGCTACTGAAGCAACTCCTTTCAAAAGCCCAAAATAATTTAAAAGGAAGTCAATTTAAGAGGCAAATGCAAATGAAGGCAGGAATCTATCAAAACAGACCAGCAGGTAAAGATTGATTTTTTCGAAAAACTTCTGTTTCTCAAATAAAAAGTGCAAAATAATTAAAGTTGGATAACAACTTGGGGCACAAGAACAGAAAATTACAGCTCCATCCGAAATACTGAGCTCCTTCATGAATTTTTACAATGCACCACAAAAATCTGTCCCAGGACAACAAGTTTTCACAACTCCTCTACTTCTCAAAAGTGGTTGATCTTAACAAAAAAACCAAACAAAAAGGACAAGGAGAGGTTATTACAAGTAATAACTTCTAAGACTCAAAGAAACAAAGACCCCAAAGCAAACTAAAAAGGGTTGTCTCCCAAAAGCTCTTTCTTTATAGCCATTAAGATGGGCATGATAATTTCAATGATGCTCACATATGAGATATAGATTTGAAGTGAAAGAGAGCATCAAGAAGCAAATATCCAACACATTTGAGTCTAACCCACTTCCTATGCAAGGGAGTTTCATGAGAAAACAAATTATTGAAACAAAAGGCTACTAGCATAGGAAGACAAACCAAATGCAACTTTAAAGCTTTCAACATAAAGAGGGGAAACTTAATATTGTTGAGATGCATAAAACCATGTTTCCCTCTTTCATAATAACTTTCAGTGGCACTTTGAATAAAGTTGACAATATAACTGTCATGGGAAACAACTTTATCATCAGAGTGAGCATACTTACAATCATTAAAAAGAGATCTAAGGTCATAAACGGGAACAATAGAAGCAAGTTGTTCTACCCTGAAATCATCATTAGGAAAATTATTTTCATAAGGGGTTTTGGCAAATTTGGAAAAGTTAAACTCATAAGATTCTCCATCAAACTTGGTTAAAACTTTATCCTTCTTACAATCTATAATATCCCCACAAGTATTCAAGAAAGGTCTACCAAAAATGATAGGACAAGTTTTACTAGCTTCAGAACCAAGCACTAGAAAATCAGCAGGATATTTAATCTTACCACAAAGAACCTCCACATATCTTACAATGCCAATTGGACAGACTGTCTCTCTATTAGCAAGATGAATAACCACATCAATGTCCTCAAGTTCACAAGGACCAATTTCATGCATAATTTCTCTATAAAGCTCATAAGGAATAGCACTAGAACTAGCACCAATATCACATAAACCATAATAGCAATGATCACCAATTATAACAGAAAGCACATGGACACTAGTTTTCCTAGATTTACTAGGATGAGAGAAAATATTAGAAGCATCTTCATAGAGGACAATGTGCTCATCTTCTATATTTTTAGTGACAAGATCTTTCAAAATGGATACTACAGGTTCAATATTTATTTGTTCATCAGGTTCAACAGATTTCTTTGTACTTTTGCTAACCACATTAGCCATAATAGAATGTTACTTTACCTTGTCAGGGAAAGGTACTTTCTCAATATAAGGTTCGGGCAAAATAGGATCAACAGTACAAACTTCAGTGCTTCTAACAGGAACATGATTAACAATATCTTTATAAGGTGCATGGTACTTGTTCCACTCCCTTTTAGGAATTTCTATATAAGAGGCAAAGGCCTTAAAACACTTTGCAAAAACTTGAGAATCAAGACCATACTCAGTCCTAATATCATGAAAGTCATCAGTTCCCATAAAAGAGTTAATGCATTCATAATCATAATTTATACCTGACTTTCTTCCATTGTCATTCTCCCATGCTTTAGTGTTTTCTTGAATACGGACTAGAAGATCCCATATAGCTTCTTCGTTCATACATGTGAATGATCTAGTGCAATAAGCATCTAATAAATCTTTATCATGAAGATAAAGCCTTGCATAGAAGTTATTAATAATAATATTGTTAGGGAGTTCATGAATAGGACATTTAAGCATTAGTAACTTCAATCTCCCCCAAGCTTGGGATGTACTCTATCCATCACGAGGCCAAAAGTTATACATTTTATTTCTATCCTTATGAATCTCACTGGGAGGATAGAATTTAGAATAAAAGAGAGGTACTATTTCCTCCCATTCCATGGATTGTCCATTCTTCAGCAGCTTATACCATTCTCCAGCTCTTCCTTTAAATGATATAGCGAGTAACTTCTTATTCACCTGTTCAGTTGTGATACCTGCACACTTAAACAACCCACATAATTCATGGATAAAAAGAAAGTGATCACCAGGATGGACAGTTCCATCCCCAAAATAATAATTATCCATAACACGTTCAACAATTCTTGTAGGTATCTTAAAAGGATCTATCTCAACAGGTGGTGTTTCATCTACTACCCTAATAGTGGTAGTAGCTTTCCCAAACAGGAAACCGAGTGGGTTATCCATATTGGAAATAAAGTAACAAACAAAAATAAAAAGCAATACTCACAGTAGAAGTTTCCTTTACCAGTTCCACTCTTAAATAGCGCTTCACTCCCCGACAACGGCGCCAGGGAATAGTCTTGATGACCCACAAGTATAGGGGGTGTATCGTAGTACTTTCGATAAATAGGAGTGTCGATCCCAACGAGGAGCAGACGGTGTTTACTAGTGGTATGGAGCAGGAAAAATCTGTAAATAATTAGCAAACGGATTTTAGGGGTTTTTGATAAAGCAAGGAAATAAGTGTAGGTAAATAAAGACAGCAAATAATTGCAGCTAGTGGCCCAATCCTTTCTTAGCAAAGGACAAGCCGGTGATAGAACTTATGAGGACCAAATGTTCTCGAGGACACATGTGAATACTGTCGAGTGCTTTCGTTTAATATAGTTGATTAATCTTCTTTGGTTTGATAAGTGTTGTGTGGGTGAACCTATGCTAATTTACCGATCTTACTTGGACTAATACATACTTGTGATTAAACCCCTTGCAAGGATCCCCAACTAAAATAAAGTAATTAAGGTAAAAACCTAACCACAGCCTTAAATTATGAGATCCTACACTCCCTTGTGCAAAGGTTTACTAAGGGGGGTTCAGGTTTCTGTCACTCCGGCAACCCTAAAATTAGTATCCAAATACACAATGCATTCCCCTAGGCCCATAAATGGTGAAGTATCATGTAGTCAACATTCACATGACACCACTAGAAGAATATAACCACAACTTAAATATTAAACCATTGAATAATACCTCAACACAATTCCACTACTAAGAACATGACTTCTCCCATGTCCTCAAGAACTAAATGAACTACTCACGATACATCATATGGATCAAGATCAGAGATGATATGATTATGGATAACAATATGAACATAAACAATAATTCATTGGTTCCACTCACAAGCATCAACTACAATAGTAATTAACACTGGGAAAGTTTCTCTAAGAACTATGCAAGATTCAACACAATTGTTACAACGAGATGGAGTCATCATGATGCTGCTGGTGGAGATGGTGGTGTGGATGATGATGATGATCCCGATGAAGTCTAGCTTGATGATGGTGTTGATGGCGACGGTCTCCCCTCTCTGGGAAGTAATTTCCCCAGCAGAAATATGTCTGCCGGAGAGTTCTTTCTCTCTCTTTAGTTTCCTCCCCACAAAGGCGGCGGAATCTTTCTATGGTCGCTCTCCGAACTTTAGGGTTTTGGGAGGAAGATATAGGCGAAGGGGAGGAGCCTGAGGTGGGATAGGGTGGCCACACCCCATGTAGGCGTGACCCAGGGTGGCACGTGCCTGGGGGTTGGGCCCCTTGTGGCCCAACTCCGCCTCCCCTTCTAGCTTCCTTCGTCTTCTGGAAAAATAGAATTTTAGTTTTTCTGGTATTTTTCTGATCTTCGCGAAAATTGCATTTAGACACCGCTTTTTCCATCAGAATCCTGACTCCGGCAGTTCATCCTCAAAGAATCATCCAACATGCAAAAATAGATGAAATAACATAAGTATCACCTCTTAATAAGAAATATATCAATGAATAGAAGCAAATTATTACATAGAATGGTGATGCAAATTGGACGTATCAATAACCTTTTGAGAATTTGGTTTAAATGACCTCTTCTTGTCCTTATAGGATTATATGAGAAAAATAATTTAGGTTTAGGGAGAGGGGTTTTAATGCAATTAAAATTGTGCGATGCCATGATGCATGCTACTAGTAACACCTTAATACAAAATTTGGGATGTTACAAACCTACCCCCCTTAAGAAGAATCTCGTCCTCGAGATTCAGGTTGGCTAGCAAATAGGTGTGGGTGTTCCTTCTTCAAATCTTCTTCACGTTCCCACGTGGCTTCTTCCTCGGAATGATGATTCCATTGGACTTTGCAAAATCTGATAGTCTTGGTACGGGTAATCCTCTTGGTTGTTTCCAATATTTTGATGGGCCTGTCCTCATATGTAAGATCATTTTCCAACTGAACCTCATCTAGGGGAACTATATCTCTTAGTGGTGCTTCGACCATTTCCAGGTGACACTTATTTAGTTGTGACACATGAAACACATCATGAACAGTCAGTCCTTCCGGTAACTCTAACTGGTAAGCAACTTATCCTCTATGGGCTAGAACCTTATATGGCCCTATGAATCGTGGGGCTAACTTACCCTTGACTCCAAACCTCTTTACTACTCGTAGTGGTGAAACTCGGAGGTATGCTCGATCCCTATTTCATAAGTCACATCCCTTCGCTTGGAATCAGCATAGCTCTTTTGTCGGGATTGGGCTAATTTTAGCCTATCTTGAATCCGTCGTACCTTTTCCTTGGCATCCTTGATCATCTCAGGTCCAAACAGACTACGTTCTCCAACCTCACTCCATAACAGCGGAGTCCTACATTTCCTGCCATATAGAACTTCAAACGGGGCCATCTTGATACTTGTTTGGTAACTGTTGTTATAAGAACTCTACATACGGCAAGTTGTCATCCCAACTAGACCCATAGTCTAGTGCACAAGCTCTCAACATATCTTCCAAAATTTGATTAACCCTCTCCGTTTGGCCATCTGTTTGAGGGTGGAAAGCAGTACCGAACTCTAGTCTGGTTCCGAGAGACTCATGTAGTTGTCGCTAAAACTTCGAGGTGAACTGGGTACCTCTATCAGATACAATTCCTTTGGGAACACCATGCAGACTTACAATCCTTGACATATATATCTTGGCGAGCTTAGCACTTGTATATGTGGTCTTTATGGGGATAAAGCAAGCCACTTTGGTAAAGTGGTCCACCACTACCTAGATAGAATCATATCCTGAACAAGTCGGGGGTAATCCCATGATAAAGTCCATGCCTACCTTTTCCCACTGCCAATCAGGTATAGGTAGCGGTTGCAGCAATCCTGTCGGTTTCTAATGCTCGGCCTTAACTCTATTGCACACGTCACATAGAGAAATATACTCGACAATTTCCCTTTTCAAATTGTTCCACCAGAATCTATCCTTCACATCCATGTACATCTTTGTGTTACCCGGGTGAATTGAGTATGGTGAATCGTTATCCTCTTGAAAAAAATAACTTCCTAATATCAGTATCATTGGGAACGCACAAATGCTTCTCGTACCAAAGGGTTCCTTGTTCATCCAAATGGAAACCCTTTGCTTTCCCTTCACTTATTATGGCTCTTATTTCCTCCAACTCTTTGTCTCCCTTTTGTACTTCTTTGATTCTCTCTTGAAGTGTAGACACTATTTCCATAGCTGCTACATGTCCTTCCGGAACTATTTCCAGCCTGAGATCTTTAAATTTTCTGCATAAATCCTCTGGAAGTTCCCCCGTGGTAAGTCCATTCACAAAAACTTTATGACTTAAGGCATCATCTACTACATTAGCCTTTCCGGGGTGGTACTACAAATCCAAGTCATAATCCTTAATGAGTTCAAGCCATCTCCTTTGCCTCATATTTAACTCCTTTTGGGTGAAGATGTATTTCAAACTCTTATTGTCACATCCCAAAATTTTCCAAATTTTGAAATGTGAAAAAACAAATAAACAAAATAAATAATTGTTGAAATTTAGGGTGAAAAGAAACTTTTTGATTCCAAATGGAAACATCAAAACCCATCTTGAACAAATTTTGAATAAAAGGGAAACCAACAAAATTTCAATCAAGTGAAAATGCATTCCTCAAAAGAATGTATCTTAAAATTCAAACTTGGAAAAAATAAACCAAAACCCAAAACCTTAATGGAAGAAAAATCATTTCCAAGATCTCTCTAAGACTATGGATTTGATACATATAAAAATTTAGCAACAAGCATTTATAAATGATCAAGAATGATAAATAAAAATATTATAAAACCATAGAATTGGTTTCATTCAATTTGGATCCATGGATAAAATCTTATGAATTTAATAAGATAAGGAAATTAAAATTCAAAGCTAATAGAGCTTCTATCTAAAATCCATACCAAAATTATGAGCAAATAATCCTAAAGGGATTTAAAAAACAAATATTAAATAAAAATATACAAATGGGAATCACCAATTTTGGATCTATAAATAAAAATATATGTATTTTATAAGGCAAAGAAAGAAAAAAATTAAATAAGGAATATTTAAAATCCCAATTAAATCATGGCCAGATCCATAAATGAAATAAATATAATCCAAATAAAATAAAGGGATAAAGATTATTACAATAAAAATTTTGTGGGATTAAAACCTATTCTAATATATTTAATAAAAACAAAATCCCTAATGAAAATGATTAATTAAATCATGGGAAAATAATAATTGAAATTTGCCTAAATGAAATAAAAGTTATTTAATTAACTTAAATGGAATAAAAGAACCATTTGAATAAAATTTATATGGAATTAAAACCATATTTGATTTTGTTTGATTAAAGACAATTGCTCAATATAAATGATTAATAAATCATATTAAAATACTTTAAATGATTCAAAGTGAATTATTTACACTAATGAATAAATGAAACCTACTGAAAAAGGTTTGCTAAAAATTAGAATTCAAATAAGGGTTTAAAAATATAATTAAAATCTTATTTGAATAGAAACAATTGCCTAATTTAAATGAAATATATACCATAAAAGAATAAAAGAATTATTCTAAAATGGACATTAAATACCTATTTTAAAAAGTATAGAAACATTCTGAACATTTAGAAAGGATTTGAAAAACAAATCTGAATTCAAATGGTACTTTGAAATTCAAAACATAAAATCTAAATAGAAAAAGAAAAGGGAAACATAATTAAAAAAATGAAAGAAACGACCCAACCCACCTGGCCCAACCCTTAGCCCAACTCCCATCCCACCCGGTCCACTCTCTCCCCTCCCTGCAAATATTTCTCACCCGCGATCACCCCACCCCCTCTCTCTGACTGCGTGACCCCACGACCACATCATCATCTTCTCCAGCGTGCTGACCCCGCCACCATTCCCTCCTAGATGTTTCTGTCGATGATCAATCCCCGTCAATACGTGTTAATTCCGCCAGTAATTCGTTCATCGACCATGCGTACTAAATCGCCTCCCTCCTCTCCTCCTTTCCCCTAAGTCACCACGCCTAATGAGCCCCTAGGCTGCACGAATTCCCCCTTGCTCCGCCACTACCTCCGACGAGCTTCCGTACGAATTCCAGCGAAGCCAGACCCTCCCCGGGCCCCTAGTGCATGCTAGCTTACTTGTCAGTACCTCGCGCACCTTCCAGCAACCTCAGCTAGCCCGTGCGTGCTTCGGAACATCGGCAAGGACAACGTCTACCCGCCACCGTCTCCTGCCACAACTCCGGCGAGTTCTCCCCGTAAGCCCCGACCGCGCCCTTCTCTCTAATGATACTCCTGCGGTCACCGTTCCCGTGCGCATCTAACGCCACCATTTTCTTGCTTTGGCGTGGTCCGTAGCCTCGCCAACATCGACTATCGTGCCAACCCGTCGTCAGCAACACTCCGACGAGAGATTGTCGACCCGTCCGTGCGCCCCTGTCCCTGCGACGACCACCTCGAGCTTCAGCACGTCGCGGCGAACTCAGTAAGCATCTTTCCCCTCTCCCGCGCTTCCTGTACTCGCCATACCACCACTGGCAGAGCCGCGCCGCCGCTCACCGCCAGATCATGGTCAGTGCGTTGAGAGCCGTTGGATGGAGATCCAGTGGTTGAGTTAGACCACTTAAACGAAACATTATCTTTTGATTTGGGCCGCTCAGATCTAATTAGATCCAACGCTCCATGTAGCGCAATCCTCACGAAATGGTACCAGCCAATCAGGTTGTGACACGTAACCAGACTCAGGTTTAAAAAACAGAAAAGGGTCTACTAGATGTTTGATTTTGTAAAATTCATAACTTTAAATCTACATGTTCAAAATTTTAGAAATTTTATATCAATGGAATCAGAAAAAAGAGTACTTTCCAACCATGCCCTTTGTTTAGTAAATTACTTCTGTAAAATTAGTTGTTTTTGCAGAAACATGTGTAGGCATATTTTGTATATAAAATTCATTCTAAAATTAATTTTAGAGTAAAATCTTTTTTAAATGGATTGTTTCAAACCCACTGACCATAAAAACCAACTTATGGATTTAAAAGTGTACTTTGTGAAGCAAAAGAATAAATATTTGAATAAAAGCATTTCTAGTTAAATAAAAATATTGGTTATGTTTTAAAAATGCTTTTTGAATAAAACCTTTGTAAAATGATTTGATTTAAACTCTCTGACCCTAAACACCAAGTTTTAGGATTTAAAAATATATTTGGTGAACACTATAAAATTATTACCTTGTTTAAAGGCATTTCCAAAAAAATAAAATATGGCTTTGATTTAAAAATGGTTTATAGGTAAAAACTTTTGCAAGTGGTTTTAATATTAAACATTTAATCTTAAAACACTAACATTTGTGTTTAAAATATATTTGTCAAACACTATAAATTATTACTTTGATTTATATCATTTCTAACAAAACAAGAATGATTCAAATGGCCATTTTCACTAACTTGATATCAAATGGTTTTGCCACTTTTATAAATGACCAATAAGTGTTTTCAAATGTTTATAACCTATTATAAACCACTTTTCCAAATAAAACAATCTTTGGCATGCTTGCATGCATTGCTTTGTTTTTATTATTCTATGTGATGACATTGCTTGAATGGTAGATTGAATTTGTGCCTTGATTGAATTGTAGTGAATTTTGAAGAGTGTGACTATTGCAAGATCAAGGAGTGAACTTATATTCTCTACCAAAAAGGCAAGTGGTGCTTCATACTTTTGTCCCATTATTTTCACTATGCATTAGTGATATTTTCTAAGTAGGACTTGCATGGAATTTTTACTAAGTATGCTATGCCTTGGGAAATCCTAGTAGATGAAACCTTAGTAGAATTTTTCCTAAGTTAAGATCCCTACTACTATCATGCTTAGCTTAGCTAGTAGAAAACAAGGGTGGATTATATTCATACTATGAAATATTTCTAAGTCAAGGACTTGTGTTTTGTTTAATAAAACAACTATTCGAAGGGACTAGCATTGTAAACACAGGGATCTCTACCTTGTTAAAGGTTGGGACCTCTACACTTATGATCCCTGAACACATCACAATGTTTGCCATGAGGTAGTGTCTCCATACCTTGAGTGCATGTAACACAGACGCAAGTTCGAAATCATGTGTGGGGTAGTTAAGTTCATGGTTCTTAAGCTGTTGAGAGGCATAAGATACTACCTTCCCATCTTGCATCAGTACACTTCCAAGTCCTTGCCGAGAAGCGTCACAACGACTTGGAAATACTTTTGGATATGAGGTAGACAAAGAACTGGTGTCGTTACAAGGTGTTTCTTCAACTCTTGAAAACTTGCTTCACATGCCACGGTCCATAGGAATTTCGTTTCCTTCTTCAACAGTTTTGTCATAGGTTTTGCTATCTTGGAAAAGTTTTCAATGAACCTCCAATAATATCCTGCAAGGGCCAAGAAACTCCTAATATCTCCCACATTGTTGGGCAACTCTCATTCAGTCATGGAAGATACCTTACTAGGGTCTACGACAACTCCTTTCGCCGACAAAACATGACCAAGGAAACCCACTTCATTTAACTAGAACTCACATTTGCTGAACTTGGCATACAACTTGTGTTCTCTTAGCTTTTCCATTATGAGGCGCAAATGCCTCTAATGTTCCTTCTCATCCTTGGAGTATATAAGTATATCATCTATAAACACCACGATAAACTTGTCTAAATACTCCATGAACACCTTGCTCATCATGGTCATGAAGTACTCCGGGGCATTGGTTAGACCAAACGACATCACGGTGTACTCATACAGCCCATATCTTGTGGTGAAATGCAACATCCCAAAAATATTGATCATGCTTATGAAATTCTAATCACTAAAATTAGGGTTAACAAAAACTTTTAAAAAATAAAAATCAAATGAATGCATGTGTGTATGTAATGATTGTATGAATGCATGTTTGGACTTGTGTGATTAACCTAAATATTAAGGAATGGATTAAAGATGAAAATAACATCATATAAAACATTTCCAAGAAGAAAAAAATCAAGAGAAAATAAAAAAAATCAAATAAGGAAAATAGTCATTTTTGCCAATCTTGCTCACTAGGTCACTTTGAGTGTTTCTGGTCCAAGATTTCAAACATAAACTTTTCCATTTCTTTTCACCCCTTGCAAGACCAAGTAAAAGTGAATCAAAGCCTACCTTTTAAACTTGCAGAAACATTTGGCAACCCCATTCAAATGACAATTTAAAATTGAATCTTTAACATATGTGAAGATCCCCCATTTTCAAAACCCAGCCAAACCAATTCCACTTGACCTTTCCAACTAAGCAGACACTCCCTAGTATGTAACCAACACATCCACTTGAATTTATTCGGCCATTTCATCAAACACCTTGTGATCAGCAAACAACAAAACATCAAACACTATTATTAGCAGTAATTTTGGTCAACCTTGTCCCCTTTCTAGCTCACTCTACACTCTCAATAGATGATGAAACTAATCTAAATAGCCTTAGCACCACTATGAGCATGCAAGGGCCAACAATGGTGAGCATGCCGAACCTAACTTGCCACCCCCAAGTCGACAGCAAGCTAGGAGGAGCACCAAGCCTAGCAAGCATGTCTAGAGCACTGACCACCGTCCACCGCCACCCCCTGTCCAAGCCCCGAGCATTGCTAGACCCTGGACCACACGACAAGATCATGCCAAGTCTCTCTGCGCGCGAGCCGAGAGCACGCTAGTGAGACGCATGCGACACCGGCCCACAGACCGCTCGCCGCCCTCGCCGCTTGCGTACGTGATCGCCAGCACCCCAGCACCCTGCCAGACAACCCCGTTCGCCGCTGCGCGGACCACGGACAATGTGCGCCATTAAAATGCCCATCGGACCCGCCCAGAGCGCCGTGACGTTCTTACCATTCAGCATCGTCCCGCCGCGTGAGCATGCCGTTGAGATTCGCCAGTAAGCACAGCACCTCCCGCTATCGTCGCCCATGCAAATAGCATGCTGTGTCGATGACCACGATGAGCTCAGCCCGCGCCATTCGGTCCCCTCGTCGTACTATAAATATAGGCCTCCCCAGCTCAAACTCTTCACACCATCTCACTTCCCACCTCTCACTGGTCACACCAACTCACCCCCGGAGCAAGGCGAGCACCAGGTGGCCGAAATTTCACTGGAGTTCGCCGCTTCAGAGCAGGAGAAGCGCCGTCGATTGGAGCCACCGATACCAGGAGGGTCGCCGTCATCAACTTTGTCGTTCGCCCCCATCGCCGACCATCGACGGAGCCCGGTGATCCCCCAATGACCCCCACTAGCCGCGGTAGGGTTCAGCCTCGCCGCGTCCTGTTCAGGCGTGGACGATGAACCATAGCCGTAGGATTAGAACTAGATCGCACGGCTTAGATCGCCCTGTACCACTCCGCCACTCGTTGTCTCACTGATGAGTGGGTTCGCTCACTTAACCAGCCTGCGCGCAGTGCGTAGTGGGCCATCCTAGTTAAACATCCCGCGCTACCCAACAATTCAAACTTAGATTTATTCCTTTAGTTTCAAACCCAGTTCTATACCTAGGTTCAAAAATCATCCCATCTCGATTCACTGAACCAAAATGCATGAAACCAATTTTGTTAGAAAGTTACTGGAGTGCTTAATCCAAGCCCGTTGGATTCAAACCATTTAGATTTGTAGTTCACCCATAACAAAAATAACAAGGCAGAAGCTTTTCTGCATTCAAACATTTTTCAAAATTCAACCATGAAAGCTTTTGAGTTGATTCCAACTCTCAAAA
Source organism: Avena sativa (assembly GCA_916181665.1). NCBI lineage: Eukaryota > Viridiplantae > Streptophyta > Magnoliopsida > Poales > Poaceae > Avena > Avena sativa. The sequence goes on from OV702279.1 coordinate 65,588,968, forward strand.
AATCACATTTAACCATACCTTTCAGAATATATAAAAATATATAGGGTTCCGTGCAGAAATAATGATCAAGTAATAAAAGAATGCCTCATAGTCCATTCTAGTCATTTTATTTAATTAAAATAAAAAGGTTAAACCTTATTAAATTGTGACACCACTTTAAATCACATTCCCATGTAATGAAATACATGGTGATGACATGTGTCAACATGATCCCATGTTTGAGTTGTAGAATATTAAATCTTAATTAGTTTTTCAATGAGTAGAAATTACTTTTCTAAAATGAAATAAATAAGACAAGTGCTTTAATCTTGGTGATCATATTGATGATGCTAGATCATCTAGTTTAAACCTTTGTGTGCTAAATAGAGTAGTTAAAAATTGTGTGGTGATTATGTACCTTGTATTTATTTATAAACGCTAGTACCAACCAATGATACGAGGAGGAAGGAGGATACTACGAGGAAGAAGACGAGGATAACTTCGACCACTACTATGCACAAGGCAAGCCAATACTTGCAAGGTACTCATTAAGCAAGATACCACTTGAAGCTCTACTTGCAAGATTATACCCATTTAATGACACCCCATCCTAGTTTTACTTGCAAAGCTTAATACTTTATTTAATTATCAAAGCTTTCTCTTAGAGTTTACTTAGTAACTTGTAGATAATAGAAGGGTATTGGAAGGTAGCATAAAGAGCATAAAACTTGGCCTAAATTAGATAATCTTGATGTCACCCTGAGGCATGAGATGGAACTTAGATAAGATACACTCATTTACCACCCCTCATTAGTATTTACCCCCACTTGTATATGCTAGTGCTAAGCATAAAACTTGATCACTTTAGATGGGAATACTTGGTGAAAATGGTTATTAAAACCTTAGAATGATGAGTCATTCTACTGAAATGTTTTGCCATGTGTTTTCTTAACACCAGATTTTTTTGATGATGAAATTGTTAAGGCATGAGCCTTAGCCCTTTATAAAACTGATGGTTGTGTGCATGCGATACTATTCCAATTTTACCGTACAACCACAATACCCGAAATTTGGGTAGGGCTTGACTAGAAATTTATATACCTAAGTATGGGTTCCCTTGCGGACAAGGTCTGAGCTGAGGTTACCTTGTGAAGATTGTCCACCTATGCAGTTACCAAGATGACAGTTGGTCATGGTTGGGAGGCCAAACTCATAGGAGAGGTGTCTGTACTAGGGTGTGTAATTGAAAGGTTAGGATTGATTATTATCATACTGAGTATGGTGAATTCAGGATTGTTCCTGACAGATGTATCGAATGTTGTGGTGAAAGTGTACAATCTCTGCAGAGTGTCAAACTATTCGAATATCCGCGTCCGCGGTTATGGACAGTTGGAGTGGCCATATTGTTCCGCCGTCAGATGTTTTCAAAATGACTTACGAATTGAATTATGACTTTGACTTGACCACAACAGGGTTGTGACATGAAATTCAAGTTCCCAAGGGGTTATAAAACTTTCAACTAGCTTTCTTTGCTTCTAAACTCAGTAGAGCTAAATATGGCTTTTTGCAAAACAACCTTAGAGCTTAGTATCCTACTCCAAAAACTCCCTTCACTTGTTAGTATTAGTTTGCGAGTACTTAAAGAGTACTCATGGCTTTGTCCCTGGCTATTCCCGTGGCCAGACTATGAAGAGGAGTATCAGAAAGATGGACCGCATGAAGGTTATGACAACTAGGATCATCTCCCATCGTCAACATTGCCTGTGACCATGAAGATGGAGCTTCGCCCATGCTATTATTATCGTTACATTATTCCGCTGCTTGAATTGTATTAAGACTGGATCATGAGATCCTTATTTGTGTAAGACCTTATCTATGGTTTGTAATGGATGATGTACTGTGATATTAAATCTATTATGTATCGCAAAAATGGTAATACTGGGATTGCGATGTATGCAATAACAGGAATTTGGGATTAAAAATCCGGGTGTTGACAAGTTGGTATCAGAGCCATCTTGACCATATGAGACCCTAGTTTAGAATGGATGTTTGAATCAAAAACTTAGTTTCAAAAGCAAGGAAGTGAGTATTTATGAAAACTGATATCATTCTTATCACTTAGACTCTTTCATGAAAATTCATGCTCATCAAAAATTCTTTTAAACTTACCTAAAAATTTGACACACTTGATCACTCTACTAACTACTCATCCTATATTCTTATAGATGGACGCGAAGTATAGCAAGTTTTATAAGTTGGGAAGTGGAGGAGACCTCTTCTTTGAGCCTGACCTGGACCAGCTGGCAGAAATGTTGGAGCGTCCGCACCCCGAGTTCCTCGGAGCTCAGCTCAATGATCAAGAAGGAGAGGATTTGCAGTGGTTAGTTGTTGCAAGTCTCCAAGGAAAGATTGAACCCCCACCGCAGAGGGAATTCAGTTCACCTTGAGAGAGAACAAATGGCTCGATGGACTTGTCAGGGCCATGCAGGAGGCTCTTGTATGTCTGTGTGGGCAGAGTATCAATCAGATCAAGGGTACCCGTTTTGAGTTCTAACCAAGGAGTGATGTTATGGGACAACCACTGGAGGCCCCATATCACCATGAGATGAAGACTCAATTGGACCACCTAATCTTCATGATGTATGACCGTCAGAAGGAGTTGGACAATGCCCGCTCCTACGCCAACCACAAGTATGCCATCACCGCCAAGAAGGATCAGACCATCGCCATGCTAGTGAAGGATCGCCAGTCTCGTCGCCGTCAGCTCGACAAGAAGGAGCGCATCATTGCCTGTCTTCGCCACTAGATCACCGATTTGGAGGAGACCATCCACGAGAGAGACATGAAGTTGGAGGAGAGGGAGAATAAAGGAGAAGACCTTCGTGGAGACCCCTACTCCTATATTAGTGACGATGATGACTTTCTAGAGGATCAGGCCATGGACTTCTTCACCGATGTGGATGACTTCGCCTTCATCGGTAATGATGATGAGGACACTGACTCTGAGGAGTAGTAGCACTTGGGCACTAGCATTAGTGAGTTGTATTCGGTCCCACTGTATCGTAGCTTCACAGAATGGTTCCTGAAACCATCTGTTTTCCTTTGTTGTGGTGTGTGTTTGTATCGTGTGTTATGAATGAATGAAAAGCAAGTTTCTAGAAAAATATGAGTCAATTTTTCAAAACTTATCCCAAAACCCCAAAACCTTAGAAATTACCCTCTTTTCTCATGATCTATCTCAATCTTCAGATGCCTCGCGGAGGAAGCACTTCATCCCCAGAATCAATGTTGCAACTCTTGCAAATGTTGGTTTCTGACCGCGAAGCTGAAAGAGCCGAACGTCAAACCAACTTAGCCACCCTTCAACAGATAGCCCAGATTTCCAATAACAATCAAGGACCTAGAAACCAGGACAACCATGGATCTAAGCTCAAGAATTTCCAGAACACCAATCCACCCATTTTCAGTAAGTCTGAAGAGCCCCTAGATGTCGATGATTGGCTGCAAACCATGGAGAACAACCTGGAAGTTGCAGCAGTGGAAGCTAACGAGAAAGTACTATTTGCTACCGACTATCTGGCTAGAGATGCAAGAGCATGGTGGAACAGCGTTCGCACCATGAATGGAGGACAAATGATGGCTTGGGATGAATTCAAACTCAAGTTCAGCCGAACCCATGTGCCACCAGGTTTGATTCTACGGATGAGATATGAATTCAAAGAGCTAAAGCAAGGAAGAATGACTGTGGTAGAGTACTGTAAGGTTCCCAACCTTTAATAAGGTAGAGATCCCTGTGTTAACAATGCTAGTCCCTGGATCAATAGCTAGCATCCACAATTAGATGTAATATCAAGAAACAATGGTCATAATACAACTTTATAACCAGGAATAACATAATTTATCACATCTTACATAGCTCATTTGGCTATTACATTACATTGCAGCAGAATATCTTTAAGCATGGGGTCCTTCATCATCAAAGTGCCACAGGCAGACATGTTGGTTGTAGACTTGTAATCCTAATCATTAAACTTCACTAATATCAATCAAACCTGCAACATAACAAGTTACAGCCACAAGGGTCAATACATTTGAATTGTATTGGCAAGTGATACTATGGTAGTACAGTGGAGTCTATCATCTATATGCATTTGGCTAAGCGGAGCTTAGGCTTGCATTTCTCAAAATAGCTTTTCCTTATCATTTGAAAACACTAAGTTTTGCTTGACAAAATAATCTTTCCCAAGGCATCTCCCAATAGAAATTGGTGATCCTTCAACCCTTGTTCAACCACAAGTTTTTACTTAGAAATTTGGATGATGAGATTCTTGATAGCTTCCATGTCTTGATGCTCAATTTGTCCTTTACCAGGGACATGGCTAAGTACTTAGATTTTACACTCTGCAAGACTTGGTTTCACCAAGACAAGATCTTTCATAAGCCTTCCCTTAGACCAAAATGGACGCGCTCCAACCTATCAAACCCCTACGACCAACTGTCCATTTGGCTAAGTTATTGCAACCTATATGATCCAGGCAGAGCCCATAATGCCAAGTGGTTGCACTTGAAGCTTCTCAACATTTAACATCTCAAATCTCTTTGTTCCTGGGTGGCTATCCACAAGTGAGATACACAAGGTTCACCAGTCCCCTGGCCTTGTGTAACCACTCAACACAAACCATTCCTTCCATTCCACCCAGGTGATTCATTCACTTAGTTGTTTTATTAAACAAAACACAAGTCCTCAGACTTAGAAATTTTCCATAGCATGAATATATATTCCACCCTTGTTTTCTACTAGCTAAGCTAAGCATGATAGTAGTAGGAATCTTAACTTAGGAAAATTCTACTAAGGTTTCATCTACTAGGATTTCCCATAGCATGGTTTATACTTAGCAAAATTCCATGCAAGTCTTACTTAGAAATATCACTAATGCATAGTGAAAATAATGGGACAAAAGTATGAAGCATCACTTGCCTTTTTGTTAGAGGGTATAAGTTCACTCCTTGATCTTTGCAATGTTCACACACTTCAAGTCACTTCAATTCAATCAAGCAAACAACATTTCAGTCTACCATTCAAGCAATTCAACAAATAAAATAATAATAACAAAACAATGCATGCAAGCATGCTAAAGATTGTTTTTATTTGAAGAAGTAGTTTATAATGGGTCATAAACATTTGAAAACACCTAATGATCATTTTTATAAAGTGGCAAAATCATTTGTATAAGATTTTACTTTATAAACCATTTTTTGATCAAGTCATTATTTTATGTGGTGAAGAAATGCTTTTAATAAGGCAAAATTCTATAGGTTTCACAAAATATGTTTTCAAACCATATAACCTTGTGTTTAGGGTCAGATAGTTTATTTCCAAAACATTTCTCAAAGGTTTTCTTCCAAAACCATTTTTAATAATTAAACCATATTTTTATTTGACTAGAAATGTTTTAAATCAAAGATTTATTCTTTTGCTTTACCAAATACATTTTTGAAACCACAATTTGTTTCCTATGGTCAGTAGGTTCAAAACACACCATTTGCCAAAGATTTTATCCTCAAAATCATTTTAGAACAATTTCTATACTCTAAACATGCATACAGAAGTTTCTGCAAAAACAAACATTTTAACAGAAGCTTTTTACTAAACAAAGTGAATGGTTGGCTAGGGCTCGTCTTGCTGAATCCATTGATATAAAGTAAATTTGAACTGGTAGGTGGGGCCGTCTGGCAGCGAGAGAGAGAAGGAGTGCGGGGTCCACGCGTCAGTGTCGCTGCGGGTTTGATCGTTGGTTCGAATCATTTTTCTGCGGGAGAGGAGCAGTGGGCTAGGTTGGGCTTAGTTGGGCTGGCCGGCTGGGCTGGCTTGTTCCCCTTTTTTTTTGTTCTGAATGCTTTTCTATTTCTCTTTGTTTTATTCTGTTTTGATTTTGTTTAACCAATTCAAACACTCATTTGATTTCAAAACTTTGCCAGGATTTGTGTGGTTTAAGTATTGATTAATAAAACATTCTGAACTCATTTTAGAATAATTTATTTATTCTTTTTAAGGTCTTTTAATTATTCCAAATAGGCTCTAGTTTTTAATTTAAATAGGATTTAATAACTATTTGATTTTCCAAAGCCTTCCAATTCTTTTCAGTAGGTTTTTATTTGGTTATTTGGGTGTCAAATAATTCATCTTTAATTATTTGGAATAATTTAATATGATTTATTAATCATTTAGGATTGGGTATTTGTTTCAATTCCAATGGAATTTTAATATAGTTTTATTTCCCCAATTTTTATTTGAAGGATTCTTTTTATTTAAGTTGATTAAACAACTTTTATTCACTTGGTAAATTCCAATTATCATTTTCTCATGATTAAAAGATCATTCTTATTAGAGATTTGTATTTATAAAATAGGGATAGGATGGTTATTACCATTTCATTTTATTTTGGAAAATTCTTTATCCTTTTATTTTATTTGGATTTGGATTATATTCATTCCATTTGCTTAATGGATTTGGCCAAGATTTAGTTTGGTCTTTTGAATATTCTTTAATTAATATTTCTTTCCTCATGTTATAAAATTCATATCTTTTTTTATTTAGAGGTCCAAACTTGGTGATTCCAATTTGTGAAATCTTATTTTATATTTATTTATCCTTTTTAAATCTCTTTAGGATTATTTGCTCACCATTGGTATGGATTTCTAGATAGGTTCTTTATTAGCTTCGGGAATTTAATTCCTTATATTATTATATTCATAAGATTTTATCCATGGTTCCAATTTAAGTGAAACCAATTTCTATGGTCCTATAATATTTCTATTTGTCCTTCTTGATCATTTGTAAATGTTTGTTGACAAGTTTTTATATGGATCTAATCCATAGACTTGGAGATAACTTTGGAAATGATTTTATTCCATTTGGGTTTAGGGTTTGGATTCATTTTCCAAGTGTTTAAATTTCTAGATACATTCATTGAGGAATGCATTTCCCTTGATTTGGATTTTTGTTGGATTCAAACTTTTACCAAAGTTTGTTCAAGATGGGATTTTAAGTTTCCATGTAGAAACAAAAGTTTCTTTTCTCCCTGATTTTCAACAGAAATTTATTTTGTTTATTTTATTTTTCACATTACAAGATTTGGAAAATCTTGGGATGTGACAAGTACCGCGACAGATTCCTATCTCTGTCAAGGTATGCCCCTGATGAGATCAGCACTAAGGCCAAGAAGAAGGAGAGATTCCTGAATGGTATGCATGATGAGATGCAGACAGTGTTAGTCAATATTCCATTTGCTGATATTGAAGCCTTAGTGGAATCTGCCATTCAGATGGAAGGAAAGATCAACCAAGATAATGAGAACCTCAAGCGCCGCATGATGCATCAACCAGGAACCCACCATACACCAAAGTATCGCCCCAACCCATCTCCAAGATTTGCCCCAAGAACCAACAGACCCCCGATGAACCGTCCAAATTATCCCAATCGTGGAAACCCAAGGCCCGGAGGAAATCACAACAACCCCGGCAACCCCAGCAATTTCAACTGTGCATCGCCTAAGTTCAATAACAACAATGCCGCCACCAACACCAGCACTGCCCCAAGGACTGGAAGCAATGTTGTGCCTGTTTCAGCAAAGGACAAGTCTCAGGTGACTTGTTATGAATTTGGAACCAAGGGTCACTATTCAAATGAGTTCCCCAAGAAGATTGTCGCAACCCCCAATGCAAATGCCCCAGCTCAGCAGCAGCGTCGTGTTCAGCCCGGAAGAAGGTTTGCCCCGGGAAATTCGCTCAACCACAAAGGTCGTCTCTTTCTCATGCATGCTAAAGAAGCCCAAGAAGCGCCAGATGTTGTGCTGGGTATGTTTTCTGTTAACTCAGTACTTGCAAGAGTGTTGTTTGATTCTGGAGCATCACAGTCATTTATTACTGAAGAATTTGCATGCACTAGTAATATTCAACCCAGCAAATTAAAGCATGTTATGATAGTTCAAATACCCGGTTCAACCACCAAAGCTAGACAGATTTGCAAGGCCGTACCTATTCGAATCCATGGCATATATTTTTATGCTAATCTAATAGTACCTGGAACTAAAGGTTTGGAAGTAGTACTAGGAATGGATTGGATGTGCAAACATAAGGGATTAATCGACTCTGCCAAGAAAGCCATAACCATGACCAGTACAGCCGGAATATCAGTCGAGCATATATCTGAAACCTTGACCCGTCAATTCAAGTGCAACAAGACTATAGCCCAGCCAACTATTGACCAAGTCCGGATAGTCTGTGAATACCCCGATGTATTTCCAGATATTTTGCCTGGTATGCCCCTAGATCAGGATATCGAGTTTATCATTGAATAATACCTGGAACCGGACCCATAGCTCAGAGACCATATAGTATGAACCCATCGGAACTAGTGGAGCTGAAGAAACAACTGGATGCCATGCTGGAAATTGGATTGACCCAACCAAGTGCGTCCCCAAGGAGATCACCTGTCTTGTTTGTGGACAAGAAATATGGAGGTAACCGTTTGTGTACGTATTATCGGAAGTTGAATGATGTCACCATCAAGAACAAGTACCCGTTGCCAAAGATAGAAGATATGTTTGACCAGTTGACCAGTGCCAAAGTGTTTTCTAAGATTGATCTTAGAACTGGTTATCATCAACTCAAGATTCGCAGAGGATATTCCAAAGACTTCCTTTACCACCAGATATGGATTGTACGAGTATACGGTCATGTCTTTTGGATTAACCAATGCCCCCGCTTATTTCATGAACCTCATGAATAATATTTTTAGGGACTTCCTGTATAAGTTTGTCGTTATTTTCATCGATGACATTCTCATTTTTTCCAAATCATAAGAAGAACATGAGCTACACCTTAGAACCATCCTTGGAACTCTTAGGGAGCATCAGTTGTATGCCAAGTTTAGCAAATGTGAATTTTGGTTACAGGAGGTCCTCGGACACATTGTATCAGCCGGCGGAATTGTTGTTGACCCTGCAAAGGTGAAGGATGTGGAAGATTGGCACGCCCCAACCACTCAAACCCAAGTTCGTGCATTTCTCAGATTAGCGGGATACTACCACAAGTTCATAGAAGGATTCTCGACTATCGCAAGACCCATGACCCAATTGCTGAAGAAGGATAAGAAGTTTGAATGGACAGAGAAATGTGAAGCGAGTTTTCAAGAACTCAAGAGGAGATTGATTTCAGCCCCAATCTTGATCATGCCGGATATTACGATGCCATTTGATGTGTATTGTGATGCATCCAAGATCAGTCTTGGATGTGTGCTGATGCAAGAGGGCAAAGTAATATCTTATCTATCCCGACAACTGAAGCAGCATGAGCAGAATTATCCAACCCATGACCTTGAACTAGCAGCCGTAGTTCTAGCCACGAAGACATGGAGGCATTACCTTATGGATAATCGTTTTGAGATTTATTCGGATCACAAGAGCCTTAAGTATATATTAACTCAAAACGAGCTGAATATGAGGCAGAGAAGATGGATTGAGCTAATCAAGGACTATGATCTGGACATTCACTATCACACCGGTAAAGCCAATGTGGTAGCAGATGCCCTTAGCAGATTGCCGTGCCGCTTGAACTCCATGATTTTGAAGGAGCAACCAAGTTTTCACAAAGAGATGGAAGATTTTAGAATGGAATTAGTAAATGAAGGATTTTTGTCTAGCATAGAACTTCAACCCACTTTGATCAGTCAGATCAAGGAGGCTCAAAAAGGAAATGCTAGTATCGACGGAATCAAACGTCGCATCGGTACAGGCAAAGTACCCGGATTCACCGAAGATGAAGAAGTTGTTTTGTGGTACAAAGGACGTCTCTGTGTACCAGCAGATTCAGAGTTGAAAGAAGTTATTTTGAAGGAAGTCCATGATACTCTTTATTCTATCCATCCTGAAGGAACGAAGATGTATCAGGATTTGAATGAGCAATTTTTGTGGCATAAGACGAAGAGAGAAATTGGAAGCTATATCGCCAAGCGTGACATTTGTCAGAGAGTAAAGGCGGGACATCAAATACCCGCAGGACTGTTGCAATCATTGAAGATTCTAGAACGGAAATGGGATTCAGTTGGAATGGACTTTATCACCGGATTACCTACTTATAGTAGGGGAAATGACTCTATTTGGGTCATAGTTGACAGATTGTCCAAAGTAGCCCATTTCTTACCAGTCAAGACTACCTACCAGCGTTCGAAGCTAGCGGAGTTATACATCTCTAGAATCGTCAGTTTGCATGGAGTTCCCAAGATCATTGTATCGTATCGAGGAACTCATTTTACCTCAAGATTCTAGAAGAAATTCCAAGAAGGTTTAGGCACCCGACTAGATTTCAGCACATCGTATCACCCACAAACCGATGGACAAACGGAGCGAGTAAATCAAATACTCGAAGATATGTTGAGGGCATGTGTGCTAGAGTATGGATCCTAATGGGAAGACTATCTGCCATTCGCAGAATTTGCTTACAATAACAGTTATCAAGCTAGTTTGCAAATGGCCCCATTTGAATTCATGTATGGAAGGAAGTGTCGTACCACTTTGAATTGGTTGTAAGTAGGAGAGAGTCAGATTTTTGGACCCGACATCCAACGAGAAGCAGAAGAGAAAGTTCACAAGATCCGTGAGCACCTCAAGACCGCCAGTCGAGATATAAGAGTTATGCCGACAAGAGACATCGATACCTCGCTTTCAATTGGAGATTTTGTGTATCTTAAAGTGTCGCCTATGAAGGGAATGCAACGTTTCCAGCTCAAACGAAAGTTATCCCCTAGATATATCGGACCTTTCAAGATTCTGAACCGTCAAGGAGAAGTATCATATCAATTGAAACTGCCGAAAGAAATGTCAGCAGTGCACAATGTGTTTCATATATCGTTACTTCACAAATTCCTTGAAGTTCCGAAGAAAACTAAAGTTTTCAAGAACATTGATCACCGGACCATAGAGATCAACGATGACCTGACGTATCCTAAAGTACCCATCCTTATTTTGGAGGAAGCTTTCAGAACCACCAGGACGCGAAGCATCAAATTTCTTAAGATCCAGTGGAGCAACCACACTGAAGAAGAAGCTACCTGGGAGCAAGAAGATCACACCAGGACGAAGTTTCCCGATCTCCTTAAATCCTAGGTAATCAATGTTATTCTTTCTCAAATCTCAGGACGAGATTTTTTTAAGGAGGGAAGGTTTGTAACATCCCAAAAATATTGATCATGCTTATAAAATTCTAATCATTAAAATTAGGGTTAACAAAAACTTTTTTGAAATAAAAATCAAATGAATGCATGTCTGTGTATGTAATGATTGTATGAATGCATGTTTGGACTTATGTGATTAACCTAAATAGCAAGGGATGGATTAAAGATGAAAATAACATCATCTAAAACATTTCCAAGAAGAAACAAATCAATAGAAAATCAAAACAAATCAAATAAGGCAAATAGTCATTTTTGCCAATCTTGCTCACTAGGTCACTTTGAGTGTTTCTAGTCCAAGATTTCAGACAGAAACTTTTCCATTTATTTTCACCCCTTGCAAGAACAAGTAAAAGTGAATCAAAGCCTACCTTTTAAACTTGCAGAAAAATTTGGCAACCCCATTCAAATGAAAATTTAAAATTGAATATTTAACATATGTGAAGATCCCGCATTTTCAAAACCCAACCAAACCAATTCCACTTGACCTTTCCAACTAACCAGAGACTCCATAGTATGTAACCAACACATCCACCAAGTTTGAATCCAAAATTCAAATTTGAATTTCTTTCGGCCATTTCATCAAACACCTTGTGATCAGCAAACAACAAAACATCAAACACTATTAGTAGCAATAATTTTGGCCAACCTTGTCCCCTTTCTAGCTCACTCTACACTCTCAGTAGATGATCAAACTAATCTAACTAGCCTTAGCACCACTATGAGCATGCAAGGGCCATCAATGGTGAGCATGCCGAACCTAACTTGCCACCCCCAAGTCAACAGCGATCTAGGAGGAGCACCAAGCCTAGCAAGGATATCTGGAGCACTGACCACCGTCCTCCGCCACCCCCTGTCCAAGCCCCGAGCATTGCCAGCCCCTGGACCACACGGTAAGATCATGCCAAGTCTCTCTGCGTGCGAGCCGAGAGCACGCCAGTGTGCCACACGCGACAACAGCCCACAGACCGCTCGCCACCCTCGTCGCTTGCGTACATTATCGCCAGCACCCCAGCACCCTGTCAGACAACCTCGTTCGCCGCCGCGCGGACCACGGACGTTGTGCGCCATTAAAATCCCAGTCGGACCCGCCCAGAGTTCCGTGACGTTCCGACCGTTCAGCGTCGCCCCGCGCCGCGTGACCATGCCGTTGAGCTTCGCCAGCGAGCACATCACCGCCACCTATCATCGCCCATGCCATTAGCACGCTGTGCCGATGACCACAACAAGATCAGCCCGCGCCATTCGATCCCCTCGTCACACTATAAATAGAGGCCTTCCCAGCTCAAACTCTTCACACCATCTCACTCCCCACCTCTCACTGATCACACCAACTCACCCCCAGAGAAAGGGGAGCACCAGGAGGCTGGAATTTCAATGGAGTTCGCCGCTGTAGAGGAGGAGAGGCGTCGTAGATTGGAGCTGCCCCAGGAGGATCGCCATCGTTGACTTCATCATTCACTCCCATCGCCGACCATCACCGGAGCCCCGGTGAGCCCGCACTGACCCCCACTGGCCGCGCTAGGGTTCAGCCTCGCCGCGTCCTGTTCTGGCGTGGACGATGAACCACAACCATATGATTAGATCTAGATCACACGGCTTAGATCGCCCCGTACCGCTTCGCCACTTGCTATCTCACTGACGAGTGGGGTCGCTTACTTAACCAGCCCCCGCGCGCGCTCCGCGTAGTGGGCCGGCCCAGTTAAACATCCCGCGTGACCGAACAATTCAAACTTAGATTTATTATTTTAGTTTCAAACCCAGTTCTGTACCTAGATTCAAAAATCAACCCATCTTGATTCACTGAACCAAAATGCATGAAACCAATTTTGTTAGAAAGGTACTGGAGTGCTTAATCCAAGCCCTTTGGATTCAAACCATTTATATTTGTAGATCACCCATAGCAAAAATAACAAGGCACAAGCTTTTCTTCATTCAAACATTTTTCAAAAATTCAACCATGAAATATTTTGAGTTTATTCCAACTTTAAAAAATCACATTTAACCATACCTTTCAGAATATATAAAAATATATAGGGTTACTTGCAGAAATAATGATCAAGTAACAAAAGAATGCCTCCTAGGCCATTCTAGTAATTTTATTTAATTAAAATAAAAAGGTTAAACCTTATTAAATTGTGACACCACTTTAAATCACATTCACATGTACTGAAATATGTGGTGATGACATGTGTCAACATGATCCCATGTTTGTGTTGGAGACTATTAAATCTTAAGTAGTTTTTCAATGAGTAGAAATTACTTTTCTAAAATGAAATAAATAAGACAAGTGCTTTATTCTTGGTGATCATAGTGATGATGCTAAATCATCTAGTGTAAACCTTTGTGTCCTAAATAGAGAAGTTAAGAATTGTGTGGTGATTGTGTACCTCGTATTTATTTATAGACGCTAGTACTGACCAATGATACGAGGAGGAAGGAGGATACTACGAGGAAGAAGCCCAGGAGAACTTGAACCACTGCTCTGCACAAGGCAAGTCAATACTTGCAAGCTAATCATTAAGGAAGCTACCACTTGCAAGCTCTACTTGCAAGCTTATACCCATTTGATGACACCCCATCCTAGTTTTACTTGCAAAGCTTAATACTTTATTTCTTTATCAAAGCTTTCTCTTAGAGTTTACTTAGTAACTTGTAGATAATAGAAGGGTATTGGAAGGTAGCATAAAGAGCATAAAACTTGGCCTAAATTAGATAATCTTGATGTCACCCTGAGGCATGAGATTGAACTTAGATAAGATACACTTGTTTACCACCCATCATTAGTATTTACCCCCACTTGTAAATGCTAGTGCTAAGCATAAAACTTGATCACTTTAGATGGGAATACTTGGTGAAAATGGTTATGAAAACCTTAGAATGATGAATCATTCTACTGAAATGTTTTCCCATGTGTTTTCCAAACACCAGATGGTTTTGATGATGAAATTGTTAAGGCACGAGCCTTAGCCCTTTATAAAACTGATGGTTGTCTGGATGCGATTCCATTCCAATTTTACCGTACAACCACAATACCCGAAATTTGGGTAGGGCTTGACTAGAAATTTATATACCTTAGTATGGGTTCCCTTGCGGCCAAGGTCTGAGCTGAGGCTACCTTGTGAAGATTGTCCACCTATGCAGTTCCCAAGATGACAGTTGGTCATGGTTAGGAGGCCAAACTCATAGGAGAGGTGTCTGTACTAGGGCGTGTAATTGAAAGGTTAGGATTGATTATTCTCATACTGAGTATGGTGAATTCAGGATTGTTCCTGGCATATGTATCGAATGTTATGGTGAAAGTGTACAATCTCTGCATAGTGTCAAACTATTCGAATAGCCGCGGTTATGGACAGTTGGAGTGGCCATACTGTTCCGTCATCAGGTGTTTTAAAAATGACTTATGAACTGAATTACGACTTTGACTTGACCACAACAGGTTTGTGACATGAAATTCAAGTTCCCACTTAGGGGTTATAAAACTTTCAACTAGCTTTCTTTGCTTCTGAACTCAGTATAGCTAAATATGGCTTTTTGCAAAACAACCTTAGAGCTTAGTATCCTACTCCAAAACCCCCCTTCACTTGTTAGTATTAGTTTGCGAGTACTTAAAGAGTAATCATGGCTTTGTCCCTGGCTATTCTCGTGGCCAGACTATGAAGATGAGTACCAGGATGATGGACCGCAGGGAATGCTGACGATGGGAGATGATCCTAGTTGTCGTAACCTTCCTGTGGTCCATCATCCTGGTACTCCTCTTCATAGTCTGGCCACGGGAATAGCCAGGGACAAAGCCATGAGTACTCTTTAAGTACTCACAAACTAATACTAACAAGTTAAGGGGGGGTTTTGTAGTAGGACTGTAAGCTCTAGGGTTGTTTTGAAAAAATCCAGATTTACCTCTACTACGTTCAGAAGCAAGAAACTAGTTGTAGTTTTATAACACCTAAGTAGGAACTTGAATTTTATATCACAACTCTATTATGGTCAAGTCAAAGTCTCAATTCATTTCACAAGTCATTTTGGAAACATCTGACGAGGGAACAGTATGGCCACTCCAACTGTCCATAACCACGGACGTGGCTATTCGAATAGTTTGACACTCTGCAGAGATTGTACACTTTCACCACAACATTCGATACATCCGTTAGGAACAAATCCTGAATTCACCATACTTAGTACGCGGATAATCAATCCTAACCTTTCCATTACACGCCCTAGTATAGGCACCTCTCCTGTGAGTTTGGCCTCCCAACCATGACCAACTTTCATCTTGGGTACTGCACAGGTGGACAATCTTCACAAGGTAGCCTCAGCTCATACCTTGGCCATGAGGGAACCCATACTAAGGTATATAAGTTTCCAGTCAAGACCTACCCAATTTTCGGGTATTGTGGTTGTATGGTAAAATTGGAATGGTATCGCATCCATACAACCATCAGTTTTATAAAGGGGTAAGGCTCATGCCTCAACATTTTCATCATCAAAATCATCTGGTGTTCGGAAACACATGTCAAAACATTTCATTAGAATGACTCATCATTCCAAGGTTTTCATAACCATTTTCACCAAGTGTTCCCATCTAAAGTTGATCAAGTTTTATGCTTAGCACTAGCTTCTACAGGTGGGGTGAGTACTAATGAGGGGTGGTAAACAAGTGGAGATTAATTAAGTTCAATCTCATGCCTTAGGATGACATCAAGATTATCTATCTTAGGCCAAATTTAATGCTCTTTATGCAACCTTCAATTTTCTTCCTAGAATTTACAAGTTACTTAAGTAAACTCTAAGAGAAAGCTTTGATAAAGAAATAAGGTATAAAGATTGCAAGTAAAACTAGGATTGGGTTATCAAGTGGAATAAGCTTGTTAAGTTCCAAGTGTTAGCTTGCATAGGTCAACTTGGTTAGTAAGGCTTGGCTTGTGCAGAGCAGTGGTTGAAGTTCTCCTCGGCTTCTTCTTCGTAGTATCCTCCTTCCTCCTCGTATCCTTGGTCGGTACTAGCGTCTATAAATAAGTACGAGGTACACAATCACCAAACAATACTTAACTATTTTAATCATCACACAAAAGGGTACTATAGATGATCTAGTATCATCACTAACATTACAAGATTAAAGCTTTTGTCTTATTTATTTTTAGAAAAGAAATTTCTACTCATTGAAAAAACTACTTAAGGTTTAATATTCTCCAAACCAAACATGGGATCATGTTGACACATGTCATCACCACATATTTCAGTACATGAGAATGTGATTTAAAGTGGTGTCACAATTTAATAAGGTTTAACCTTTTTATTATAATTAAATAAAGTGACTAGAAATGTCTATGTGGCATTCTTTTGTTTCTTGAACTTTATTTCTGTAAGTAAACCAAAATGTTTTTATATATTCTGAAAGGTATGATCAAATGTGATTTTTGAGAGTTGGAATCAACTCAAAAGCTATTATGGTTGAAATTTGAAAAATGTTTGAATGCAGAAAAGCTTATGACTTGATATTTTTATCAAGGTTGAAATATAGATCCAAATGATTTGAATCCAACGGGCTTGGATTAAGAATTTCAGTACCTTTTTAACAAAATTGGTCTCATGCAATTTGGTTCATTGGATCAAGCTGGGTTGGTTTTTGAAACTAGGTACAAAACTGAGTTTGAATTAAAATAGAAAAATCTAAATTCAAACGGTTGGGTCGCGCGAGAGAGTTTAATGGGTCGGCCCAGTGTCACTGCGCAGCACAAGGCTCAGCTGACAGGGGGTTCCACACGTCAGTGGCTCATAACACGCGAAGCGGTACAGGGCAATGTGGTTCGTTGGATTAGAAGGGCGATCAATAGCTGAGGGTCGTCGTCGACGATGAACATGTCACCGCCGAGCTTGAACCCTAGCGGCTCAGTGGGGGTGCATAGGGGGCATACCAGGGCTCCAGCAACGACGGCGAGGCGGGCAAATGAACAAGTGGTCGACGACAATCTCAGGGATGGTCGAGGCAGCTCCGGGGGTTGTCGAAATCAACGGCTCCCTTCTTCTCTAGAGGAGGGTCTGCTCCGACGCAATTCCGGCGAGCTGCTGCTCCTCGTGCTCCGGCTAGAGGGTGGAATGATCAGTGAGGTGAGAGGAGTGAAATGGTGTGCTTCAATCGACTGGGGGTCGCCTCCTTTTATAGGCTCGACGGCGAGACCGAGAGGGATGGGCATGCGAAGGTGGAGACATGGCTACGGGCGGCTAGCGGCATGGCTGAGGTTGGCGATCGACGGGCGGTCTCCTGGCGATGCTCTAGGGCTTAAATGCGCGTGTAGGGTCGGTGGCAATCGGTCGGGAACGTGCGGTGCTCTGTGCGGCAGAGGCGGCGTCTTCGACGGCGAGCGGTGGCTATGAGGCACGGGGCGGCGAACGGGGATGTGCACGCGTGCCGGGTGCGGCGCTCTGGCGCATGCTCGGCATGTCGTAGTGGCACTGGGCGCACGGCGTGCTCGGTGGTCCACGGCTTTCCTTTGCTCGGGGAGGGGACAATGGGTGGCGGTGGAGTGCTGGCTACCTCCCAGACATGGCTAGAGAGGGCGAGATGGTCTGCTGCGGCGGCGACCAGGTTTGGCCGGCGAGGTGGCTCGGATTGCTCACAATTGATGACCATGGCCAACTTATAGTGAGTCTAGATGTTGATCTACTAAATGGTTGCTGTGAGCTAGAGAGGGAACCAGTTAGGCCCAAAACACTATTAAAAACAGTGAATTTGATTTGGTTTAAATTTGCCTTCCAAGTGTTTGATGAAATGGCCGCAAGAAACTTTCTTTTGAATTTAGAAAAGATTTTTGGTGGGTGTGCTAGGCATGTGCTGGGGATTCTGTGGGTGCTTGGGTTTTCAAAATTGAGCTTGTTTGAGTGGTTTTTGAAATAGTGGGATATTCCCATATGAGATAGATTCAATTTTAAACTGTCATTTAAACTTAGCATTTGAATGTTTTTGGATGATCACAAAGTGGGCCTTGGTACCTTATTATGAGTACTCACAAGGGGTGCAAAGATTCACAAATGGTTCTGTTGAGTTTTGAAAACTAGGGATAGCCAAAGTAGGTATGAGAGTTAATTTGGCAAAAATGACCATTCACCTCATTTGTTTATTTTGTGTTGTTTGTCTTTGGGAAAAGTTTGGGGATTGTTTAGATGATGTTTATTTCACCTAAGAATCATTTTACAAGAAAAGAAACACAGAACCATGGCAATTCAAAAGAATCCAAATTTTAATACACACACATATGCATGCTTTCATATTTTTAGTTGGGAAAGTTTTTGTTAACCCTAATTTCGATGATTAGAGTTTGATGATCCAAGTTTAATATTTTTGGGATGTTACAAACCTTCCCGCCTTAAACAAAATCTCGTCCCGAGATTTGAAAAAGGACGAAAAAAGATTACCTAGGATTTGAAGAGATCGGGAAACTCCGTCCTGATGTGATCTTCGCTCTCCCAGGTAGCTTCCGCTTCTGTGTGGTTGCTCCACTAAATCTTGAGAAACTTGATGCTTCGGGTCCTGGTAGTTCTGAAAGCTTCTTCCAAAATACGGATGGGTACTTCAGGATAGGTCATGTCATCGTTGCTTTCTATGGTCCGATGATCAATGTTCTTGAACACTTCAGTCTTCTCCCGAACTTCGAGGCACTTGTGAAGTAATGAGATATGGAACACATTGTGCACGGCTAACATCTCTTCGGGTAGTTCCAATTGATACAACACATGTCCTCGACGGTTCAGAATCTTGATGGGGCCGATATATCTGGGGGCTAACTTGCCTTTCAGCTAGAAACGCTGCATTCCTTTCAATGGCGACACTTTCAGATACACAAACTCTCCAATGTTAAAGGCGAGGTCTGGACGTCTCGTATCGGCGTAAATCTTCTGCCTTGACTGGGCGGTCTTGAGGTTCTCCCGAATCTTGTGAACCTTCTCTTCTGCATCTCGTAGGATGTCAGGTCCGAAAATCTGACTCTCCTACTTCCGACCAGTTCAAAGGGGTGCGACACTTCCTTCCATACATAAACTCAAATGGGGACATTTGCAGACTAGCTTGACAACTGTTGTTGTATGAAAATTCTACAAATGGTAGACAGTCTTCCCTTTTAGATCCATACTCTAACACACATGCTCTCAACAAGTCTTCGAGTATTTGATTTACTCGCTCCGTTTGTCCGTCGGTCTGAGGGTGATAAGCTGTGCTGAAATCTAGTCGGGTTCCTAATCCTTCTTGGACTTTCTTCCAGAATCTCGAGGTAAAGTGTGTTACTCGATCAGATACGATGTTCTTGTGGACTCCGTGCAAACTGACGATTCTAGCGATGTATAACTCCGCTAGCTTTGAACTATGACATGTCGTCTTGACTGGTAAGAAATGGGCGACTTTGAAAATTTGTCCACTATGACCCAGATAGAGTCATTTCCCCTACTAGAAGTAGGCAATCCGGTGATAAAGTCCATTCCAACTGAATCCCCTTTCCATTACAGAATCTGCAATGGTTGTAACAATCCAGCGGGTCTTTGATGTCCCTCCTTCACTCGCTGACATATATCACACTTGGTGATATAGCTTCCGATTTCTCTCTTCATCTTGTGCCACCAAAATTGTTCTTTCAAATCTTGATACATCTTCATTCCTTCGGGGTGGATAGAATAAAGAGTATCATGAGCTTCCTTCAGAATAACTTCTTTCAACTCAGAATCTGCTGGTACACAAAGGCGTCCTTTGTACCACAGAACTCCTTCTTTGTCTTTCGTGAATCTGGGTACTTTGCCTGTACCGATACGACGCTTGATTCCTTCGATACTAGCATTTCCTTTCTGCGCCTCCTTGATCTGGCTAATCAAAGTGGGTTGAAGTTCTATGCTAGCCAAAAATCCTTCACTCACGAATTCTATGAAGAAATCTTCCATCTCTTTGTGCAGACTTGGTTGCTCCTTCGGAATAATGGAGTTCAAGCGGCACATCAATATGCTAAGGGCATTGGCTACCACATTGGCTTTACCGGGGTGATACTGAATGTCCAGTTCGTAATCCTTGATTAACTCAATCCATCTTCTCTGTCTCAAATTCAGCTCCTTCTGAGTGAATACATACTTCAGGCTCTTGTGATCCGAATAAATCTCACAATGGTTTCCCATCAGGTAATGCCTCCATGTCTTCAGGGCTAGAACTACGGCTGCGAGATCGAGGTCATGGGTTGGGTAGTTCTGCTCATGTTGTTTCAGTTGTCGAGATAGGTAAGATATAACTTTGCCTTCTTGCATTAGCACACATCCGAGACCGATCTTGTATGCATCACAATACACGTCAAAGGGCTTCGTGATATCTGGCATGATTAATATTGGGGCTGAAATCAATCTTCCCTTGAGTTCTTGAAAACTCGCTTCACATTTGTCCGTCCATTCAAACTTCTTGTCCTTCTTCAGCAATTGGGTCATGCGTCTGGCTATACTTGAGAATCCTTCTACGAACTTGTGGTAGTATCCCGCCAATCCGATAAATGCACGACTTGGGTTTGAGTGGTTGGGGCTTGCCAATCTTCGACATCTTTCACCTTTGCAGGGTCAACGGCAATTCCTCCGGCTGATACAGTGTGACCAAGGAATCCTACCTCCTGTAACCAGAATTCACATTTGCTAAACTTGGCATACAACTGATGCTCTCTAAGGGTTCCAAGAATGGTCCTTAGGTGTAGCTCATGTTCTTCTTTTGATTTGGAATAAATCATAATGTCATCGATGAAAAAAACGATAAACTTATCTAGGAAGTCCACACAAATTTTATTCATGAGATTCATGAAATAAGCGGGGGCATTGGTTAATCCAAAAGACATGACAGTATACTCATATAATCCATATCTGGTGGTAAAGGCAGTCTTGGGAATATCCTCTGAACGAATCTTGAGTTGATGATAGCCTATTCTAAGATCAATCTTAGAAAACACTTTGGCACCGGTCAACTGATCAAACAAATCTTCTATCTTGGGCAATGGGTACTTGTTCTTGATAGTGACATCATTCAACTTCCGATAATCCGTACACAAACGGTTACCTCCATCTTTCTTGTCCACGAAGAAAACTGGTGATCTCCATGGTGACGCACTTGGTTGAATCAATCCAATTTCCAGCATGGCATCTAATTGCTTCTTTAGTTCCGCTAGTTCATACGGGTTCATACTATATGGTCTCTGGGCTATGGGTCCTGTTCCGGGGATTAGTTCAATGATAAACTCGATATCCCGATCTGGGGGCATACCGGGCAAAACATCTGGAAATACATCGTGGTATTCATAGACTATCCGGACTTGGTCAATGGTAGGTTGGGCTATACTCGTGTTACACTTGAATTGTCGAGGTAAGGTTTCAGATACATGCTCGACTGATATTCCAGCTGTACTGGTCATGGTTATGGCTTTCTTGGCACAGTCAATTAATCCTTTATGTTTGGACATCCAATCCATTCCTAGTACTACTTCCGAACCTTTAGTTCCGAGTACTATCATATTAGCATAAAAATCTATGCCATGGATTCAGATAGGGACGACTTTGCAGATTTGCCTAGCTTTGGTGGTTGAACCGGGGATTTGAACAATCATAACACGCTTCAGTTTGGTTGGTTGAATCTTACTAGTGCATGCAAATTCTTCGGTGACAAATGAGTGTGATGCACCAGAATCAAACAACACTCTAGCAAGTACTGAATTAACAGAAAACATACCCAGCATGACGTCTGGCGCTTCCTGGGCTTCTTCAGCATGCATGAGAAAAAGACGGGCGTTGCGGTTGAGACAATTCCCTAGGGAAAACCTTCTTCCGGGATGAACACGACGCTGCTGCTGAGCTGGGGAATTTGCATTGGGGGCTGCGGCATTCTTCTTGAGGCACTCATTGGAGTAGTGACCCTTATTTCCACAGTCATAGCAAGTCACTTGCGACTTGTCCTTTGCTGCAACAGGCACAACATTGCTTCCAGTCCTCAGGGCAGTGTTGGTGTTGGCGGCAGCATTGTTGTTGTTGAACTTGGGTGGTGCACGGTTGAAATTGCCAGAGTTGCCGGGGTTGTTGTGATTTCCTCCGAGCCTTGGTTTTCCACGGTTGGTATAGGTCGGACGGTTCATCGGGGGTCTGTTGGTTCTCGGGGCAAATCCTGGAGATGGGTTGGGGCGATACTTTGGGGTATGATGGGTTCCTGGCTGATGCATCATGCGGCACTTGCGGTTCTCATTGGCTTGGTTGATCTTTCCTTCCATCTGAATGGCAGAGTCGACAGGGGCTTCAATATCTGCAAAGGGGATATTGACCAACACCATCTGCATCTCATCGTGCAGACCATTCAAGAATCTCTCTTTCTTCTTGGCTTCAGTGTCGATCTCATCCGGGGCATACCTAGCTAATGACAAGAATTTGTCACGGTATTCCACTATGGTCATCCTTCCTTGCTTCAGTTCTCTGAACTCATCTCTCATTCTCTTGATCAAACCCGGTGGCACATGGGTTCTGCTGAACTTGACCTTGAATTCCTCCCAGGTCATTATCTGTCCTCCGTTCATTGCACGAACGCTGTTCCACCGTGCTCTTGCATCTCCGGCTAGACAGTGGGTGGTGAACAGAACTTTCTCGTTAGCTTCCACTCTGGCGACTTCTAGGTTGTTCTCCATGGTTTTCAGCCAATCATCTGCGTCTAAGGGCTCTTTCGACTTAGTGAAAACAGGTGGGTTGGTGTTCTGGAAATTCTTGAGCTTAGATCCATGGTTGTCCTGATTTCCTTGGCCTTGATTATTGTGGGCCAGCTGAGCTATCTACTGAAGGGTGGCTAGGTTGGCTTGATGTTCGGCTCTTTCAGCTTCACGATCAGAAACCAACATTTGCAGGATCTGCAACATCGGGTCCGGGTTGAACCACTTCCTCCACGAGGCATCTGAAGATTGAGATAGATCATGAGAAAAGAGGGAAATTTCTAAGGTCCAGGGAATTTGAAAAGCTTTTAAAGTTTGACTCAGATTTTCTAGCAACTTGCTTTTCGTTCATTCATCCATAGCACACGACACAACGCACACCACAACAAAGGTAAACAGATGGTTTTAAGAACCATTCTGGAAACTACGATACATTGGGACCGAATAAAGCTCACTAACGCTAGTGCTCAAGTGCTACTACTCCTTGGAGTCGGTGTAGTCGTCATCCTCATCATCATCATCATCGATGAAGGCGAAGTCATCCTCATCGGTGAAGAAGTCCATGGCTTGAACCTCCAGAAAATCATCGTCATCGCTGAGATAGGAGTAGGGGTCTCCACGAAGATCTTCTCCGACGTTCTCCCTTTCCTACAACTACATGTCTCTCTCGTGGATGGTCTCCTCCAAATCCGAGATACGGTGGCGAAGACGGGCAATGATGCGCTCCTTCTTGTCAAGCTGACGGCAGCGAGACTTGCGGTCCTTCGCTAGCATGGCGATGGTCTGATCCTTTGTCTTGATGATGGCGGACTTGTGGTTGGAGTAGTCACGGGCATTGTCCAAGTCCTGCTGACAATCATACACCATGAAGCTAAGGTGGTCCAACTGATTTTTCAGCTCGTGGTGGTATGGGGCTTCTAGTGGTTGTCCCATAGCGTCACGCCTTGGAAAGAACTCAAAGCGGGTACCCTTGATCTGGTTGATACTTTGCCCACACAGACGGGCAAGAGCTTCCTTCATGGCCCTGGCAAGTCCATCGAGCCAGTTGTTTTCTCTTAAGGTGAACTGAATTCCCTCTGCAGTGGTAGGTTCAATCTTTCCTCGGAGACTTGCAACAATTAGCCACTGCAGATCTTCTCCTCCTTGATCATTGAGTTGAGCTCTGAAGAACTCAGGGTGTGGACGCTCTAGAAGTTCCGAAAGCTGGTCCAAATCCCGCTCAAAGATGAGGTCTCCTCCATTCCCCAACTGATAAAACTTGTTGTACTTCACGTCCATCTATAAGAATATAGGATGAGTAAGTTAGTAGAGTCATCAAGTGTGTCAAATTTTATGTATTTTGCAAGAGTTTTTGAGGAACATGAATTTTTATGAAAGAAACCAAGTGATAAGAATGGGAATAAGTTTTTGTAAATATTTCCTTCCTTTGGTTTTGAAACTAAGTTTTTGATTCAAACGTCCAGTCTAACTAGGGTCTCCTATGGTCAGGATGGCTCTGATACCAACTTGTCAACACCCGGATTTTTAATCCCAGATGCCTGTTATGCCATACATCACAATCCCAGGATTACCATTTTTGCGAGACATAACAGATTTGGATATCACAGTACATCATCCATTACAAACCATACATAAGGTCTTACACAAATAAGGATCTCATGATCCAGTTCTTAATACAACTCAAGCAGCGGAAATACGTAATAATAAAGGTAACATAGGCGAAGCTCCATCTTCGGGGTCACAGGCAATGCTGACGATGGGAGATGATCCTAGTTGTTGTAACCTTCCTGCGATCCATCATCCTGGTACTCCTCTTCATAGTCTGTCCACGGGAATAGCCAGGGACAAAGCCATGAGTACTCTTTAAGTACTCGCAAACTAATACTAACAAGTTAAGGGGGTTTTTGTAGTAGGACACTAAGCTCTAGGGTTGTTTTCAAAAAGCCTATTTTTACCTCTACTAAGTTCAGAAGCCTCAGCTCAGACCTTGGCCGTGAGGTAACCCATACTAAGGTATATAAGTTTCCAGTCAAGCCCTACCCAATTTTCGGGTATTGTGGTTGTACGGTAAAATTGGAATGGTATCGCATCCAGACAACCATCAGTTTTATAAAGGGGTAA
The DNA here is from genome assembly GCA_916181665.1 of Avena sativa. NCBI lineage: Eukaryota > Viridiplantae > Streptophyta > Magnoliopsida > Poales > Poaceae > Avena > Avena sativa. The sequence goes on from OV702279.1 coordinate 65,613,985, forward strand.
GGCTCATGCCTCAACATTTTCATCATCCAAATCATCTGCTTTTCGGAAACACATGTCAAAACATTTCAGTAGAATGACTCATCATTCCAAGGTTTTCATAACCATTTTCACCAAGTTTTCCCATCTAAAGTTGATCGAGTTTTATGCTTAGCACTAGCATCTACAGGTGGGGTGAGTACTAATGAGGGGTGGTAAACAAGTGGAGATTACTTAAGTTCAATCTCATGCCTTAGGATGACATCAAGATTATCTAGCTTAGGCCAAATTTAATGCTCTTTATGCAACCTTCAATTTTCTTCCTAGAATTTACAAGTTACTTAAGTAAACACTAAGAGAAAGCTTTGATAAAGAAATAAGGTATAAAGCTTGCAAGTAAAACTAGGATTGGCTTATCAAGTGGAATAAGCTTGTTAAGTTGCAAGTGTTAGCTTGCATAGGTCAACTTGGTTAGTAAGGCTTGCCTTGTGCAGAGCAGTGGTTGAAGTTCTCCTCGGCTTCTTCTTCGTAGTATCCTCCTTCCTCCTCGTATCCTTGGTCGGTACTAGCGTCTATAAATAAGTACGAGGTACACCATCACCAAACAATACTTAACTATTTTAATCATCACACAAAAGGGTACTATAGATGATCTAGTATCATCACTAACATTACAAAATTAAAGCTTTTGTCTTATTTATTTTATTTTTAGAAAAGAAATTTCTACTCATTGAAAAAACTACTTAAGATTTAATATTCTCCAAACCAAACATGGGATCATGTTGACACATGTCATCACCACATATTTCAGTACATGAGAATGTGATTTAAAGTGGTGTCACAATTTAATAAGGTTTAACCTTTTTATTATAATTAAATAAAGTGACTAGAAATGTCTATGTGGCATTCTTTTGTTGCTTGAACATTATTTCTGTAAGTAAACCCAAATGTTTTTATATATTCTGAAAGATATGATCAAATGTGATTTTTGAGAGTTGGAATCAACTCAAAAGATATTATGGTTGAAATTTGAAAAATGTTTGAATGCAGAAAAGCTTATGACTTGATATTTTTAACAACGTTGATCTACAGATCCAAATGATTTGAATCCAACGGGCTTGGATTAAGAATTTCAGTACCTTTCTAACAAAATTGGTTTCATGCAATTTGGTTCATTGGATCGAGCTGGGTTGGTTTTTGAAACTAGGTACAGAACTGAGTTTGAATTAAAATAGAAAAATCTAAATTCAAACGGTTGGGTCGCGCGGGAGAGTTTAATGGGCCGGCCTAGTGTCACTCCGCAGCGCGGGGCTCAGCTGACAGGGGGTTCCACCCGTCAGTGGCTCATAACACGCGAAGCGGTACGGGGCGATGTGGTTCGTTGGATTAGAAGGGCGATCAACGGCTAAGGGTCGTCGTCGACGATGAACATGTCACCGGCGAGCTCGAACCCTAGCGGCTCAGTGGGGGTGCATAGGGGGCATACCAGGGCTCCAGCGACGACGACGAGGCGGGATAACGAACAAGTGGTCGACGGCGAGCTCAGGGATGGTCAAGGCAGCTTCGGGGGTGGTCAAAATAAACGGCTCCCTTCTTCTCTAGAGGCGGCCTGCTCCGGCGCAATTCCGGCAAGCTACTGCTCCTCGTGCTCCGGTTAGAGGGTGGAATGATCAGTGAGGTGAGGGGAGTGAAATGGTGTGCTTCAATCGGCTGGGGGTCGCCTCCTTTTATAGGCTCGATGGCGAGACCGAGAGGGATGGGCAGGCGACGGTGGCGACATGGCTACGGGCGGCTAGCGGAATGGCTGAGGTTGGCAATCGACGGGTGGTCTCCTGGCGATGCTCTAGAGCTTAAATGCGCGTGTAGGGTCGGTGGCAATCGGTCAGGAACGTGCGGTGCTTTGCGCGGTAGAGGCGGCGTCTTCGACGGCGAGCGGTGGCTGTGAGGCATGGGGCGGCTAACGGGGGTGTCTGGCGTGTTCCTTGGGTCATGGCGAAGCGGTGGGCACGGGCTGCGGTCGAGGGGCGGCGTGTGCACGCGTGCCGGGTGCGGCGCTCTGGCGCATGCTCGGCATGTCGCAGTGGCACTGGGCATGCGGCGTGCTCGGTGGTCCACGACTTTCGGGGAGGGGACAGTGGGTGGCGGTGGAGTGCTGGCTACCTCCCAGACATGGCTAGAGAGGGGGAGATGGTCTGCTGCGGCGGCGACCAGGTTTGGCCGGCGAGGTGGCTCGGATTGCTCACCATTGATGACCATGGCCAGCTTATAGTGAGGCTAGAGGTTGCCAATTAGGCTAGATGATCTACTAAATGGTTGCTGTGAGCTAGAGAGGGAACCAGTTAGGCCCAAAACACTATTAAAAAAAGTGAATTTGATTTGGTTTAAATTTTCCTGCCAAGTGTTTGATGAAATGGCCGCAAGAAACTTTATTTTGAATTTTGAAAATATTTTTGGTGGGTGTGCTAGGCATGTGTTGGGGATTCTGTGGGTGCTTGGGTTTTGAAAATTGAGCTTGTTTGAGTGGTTTTTGAAATAGTGGGATCTTCCCATATGAGATAGATTCAATTTTAAACTGTCATTTAAACTTAGCATTTGAATGTTTTTGGATGATCACAAAGTGGGCCTTGGTACCTTATTATGAGTACTAACAAGGGGTGCAAAGATCAAAAAATGTCTCTGTTGAGTTTGGAAAACTAGGGATAGCCAAAGTAGGCATGAGAGTTAATTTGGCAAAAATGACCATTCACCTAATTTGTTTATTTTGAGTTGTTTGTCTTTGGGAAAAGTTTGGGGATTGTTTAGATGATGTTTATTTCACCTAAGAATCATTTTACAAGCAAAGAAACAAAGAACCATGGCAATTCAAAAGAATCCAAATTTTAATACACACACATATGAATGCTTTCATATTTTTAGTTGGGAAAGTTTTTGTTAACCCTAATTTCGATGATTAGAGTTTGATGATCCAAGTTTAATATTTTTGGGATGTTACATAACCCCCTTAAGGGAATTCACCATAATTTACTTAAGTGCACACATTGACTTGATGCAGATTCTTTTCCCTTCCGGTGTTGTGAGCATGACAGTCCTTTTGGCACAATCTATGACTCCCTCATATTCGTTCATCCAATTCATGCCCAAAATTATGTCTAATCCATGTGACTCCATAACTACTAGACTTGTGGGAAAGATGTGTGTCCCAATCCTTAGTTCTAACCCTCGGCAACCAGAGTTTGCCACTATTTCTCCTCCAGGAGAACTTACCCTTAGAGGAGAGTTTATAGTCTCTGTAGGTATCTTGCCTCTATCCACAAACACCCTTGATATGAATGAATGCAATGCACCAGTATCGAAAATAACGACGGCGGGAATGGAATTGAGCTTGAGCTTACCAATCACGGAGTCTAGTGCGTCATAGGCATCCTCCATGGAAACATGATTCACTGTGGCTTTGACAAACGGATTTGGCTTCTTCCCATTTCCATTACCATGGTTGTGTCCATTTCCATTCCCATTTCCATTCTTCATCTTCTCGGGGCAAGTAGTTGCATAGTTCCCTCTCTTGTTCCACTTGAAGCATGTCACCTCATTGAGATCCTTCCCATTGCTGCCATGTCCATTGCGGTGCTTATGACCATTGTGTTTGTGACTACCATGGTGATGACCGTTATGGTTGTGGCCATTACTGTTATGAGGTGGTGGTTATGAAGTGCGCTGCTTCTGGTACGGAACAGAGTGCTTGTGCTGATTGGACTTCCTCTTGTGGTTTTGTATGCTCTTCCTCTTGGATTCAACCACAATAGCCCTGTCCAAGAGCTCCTGAAAGTTGTCAAACTTCTTAGCCACAAGTTGAATAGATATCTTGTCATTGAGCCCTCTTAAGAATTCTTCCTGCCTCTTGGCATCAGTAGAAACATCATCGGGTGCATAACGGGTGAACTTGTTGAAAATCTCCCCATACTCGGTGATAGAACGGTGCAGCTAGTAGTTGGATCAGTTGGTTCTTGTTGTTGCTGTTATGAGGTGGTGGTTATGAAGTGCGCTGCTTCTGGTACGGAACAGAGTGCTTGTGCTGATTGGACTTCCTCTTGTGGTTTTCTATGCTCTTCCTCTTGGATTCAACCACAATAGCCCTGTCCAAGAGCTCCTGAAAGTTGTCAAACTTCTTTGCCACAAGTTGAATAGATATCTTGTCATTGAGCCCTCTTAAGAATTCTTCCTGCCTCTTGGCATCAGTAGAAACATCATCGGGTGCATAACGGGCGAGCTTGTTGAAAATATCCCCATACTCGGTGACAGAACGGTGCAGCTAGTCTAAGCCGCGAAACACGCGCCTTTTTAAAGTCATGACACCAGCAGCCACATGGTGAGTGCGGAAAGCTATCTCGAACTGATTCCAAGTAATAGCATCAATATCCGGATGGGTGACTTGGTAGTTATTCCACCATTCTGTTGTAGGTCCTTTGAGTTGGTGCGCGGCATAACGGACCCTGTCAGCTCCAGTAGCTTGGACGGTATCTAACTTCTTGTTAATTGTGCAGAGCCAGTAATCCGCAACAATTGGTTCAGCGCTGCTAGTGAAGGTAGGAGGGTTCAAACTCATAAACCGAGTCAAGCGATCCTGTTGAGGCGGTGGTGGGTCTGGCGGAGATGGCGCGTTGTTGTTGTTGTTTTGCATATTCTGAGTGAGTAGTTGGATGAGCTGGTTCTGAGAGGACAAAAGCTGTGCAATCTATGGGGGGAGTTCGTTCATACGTATTGGCGGCATCTGTGGGTTTGGGCAACAAGTTAAGAGATAGATAGATAGACTATAGTAATAAACTCCTATCCTTATGAAAACACACAACAACACGAAAGGCACACATAGCACAAAGTATAACACACGAATCATCCAAGTTTAACTAAACCAAACATGTCTTGGTATTTATTACAATCATGAATAACGTTCAACTTAAAAATTAAAGGTTGGTCCAACAAACTACTCTACTCTTCCACACATTCCACTTCCTCGTCCTCGAACGAGTAACCTTCCTTCTCCACAGTTGACTTGTATAACTCTATCTCCTTTGTGGCAGCTTCAAACTTCTCGTGGAGGTCCTTTATCTCGTCTTGCAGTTTCTTGGTAGTGGCTTCTAGCTTCTCCTGAAGTCCCTCCTTCTCGCCCTGTAGCTCCACCACTAGGCTTTACCTCTTAGAGGCTTCAAGTTGCTTTTCCAGCCCCCTCTTGGAAGCTCGCACGTCATTGATTATCTTGCAAAGGCCCTCGGTCTGCACATCATTGTCCTCGATTTACTTCTTGAGATCCCTAATCTTCTTGTTCTTTTCTATCACCCTCTTCTCTTGGTTAGTGAACTTCTTCTCTTGGTCCTTGAACTTCACCTCTTGAGCCTTCATCGCCTCCTCCTGCTGCTTGATTATTTATTCCTTCTCCTTGATGAGAGCGCACAGCTCATCATTCCTTAGCATCTCGAGGGAGCTACCCTTTTAAAGGTCATGGATGTGGTACTCTATGTCTTGATATTGCGTCCTTCGGCGCTTGGTCGAAGTCCTTTCTTCAAAGCTCAACTCCATGGGAACTCCTTCCTCATCATGCCTCGCAAAGAGTGCACCACAGTGACCTTGAAGATCTTCCTGATAGCGCCCACACAGGCGACCAATGAGCTATTGCAAGCTGGTGCTAAGTGCCTTCTCCTTGGAGTTGCTGATGGTGTGGATTTCTATGTCCACTTTCGGTCACTCCCCTCCATCTTGTCCTGGATGGATGACCTTGACTCTGCAAGAGCCGTCCTTGTGGAGTTTCTTCATTGGGCTTCGCTAGATTGTTGGCAGGGGAAGTCCCAAACGTGTGAGGAGGTCCATGAGGCATCCTCCGAAGCAAAGGGGCTCGATATCCACGACGGTGTCGTAGAAGAATCTCATCATCTTTAAGTTAGAAGAACGAAGATTAGATACTTAAATAAGTAGGGAAAAGAAGGTACTAGAAGTGCATAAATAACTTAGAAAAAGCGAGTAAAGGCACACAAAGTTAGAGGTGGTTTCCAATCCTAGGGTTCACATCCTACAGGCAACTTTGTGCTCTGATACCATCTATTGTGACCTCGGATCAATAAAGATCCTTGGTCTCTATGATTTACGTGCTAGTCCCTGTATCAATAGCTAGCACTCACAGTCGATGAATATCATGTAAAACACAATTTCATTTATTACACGAGTAATCCAGAATATGAAATTATTACAAACTTACTTAGCATATAGCTAGCTCAAATTATAGCGAAAACATAAATAGCTTGAGTCCATCAACACCCCAGGCTTTTTGAGTGTAGACTCGTGATCCCTACGCACCTTTCAATCTTCGGATTCTACACATAAGACGTGCAACCAACAAGTTGGGTCAATACTTTGAATGTATTGGCAAATTACACCAAGGAAGGAATACAACTAACTCTACATGCAAGGCTAGTTTAGGCCGTGGGGTATATTTGCACAAAGCTAGATTTTCACTAAGTATGGAGAAAGAAGAGAGAGTTTTTACCTACTTGGATATTACTCACCAAGTGTCCAAACAGCCTAACAGTTGGATATTACTCACCAAGTCCCCCAGATCCCACCCGTTGGAGATATTACCCACACCATGGGGTTTTAGAAAAACTTTATGTTTTGAAAGAGAGAGATAGAGAGAGAGAGAGGAAGATCCTTTAGAGGCTCCATCCTTGAGATTCTCAAGTGTTCTTTTCTATGAACTCGGCTGATAGACCAGATTGCAATACTCTCAAGAGTTTGTGCACTTTACCAACAATCCATGATCAAGTCCTTTTACCGATAAGACAGTGGCGATGCTTTCACTTAGTAGCCTCTCTACCAGCTAGATCCAACTTTGCCAAGAACCTCCAAATGTTGGTACCCTGGTGAGGTTTCCTACTAAGTACTAGGCCAAGACAGAGCCCATATGTATTATGGTTGCACTGAAAGCTTCTGAATTCTGAAACATGGCAAACTTCTTTGATTCCTAGGTGGCCATCCTCCACCAAAATCCCACACGTTGACCCGATAACCATTCTGCCTAGAAGAAAACTTAGTTTTATTTTAAAGTGGATTTGAGAAGAAAAGATCGCTCAAGAGAGCCTTTATACTTAGAAAATTCCTTGTCTTTCAACCCCCCCAACGGTACTTTATATATATATATATAGTATAGCAAGCACTTAGAAAAAATAGGGGTAACCTATTAGGAGGGAAAAATCCTAAGTATAGAACTACTCATGGCATACTACAAAATCATCGAACTTGCAAAATAATACTAAGGAAAATTCTACCAGAACATCCTACACATGCATACTATAGAATTTGAAGATCACATGCATAGAAAAATCTGGGACAATAATATGAACAAGTAGTGTAACTTGCCTTGATCCGAGCAGCAATCTACACAATAATACTCCTCGACGCACTCTGAACAATCGAACGAAACATAAACATAGATCTAATCACACGGTGCACAAAACAATGTCACAAAAATAATATGCATGCATGCAACATGGTAATATGCATGGATGAGTTCCAATTCGACCAAGGTATTTTTTTCTCCAGGGGTGCTATTGTGTTGGGGGTGTTTTTAGTGTTGATTTCCCACATATTTTAGGTAATTTGAATTATTACTTTATTTTATATGCCCATAAGGAGATCCAATCTTCAAATCTACCATGAACCAGATCTAAAACCTCTAAACAAGGTTTTACAATTTTAAACAGTAGATATTGTAAAAACAAAGCCAACGCAATAGGAATCAACTAAAACGGAGTTGCGGTTTTTTTTATGAATTTAATACTCTAATCTAGTGATTAAATCCTACAAGAATACTACTGCAGTCAACTTGCGATTTTATTTCAGTTCTGTGTTCTAAAAAATTTTAGCAATCAACGACATATTATTTGTAACTTTTGGACAAGTATTCTATTTATTATGAATTTTGCAAGTTTATAATATTTTTGCCTATTTAAACAACATAGATCTAATCTGGTCAAACTCCGCCACGTGTCGAGATCTGATTGGATGTGCGGGTTGAATGCTGACTACGCGCGCTGACGCGGCACTTCCGACGCGGCAGGATCTAAGTGGTTGGTATCCTTTTTTTAAACGATCTAATCTATGTCGTCAATAGCAGAACTAACGAACGGGTCGGGTGCTGCTTACCTGGCGGCGGCGTTGACTCGATAACGATGGCGAGCGGTCGTGGCACGGTCAGATGGTGATGCTTGGCGGTGTCCTAGTGGGTTCCTGAGGCGGTGAGGTGGTCGACGACGATCAGTAGGTCCTCGCGGTCACGCCCGTGTGATCGGTGTCGATTCTCGCTTCCCCGTCCAACGGCAAAGCTCCACCGATCTCCTTCGTCCCCGGCGAGACTCCGACGAGAAATTGCGGACGAGGTGCTACGATAGACAAGGGTAAAAACGGATGAGAAGAGATTGTCAAGCGAGAGGATCACATTAGAGAAGAAAATAAGGACGGGGGAGCTCCAACTCGCCGATAAACTCCACCTACCAAAGCTTCGGCGGCGGTGCTGTGGAACGAGATCGGGCGCGAGGTGGCTAGGGTTTTGCAGGCTCGGAACTAGAAGGAGGGGTCGTGGAGGCGGTATTTATGAGCTAGGAATTCAGCGGGAGGGTTCAGATAGGCTCGAAGACGGGATATTCATGGGGTCGCTCCTCGGTAGGCGGGGATTCTCGGGGTTGCTCCGATTTCATTGGGAGGATAGGGATGACAGGTGGGTCCCGCTGTCAGCGGCTGTGGCGACGCCAGCGGGCCGTGCGGTGAGAGGGAGGGAGAGGCCCAGCGGTAGGCAGCGCTCGCGTGCTGGCCTGCGCGGCTGATAGGGCGCGGGCTAGCATGGGCTAGCCCATTAGGTTACGCTAGTTATTTTTTTGTTCTTTTATTAATTTTTGTTTTACATTTTCTTTAGTATCTTTTGCATAACAATTTCATGTTTAATGAAATTTGTCCCTAAAAATTTGTAAAAAGGAGGAGATCAACATAGGATCATAAAAATAAACTTTTGCATAACCATTTGAGAATTTGGTTTAAATAACCTCTTCTTGTCCTTATAGGACTATATGAGAAAAATAATTTAGATTTAGGGGAGAGGGGTTTTAATTCAATTAAAATTGTGTGATGCCATCATGCAAATGATATGATGCATGATTCTAGTAACATCTTAATATAGAATTTGGTATATTACACATCCTTCTTCATTTCTTCATATTCGATACCAATATATGGTCCAAGCGATGCCAATGGATAAACCTACAAGTGAAACTTAATTTACACATTACTCCATAGAGATTGTCATTAATTATCAAAACCACACATGGGGGCATACATGCCCTTGCAATCTCCCCCATTTTTGTAATTGATGACAATACCTTTGAGAGGGTTTAAATATGGCAATTAAAAACCAAAGCTATTTCCCCAACATCAAATACTACACAAGTATGTGATGTTGGTACAGCCACAATATATAGAGGAAACTCCCCCACGAACTATGCATGTGTGATGAACTTGAATTTCATTGCATAGATTGCCAACCATTATCGTTGGTTGAGTTTCCTCTATATATTCAGCATGCAAAGCAATCACAAAGATGCAAGAGCATGAGAGGAAAATTCTTAAGAACAAACTCAAAGCAAAGTCCAACTTCCCTTAAACCCTCCAAAACTCCCCCCCCATTGGTATCGATTTCCAAAATGGGTGAAAAGTTCTAAACGACCAATATAGTGAGAATTCCTCCAAAGGTGTGCAAATGCACATGTCAAATGATGAGTACTTAAGTACTATATCGAGGACCCCAAGGTTGGTAGGAAGTAAAACTATATCGAGGACCCCAAGGTTGCAAAAATAAAATAAAAGGAGAGAAGCTTCACTAAATGAAGTGAGCAATCAAAAAGATTCAAAAGTGCCAATTTAAAAAAAATGATACCATAAGGAAACACCAATAAAAAAGTGTTTTAAATGAAAATAGGGAAGCTCCTCAAAGATTATACACCAATTATAATAATTGCATTTGGAAACAATGTACACATCCATGGAATCCTCACTCCTCCAAACCCATTTAAAAATGCACTCAAAGGTCAATAAAAATGGAAGCCACCGAAGAGTCAAAAATAAATAAGAGGTGGTCTCCAAGAAATGCTAAAATAAGCAAAGATTGATATTCTCTTGTGTGTATAAATTTCTAGGTGCAAAATATCACAAAGACATATCCCCACAATTAAATATGCACAAACAAAATAGATACACAAGGAAGCACATGGAGATCAAAAGAAAGTCATAGAATGTACCAATAAGATGTTTGATTTAAAGCATGGCCAAAGTCTCAAATATGTCTTATTATACATGGATGAGCTTCAAGAACCAACACACTACATACATTACAACTATTACCAAGGTAAAAGGGATAGTTGGAATATATGTAGAAAGTCAACAAGTATCACAAATAGAAATCAACTTTTAAAAAATACTCACTATCGCACATGAGAGAAATTGAGAAAAAGATATGCAATAAAATTGCTAGATAGACATATTTGGGATTGGTGAATCATGATCATGATTTTGTATAGTCCCCGTAATATTCACTCATCTCAACATACACACACATTCAATAGAGAGAGCTCCAAAAAACCAAAGCAAGAACCACAACATTTGCAAATACACAAATTCATGCCAACAATAAACCTACAAAAGGTTGGGAATAATATATGTATGCTTTAGAGAGATACTTGTTACCGAGATATAATTGGTAGGATGTAGAAGATATGAATTCGTTGATCATCCTAGCTTGCATCCAATTGATACATAGACACCACTTCTTCCTTGTTCAAGATACAAGGACCCAATATATCTGCAATGTACCTAAACCACAATTAAGTACACTATGGTCCCCAAACAAATTGGGTACAACGTAGTTAGTGCAACTACAATACATAGGAGAGACTCCACAAAAATATGTGCATATTGATATGAAATTGAATTTCATCCACATCTTATCCCATTAGGATTTGGTGGAGTTTACCCTATACATTGGATCAAAGAAAGCAAGCAAGCCAAAATGTATACATGAAGTAAATATACAGGCGCAAGACTTTCAAGAACCAAAAGGAGATACAATTTGAGCAAAAACACCAAGTAAACCAAGAATGCACACACAAAATTGTTACTTCACAAAAGGTTTACAAAATGTATCAAGGAACCAAATCAACACATGAAAGATCACAAGTTCAACAAATGAACAAGGCAAAGAACAAAGAGCCAAAAGATAGATAAAAACAAAAATGCCCAAGGATTTATCTCATTCTAAAAGATCAAAATATGTAACAAAGAATGAGACAAAACCAACTCCCAAAGAGAGCAAGGTTTCAACAACCAAAACAAACTCTCCACATTTTTCATGATGGCACACAAAGTACCAAAACTAAAAGATCAAACATCCAAGCACAAAAAAGATGATATGGATCAAACGATGAAGCATAGAAAATAGTGTTCTAGATAATATAGGAGAACTCCCCCATAAGTAGTGCATTATATAGAATTTCACTTTTGAATGCAAAATGCACACAAAAGAGATCATCACTACTACCTAGATTAAATAAAACACAATAGGATACAAATAAAAGAAGAAGATCCACGAGAGGCAAGGAAAGCTTGGGAGACAACACAAAACATTTTCTTGGCAAAATAAAGGACTAAAATAAGCAAAGGTCAAAGTGAATATGATCAATAAATTCTACCATATATGGACTACCAATCGTCCAATGACAAGAAATATAAGGGAAAATTTCCCGAGGTAGTTTGCAAGGATATCACGATCATATTCACAACAATAAGCATATAACAAAGCATGATAAATAATCTTGATGCTTCGAGAGAGATTCTTGATAGCTTCAAATAGTCACAGAATCACTAGTGATTATATTAAATAGAAGCAAATGGTTCCCATGAGGATATATATATATCCAAATATGAGGAAACACATACCAAGAATCACTCTCACACACAAGATCCAAGAGAAGAGCAATAAAACATCCAAGCAAATTGGAACTTGTATGAGCAAATGTGCGACATAGTGTCACATCCCAAAATTTTCCAAATTTTGAAATGTGAAAAATAAATAAACAAAATAAATAATTGTTGAAATTTAGGGTGAAAAGAAAATTTTTCTTTCTAAATGGAAACTTAAAAACCCATCTTGAACAAATTTTGAATAAAAGGGAATCAAACAAAATTTCAATCAAGTGAAATGCATTCGTCAATAAATGTATTCTTAAAATTTAAACACTTGGGAAATAAACCAAAACTCTAAAACCCTAATGGAAGAAAATCATTTCCAAGATATCTCAAAGACTATGGATTTGATCCATATAAAAATTGGTCAACAAACATTTATAAATGATCAAGAATGATAAATAAAAATATTATGAAACCATAGAAATTGGTTTTATTCAATTTGGAGCCATGGATAAAAACTTATGAATTTAATAAGTTAAAAGGAATATTTTCCAAGCTAATAAAGCTCCTATCCAAAATCCATACCAAATTGTGAGCAAAATAATCCTCAAAGGATTTAAAAAGATAAACATATATTAAATAACATTCCACAAATTGGAATCACCAATTTTGGATCTATAAATAAAAATATATGGATTTTATAAGATAAAGAAAGAAAGAAATAAATAAGGAATATTTTAAAGAAAATTAAATCTTGGCCAGATCCATAAAAAAATGGAAGTTATTGAATAATAAAAAGGATTAAAAGATTATTTAAATAAAATCATTAGGATTGACAATATCCAATTTTATTTAAACAAAGACTATTTGCGTAAATAATAAAACCTAAGAAAATTATGTGGAAGACAATTTAAAACCTTGAGTTAAATCCATAAGCAAATGAAATAAAGATATTCCAATTAAAATAGAGAAATAAAGAATATTCAAATAAAAGTATATGGGACTAAACCATATTCTAATTATATTTAAATGGAGACAAAATCCCTAATACAAATGATTAATTAAATCATGAGAAGATAATAAATTGGAATTTGCCCAGATGAAATAAAAGTTATTTAATTAACTTAAATGGAATAAAAGAATTATTTGAAGAAAAATTTATATGTAATTAAAACCATATTTGATTTTATTTGAATAAAGATAAATGCTCAATTTAAATGATTAATAAATCATATTAAAAATATTTCAAATAATTCAAAGTGAATTATTTGACACCTTAATGAATAAATGAAACCTACTGAAAGAGGTTTGATAATAATTAAGATTCAAATAAGAGTTTGAAAATATTAATGAAAACTTATTTGAATAAAGGCTAGTGCCCATTTTAAAATAAATATAAACCATAAAAGAATAAAAGAATTATTCCTAACATGGTATTTAAAATACATGTTTAATCAGCATTAAAACCTACTGGAAGTTTGGTAAAGTTCTACATTCAAATGTTTCTTTGAATTGTTTGAAAAAAATTCAAAACAGAAATCTAAACAGAAAAAGAAAAATAAAAAGGAAAGAAAAAAATAAAGAAAGCAGCCCAGCCCACCTTTCCCCCTATGCGAACCGTTTTTCTCACTGCAAACCACACCCGCGTAGTCATTGAATCCCGGACCCCACCCTTCCTCTCTCTCTAACGCTGACGAAGTGACCCCACCTGACAACCCTTCGTCCTCACTCGCGCGTGACCTATTCATCCCCGTCGCCGTTTTTGACTTGATTTCCGCGGGCGTAATTCGCCATAACGTCGCGTTAATTCCTCCCCGAGATTACTCTCTCTTAATCTCCCAGTCTTCCTCTCCATTTCCCCTCATTCGCCCACGCCAAAATGCCACAGGGCTGCTCGAATTGCTCGCTCGAACTCCCTCTGCCCGATGATACTCTGGCGATGATTCCGGCCAGTACCTGCCACCCCTTTGCCCCTCGACCACACGAGCTTGTTCACGAGGATCTCCTGCCTCTCCCAGTGCCGCCCGCTCGGCCGCGCGAGCACCGTAACCTCGACTACATCTTCGCCAGAGACAGCGCCACCGATTGCCATTCTCCGGCGAGCTTCCCTGGTAAAAACCGACCACCCCTCTCCCTCTCTTTCACACGCGCGTACTTGCCACGACCCTGCGCATCTAACAACACCTTTCTTTTTTCTGGCGTGCACCGTAGCATCACCACCATCATGAACAGAGAGCACCCGGCGCAGACATGAACTCCGGCGAGGAATCCCTGACGACCTCGAGCGCCCCTTCGCCAACAAGGACCACCTCGAGCATCCGCACGCCATGGCGAACTTGGTGAACATCTTCCCTTGCTTTCTCACTTCCTTTATCGCCGGCGACGCAACTGACAGAGCGCATCAGCCGCTCACCGCCGCGCTAGTGCTGCCAGTTCTTGGCAGGATGTTGTGAGCCATCCGATCTTGATCCGACGGATAGGATAGACGACTTAAGTGAAGGGGTACGAATCCATCTGAGCAGCACATATCTAATTAGATCCAACGCTCCACGAAGCGTGATCCTCACGAACCGGTACCAGCCAATGAGTTTGTGACGCGTGGCCTGTAGTTGGATTTAAAAACACAATCATGTCTATTAGATGTTTGAATTTGTAAATTCCATAACTTTAAATCTACACGTCCAAATTTTACAAATTTTATATCAATGGAATCAGCAAAAATATTAATTTCAAACCATGCACTTTGTTTAAGGAATTGCTTCTGGAAAATTAGTTGTTTTTATAGAAACATGTTTAGGCATATTTGGTATATAAAATTCATTCTAATTTTTTTTAGGGTAAAGTCTTTTATAAATGGATTGTTTTGAACCTACTGACCATAGAAACCAACTTTTGGATTTAAAAATATATTTTGTGATGCTAAGGAATGAATCTTTGAATTAAAGCATTTCTAGTTAAATAAAAAAATTGATTATGGTTTAAAAATGCTTTTTGAGTAAAACCTTTGGAAAATGATTTGATTTAAACTCTCTTACCATAAATACCAAGTTTTAGGATTTAAAAATATATTGGGTGAACCCTAGAAAATTATTACTTTGTTTAAAGGCATTTCCAACAAAATAAAATGTTACTTTGAATTAAAAATGGTTTTTATATGAAACCTTTCACAAATGGTTTTAATATTAACCACTATGACCATAAACACTAACATTTGTGTTTAAAAATATATTTGTCAAACACTATAAGTTATTACTTTGATTAAATCATTTCTAACAAAACAAAAATGATTTAAAGTGGCCATTTTCACTAACTTAATATCAAATGGTTTTGCCACTTTTATAAATGACCAATAGGTGTTTTAAAATGTTTATAACCTATTGGAAACCACTTTTCCAAATAAAACAATATTTGACATGCTTGCATGCATTGCTTTGTTTTTATTATTCTATGTGATAAATTGCTTGAATGGTAGATTGAATTTGTGCCTTGATTTAATTGTAGTGAAATTTGAAGAGTGTGACTATTGCAAGATCAAGGAGTGAACTTATATTCTCTACCAAAAAGGCAAGTGGTGCTTCATACTTTTGTCCTATTATTTTCACTATGCATTAGTGATGTTTTGAGTAGGACTTGCATGGAATTTTCTAAGTATAAACTATGCCATGGGAAATCCTAGTAGATGAAACCTTAGTAGAATTGTCCCTGAGTTAACATTCCTACTACTATCATGCTTAGCCTAGCTAGTAGAAAACAAGGGTGGATTATATTCATGCTATGGAATAATTCTAATTCAAGGACTTGTGTTTTGTTTAATAAAACAACTTCGTGAATGAATCACCTGGGTGGAATGGTATTGCTTGGATGGATGGATTTTTGTTGAGTGTAGGGCCTTGTTGAGTGGTTACACAAGGCCAGGGGACTGGTGAACCTTGTTTATCACACTTGTGGAATGCCACCCGGGAACAAAGAGATTTGAGATGTCAAATGTCGAGAAGCTTCAAGTGCAGCCACTTGGCATTATGGGCTCTGCCTGGATCATATAGATTGCAATAACTAAGCCAAATGGACAGTTTGTGGTAGGGGATGATAGGTTTGGGAACGCTTCCTTTCTGGTCTAAGGGAAGGCTTCTGAAAGATCTTGTCTCGATGCATGTCGAGTCTTGTGGGGAAAGTGCACCACCTCTCGAGAGAGTAAAATCTAAGTACTTAGCCGTGTCCCCGGCAACGGACAATTTGAGCATCAAGACATGGAAGTTATCAAGAATCTCCTCATCCCAATTTCTAAGTTAAAAACTTGTGGTTGAACAAGGGTTAAGGATCTTCAATCTATGATTGGTAGATGCCTTGGGTGATTTTGACAAACAAAAACTTAGTGTTTTCAAATGATAAGGAAAATATATTTTGAGCAAAGCAAGCCTAAGCTCCACTTAGCCAAATGCATATAGATGATAGTTACCACTATACTACCATAGTATCACTTGTCAATACAATTCAAATGTATTGACCCTTGTGGCTGTAACTTATGATGTTGTTGGTTTGTTTGATGTTAGTGAAGTGTGTTGATTAGGATTACAAGTCTACATCCAACATGATTTCCTGTGGCACTTTGAATATGAAGGACTCCATGCTATAGTTATTTCTGCTGCATTGTAATGAGATAGCCAAATGAACTATGTAAGATGTAATGAATTATTTTATTCCTGGTTATAAAGTTGTATTATGACATTTGTTTCTTGATATTACATATTAACTATGGATGCTAGCTATTGATCCACGGACTAGCATTGTAAACATAGGGATCTCTACCTTATTAAAGGTTGGGACCTCTACAAATGGTATTAGAGCACTGTGTTGCCTGTAGGATTGTAACCCTAAGATTGGACAAAACCCCTTAGAAAAAACAGGAGTTGTATTTGTTCCAAAACCTATTTACAAACAATCTTGTAAACTCTTTCCTCAACCTTTTTGGTTTTGATTCTACATCTCTTCCTTCTCAAACTTGATGGACAAAGCCTCCACCATGAGCAAAGAACTTCACCAACTCAAATGACTTCAACTTCAACATCACCAAGGACTTCAACTTTAGTTCATCAAGGACTTCAACTTGGACATCACTAAAGACTACAAGTGAGACAAGGAATATTAATCAAGACTTGAAGAAT
Source organism: Avena sativa (assembly GCA_916181665.1). NCBI lineage: Eukaryota > Viridiplantae > Streptophyta > Magnoliopsida > Poales > Poaceae > Avena > Avena sativa. Next base: position 65,631,114 of record OV702279.1, read on the forward strand.
AAGGAAACACAACTTAGAAGGAATCATCATCACCTTTGAAGCTTAGTGACCAAGATGCAAGAATTTTCCCAAGGAAACCATGATCTCATTCAAGAAGAAACAACAGAGAAGAATGGAATGATCTCAGGTGAACCAAATAGTTGGACCACCATACTAGTGATTAGTTTAGATCAAACACACCAACTTATGTGGTGTAGCAAAAAATATTTTGTTGCCTAAAAATGTGCTTGAAAATTGTTGTTTGAGTGGAATGGTTGTTTGTGATTGCTTGCACATTGCTTGTGTGAAATTGTTGTGTGTGATTAGAATTATTCCTTAGAAATATTTTTCCTATTCTAATCCCAATCCAACCCAAACATATGATTTCTCCAAGAGACACCAACATCAAGAATGGTGACAAAAACCAAGAGATGCTTCAAGCAACCCAAGCCCAATTGAATCAAATGACAACTCAGTTTTTAACCAACAACAATGAGTTAGACCGAACCATACAAAAGTTTTTGGAAATCCAATCGCAATTGTTGCAAGGGATGACCACTCAAATGATCAACATGAAAGACAACCTTTCCCAAGGAGTTTGTGACAGCAATGATGTCAAGGATGATATTATAGAAGGAACTCAAGATTGCAATATTTTTGGAGACATGGATCACACTTCCAAAGAGCATATGGACCAATGCCCTAATTGTGAAGAGAAACATCCAACTAAACAATGTCCCACATTGCAAGTGACTTGTCTCCTATGTGAAGGAAATGATCATGTCCCTATCCAATGCCCCATCTATCGTATAGTTCAACAAATGAAGCAAGATGGAATGCATCAAATGTTTGGAAACCTTCACAAAGGAACAACTTCTACCAAGAAGGATGAAGGCAAAGTCAGAACCATGCCTCATAAAGCCAAATCCCAAGTGACCACAAAGTGTTGCTCGTCTTGTGAAGAAGAAGGCCATAACTCTAGTAACAGCCCCAATAAGAGAGAAAGATTTTCCACCTTTGAGGTGAGATATGAAGAGCATGAACTAGAAGATATCCTAGCTTTGGAGAGACCCAAAAAGAAGAAGAAGGAAAAAAGCCAGTTGCAATGTTACAATTACAAAGAGATGGGACACTATGTCAGTGAATGCCTAAAAAAGAAGAAGAGCCAAGAAGACAAACAAAAGCTAGTGAAACCCAAGATCAGGAAGGATATTAGCCAAGTGATGTGCAACCACTGCAAAGAGCTAGGAAATTATGCATCATATTGTCTAGAGAAGCCACCTCAAGACCTCAACCTTATCACATGTTTCAAATGCAAAGAGCTAGGACACTATGCAAACCTCTGTCCAGAGACACTACAAGGAATCTGGCTATATATGACCCTCAATTTTCGTCACAGAATCGTCATAGTAGTCTGTTTATGACGATTCTATGACGATTTTGAGATCGTCGAAAGCTGGGCGTCGCAAATGAACTATAACGACGTTTTTGGTAAAATCGTCATAACCGTCTATGACAATATTGAATCGTCATAACGTCTATGACGATCCAATATCGTCATGGACCATTTAGCCAGGCCAGCTCAGATCCTACGTGGCCAATCCTACGTGGCAAAATTGTGACGAAATGAAATCGTCTTAAATCAAAATCATCCCAATCCATTTTAGTGATTTAAATGGGCTAGCCCAATAATTATAGCATTTTATTTGCTAGGCCTTGGCCTGTTTAGGTTTGTCTCTTTTGGGCCTTTCCTTCTTACCGTCCACTTATTTATTTTCATATTTGTTACAATATATTTTGGGCCACAGCCTTTTTAGAGCCCAAATACATTTCATCCAGTCCAGATTTCTGCTATTTTTTAACTAGAATTTGCATTTTCATTTCTGGAATTGCTTCAGCCATGCAATAAATCGAGAAAATACATGAGAGTTTGCAAATACATCAAGAAAATACACCATTTTCAGCAAATACACAACATGAAGATAATTTATCACCAAATTGCAGGCTCACAAATGCACATCCAAGATTACAATTCAGTATTTGCATTAACTTACTATCAAATAGCACCAATTGCAACATCTGCTAGGCAACAATAAGTTAACCAAGGAATACACCACGTCCAAGCTCCAGGATTATTTCCTACCAAAATCCCTCCCAGAATCAATCACCATCAGCTCACCTGTAGGTTATACCACGCCCTGCTCCCCGTGTCTTCCTCGCTGCACCACCTAGCACCAGATCACCAGGGATCTCTGGCTGCTGGCCACAACCGGCCCCCACCCCGTAGCTCGTCGGCCGCTGGCCCTCACCCAGCAGGAGTAGACCGTCAGCCAGTCAGCTCCTCGGCAACACTGTCTCCTCTCCTCGGCACTGTCCCCTTCCCGCCTCGTTCTCTGGACCACCAGCGCCTAGATTCTTCCTCACGTAGCTCCCAGGTTCTTCCTCACCAGCGCCTCGACGCCCAGGTGTTCCTTGCACAGAGAGCAGCAGCAGACCATACCTTAACAAAGACCAGCAGTCACAACAGCAGCAACCTCATGTCTAAATAAGGAGAAGCAGCATATCACAGCAGCAGTAGACCCATACCTGAACAAAGAGCATCAAAAAGATGTCAGAACCAAGTAGAAACAATGAAATTGTTGTACAAGCAGAACTAACACTGGAGTAGCATAAATAAAACAGTCAATTTCTACTAAAACAGTTTGTACTACTCCTACTATGAAACAAGTTTGTACTACTACTATGAAACAGGTTTAAAATGCAAGTTCAAGTTCAATTTCAGTGAGCAAGTACAGTAATCCATGAATGATTAAGCAAGTATAGACTGATAATCTTTTTGCAATACAAGCAGGCCATACTCCAACATTAAATTGAGGAATCTTTGAAGAAATATAATCTAAGCAGCATTAAAGAATATGTGCACAATGTAAGAAACTACTGTATGTGCATAGATCAAGTACTGTATCACTAATGGAGTATTAACTCAAAATTAGCATGGTAGTCTTCAGAGAAAGTATTGTATCACTAAGCTTTGTACCATACTTCATGAACCACAGGAATGCAACACATGGATAAGTATTCCACTAGAGGGTACAACTAGATAAATCATAGACGCTTCCCGAACCCCTCCCTAATGCTGTCACTTCCACACATACAAGCATGCATAGATGTTTAACTAATAGCAAAGACAAGGAGGAAATTAGCTTTACAGCACACGTGAATGAAATCAAGTAGCAGACTTCAGAGAAACGAGCTTAGAGGGGGCAACACAGGAAGATGGAGCGCCACTGGACCTTGTTTGAGGTGTTGCACAGCTTGTGGTTCTTTGTCCAGGGAAGGGTATGTTGATGGCGACAGGAGCAGTTGTGACTTGGTGCCACCACCGCAATGATCGACAGCGGCATGCAGCAAAGACAAATCAGGCCAACTGCAGACCACGGTTACAATAGGAGAAGCTTTCTCCATGGGATCTGTCCAAGAGAATAGAAATCAAATTGATAAATTCATGAACAAAGAAACCAAGAGAATAGAATAGAAATCAAAGCAGGAGAATAATCAGTGATTTGTAGCAGTGCCTCATCAAGCATGAGTTGTACATAAAATGGTAATCAACATACATATGAAGCAAATTTGCATGCCATGCATAGATAAATATAGGTAGTACACAAGCCAAGAAATCAAGCTTAGCCATATGACTCATATGTGGTCATGCACTTTGTGTTTATTTGACATGAAGTTCCAAGTGATCACTACACTAAACTTCACTAGAAATGAAGCATCATCACAATAAACTCGACAAGAAATAAAGCTCGGGTGAACACCGCATGATGATAAGTGATAAGAGCATATTAAAAAGCTAGCATTGTAGAGAAAGAGTTTGAGTGACACATTTAAATGATATAGAGCTATGCAGTGTACGATTCAGTTAAAAGAGAATCTACTGTAAGCATGAAAGGTTTTCAGTGCTTATGTGAAGCTACTAGTGTGTGCATCACTCGATAAGGCCAACTATAATCGTAAATGCAGCACAACACAGCAGGAGCAGGAGCACAGGTCTCAGTTCGCAGCGTGCATGCACCAAAAATCCAGGGGCACTAATAGCTTCAATATGTTAGTAGATTGAAACAGAAACTACTAGAAGTATGAACAAACAAAAAAATAAGCTTTGCACTATCATCATACAAATTGATTGCATTATAAATTTTACTTCTACAACAATGAAATTTTAGGAAACCACTAACTATGGAATCTAGATCGTCCATGTTATCCATCCGTAGAAAGTAATGACTAAAAAAATATAAACAGTTTATGAAAGAGAGCACATCAACAAGTCAATAAAAAGAAAAAAAGATTTAACCTACAGAATGAAGCAGCGCAATAGAAACCTAAGTTGGACACAACTTCGACCGTCTCAGGCACCATATGAACAACCAGATAAAACATGAGAGAGTACATAGCTACAACCATTGCCAAACAGAGCAGCACCAGAGCCTCTGTTTCTCATCCAAGCTTTCCACGATTTAACCTAACCTCTAGCAAGGCAATGAATCAAGATACTAAATAGCACAACTCAACCAGGGTACACTACAACAAAACATGGTGATTAACTTGTTTTATGCACAAATCAAGATATTATGCTAGTATGGAGATTCTCCCAGGTCAAGTTAATGGGTGCCAAATACAACCATACATGGATAACCGAGATCAGAGATCAAACACACCTGGGAGGAGAAGTGGAGGCGGTGCAGATTATGGCGTCGTGGAGTCTCCTCCGTGATGAACTAGCCGTCGTGCTCTTCCACGGCTGGAGACGGCGCTTCGCTCGCGAAGGAGGTGGACATGGCGCCAGTGGATGCGGGAGGAGCCATGGACCGCGGAGAGCATGACCTGTAGTGACGGTCGTCAGGTCGAGGTAGAGCCTGTCCACGTCTGCTCGACGAGGAGAAGATGATGGAGAAGGAGACGCCGGATGATGGACATGGTCGTGCTCGACGAGGAGAAGAAGGAGACGCTGACGACGGTGGAATTTTTTGGAGAGGATTGGACGAGAAAAAGAAAGGGGATTTTTTTGGAGAGCCATACATCGCAATCCCAGGATTACCACTTTAGCGAGACATAACAGATTTGGATACCATAGTACATCATCCATTACAAACCATACATAAGGTCTTACACAAATAAGGATCTCATGATCCAGTTCTTAATAAACCTCAAGCAGCGGAATAACGTAATAATAAGGGTAGCGTAGGCGAAGCTCCATCTTCGGGGTCACAGGCAATGCTAACGATGGGAGATGATCCTAGTTGTCATAACCTTCCTGCGGTCCATCATCCTGGTACTCCTCTTCATAGTCTGGCCACGGGAATAGCCAAGGACAAAGCTATGAGTACTCTTTAAGTACTCGCAAACTAATACTAACAAGTTAAGGGGTTTTTTGTAGTATGACACTAAGCTCTAGGGTTGTTTTGCAAAAAGCCAGATGTACCTCTACTAAGTTCAGAGGCAAAGAATGCTAGTTGAAGTTTTATAACACCTAAGTGGGAACTTGAATTTCATATCACAACTCTGTTGTCGTCAGATCAAAATCTCAATTCATTCACAAGTCATTTTGAAAACATCTAACGGGGGAACAGTATGGCCACTCCAACTGTCCATAACCGCGGACGCGGCTATTCGAATAGTTTGACACTCTGCAGAGATTGTACACTTTCACCACACCATTCGATACATCCGTCGGGAACAAATCCTGAATTCACCATACTCAGTATGCGGATAATCAATCCTAACCTTTCAATTACAGGCCCTAGTATAGGCACCTCTCCTATGAGTTTGGCCTCCCAACCATGACCAACTGTCATCTTGGGTACTGCACAGGTGGACAATCTTCACAAGGTAGCCTCAGCTCAGACCTTGGCCGTGAGGGAACCCATACTAAGGTATATAAGTTTCTAGTTAAACCCTACCCAGTTTTCAGGTATTGTGGTTGTACGCTAAAATTGGAATGGTATCGCATCCAGACAACCATCAGTTTTATAAAGGGGCTAAGGCTCCTCCCTCAACCTTTTCATCATCAAAATCATCTGGTGTTCGGAAACACATGTCAAAACATTTTAGTGGAATGAATCATCATTCCAAGGTTTTCATTACCATTTTCACCAAGTATTCCCATCTAAAGTTGATCAAGTTTTATGCTTAGCACTAGCAGCTACAAATGAGATGAGTACTAATGAGGGGTGGTAAAATAAGTGGAGATTAATTAAGTTCAATCTCATGCCATAGGATGACATCAAGATTATCTAGCTTAGGCCAAATTTAATGCTCTTTATGCAACCTTCAAAAATATTTCTAGTATCTACAAGTCACTTAATTAAACTTTAAGAGAACGCTTTGATAAAGGAATAAAGTATAAAGCTTGCAAGTAAAACTAGGATTGGGTATCATCAAATGTGTCCAACCAAGCATGCTTAGTGAATTGAATAGGTTATCTAACTTTCATAGTTGCAAGTGTTAGCTTGCAAGGTCAACTTGGTTAGTAAGTCTTGCATAAGTATCAATATAAGTGGTTGAAGTTCTCCTCGGCTTCTTCTTCTTCGTAGTATCCTCCTTCCTCCTCGTATCCTTGGTAGGTACTAGCATCTATGAATAAATATGAGGTACACAATCACCAAACAATACTTAACTATTTTCAATCATCACACAAAGGTGTTCTATAGATGACCTAGCATCATCGCTTAACATTACAAGATTAAGTCATTTGTCTATTTATTTTTAGAAAAGTAATTTCTACTCATTGAAAAACTACTTAAGATTTAATATTCTCCAACTCAAACATGGGATCATGTTGAAACATGTCATCACCACATATTTCAGTCCATGGGAATGTGATTTAAAGTGGTGTCACAATTTAATAAGGTTTAACCTTTTATTTTAAATAAATAAAGTGACTAGAAATGCCTATGTGGCATTCTTTTATTTCTTGAACATTATTTCTATAAGTAAACCCATATGTTTTTACATATTCTGAAAGGTATGATCAAATGTGATTTCTAAGAGTTGGAATCAACTCAAAAGATATTATGGTTGAAATTTGAAAAATGTTTTAATGCAGAAAAGCTTCTCACTTGTTATTTTTACCAAGGTTGATCTGCCGATCCAAAAGGTTTGAATCCAACGGGCCTGCATTAAGCGTTTCAGTACCTTTCTAACAAAATTAGTTTCATGCAATTTTGTTCAATAAATCGAGCTGGGTTGATTTTTGAATATAGGTACAGAACTGTGTTTCAATTAAAATAGAAAAAGCAAAATTCAAACGGTTGGGCTGCGCGGGACAGGTTAATGGGCCGGCCCAGTGTTACTCCGCAGCGCGGGGCTCAGCTGACAGGGGGGTTCCACCCGTCAGTGGCTCATAACACGTGAAGCGGTACGGGGCGATGTGGTTCGTTGGATTAGAAGGGAGATCAACGGTTGAGGGTCGTCGTCGACGATGAACATGTCACCGGCGAGCTCGAACCCTAGCGGCTCAATGGGGGTCGTGGGAGGCTCACTGGGGCTCAAGCGAGGGTCGGTGATGGGGGCGAACGACGAAGTCGACGACGACGATTCGCCTTGCTCTGGCAGCTCCTCCTGGGACGGCTCCAATCGACGACGCCTCTCCTCCTCTGCAGCGGCGAACTTCAATGAAATTCCGGCCACCTGGTGCTCGCCTTGCTCCGGGGAAGGGTGTGGGATGTTTATGGGAGAGAGGGGAACGAACTGGTGTGATGAAATCGTGCGGGGGAGGCCTCTATTTATAATGGCGAGATGGGACTGACGGGCGCGAGTTGAGCTCGTCGTGGTCGACGGCACAGGCAGCTATCGGCGTGGGCGACGGTATGGGCGGTTTAATGTTACCTGGTGAAGCTCAACAGCATGGTGGCGAGGTGTGGGGCGGTGCTGATCGGTCGGGATGCTTCGACGCTCTGGGCGGGTCCGACCGAGGTTTTGCTGGCGCACAGCGCGCGTGGTACGCACGGCGGCAAACGGGCATGTCTGCAGGGTTTCTAGGGTGGTGGTGATCACGCGTTCACGCAGCGAGGGCGGTGCGCGTCTGTGGGCGTGTGTCGAGGGTGGCGCTCTGGCGCGCTCTCGGCATGCTCTGAGAGAAGTTTGGCATGGCTTGGGCGTGTGGTCCAGTGGCTGGCAGGGTTCAAGCGCTGGACAGGGGGTGGCGGTGGACGGTGGCGTGCGTCCTAGACATGGTGTTTAGTCTTGGTTCCTTCTCTGGCTAGATAGCCATGGTCAGCTGGCAGGGGTTCCTTCGGGTTGGCATGGCATGGTGCAATGGGTAGGGGCTAGGGGTGGTCAAGGCAATGGTTGGCACTGGGGGAGACAAGTGTGATCAATGTTGAACAATGCTTAGCCAAATTACTGCTCAAAACAGTGAAGTTTGGCCAAATTGATTTTCTGTCTCCAAGTGTTTGATGAAATGGCCGCAAGAAATTTATTTTTTAATTTTGAAAAGATTTTTGGTGGGTGTGCTAGGCATGTGTTGAGGATTCTGTGGGTTTTTGGGTTTTGAAAATTGAGCTTGTTTGGGTGGTTTTTGAAATAATGCGATCTTCCCATATGAGATAGATTCAATTTTAAACTGTCATTTAAACTTAGCATTTGAATGTTTTTGGATGATCATAAAGTGGGCCTTGTTACCTTATTATGAGTACTAACAAGGGGTGCAAATATCCATACATGTTTCTATTGATTTTTTAAAATTAGAGATAGCCAAAGTAGGCATGGGAGTTAATTTGGCCAAACTGACCATTCATTTAATTTATTCATTTTGAGTTGTTTTTCTTTGGGAAAAGTTTGGGGATTGTTTAGATGATGTTTATTTCACCTAAGAATCATTTTACAAGCAAAGAAACATAGAACCATGGAAATTCAAAAGAATCCAAATTTTAATACACACACATATGAATACTTTCATATTTTTAGTTGGGAAAGTTTTTGTTAACCCTAATTTTGATGATTAGAGTTTGATGATCCTTGTTTAATATTTTTGGGATGTTACATTCTGAAAGATCTTGTCTCGATGCATGTCGAGTCTTGTGGGGAAAGTGCACCACCTCTCGAGAGAGTAAAATCTAAGTACTTAGCCGTGTCCCCGACAACGGACAATTTGAGCATCAAGACATGGAAGCTATCAAGAATCTCCTCATACCAATTTCTAAGTTAAAAACTTGTGGTTAAACAAGGTTTAAGGATCTTCAATCAATGATTGGTAGATGCCTTGGGTGATTTTGACAAACAAAAACTTAGTGTTTTCAAATGATAAGGAAAATCTATTTTGAGCAAAGCAAGCCTAAGCTCCACTTAGCCAAATGCATATAGATGATAGTTACCACTATACTGCCATAGTATCACTTGCCAATACAATTCAAATGTATTGACCCTTGTGGCTCTAACTTATTATGTTGCAGGTTTGTTTGATGTTAGTAAGTGTGTTGATTAGGATTACAAGTCTACAACCAACATGATTGCCTGTGGCACTTTGAAGATGAAGGACTCCATGCTATAGTTATTTCTGCTGCATTGTAATGAGATAGCCAAATGAGCTATGTAAGATGTAATGAATTATTTTATTCCTGGTTATAAAGTTGTATTATGACCTTTGTTTCTTGATATTACATCTTAAATGTGGATGCTAGCTATTGATCCAGGGACTAGCATTGTAAACACAAGGATCTCTACCTTATTAAAGGTTGGGACCTCTACACATAGGAGCTAGATAATTCTCAATATCAATTCTAAGTGGAACTACCTCAAATGTCCAAATTTTCTAGGTTTGTAATATACACAAAGCATAAAACTCCCCAATAATGTGATAAACCAAGAAATCTCAACAAGAGGAAAAAGCTAGAGAGGATTAATGGACATTATGGAGCTTGAGTTTCTCATGAGAAAGACATAACTCATAGAGACTAGATAAACATACAATATAACTACTAAGTGGTTTTCCTCATGTACACACAGTTTAGGATTGTGGAATTCCCAAGCATGACACTCCCCCAAATCGGAACAGTTCATTAATCCCTCATAAGAGCCAAATAAGATACCAACTAGAAACAATAAAGGCTCAAAACCAAGAAACAAAAATACATGGTGTGTCAACCAACATACACAAAAATACATCATAGGTCAATATAAGTAAGTGGGAAGCACAACATGTACAAACACATGCAAGGTACAAAACCAACACATGCACAAGTGAGCAAGTAACTATCAATTTAAATGAGTCAAGCACAAGTTACCGCAAGGAGGAACATTGGATATATGAAAGAAGAATGATAATCCCAATGGCTTGGTTTGACGAAAATAATTGATGAAGATCCCTCAATTCTCCATAATGTAGCCAAGTCTCCAATGCCCTCCAACAACACCTATTGATCAAGTTTTAGCTTGTTGGTCCCCAACCAAGTTGGGTCCTAAGAAGTTAGTCACAATAGGCTTGGCCACCCAAATGGTTCTTTTCTTGACACCACTTTGGGCACCAACAAATTTTGCAAACACATTTCCACCCTCATCCTTGCGAAGTGAATAACCATCATCAATCAAGATAGTATGGGGTGAGGAGTTACCCATGGTGCATGAGGAAGAAAGGTGACCCTTCTCATGGCATATGTAGCAAGTCCTTCTCTTGATATCTTTCTTCTTCGAAGATGCCACACCATGAAGAAGAGCTTGAGGCTTCTTGGGACGAGTCCCATCTCGAGCTTGATGAGGATCTTGAGGCTGCTTCCCTTGTTTCTTCTCATGAAGCAGCTTCTTCTTTAATGGGCACGCTCTCACATGATGCCCTTCTTCCTTGCACTTGAAGCACATAATGTTGGCCGGATTCTTCGCTTGTTCTTGGCCCTTCTTCTTGTTGCCCTTGTGCTTCAACAAGTTAGTGGGCTTGTTCTTGATGTTGGAGTTGAATCCAAGCCCACTCTTGTCACTTGGGGGTCGTCGCACACTCAACATGTTCTTGAGTGTGGTCTTCCCTTCATGACACATTTTCAAGTCATTCTTCAAAGAAGTGACTTGAGCCTTAAGCTCTTTGATTTACTCTACATGGTTAGTATAAAAAACAATACTAGAGGAAGTACACTACTAGAGAAAAGGCTATAGGAGACATGCTTATGCGAGGCACATTTAGACCATATGCGCCTCCTATAAAATAGGCGAGGCACACTCCTTCTCCATGCGCCTCTAGTATAAAAATAGGCGAGGCGCATATGATAAGAATGCGCCTCCTATAATACCTGTACTGACTAAATCTAGCAGCCCCATATTATGCGAGGCGCATTCCAGTCATATACGCCTCCTATATATTAGATAGGCGAGGCGCATATGGGCAGAATGCGCCTCGCATAATCTGTGTGGGCCCGCGTGTTGGTAGGTGCACGAATATGCGAGGCGCATATGGTTATATGCGGCTCCTATATTTGATAATATGCGAGGCGCATATGGTCATATGCGCCTCAAGTAACTCCTGCGGGCCCGGGCGGAGGTAGGTGGCCACATATGCGAGGCGCATATTGCTATATGCGCCTCCTATAGTTTGAATTATAGGAGGCGCATATTGTGCAATATGCGCCTCGCATAACCTGGCACCACTTTTTTCCAGCTTTTTGCACATGGATCCAACTACCACCCCACTCACTTGTGTCACTTCTTCCTCCTCCACCAAGACAAATCTATCGATTATTTCTTTCTCAATATATTACACTTGGAAAATCCGAATATCACGCACGTTACTTTTCTTAAAATCACTCGATTCCATTCCTCGAATTACACTCCGAATTCACGCATGTCCATCCTTGCCAAACTTGCTAGCCTTAGAATAAAGCGTCGTACAGACGGTACAGCCGCTGACGGTCCATAGATCAGGTCCTCACGTCCACCTCCCCCTCCTGCCCACCACCCGGATTTATTGGCCGCCGCAGCTTTCCCTTCTCGCCACTACTCCCCATTCCCTGTTCGTCTGCCCCCATCTCCCCTCAACACCTCAAGCGACAGCGAAATCCGGGAGGGAGAGGAAAAAAATCGCGGAGGAGATGGCCGGAGCGATCGCGTACGAGGAGCAGCGCCGGAGGACGGTGGAGGAGAACATGCGCAAGATGGCGGAGCTGCGCCTGCACCACCTCTCCGCCGCCGTCCAGGAGGCAGCACCCAAGTCCTCGCCGGTCAGATCCCAAACCCCCGTTTCGATTTTGGCTGCTCGTTTGCTCGTTTCCCTGACTCGCCTGGTTTTGGTCGGTTTCTCTCGCAGGCCAAGTCCGTGAAGCGGAAGCGGGTGCCGCGCGAGGCCGGCGAGGACGCGCCGGTCCGGCGGTCCGGCCGCGTCGCCGGCCTCCCGGAGAAGCCCAAGTACCTCTACGAGGTACGTCCTGATGATATACTGCCAAAGGTCCCGGTTTATTTTCGTTCTTTCATTCAATTTTTACTAACTGAGAAGGATGCATCTTGCGTGTAGGCCACCTATTTGGTCTTGGAGAAGCAGATCCACTGGCAAATGAGTCATCTCACTGGTTTCAGGTCACACAAGTGACATTAGTAAATTACTCGGCGACATGTTTAAATCTGAAGAATGTTTACTTTAAATTGTAGTATTCTTTGGTCTGCAAGAACAGAGTAGCGTAAGCTCCTCTTAGTGCTCCTTGTAGTAATGCATTGCTGCTGTAGTTAGGAGTACATTATTAGTGCTAATGTTTACTTTAAGTTTGTCCAATGAATGTTTAGTTAGTTCAAAAAAATTAACTGAAATCTTGACAATGCTTTTACATGAAAAATGGCCTTTAAAAATATTTGAGACACAGTACCTTGCTTGAATCTGATTAGTGCTTATAGTGCATGTCATGTATACAGAAATACTTACAACTTCATTATTAGTGCAAGATTGGTTAATAGTAGAAATCCATCTGGCCCATTCGTTCTCAGTTCTTTATTTCCCACTTCCGCTTTTGTTACATTTCAGATTTGGACTTTTGTAGTTTTGCCTGTAACTATTTATCTATGCCCTACTTCTTGTGGTTTGCTTTATTTGTCTTTCTTCGAAATGCCGATGATTAGAACGTGTTGTGATGTCATGTGTATGACTATGCCGATGTTCGATCTGGTGTGCCAAGTAGACTAGTAATTTGGGCATATACTCTACTTGCCGTATGAGATCGAACAACGAGCATTGTTATTTCCGTGCCCAATCTAAGTATGAGGCACTAATCCAAGTCATTCTTGGTTTGCTTTTTTTGGTCTTTCTTCGAAATGCCGATGATTATAACCTGATTTCTTACATCTTGTTGCACCCATATATATATATGCATGATTCTATCTTGTGAACTGCTATTGCTTTCCACTGACACAACTTCTCGGGCAACAACTACCTAGGCTACGAGAGTAGAGAGGTGGCGGAAGAGAAGTGGAGGAGGCACAGAAGGAAGAAGTGGAGGAACATCCTCGTGATCACCACCTTGTTGCTCTTTATGGTAGGTTATGTGCTCTACTTCATCTAGCTAGAGCCATCGCCGGAGTTGTAATGTGGTTGTGAACTTGTAATCAGAGGTGTAATGTGATTGTGAACTTGTACTCGAGGTGTGAACTTGTGGCACAAACACTTGATGTATGAACTTGTATGTCATGATTGATGTGTAATGTATTGTATTCATGTTGGTTCTATTATGCTTTGGCAAATTGCAAGTTTCTGAAAAATTCTGTGCTCTTTATACTGTATTCTGGACTATATTGTATATTTGAATATCTGTATATTATTATTTATAGTGGTCTGTAAAACTTGAATTTCGAAAATATTACCGGAGGCGCATATAGGACACTATAGGAGGCGCATATACTATAAATATACGAGGCACATTGTAAAACATATGCGAGGCGCATACTCCTATACTTCACATATGCGAGGCGCATATCGATATGCGCCTCGCATAATAATATAGGAGGCGCATATCGATATGCGCCTCGCATATGTGAAGTATAGGAGGCGCATATCATATGCGCCTCGCATAAAAAATAGCCGAGGCTTGAAGCTAGAGGCGCATATGCCTCGCATAAGCTTTTAGGTGCGCCTCGCATAAGCTTTTGTCTAGTAGTGGTAGATGCTTCATTGTTAGAGCAACAAGGCAAAGAATGCAATTCATCAAAAGTTATAGCATGGTTGTGAGTGGATAAATTACAAGGACTAGCACATGTCAATATAACATTTGGAGTAGGTGTAGTGCTATTGTCCACATGAGGCCCACTAGATGTTACCTTTGACACAATGGCCTCATGAGCTAACTTTAGCCTACCATGGGAGACTAGAAGATGTTCATGCGATCTTGAGATCTTAGCATGACTTTCTTCTAATTTCCCATAGTTGCTAGTTAGCAAAGCAAGTTGGGCCTTTAGCTCAACATTCTCCTTAAAGGTAGATGCTTCACAAGAAATAGAGTTAGTAGCACAAGCATCATCATTATTAGCAAGAGGTGAGGGTAACTTGGAAAGATCTTTGGTGTATGAAGTTTTAAGGTGCTCATGTGACTCGGTGAGTTTGATGAGCTCACCCTTTATAACCCTAGAGCCATTGTTGAGGTGCTCAAAATCCTCAAGGAGTTTAGAATAAGAAACTTCAAGTTCATCATTTTTAATTTGAAGGGAACTTGCCACCTCAAGATTTCTATCATGAGATTTCTTCACTCTAGATAGCTCTAGAGCAAAGGTCTGCTCAAGAGATTCCTTAGTGGTTTGTTCCTATTGAAGAGCTTCATTAAGTTTTGCAATTCCATTAGCATACTCACGCTCAAGAATACCCATTTTGTCAATAGTATCCTCATGTTCATCAATAAGTTGACTACTTTCTATAGCAAAGGTTAATATCTCAATGAAAGTAGAGCAAGCATTTTTATTTGGATGAAGAGCACGAAGTACTAGCCCCCACTTCTCTTTTAAATAAGAAACATCATCATATAGTTCATCATGATCAACATCCACATCTACATGAGATATATTGGGATCTAAAGGAGAGGTTACCTTTGAACCCTTAGCCATGAGGCATAAGTTAACATTGGGAGAAGGTGATGATGGGGGAACACATGATGCTCCAATCGCAACCTTTCCTTGGCCCACACATTCTTCAATTTCCTCTACATGGTTAGCGACACACGTACTAGAGGAAATAGAAGCATATTTATCATGGCAACAATGCAAAGAAAGAATATCATCATGAGATATATTCAATCCATTTCTACATGATATGCAAGGGCAATCAACACTAGGATGTGAATCACATATAGTGGTATAAGTGTTCATGCCCGGAGATACAACATTGTAATGAGTTAGATAAGAAGGATCATCAATGGTAAGCTCACTATCCACATTACAAGTTCTATCACCACTCACCATATCATTACCTTGAGAAAATTCATGTGTTGGTGAAGTGGAAGAAGATGAGAACTCATCACGCCCGGAGGTGGAGGGGACACAATCATCCTTATTAAGCTTGGACACATCATATTTTGCTTGAAGCTTGGTCCAAATATCATGAGCATTCCGGAAAGGCATGATTGAGGAAAGAACTACAAAGCTCACAACATTAACAAGCTAATTAGATGCTTGAGCTTTGAGATAAGAGTTTGTCTCCTCCTCCAAAGATAGATTTTCGGGATCCTTAGGAGGAGACAAGCCCATATCTAGAATCCTCTTAATATTTGGGTCAATGACCCAGAAATGACTAAGCATGCGAATACGCCAAACATCATAATTTGTGCCATCAAATGTAAATGTGTGAGAGCGCACTAAACCCATAGGAGACATCTTTACTCTCGAGGCGGTGAATCCTAGAGCAAGAGACCTAGATCTGAGACCAATTGATAGTGCAAAGTACGTCGCCTAGAGGGGGGGTGAATAGGCTTTTAAAATTATTACGGTTTAGAGCAAGTCCTTCACTCCCAAATTCGAACAAAGCTACAAAATCTATTTGGGGAATAAGGGAGGAAGAATACAAGAGGAGAACACAAAACTCTCCAAGATCTAGATCCCAAGGATTTCTTCATAAAGAAGGGATTTGGTTTGGTGGGATTGTAGATCTAGATCTCCTCTCTCAAATCCCTCTAAGAGATGCAAAAATCATTGGAGAGATAAGGAGAGAGGGTAAGCTTTTGAAGGTCAACAATGGAGGAGAGAGAGTGGAAGATCTAGAAAAAATGATCTCAAAAGTTGGAGAAACAATAGGGAAGAGGGGGCCATTAAAAAAGGTAAGAGAAATCTGCCCGTTTGGGCCAGATTTGCGCACCACCGGAATTTTCGGTGCTCCACCGGGACTTCCAGTAAATAGAGACACAAAATATAGAATAAAACAATATGTCACTAGAACTTGGGTCGGAATTTGGACCGGAATTTTTGCTCAAACAAAAACGCTGGACAACATTGCACGAAAACTTCAATAACTTTTGATTGCAGACTCCGTTTTTGATGATCATGGGCTCGCTTTGAAGAGAACAACAAGGTCTAAAATATTATGCAAATAAACATCATAGTCCATCATGGAAGGTTAAAACCAAATTGATAAAGGTATAATCTCTCTAGAAGCGATGAACCGGTAAAACCTCCAAAACCCAAAACACAAGAAGTTGAGTTTGGAAACTCCGTGTTGGGATAAAACCAATTTTGTTGGAAAGATAAAACCAAGAGAATCCAAGAAAAGGTGAAATATTGGATACCATGAAGGTTGACAATATCAAGTATATATATGTGATATATCTCCTAAGGTGTGAAGCCGGAAAAAAGCCACACGATCAAGAACGCAATAAGATATGCAAGGGAAATCCTTATTTGATGAACTAGAGCTTGTTATCATGATAACCACAAGCTATATATCCTATGATGGACAAGGACCAACTAACAACCATGAAATATGATGCTATGTTTGCAAAGTTTTGAGATCTCCCTGAACGATGTGATCGAGACACCCGCTTGAGAGCCCCTCTTGATAGAACGACTATCTATCCTAAACCCGTTCTCCCAACTAACAACACGAGATTGGCAAAAGAGAAACCCTATCAAGATCATACCGTTAACTTGAGCAATCCACTTGATATTGATGTAGACCGTCTTGACCTTCTCAAGATGGAACACCTTTTTTGATTGCTCTTGCTCGCTCTTGCTTGATGAAGACTTCCAAATTGCTCCCCCATAC